>JAVGWX010000020.1:30237516-30837516 GCA_036924085.1 Ariolimax columbianus | reverse complement strand
GCTGTGTCAGACCGAAAGATGAAAAGATCGCAGTCAAGCTGTAAACTAGCGACACAACGCATTCCGTTCTCCGGACTACTTCCTGCTACTTGCAAAGCCCTGTTCAGGGCTATGTACTGGGAGATTGAGAAAGAACGCAGAAGAAGAAGAAGAATAGTAGATGACTCGGATGTTATTGTTCGCTACCCTAAAAGAAAGGACAATGTGCAAACCCGGAAGCAGCGACTTGTAAACAAAGAATATGAAATGGGAGACACGTCAGGCCAGACACAACCTTCTGATCAGACAGTTAGTCAAGGTAAGGCAAAAGAAGCTGCTCAAGACCATCACCTCGACTTCCCCGTAGTCCTCCTTGGAAACGGGCTGTTTTCAAGGCAGTGACTAACGCGGTGAGGAATCGAAATGAACCCTGTAGTACTGAGCGACACGCAGATTTTTCCAAGCATAGAACAACCGTCTGGTTGAATCCGGTCTACCTTCATCAGCACGCTCGGCATGTGAGGAAAGCTACGACAAACCGCCACTTAAGGTCCATTTCAGGGCGCACGAAAGAGGAAATCTACTCTTTGTTGTCATTTAACAAGAACAACAAACAAAGCATATTTGCTCATATCACAAGTATTTATCTGCAGTGTAAAACTGACTTAACGAACAACAGAAATGACAGTAATATGATAAATAGTCCGGGATTGCAAGTCACGAACGGAATCTCCTCTCAGACATGGGTTAATTGACCCTCCCCTAGACCACAGATGTGGGCGCTGGTCAGCAGAAGCGTCTTCTAGTCTAGGCGTGGGCGATGTCGAGAGGTACGGTAATCTCAAATCGTCAAGGAAACGGTGGACAATCGACTCCCACAAGTTTCAAGTGCAAATGCAATGTTCTCTCATGTAGCATGTCCTTTGTAGAACGTCGCTCCCATCACAGTCTGTCTGAAAGAAACTCGTTCCCTTGTCAAAACTCCAGCTTCCGCCACTGTCATACTCAGGCACTCCTGGATATCTTGGTGCCATCGTCTTCTTGGTCTACCCCTTCCTCTTTTGCCTGGCACCATACCTTCCATCACCGTCCTCTCAAGACCGTTGTGTCTCTTGATGTTACCAAAGTATTTGCATTTTCTAGCCAAAATGGAATTGATAAACCAGTTCTCCTCTATGCCCAACTCTTGCCGAATGTCTACATTTGTTCTTTTCTCTGTCCAGGGTATTCTGAGGATCTTTCTGTAACATTTTGACTAGAAGGATTCGATTCTTTGTCTAGAAGTTTTGATAATCGTCCAAGCTTCACAGCCATAAGCTGCCACAGGAAAAACACAGGCTCTCAAGACTTTTACTTTTATCGTTTTGTTGGTGCCCTGCCATAATTTCTTCAGGCTGTTCAGTCTCTGCATTGCCATAGCTAGTCTTCTTCTGATTTCTTTCGAGCAGTCACCATTTTTGTCGATTCTGGAGCTCAGATATTCAAAATGTGTAACCTGATCTATTTCCTCACCACCCACTGTAAATGTATGCTGACATTGTGTTTTATCTGTGGTCATTATCTTTGTTTTGTTTATGTTTATGAACAGATTTTGATCTTTACTATGTCCATTAACGGCTGAAAGTAGCTGCTCTAGCCCTTCCGCACTTCTTGATAGTAGCACTATGTCATCTGCGTATCGTAACTCTGGAATCTCGTACCCCCCAATCGTAAATGGGTCGAAACTTTCAATGTTCTCATCTTCTCGTACATCTCTCATTATACATTCCGCATATATGTTGTACAGATAAGGTGAGAGGATACATCCCTGTCGGACTCCCTTTTGTACTGCAAACCAATCTGATGTTTGCCCAGATACTCGGACAGCGGCTTGTTGATCTTGGTATAATGTTTCAATGAGATGGACTATATGCAAAGGAAACCCAATTTCCTTCATGATTCTCCACAGATTTTGATGTTTTACCGTGTCGAAGGCCTTAGTTTAATCAATGAAACATGTGCACAGGTCTACATTAAACTCTCTACATTTTTCATAGATATTCCTTAAATTGAATATGTGGTGCCGGGTCCCTCTCTGTCTTTCCTAAAACCTGCCTGGACTACGTGAATTTCAGATTCAAACCTTTTCTCTATCCTACTTAATAGGATTCGCAGGAGTATCTTGCTAGCATGGCTGATCAGTGCGATAGTTCGGTAGTTCGTGCACAGCTTCAGGTTGCCTTTTTTGGGGAGGGGAATATAAATTTATTTCTTCCATGCTTCTGGCCACTCTGCACTGTGCCATATCTGTTTACACAGCTTGTGGTAGACTCGAGCACATGCCTC
Source organism: Ariolimax columbianus (assembly GCA_036924085.1). NCBI lineage: Eukaryota > Metazoa > Mollusca > Gastropoda > Stylommatophora > Arionidae > Ariolimax > Ariolimax columbianus. Next base: position 30,835,212 of record JAVGWX010000020.1, on the reverse strand, counting down.
TCTTCCTGCTTGTATTAGCTCTGCAATGTTAGGTATGAGAAAAAGTAGTAGCAAGTCATCCACATGGGTACATCCAATATGGACCATAATTTCACTATGGGCGAGAACAATATTAGAAAGATAGATAAGGAAAGGGACCTAGGGATTATAATAGATCATACAGGTAAGGTGAGTGAGCAAGTTCAGGGAGCAGTGAAAAAGGCAAATGCAATGTTAGGTATGATAAAAAGAAATATTACACATAGGAGCAAGGAAGTGACAGTCAAACTGTATAAAGCATTAGTTAGACTTAGATTGGAGTACTGTGTACAGGTGTGGAGTCCTTAACGTAGAGGGGATACAAACATGATGGAAAGGATACAAAAAAGAACAACAAAGCTGATAATAACATTCCAGAATTACATTTATGAGGAAAGACTCAGAAAAACCGACCTACAGTGTCTAGAAGAGAGAACAATTCAAGGGGACGTAATGCAGGTTTATAAGATGATCAAGGGAAAGGATCAATTATACTATGCTCATTTGTTCAAAGTACAACTGCCTTCAAGAAGAAGATGGCACAGCCACAAACTATTTAAAGAAAGGTCCAGATTAGATACCAGGTGACGAAGTGGAAGATTGGGAGATAGACACAAATCTCTCCCTAATCAATAGGCCGGAGGATAGCCCTAGTTTCTATTCTAGAACATGGCATACCACCTCGACTCCAGATTTGGCCTTCTCCACACAGGACATACACCATAAAATAGACCGCCAGGTGCTAAACCAACTGGCAGGTAGCGACCACAGGCCGATCAAGCTAGACATTAATATGGAAGTAGGCCCACAGGAAACAAAACCGCTCCCACGTTGGAATTACAAACGAGCCGACTGGGACAGATTTGCAAGCCTGACAGATGGGCTGTGTGAAACCATTAACACACGAAACAACAAAATGAAGCCCATGGTGGAAAGCCTAAGCAAGGCAATAATGCAAGCCGCCACTGAAACCATCCCAAGAGGGGCTAGGAAAAACTATAAGCCCTATTGGAATGATGAGTTGCAGAAAGCGGAAGATGCAGTCACAAATGCTAGGAACATGGCAGAGCGAGAACAATCTATGGAGGCAAACATCGCCCTCAAAGCCGCCACGGCGAAATACAAATACACTCTCAACCAAACAGCAAGAGAGAGCTGGAAAAACAAAACAGAAAGCCTCAACTTAGACAAAGAAGGGAACAAGCTATGGAAGCTAGTCAGAGCCATGAACGACGAAACCCCTTCAAGCAAACAAATTACCATCAAGCAGGGCGAAAACCTGCTCACAGGGAATAAAGCCGCAAACGCTTTTGCAGAACACTATGCCAAAGCAAACCACATCGAGGTCCCTGCAGATAGGCATACAGACATTAGTGAAGAGTAAAAGGGGCACGACAACATCAATACGGCACCTGAAGAGCAAACCCCAAAATACCAAATTAAGTCTAAATGGCAAATTCCTGCAGCCAAACGACAACTCAAACTATCTGGGAGTCACATTTGATCGGTGCATGACATGGAAAAGTCAGATCGAGAGAAACCGAATGAGAGCCAGAGAAAGAATAACAATCATGAGGAAACTAGCTGGCACAAGCTGGGGAGCAGACGAAAGTATACTAAAGAAACTGTACACTGGAAGAGTGAGACCAGTTCTCGAGTATGGCATTTCGGCATGGACAACAGCAGCAAAGGCGAACTTCGATAAAGTTAACAAACTTCAAAACCAAGCCATGAGAGTTATAGCAGGAGGCATGAAGTCAACGCCAATTGTAGAACTTGAAAAGATTACAAAGCTGAGACCCATGACCGATAGAAGAGACTGCAGGGCCCAGCTGCAGTCAGAGAAACTCCGAAGACTGACTGACCACCCAATGCACCAGAGACTAAACAATTTGGGAAATGGGAAACTAAAGCGAAGAAACTTTGCAGAAATGGCCAAAGCAAAGATGCACGAAGATCCCATAAACGCACTAACAACACCAAAGCTCATCACTGCTGTACGAAAACCTACCTGGAGGCAAGATATATTTCCAGAGGTGGTAGAAAATATACCAGGTATTGGAAATAAAAACTGCCAGACTGAAAAAGAAAGGAGAGATACTACCCTAAGCTTTATATCGAACTACTACCCAAGCATGGACTGGACCCATGCATACACCGACGGTTCTGTAACAGACACTACACAGAACGGAGGGGCAGGAGCATTCTTGAACCTACCAAATGGCAGAAAAATAACACTGTCATTCGCCACTGGTAAGTACACAAGCAATTTCAGAGCGGAGGCAGAGGCACTGAGGGCGGCAGTGGAAGAAATGGTGACACATAAAGAAAATGAAAGCCATACAGTCCTGCTTACAGATGCTCTGGCCGTAGTCACAGCGCTAAAAAGCCAGAAAAACACTGAACTTAATGACTTAAGAGCAGCACTCTGTCAACTATGCCAGCAGTCCGCACCAAAAAGGGTAGTGGTACAGTGGGTCCCATCACACTGCAACATCCAAGGCAACGAGGAGGCAGACAGACTGGCAAAAGAAGGTGCAAGACTTCCACAAACAGATACTAGTATGACGTACGAAGAGTCACAACGGCTTATTAAAGCCAGATACATGACCAAATGGGAAACCGAACAAACTGGTTACACCAAAAACGATGCCTATTACCAGTTGAACAGAAGAGAGCAGGTCGTTGTCTTCAGACTTCGCACTGGCCACAATAGACTGAGGTAACACCTATTCAACAAATTGAAGATAGGTGGAACCGACGAATGCCCGTTTGGTACCGGGAAAATGACCGCTGAACATCTGCTGCAGAACTGCCCGACATGCGAGGATCAGAGAGAGCAGATGTGGCTATCACCAGTGGAACCACAAGACAAGCTCTATGGAAGTGTCGACAGCCTCAGGATAACCGCCGCTTTTTTCGAAAAAATAATGGTCACTGTCTGACTGCGTACGAAGAAGAAAAAGAAGAAGATACCAGGAACTATTTTTCTTTTACCCAGAACGTGGTGAATTTTTGGAATGCATTGCTCCAGGAAATAGATGGATGTAGAGTTAGTTAATGTGTTCAAGAATAGATTGTATGCACATAATTATTTTTAGAGCAAATTGAGTTGAAAAAACTGGTTGCATTGTACACATACTTTAAAAAGAATTTTTATTTGGCGTTCGCCTAATTTCTCTAAATCCCCAAGGCGGTGTGCATTGCACTGTAGTTTTTTATTTTGTGCCTGTCGGCCCTGTGCATGCGACTTCAGCATGCATTTTATGAAAGGGTCTGCTTCATCCTGCATTTTCTAAGGGTTTGCTTTCCCGGGGTAACGGCCGGTGCTGTGATGGGGATCGAACCAGCACCTTCGCGTTGTGAGCTTTGCCACTTAACCACTAGGCCACGACGTCCCCGTTTATATACTGAGGTCAGGATATCCCGTAACCGGTGATGTCGTTGGGGCACACATGAAGACATCCTCACAACCCCACGTCACCCTTCTCTGTCAGCAGCCGCTACCTGTGCCTCTTTTGATCGGAGATTGGTCCATTCTTTTATGTTGTCCTCCCACCTCTTTTGACACGGCCTCTTCGTCGTCTGCCTTGCACTTTTCCGTGCAGGATCGTATTTGCAAAACCATTTAATCTCGATATGTGACCGTCCCAAGCGAGTTTCCTTCTTTTGACAGTTGCCAGTAGGTCTTCAAAAGACCCTATTGTTGATGTAATTCTATTTCGTATTTGCTCATTTGTAACTCGATCTTTGTACGTGCCGTTTAAAAGTCTTCGGCAACATCTTATCTCAAAGGCCTGTATCCTTCGTTGAAGTATACATTCTCTGCAGTCTTTGAAATGAGTATAACGAAGTTAAATTACGTTAATGGGAACAAGATGTTGAGCAGCACATGCGCTGCAGTGGTCAGCGACCCATAGCTGACTGCTAGCGTCAGGGCCAGCAAAACAGAGCTGCCAAGACCCTTCTACACCTCCACACGGTGATCCTGGATAACAGGCTGCAGCAAGGCATACTGGCTTAGGAGAAGGGATCAAAGAGGGAATGCTTACCCGGTACTAAAAAAATGCTTGCTGAAGTAGGATGTGTGCAAATATCGCAGTCAAGCTGTAAAACACGACACAACGCATTCCGTTATCTGGACTACATTCTACTACTTAAGCCCTTTTAGGGTTTGGTTGCGGGAGATTGAGAACGAACGAAGCTAAGCCAAGCCAAATTACGTTAATTAGACTGGGACCATGACACGAGAAGGACATTGGATAGAACAGCCCGGTAGTCTCTCTGTCAAACCTTTACACCTCAAGGACTATATAAGTACTCACTTTCCGTGTCCTAGGCACTACGTCACACATCATTCTTCCAGTATTCAGCCACGTGGATTGTCCTGTCACTGGCACTCAGCAGGTCATCCATGCTACAAGTCTCCGGTAGATTTAGGCAGATCATCATATAGTCCTGGTCTTGTGTTATTCCACATTCGTATGTTTCATCATCCCTGTATCCCCATCTTTTCAGGTTTTTCCTGCATCGTTATACACCAGTTTCAAGTCTATTTAGTGACTTCCATGTTGCGTAGGGCAGGAGATGTCCAAGGACAGGTTCCTCCTGTAACTCGATCTAGGGGACCTGTGTCAGCTGTTTCCAACTTTCGATGCGTCGTTTTCCTGGACTAGTCTGTAGGGGCTAGGTTGATTGTAAGAAACTTCGTCTTGACTTTAGTCTTGCGCGCTGTACTTGATGTCCGAATATAGAGTGTCTTGGGTCATTTACCTGTTTCTCTCTTTCAATCTCTGACGCGACAGTTCTTCGTATCTCTGGTGGCGCTATGCCGATAATGGGGTATATTTTTTCAGTTGGTGTAGGTTTTAGGCATCCAGTAACTATACGGCCTGTCTCATTTATTGACTATGTAAGTAAGTAAGTAGGTATGAATCATCTTTTCGTCTTCATTGTACTGTATCGATCTTAGTAAAAATGATAGCTAATTTGATTACACAGGTCATGTTTCTCCTATCCTCATGTTAAATCTGGAGTTGATGTTAGCATGCCCCCAAGGTTTAGATTTCTCTATTTTTATTAATTTTCGAGTTTTTAACATAATTTGCTTTGCCGTCATTCTAACTGTCTGTGCACCAATATTTGCTATGTACTGTGTTTATATTGTACTTCTTCCATGCTTCATATCAAAATGCAGTTGGAAAGTATTAAAAAGGCAAATTGTATGTAAAGTACGGCAAAATGAGAACTGGGTATACAGAAAGTGGCTAAATACTGTAAAGTCTCGCATATAATACGCCAATGTTTCAGTGGTCTCGAGGTAAGGTGGTCACCTCGGGTGCTGGAGGTCGCGGGTACAAATTCCGGTGGAGACATCGAGATTTTTTTCACGTGGATCATGCGGTAAATATTTCCGCTGATCTCTGAGTAGTGAGATCAGACACCCACGTGTAAGGGCGCGCATGTTAAAGATACCTTAGCAAGTTGGAAATCGAAAAGAGTAGGACTAACGGCCACTGCTCGGGCAAAATTCAAGTTAAAAATCGACTCAAATTCTTCTAGGGATTCTCGCTCCACAGAGAATGTGTCGCAGAAAAAGGGACTGTGTGGCCATAACAACAGGTCTTGTTATGTGGTTAGCGGAGCGGCTTAGATGGCGCCTGACAGGCTGCGGGTGTACCTTGCTTTAATTTACGCTTCCACCTCTACCGGTCTAAAAAATAGGCGATCGTATATTCCAGGGGCTAACAGATGCTGTGATTGACCTGGCAAGTGATCAGTGAATTTTCACCTGCCAAAAAATATGATACAAAGGTGGTCACACCTTCCCCCGGACGTGTAACGACATAAGTGGACTGAAGCTAAGATAGATAGAATGCTTAATCATTTTGGCAAGTTAAATGTTTATTTAAAAAATATGTCTTTTTTAAAATTATAGCAAGGGTACAGAGAGACGGACATGCAGGGATTATAGCAAACGTACTGAGAGAGAGAGAGAGATAGATGCAGGGATTAAAGCAAGCGTACTGAGAGAGAGAGAGAGAGAGAGAGAGAGAGTTATGCAGGGATTAAAGCAAGCGTATAGAGAGAGAGAAATATGCAGGAATTAAAGCAAGCGTACAGAGAGAGAGAGAAATATGCAGGGATTAAAGCAAGCGTACAGAGAGAGAGATATGCAGGGATTAAAGCAAGCGTACAGAGAGAGAGATATATGCAGGGATTAAAGCAAGCGTACAGAGAGAGAGAGAAATATGCAGGGATTAAAGCAAACATACTGAGAGAGAGAGAGAGAGAGAGAGATATGCAGGGATTAAAGCAAGCGTACAGAAAGAGAGAGAGAGAGAGATATGCAGGGATTAAAGCAAGCGTACAGAGAGAGAGAAATATGCAGGGATTAAAGCAAACATACTGAGAGAGAGAGAGAGAGAGATATGCAGGGATTAAAGCAAGCGTACAGAGAGAGAGAAATGTGCAGGGATTAAAGCAAGCATACAGAGAGAGAGAGAGAGAGATCTGCAAGGATTAAAGCAAGCGTACAGAGAGAGACAAATATGCAGGGATTAAAGCAAGCGTACAGAGAGAGAGAAATGTGCAGGGATTAAAGCAAGCATACAGAGAGAGAGAGAGAGATATGCAAGGATTAAAGCAAGCGTACAGAGAGAGACAAATATGCAGGGATTAAAGCAAGCGTACCGAGAGAGAGAGATATGCAGGGATTAAAGCAAGCGTACAGAGAGAGAGAGAGAGATGCAGGGATTAAAGCAAGCGTACAGAGAGAGAGAAATATGCAGGGATTAAAGCAAGCGTACAGAGAGAGAGAGATATGCAGGGATTAAAGCAAGCGTACAGAGAGAGAGAGAGAGAGAGAGAGATATGCAGGAATTAAAGCAAGCGTACAGAGAGAGAGAGAGAGAGATATTCAGGGATTGATGAAGCAAGCGTACAGAGAGAGAGAGAGAGAGATATGCAGGGATTGATGAAGCAAGCGTACAGAGAGAGAGAGAGAGAGAGAGAGAGAGAGAGATGCAGGAATTAAAGCAAGCGTACAGAGAGAGAGAGAGAGATATATATTCAGGGATTATAGCAAATGTACAGAGAGAGAGAGAGAGAGAGAGATATGCAGGGATTGATGAAGCAAGCGTACAGAGAGAGAGAGAGAGAGAGAGAGATATGCAGGGATTGATGAAGCAAGCGTACAGAGAGAGAGAGAGAGAGAGAGAGAGATATGCAGGGATTGATGAAGCAAGCGTACAGAGAGAGAGAGAGAGAGAGATATGCAGGGATTGATGAAGCAAGCGTACAGAGAGAGAGAGAGAGAGAGAGAGAGAGAGATATGCAGGGATTGATGAAGCAAGCGTACAGAGAGAGAGAGAGAGATATGCAGGGATTGATGAAGCAAGCGTACAGAGAGAGATATGCATGTATAGACAACAGCAAACATACAGACAGATATAGAGGTAGTCAGATTCAAAAACATATTCTGGCAAACGGAAAAAATGACATTCACACACACACAAAAAGAAGCGTTTTGTTCAATCAGACAGCAGAAACAAAAATACAGACAGACAATGTCCCAGACACAGAAACAGATAAAAGAAAGTCTACAGGGAGGAAAGCCAGACATGTAATGAATATATTAAATGTGTTCCTTCTTCCTCTTCTTCTTCTTCCTCCTCCTCCTCCTCCTCCACTTCCTGTTCTTCTTCTCCTTATCTTCATCTCTTTCTTTCATTTTCTTCCTCTGCTTCTTCTTCTCTTCCTCTTCATCTTCCTCCACTTTCTGCTCTTCAATTTTCTCTTTCAATATCTCCCTCTCCTTCTCGTTTTCCTCTTCATCTTGTACAACTTTCTGCCGTTTTAATGTTTCTCTTTATCTTTCTTTTTTCTTTTTTTTTCTTATTTTTTTTTTCTGTTTCTATCTTTTTTTCTGTTTCTCTTTTTCTTTCTGTTTCTTTCTATTCGTTTTCTGTCTTTTTCTCTCTATTTCTTTTTGTTTGTTTGTTCTTTTTTTTTTTTTCTGTCTTATTTTTTTGTTTTCCTATTTGTGTTTCTTTTGCATTTACTTTCTTAATTGCTGCTCCGCATTCAGCAGGATGGTGACTCTTGCCCTTCGACCCAACACCATGTTTATGAGACCCACGAAAAGCAGATGCAGAGCTTGGAATTGTTCAAAGGGTAATGTAGTGAAGAAAAGTAACAATCTCTCTACTAGATGTTGCTATGGATCCAGCAGCATTCAGGTCGACATCCTTCGGTCCAATGCCTTGTGGTGGTGGTGGCTGATGTGGTGGTAGTAGTAGTAATAATAGTCGTAGCAGCAGTAGTAGTAGCAGTAGTAGTAGAAGTAGTAGTAGAAGTTGTAGTATAAGTTATAGTAGTAGTAGTAGTTGTTGTTGTAGTAGTAGCAGTAGTAGTAGTAATAGTAGTAGTAGTAGTAGTAGTAGCGGCAGTAGTAGTAGTAGTAGCAGTAATAGTAGTAGCAGTAGTACTAGCAGTATTATTAGCAGTAGTAGTAGAAGTAATAGTAGCAGTAGCAGAAGTAGTAGTAGTAGCAGTAATAGTAGTAGCTGTAGTACTATCAGTATTATTAGCAATAGTAGTAGAAGTAATAGTAGTAGTAGTAGTAGTAACAGTAGCAGTAGCAGTAGTAGTAGTAGTAGTATTAGTAGTAGCAGTAGCAGTAGTAGTAGTAGTAGTAGTAGTAGTAGTAGTAGCAGTAGTAGTAGCAGTAGCAGTGGTAGTAGAAGCAGTAGTAGTAGTAGCAGTAGCAGTAGCAGTAGTAGTAGTAGTAGTAGTAGTAGCAGCAGTAGCAGCAGTAATAGTAGTAGTAGTAGTAGTAGTACTAGTAGTAGTAGCAGCAGTAGTAGTAGTAGTAGTAGTAGTAGTAGCCCCATTCAGTCATAGGATGATGCGACCTTGAAGTGGTATCTCTCCTCCGTTGGTTTTCAATTCTCCTTTTGCCGTTTCGCTTCTCCTGGCTATCCAGGATAAGGTGTCCCCTCAGAGAACATCTCCACTTGGATCGGTCTGAACCTCCGTCTTTCCAGGATGTCAGTCTCATATTCACGGACTTTATGTTACGCTTACACACATCTTTGGACCTCAGGTGTAGTCGGCCTTCTGTTCTCATGCTATCCGCCAACTGTCCGTAGAGAATATCTTTGGAAATGCAACCATCTTACATGTAACAAAGATGGCCAACTCATCGTATTCTTCACTGCCCCAGAGTGCACATGCTTGGGAGACCGGTGAGAGAGTGCACATGCTTGGGAGACCGGTGAGAGAGTGCATATGTTTGGGAGACCGGTGAGAGAGTGCATATGTTTGGGAGACCGGTGAGAGAGCGCATATGTTTGGGAGACCGGTGAGAGAGTGCATATGTTTGGGAGACCGGTGAGAGAGTGAACATGTTTGGGAGACTGGTGAGAGAGTGCACATGACTGGGAGACCGGTGAGAGAGTGCACATGCTTGGGAGACTGGTGAGAGAGTGCACATGCTTGGGAGACCGGTGAGATAGTGCGCATGCTTGGGAGACTGGTGAGAAAGTGCACATGCCTGAAAGACTGGTCAGAGAGTGCACATGCTTGGGAAACTAGTGCGAGAGTGTACATGCTTGGGAGACTAGTGCGAGAGTGTACATCTGCATCTGTCACTCTGTCTCTCCATGTAATTCCAAGAACGGATTGCAGACGCCATAGATGGACAGTGTCAAACCTGTGCTCTTTTTCGACATAGGTTATCTAAGTTTTGCTACCATTCGCTAACAACACATGAATTGAAAACCACGGCCTTGGTTTTCAGTATTTCTCATTTACCCCAAACCCGCGTTGTGATACGAGGAAATGTAGCAAAAGATTTGCCAATGCTACTGTTTATTTCTTGATCAAGAGATATCTTGCAGTTGATGAGGGATCCCAGGTATGTGAATTGGGGCACAGCTGACAGTTCATAATTATCGATATCAAGATTTCGCGGGGCAGCTATTTCTTGTCCTAGCAGATCTGTTTTGTTGAGACTTATTGTGAGACATACCTTATTTGCATACCAGGGAGAATCGATCTATCAAGCTATGAAGCATCTACTGGCTGTGGTTGACAAATGATGCATCAACAGCGAAAAACAAGTCCGCGATCGTGACTTACATTATCTTTGAGCTTTGAAAAATTAAACAACCGCCCATCCGGTCGAGTCCAAAGGCAGATCCCTTCATCTTCGTTACCAAATGTATGTTTTAGTTGTAGAGTAAAGCAGGTTCCTTCATCTTCGTTACCAAATGTATGTTTTAGTTGTAGAGTGAAGCAGGTCCCTTCCTCTTCGTTACCAAATGTATGTTTTAGTTGTAGAGTAAAGCAGGTTCCTTCATCTTCGTTACCAAATGTATGTTTTAGTTGTAGAGTAAAGCAGGTCCCTTCATCTTCATTACCAAATGTATGTTTTAGTTGTAGAGTAAAGCAGGTTCCTTCATCTTCGTTACCAAATGTATGTTTTAGTTGTAGAGTAAAGCAGGTCCTTTCATCTGCATTACCAAATGTATGTTTTAGTTGTAGAGTAAAGCAGGTTCCGAACAGTGTCGGGGCCAGGACGCAGCTTGATTAACACCACTCCGAATACCAAATGACTGTGCTATGCGAGGAACACTCTGGCAAGCCTGGCTCCGCTGTCACTCATGGATCGGGCTTTACAGTCACAGCAGACTGTCGAAATACAGGAGACAGAGCTTGACTAAACTCACAGGGTGCCACGAGCATGGTCTACAGAGACTGAAACGCCAATGATGATGAAGATTATTTTGTGATATGCTACCATCAAATTTGACTTTTTTTCGAGGTCTCACGGACCGAAATTATTAGCCGCAGTAGTTTGCTTAGGTAGCCTATTTTAACCAATCAAACACATGGGTCAGATCATCGAAAGGAATATCAAAGGACTGATTCTGCTCGCGTGACTACTTCTGACGTTGCAGAAGAGAACCAACCAAGATGATCTTCCAGACCTAAATCCACACTGCTACTTCGGATACACACGCTCTGCCAATTTTTGCGAAGACTTTGGTTTAAACTTAAACACTTAGCAGAGAGACGCCCCGATAGCTATTACGTTTTGTGTTTTCTTTCATATCTTGAGAAAGTGGTCCCCCAACTTCTTCGACACATGACACCGTTAGTGTTCCAGCATTTGTCTACGGCACCCCAAGTCAGAAAATATGCCAACTTAACAGTTGCAGTGCGCAGTTCGTGAAGATATTGGAATGTTTCGCGACACCCCAGTAAACTATTAACAACACCCAAGTAAGAAAATAAGCCAACTTAACAGTTGCAGTGCGCAGTTTGTGAAAATATTGAAATATTTCTCGACATACCTGTAGACTATTCACGGCACACCGAGGTTTTGGAGCCACTGCCTTAAACAATGAGCAGAGAGACGCCACGATAGATATTACATTATCTGAATTTTTCATTTCTTGAGGTATGATTTCTTACAAGCTCTGACATAACATCATATATATCGGCTTTTATAGTGCACCTTTATAGCGCTTGATCAAATAAGGTAGGATACCATTGCTGTTTTGGTGCTCTCCACGGGAACAAGCTGTCGATTGCTTTATTAAGATCTTTTAGAAATGGTTCGTTGTCCAGCTCGTCCAAATTGGTATAGCTTTTGACAGAGTCAAGGACTTTGAGAGTGTCGATATTGTCATGCAAGTAACACAAAGAATAGTGCTCGATCCATCGATCGATCTGCTTTCCTTCGCCTGTTATTTTCTCGTCCGAAATAGTTTTAACTTAACTTAACTTAACTTAACGTAACGTTTTTATACTGGTTTAGAAGACTCTGCAGAATCTGAATACAACCGGTTTCATTTACATTCCCTTGCTCTAAAAGCTACGTGTATCCAATCTATTCATAAATTCATTAACTGTCCCTGCCTCCACTACTTACTGTGGTAATCCATTCCAAGCTGACCCCACTCTCTGACTTAAAACAATATTTTCTAATATCTAATATGCACCTTTATTTAGTTAATTTGTAGCTTTGCCCTCTTGTTCTTGTAAGTGTTTGTATTTTGAAAAAAAACAAAAACTTTTTATAGTCTAATTTATCCTTTCCTTTGATTATCTTATAAACCTGTATTAAGTCACCTCAAATTCTTCTCTTACCTAGGCATCGTATGCCGGTTTCTCTGAGTCCTTCCTCATAACTGTAATTCTGGAATCCCACTATCAGCTTCGTCGATTTTCTTTGTATGCTATCCAGTAGGTTTATATCTATTCTACGATAATGACTCCACACCTGTATACAGTACTCCGATCTAGGTCTAATGCTTTACACAGTTTTGAGTGATGATGTTTTGCTGTTTACGGGATAAATTACTGTTTTTATACCTTCAGGCATTTGACTCATTCTCATTGTTTATGGTGCAATCTGGATGCTTTCACTGACTTGTAGTAGGGGACTGTGTGGGCTATTGGTGAAGTGACACGGCTCACAACTCGAAGGTGCTGGGTTCGATCCCCACCACAGCATCGGCCGTTATTCCAGGGAAAAAAAACCGTAGACAATGCCGGAAGAAGCACACAAATACAATGCATGCCGAAGTCGGATGCTTTTGGGCCGACAGGCGCAAGATAAAAACATAGTGCAACTTGGGAATAGAGAAATAAGGTACACATAAAAACAGACTTGTAGCCAGTACTAATTTTCACAACAGCAAAATGTTTGTTGAACGTGACTTCTGGAGGTTTTGAACAACTACTGATATCTCCTCATTGGCTTCTGGTCTGAAGCACAAAGGTAGGTGCATATGCAGTGACAAGAGAGACATAACCTACTGTGGTTTACAGAGAAGAGTGCATGCAGCGCTCTGATCCATGTTGGTCTGATTCACCCATGTATTTTAAAGACTATTTTGCTGCAAAGTCTACACTACGCTCTCCCTTTTCGCTTGGGCTCTTTCATGCCAGTAGAAAATGTAGTCTTTCTGACTATTAATCATGAGTTTGTCAACTGAGCTTACTGAAATTATGGGATGTCAACATCGAAATGTTTTTTTAATTCGTCATTAAGAAGGCTTTACTTTCTGACACAACTTGTATAATGCAGGTTATCGGTCGGAAGGCCCAGTTAGCGTGGTCGTACATTTCAAGATCCCAGTTTAAATACGGAATGCACACGTTGTCTCGACACCGAAGTGTGAAGCTGGAAGGCCTCTCCGGGTCCTAAGCGTGAGCATTTTTTATGACGAAGAAGCTGTTGTCCGTTCAGCACGATCCTCCACGTAGTATATTGTAATATCCGGGACATTTGCCCAATGATTTGATTTGCTTTATCATACCTGTTTTGGATTTCGATGTGGCCTTTTCCAACTGCTGAGATAATCTTACCCAGGTACGTGACATTTCTTACTTGTGGTACTTGATGGTTGTGTATTACTAATTGGTATATCGTTGATATTCCTGGAATTCAAACTAGCCCCCATGTGAAATGGAAGGCAGGCGAAGGTAGGTTTTTTTGTGGATATATTGACACTGTGTCTGCTCTTTAGCTATTTACTATACACAAATATGCTGTTTCAATCCGAAACAGGAGTAAAACTCGGCCGAAGACGGATGTGTCGGACCGAAAGGTGCAAATAATTATGTCTAACTGTAAACTAGCGACACAACGCAAATCCGTTCTCTGCTACTTGCAAAGCCCTATTCATGGCTTGTTAGTCGGAGATTGAGAATGAACGCAGAAGAAGGCAATACGTTGTGTCTTAGTTTACAGCTTGACTGAAGTATTTGCAGCTTTCGGTCTGACACATCCAACTTCAGCAGCCATTTTTGGGCACCTGGTTAGCCTTCCCTCTTCGATCCCTTCTCCTTAGCCAGTCTGCTCTGTTGCAGTCTGTTATCCAGGATGATCGGGTGGAGGTGTAGAAGGGTCTTATCAGCTCTGTTTCACTGGCCCTGAAGTTAGCAGTCAGCTTAGGGTCGCTGGCCCAGAAGTTAGCAGTCAGCTTAGGGTCGCTGGCCCTGAAGTTAGCAGTCAGCTTAGGGTCGCTGGCCCTGAAGTTAGCAGTCAGCTTAGGGTCGCTGGCCCTGAAGTTAGCAGTCAGCTTAGGGTCGCTGGCCCAGAAGTTAGCAGTCAGCTTAGGGTCGCTGGCCCAGAAGTTAGCAGTCAGCTTAGGGTCGCTGGCCCTGAAGTTAGCAGTCAGCTTAGGGTCGCTGGCCCAGAAGTTAGCAGTCAGCTTAGGGTCGCTGGCCCAGAAGTTAGCAGTCAGCTTAGGGTCGCTGGCCCAGAAGTTAGCAGTCAGCTTAGGGTCGCTGGCCCAGAAGTTAGCAGTCAGCTTAGGGTCGCTGACCGCTGCAGCTCATGCGCTACTCGTCATATTAATCCCCACTACCATATTTGACAGGTATAGTATGTTTTGAAACTCGCGCCGCTCTTTAAAATGAGGTTGCTCAGCAACCAATTGACCGACATTTTTTACATGTTACACATTAACAGGGAGCCGTTGTAGTCCAGTGGTTAGCTAGCTGGCTTCGCATTTGAGTGGTCCTGCTTTAATTTCTCAGTTGAGGCGGAAATGTTTTTTCAGACCGCAACGGCGCCCAGGTCGACCCAGCCTTAAACGGGTTGGTTCCGGTTCAGTCCGGGAAGTTAAAGTGGCGAGGGAGAGGAGATGGCTACCGCCCTAATATAGCCAAGCTTTCGAAATGTGAGATCGCTAAACACCTCACACCCCTACAGCAGTAATGCTATGTTACTTTGCTTTACTTTGGCTTTGACTTCACTTTACTTTACTTTCCTTTACTATACTTTACTTTACTTTACTTTACTTTGCTTTACTTTGGCTTTGACTTCACTTTACTTTACTATACTTTACTTTACTTTACTTTGCTTTGCTGGGCTGTGCTGTGCTGTACTGTACTTAACTGTACTTTACTTTAATGTACTGTACTTTACTTTACTTTACTTTGCTTTGCTTTACTTTGCTGTACTTTGCTGTACTTTGCTGTACTTTACTTTGCTTTGCTTTGCTTTGCTGTACTTTGCTTTGCTTTGCTGTGCTTTGCTTTGCTTTGCTTTGCTGTGCTTTGCTTGGCTTGGCTTGGCTTTGACTTTGACTTTGACTTTGACTTTGACTTTGACTTTGACTTTGACTTTACTATACTTTACTTTACTTTACTTTACTTTACTTTACTTTACTTAGCTTTGCTTTGCTGTGCTGTGTTGTACTTTACTTTACTTTACTTTGCTGTGCTGTGCTGTGTTTTGCTGTACTTTACTTTACTTTGCTGTGCTTTACTTTACTTTACTTTACTTTACTTTGCTGTGCTTTACATTACTTTACTTTACTTTACTTTACTTTACTTACTGATGAACAGTTAATCTTCGTGACATCCTTGTTAAGAAGGCTGTCCAGAGATGCTAGTTCAGATTCCAGATTTTTCTGCACAATGAGGAGACGTTCAAGATAGATGTACTCGTTGACATCCGTTAACCTCACCCGGTCAAATAAGACTGGATTACAATTGTCGAAACGATTTCACGATTTCGGGACATTCATCTCCAGTCCCCCTTTCCTACCCTCACTATCGAGTAGCTAGAAATCAGGTACAGACCACAAGGCTCAAATCCAGACATATCTTCTTAAAATCAACACAGCTCATACAGACAAACCCTGAAAGTCGTTGTATAGATAGATGGCACGAATTGATGCAGCCCCAGAGGTGAAACTTCAGGAGGAACCTACCCCTGAACATCATCTACCATACACAACATGGAAGTCGCTGAACAGATTCCGAACTGGGAACTGGTGTATACGGTGCAAGAGGAATTTGAAACGATAGGGATACGCCAGATGATGACCCATGTTACTGGTGCAATACAGGACCCAGAAAACCTGACGACCTGTATAGTAGGTACGACATGCTAGAGGCAAATGACACGGCAATCCATCTCGCTGAATACTGGATGCATACTGTTAAAGGCAGACGACGAAGAGGCCGTCTCAAAAAGAGGTGGGAGGACAACATAAAAGAATGGACCAATCTCCGACCAGAAGAGGCACAGGCAGCGGCCGCTGACAAAGAAGGGTGGTGTGGTATTGTGAGGATGTCTTCATGTGTGTCCCAACGACCTCATCGGTTATGGGACGACCTGACCTGACCTGACTGTTGAGCTTGGTGCATAGACAGGGGAAGTAAGTAAGTAAGCTGCATCATTTGGTTGTCTTCTGCTACTGACTCTGTCATGAGCACTATGTTATCGGGAAATCGAGGGTGATTGAGGCGTCTGCTGTCAATATGGATGACAAAGGTGTCCTAGATGCATAGACTGATGACAGATTCCAAATATGTGTTGAAGAGGTTCGGTGAGATAGGATACCTCTTGTGTATCCATTTCTGAACTTGAACCACAATGGATGTTGGAAAGGACGACATGTGGTAGTGCAAATCGTATAACTGCTGGCAGGAAATTTGATGTAACTAGGATCGAAACTTTGTTCCAACAGTGAACGCCATACAAAAAGTGCTTCTACCGAATCTAAATCTTTTTTTTTGTAGTCGTTGAAGGTAAATATAAATGACTGTCTAGAACTCTTGGGTTGACAATAAGACGACAGGAGGTTGAAATATGGCCCATTGTGCTGTACAAACACCGAAAGCCTGCCTTTTCGACTTGTTGTGAGTCTTTGAAAGCGGTGCGGACTCTGACAAAGATGTATTCCGTAAACAGCTTGCAAGTGACCGGGAGAAGAGCAATTGGACGATAGTGTCCGAGTTATCTGTTCTTGTGTAAGAGTTGTCCTCGAATTGCGTCACGTAATACCGAGGAATGAAGTTAACGGGTAAAACGTTGGGCTATGGCTTGCTAGTAGGGTAAACCGCAAACCTGAAGGTCCTAAGCAGTGATGCCATCTTCACCTGGTGGTTTTCTAGATGGCATTGACTCGACAA
Source organism: Ariolimax columbianus (assembly GCA_036924085.1). Classification (NCBI taxonomy): domain Eukaryota; kingdom Metazoa; phylum Mollusca; class Gastropoda; order Stylommatophora; family Arionidae; genus Ariolimax; species Ariolimax columbianus. Next base: position 30,818,247 of record JAVGWX010000020.1, on the reverse strand, counting down.
CATGGAACATTTCTGATGGCAGGAAATCTGGAAGAATGGAAAGTGGATGGGAGGATAATTGGTGGGGGTTCTCAACATCTGTACGGGTTACTTTAGTAGACTTTCAAGGTCGACTCCATGCCTTCAGGTTTGGCGTGCTGCAAGAGCCATTCGAAGCTTTCAGACAAGGAATGATTTGGTCGTGTTTGGCGAGGCCTCATTCATGCTGTACTGATATTCTGCAGCTTCCAGAAGATATTCGCGGGAAATGGTCGCATGGTCTTTACATTTTTGAAGGCAGAACTTGATTTGGGTGGTGCATACTATGTAGTTGATCGGAGAACGAGCCATCTTACGCCGCTGCTCTAACAACGCTCAAATGGCAGGCGAGATAAGATTTGTGGTATGAGTGGGTACTGGGAGTCTGTCTGCCTTAGAGATGCATGTGATTGTTGTAATCCGATTTGTATAGTCCATCTATGTCGGTGTCGGTAGATGCCCCGAGTAGCTTGCTGGCTGCGAGTGTGGTTTCAATCGAGAGATTGATGAGCGACTTAGAGAATCACTCCATACCAGCAGGAGAGACCTGTGCTAATTTTAGAGCTGAAGCAAAAGCTGTTCGTGCAGCAACTCAGATTATATCAGCCAAAACACAACTATAGGGAAAGGGATAATTCTGACAGACTCCAGGAGTGAACTCCAAGCCATTTCAAGCACCAAACAAGACAGACTCACACACGAAATCAAATACAACATCGGACTGATGTCTCAAAAACAGATTTAGTTCTGCAACGGTTTCCGGCCCGATGTGAGATCCCTGGAAAAGAGAAAGCAGCTAGAGGTGGCGTGCAGACTCGCTATCCACAGAGCTATAAAGAAGCAAACTCACTCATCAAACAATCCATGAGGGCAGAATGGAGAGAACAGCACAAAGAATGCAATCCAGACAATGACAGTGTAGACAAACTTGGCGTAGATGTTCAGGCAATGATCTTCAAACTCAGAACGGGACACTGTAGACTCTAAACAGAATGGGTCTCAGAGACACTATCACGTGCGATTATGGAGCACCGAAGCAAACACCACAACGTATCATGCAAGACTGCCCTACTTATTCAGACTAAAGAGAGACAGTCTGGCCCTAGGGAGCGACCATTCTCGACAAGATGGGGGGGGGGGGGGGGGGGGGGGCACCGGCGAAGACCTGAAACACATAATCTTATTCTTGAACCTCACCGACGGGATCAAGATGCGGAGCAGCGCATGAGCTGCAGTGGTCAGCTACCCATAGGGCCAGCGAACCAGAGATGCCAAGACCCTTCTACACCTCCACGAGGTGATCCTGGATAACAGGCTGCAGCAGGGCAGACTGGCTAAGGAGAAGGGATCGGAGAGGGAATGCTAACCCGGTACTAAAAAAATGCTTGCTGAAGTCGGATGTGTTGGACCGAAAGGTGCAAATATCGCAGTCAAGCTGTAAACTACAACACAACGCATTCCGTTCTCTGGACTACATTCTGCTACTTACCCTTCCAGGTGTTGGTAGTGGGAGATTGAGAACGAACGAAGAAGAAGAAGAAGAATAAGAAGAACCTCACAGGGCTAGAAGAATAGAACGAGTTGATCGAAGAAGAATAAGAAGATGAAGAAGTAGAAGAAAAAGACGATATTGACACATTAATACATGAACACGGTCATAGGTGTTCGAGATTTATGGTGGCGGAAAGGAAGACTCAAACTATACCATGTCAAAGAACATACTGTGCTGAGCTATCTAGTATAGATAAAGACTACTGTCAAAGAACTTACTGTGCTGAGCTATCTAGTATAGACAAAAAACTTACTGTGCTGAGCTATCTAGTATAGACAAAAAACTTACTGTGCTGAGCTATCTAGTATAGACAAAAAACTTACTGTGCTGAGCTATCTAGTATAGACAAAGAACTTACTGTGCTGAGCTATCTAGTATAGACAAAGAACTTACTGTGCTGAGCTATCTAGTATAGACAAAGAACTTACGGTGCTGAGCTATCTAGTATAGACAAAGAACTTACTGTGCTGAGCTATCTAGTATAGACAAAAAACTTACTGTGCTGAGCTATCTAGTATAGACAAAAAACTTACTGTGCTGAGCTCTCTAGTATAGACAAAAAACTTACTGTGCTGAGCTATCTAGTATAGACAAAGAACTTACTGTGCTGAGCTATCTAGTATAGACAAAGAACTTACTGTGCTGAGCTATCTAGTATAGACAAAGAACTTACTGTGCTGAGCTATCTAGTATAGACAAAGACTACTGTGCTGAGCTATCTAGTTTAGACAAAGACTACTGGGCTGAGCTATCTAGTTTATACAAAGACTACTGGGCTGAGCTATCTAGTTTAGACAAAGAACTTACTGGGCTGAGCTATCTAGTTTAGACAAAGAACTTACTGGGCTGAGCTATCTAGTTTAGACAAAGAACTTACTGTGCTGAGCTATCTAGTTTAGACAAAGACTACTGGGCTGAGCTATCTAGTTTAGACAAAGACTACTGGGCTGAGCTATCTAGTTTAGACAAAGACTACTGGGCTGAGCTATCTAGTTTAGACAAAGACTACTGGGCTGAGCTATCTAGTTTAGACAAAGACTACTGGGCTGAGCTATCTAGTTTAGACAAAGACTACTGGGCTGAGCTATCTAGTTTAGACAAAGACTACTGGGCTGAGCTATCTAGTTTAGACAAAGACTACTGGGCTGAGCTATCTAGTATAGACAAAGACTACTGGGCTGAGCTATCTAGTTTAGACAAAGACTACTGGGCTGAGCTATCTAGTATAGACAAAGACTACTGCCCTGAGCTATCTAGTTTAGACAAAGACTACTGGGCTGAGCTATCTAGTTTAGACAAAGACTACTGTGCTGAGCTATCTAGTATAGACAAAGACTACTGGGCTAAATGTGAGGACCATGTCTTAAAAGTGGAGTAGGACTTTTGGCGCAAGGATGATTTGCGTTTCATGAAGCCCGGTACAGTATCAATCTCTAAGACTCGGTTGACTCCAAATACGGTGAGGAATCGACTATGTATTGTGACAGGGTCAGGGATTCTACCGTAAGAGGCTCTGCAGGGATCTTCACAGGATCACAGGGATGACCCCACTCATGAACCCCAACCAAGGGGGATATTGAAAGCTAATTATACCATGGTAGTAAGCAAGCAGATGGAACAGAAAGAAAGACTCATCCAGACGTTAGTTGTATCGGTCAAATCTGGTAACTATTTATACAAGTAAAGCATGAATACCAAGACAATGAATACCAAGAAAATTAATACCAAAAAAAAAATTAGACATTTAAAAAAAATGAAAAGCAAAAACCATACAATGAGTGTTTAAAACCATCTATGGGACGCTGCTGTATTGCTGTCGCGATATGTGACCAAACAACTGAATTTGTAATTTTCTATTGAAGTCTAGCACTGGCTTAGGGCCCATCTGTTTCCTGATCTCATCGTTTCTAATTCTGTCCCATCTTGTCACATTTAGCATTCGCCTCAGGCATTTCATTTCTGTTGTTTCTATGTTTCTCTTATCTGTTGCTGTCAGTGCTCAAGTGTGACACTTGTAGCATAGTGTAGGTAAGAACATTGTGTGAATACCAAGAAAATAAATTTGAGGAAAATGTTTGTGAAGAGCGTGAACATCAATAAAATTAATTATAGAAGAAGTATACGAAAAGGATGAATATCAAGAAATGAATTAGAAGAAAGTACAAAAAGAACATGCAAATTAAGAAATTGAATTGAAAGAATTAGTACAAAGCGGAGAAACTTTGCAGAAATAGCCAAAGCAAAGATGCACGAAGATCCCATAAACGCACTAACAACACCAAAACCCATCACTACTGTACGAAAACCTACCTGGAGGCAGGATATATTTCCAGAGGTGGTAAAAAATATACCAGGTATTGCAAACAAAAACTGCCAGACTGAAAAAGAAAGGAGAGATACTACTATATAAAGGAGAGAACAAATAATGGTTACTGTCTGACTGCGTACGCAGAAGAAGAAGAAGAAAGAATTAGTACAAGAAGCGCATAAATACTAAGAAAATGAATACCATGAAAATGATTACCAAGAAAATGAATACCAAGAAAATGAATACCAAGAAAATGAAAACCAAGAAAATGGATTTTTCAGAGTACCGATAAATGAAAGAGATAAAGAAGTACACGATTAAAATGAATACCAAGAAAATTAACAAGAAGTTAAGAAGGAATACAAATGCCAAGAAAAGTAAAGAGAAGAAATAAACAAAGAATATGAATACCAAGAAAATGAATATAAAGAAAATGAAAGAACAGAAGTAGAAGAAACAAATAAAGGTGAAAACAAATAAGAAGAAAATTAATACCACGAAAATGTATACCAAAATAATGAATACCAAGAAATGTATAAAAAGATAATGAAATATATGAAGTAGAGGAAAACAATGAAAGAGAAGAAGTAGAACAATAAAATTAAAAATAAGAAAAAAATTTATAAATTTGGATGAGAAAAAGTACGAGAAGAAAATGAATTCCAAAAACAGACAAGAGAAGAAAGAGAAGAAAAACATGAATGCTAAGAAAATAAATTGGACAAAAAAGTACATGAAAGACATAAATATTCAGAAAATGAATACCACGAAAAGGAAAGAAGAAATAGAAAAACAACATGAATACCAAGAAAATGAATACCAAGAAACTGAATACAAAGAAAATGAATTAGACAAAAAAGTACATGAAAAACATAAATATTCAGAAAATGAATACCACGAAAAGGAAAGAGAACAAATATAGAAAAATTTGGATACCAAGAAAATGAATACCAAGATAATGAATACCAAGAAAATTAATTAGAAGAAAAAGTACATGAAAAACATGAATATCAAGGAAATGAATGCAATGAAAAGCAAAATGAGGAAATGGAAGAAACAATTGATACCAAGAAAATGAATTAGAAGAAAAAGTACTTGAACAGATGGATATACAGAAAATTAATACTATGAAAAGAAAAAAGAAGAAATTGAAGAGAAAAATGAATACCAAGAAAATGAATACGACGAAAATGAATTATACGAAAAAGTACATGAAGAGCGTGAATATACAGAAAATGAATACAAAGAAACAACGAGAAGAGGAGAAAGAATAAGAAAAACAAGATGATGAAAAAAATAAAACACATGCGACATGGAGTGTTACATAATGGGACGATTTTGTTCACATGGATCTACGAGTGACTGACCTTAGGAGGACTGAATAGAACCACTGACCCCTCTATCTATGTCGTTTAAAACTACCAGAGACGGCTGCGTGTGGGGATAGCAAACATCAATTAAAACATAAATGTATTCATAAATCACTGCAGAAAAATTACACAAAGTGCTCTGGCGTAGGCTACCTGAGATGAGTCAACTACAACAGCGAGCCTATGCTTCATAAGGAACCAAATAGAGAAGAATAACGATAACAAGATAACTAACCTCCGAAAACGTAGTCTCGATCGTCCGGTCCAGCTGTGGTGGTTCCACGCTGTAAACTGTTGATCTTTTCAGTCATTTGATTGTTCATGTCTGCATAGTGTACTCGAACATAGAAATCTGGTAAGCTTTTCCCGCGTAGAGAAATCAGCTACACAACGTATGGCTCACATGTTTTACAGCTAACGGGCACTACAGCTTGGCTGGCTATCCATGCAAGCTTGACTATGTGCATCTCGTGGTTTAACGAAGAGTGTTATTTAATATTCAAGATGTCTTCACTTGTGAGGCTGAGCGAGTAAATTTGGCCAGTAGAAGCCTTCGTTACAACTCAACTATGTCAGGGGCATAATTCTTGGCCAAGAATCGATTTTCTCCCTTATTTCTCTTGACGTTTTCGGTTAGGATTTGATGATATGGTGAGGAGGGGAGTTTGTGATCGGGTGGATAGAGAGATAGGGAGTGGAGATGTGTGTGTGTGGGTGTGGGTGTGTGTGGGAGATAGGAAGTGGAGATGTGTGTGTATGGGTGTGTGTGGGAGATAGGAAGTGGAGATGCGTGTGTGTGTGTGTGGGTGTGTGTGTGTGTGTGTGGGCGTGTGTGGGCCATGCGATGGAAAGAGGGATAGGAAGTGGAGATGTGTGTGTGTGTGTGTGTGTGTGTGTAGGCCATGAGATGGAAAGAGGGATAGGAAGTGGAGATATGTGTGTGTGTGTGTGTGTGTGTGTGTGGGTGTGTGTGTGGGCTATGAGATGGAAAGAATATAGGGAGTGGAGATGTGTGTGTGTGTGGGCCATGAGATGGAAAGAATTTAGGGAGTGGAGATGCGTGTGTGTGTGTGTGTGTGTTGGTGTGTGTGGGCCATGAGATCAGAGAGAGATAGGGAGTGGAGATGTGTGTGTGTGTGTGTGTGTGATTCTGGGCCATGAGATGGATAGAGACATAGGAATTGGAGATATATGTGTGTGTGTGTGTGGGCCATGAGAAGGATAGAGGGATAGGGAGTGGAGATGTGTGTGTGTGTGTGAGGGTGTGAGGGTGTGTGTGGGCCATGAGATGGATAGAGAGATAGGAAGTGGAGATGTGTGTGTGTGAGGTGGAGAGGGGAGAAGAGGATGAGATGGAAAGAGACGGTCAGAGGAGAGGACATGTGTGTGTGTGGGCCATGAGATGGAAAGAGAAATAGGGAGTTGAGATGTGTGTGTGTGTGTGTGTGGTCCATAAGATGGTAAGAGAGACAGGGAGTGGAGATATGTGTGTGTGTGTGTGTTTGTGTGTGTGTGGGTGTGTGTGGGCCATGAGATGGAAAGAGAGATAGGGAGTGGACATGTGTGTGTGTGGGCCATAAGATGGAAAGAGAGATAGGAATTGGAGATGTGTGTGTGTGTCCGTGTGTGTGGACCATGAGATGGAAAGAGAGATAGGGAGTGGAGATGTGTGTGTGTGTGTGTGCGTGTGTGTGGACCATGAGATGGAAAGAGAGATAGGAAGTGGAGATGTGTGTGTGTGTGGGTGTGTGTGGGCCATGAGATGGAAAGAGAGATAGGGAGTGGAGATGTGTGTGTGTGTGTGTGGGTGTGTGTGGACCATGAGATGGACAGAGAGATAGGGAGGTGAGATGTGTGTGTGTGTGTGTCCGTGTGTGTGGGCCATGAGATGGAAAGAGAGATAGGGAGTGGAGATGTGTGTGTGTGTGTCCGTGTGTGTGGGCCATGAGATGGAAAAAGAGATAGGAAGTGGAGATGTGTGTGTGTGTGGGTGTTTGTTAGCCATGAGATGGAAAGAGAGATAGGGAGTGGAGATGTGTGTGTGTGTGGGTGTGTGTGGACCATGAGATGGACAGAGAGATAGGGAGGTGAGATGTGTGTGTGTGTGTGTGAGGTGGAGAGGGGAGAGGAGGATGAGAGGGAAAGAGACGGTCAGAGGAGAGGAGATGTGTGTGTGGGCCATGAGATGGAAAGAGAAATAGGGAGTGGAGATGTGTGTGTGTGTGTGTGTGTGTGTGGGTGTTAGTGTGTGTGTGTGTGTGGGCCGTGAGATGGAAAGAGAGATAGGAAGTGGAGATGCGTGTGTGTGTGTGTGTGTGGGTGTGCGTGGGCCATGCGATGGAAAGAGGGATAGGAAGTGGAGATGTGTGTGTGTGTGTGGGTGTGTGTGGGCCATGAGATGGAAAGAGGGATAGCAAGTGGAGATGTGTGTGTGGGTGTGTGTGGGCTATGAGATGGAAAGAATATAGGGAGTGGAGATGTGTGTGTGTGTGTGTGTGTGGGCCATGAGATGGAAAGAATATAGGGAGTGGAAATGTGTGTGTGTGTGTGGGCCATGAGATGGAAAGAATATAGGGAGTGGAGATGTGTCTGTGTGTGTGTGTGTTGGTGTGTGTGGGCCATGAGATCAAGGAGAGATAGGGAGTGGAGATGTGTGTGTGTGTGTGATTCTGGGCCATGAGATGGATAGAGAGATAGGAATTGGAGATATATATGTGTGTGTGTGTGGGCCATGAGAAGGATGGAGAGATAGGAAGTGGAGATGTGTGTGTGTGGGCCATGATATGGATAGAGGGATAGGGAGTGGAGATGTGTGTGTGTGTGTGTGTGAGGGTGTGTGTGGGCCATGAGATGGATAGAGAGATATGAAGTGGAGATGTGTGTGTGTGGGCCATGAGATGGATAGAGAGATAGGAAGTGGAGATGTGTGTGTGTGAGGTGGAGAGGGGAGAAGAGGATGAGATGGAAAGAGACGGTCAGAGGAGAGGACATGTGTGTGTGGGCCATGAGATGGAAAGAGAAATAGGGAGTTGAGATGTGTGTGTGTTTGTGTGTGGTCCATAAGATGGAGAGAGAGACAGGGAGTGGAGATATGTGTGTGTGTGTGTGTTTGTGTGTGTGTGGGTGTGTGTGGGCCATGAGATGGAAAGAGAGATAGGGAGTGGAGATGTGTGTGTGTGGGCCATAAGATGGAAAGAGAGATAGGAAGTGGAGATGTGTGTGTGTGTCCGTGTGTGTGGGCCATGAGATGGAAAGAGAGATAGGGAGTGGAGATGTGTGTGTGTGTGTGTGGGTGTGTGTGGACCATGAGATGGAAAGAGAGATAGGAAGTGGAGATGTGTGTGTGTGTGGGTGTGTGTGGGCCATGAGATGGAAAGAGAGATAGGGAGTGGAGATGTGTGTGTGTGGGTGTGTGTGGACCATGAGATGGACAGAGAGATAGGGAGGTGAGATGTGTGTGTGTGTGTGTGTGTCCGTGTGTGTGGGCCATGAGATGGAAAGAGAGATAGGGAGTGGAGATGTGTGTGTGTGTGTCCGTGTGTGTGGGCCATGAGATGGAAAGAGAGATAGGAAGTGGAGGTGTGTGTGTGTGTGGGTGTTTGTTAGCCATGAGATGGAAAGAGAGATAGGGAGTGGAGATATGTGTGTGTGTGTGTGTGTGGGTGTGTGTGGACCATGAGATGGACAGAGAGATAGGGAGGTGAGATGTGTGTGTGTGTGTGTGAGGTGGAGAGGGGAGAGGAGGATGAGAGGGAAAGAGACGGTCAGAGGAGAGGAGATGTGTGTGTGGGCCATGAGATGGAAAGAGAAATAGGGAGTGGAGATGTGTGTGTGTGTGTGGGTGTGTGTGTGTGTGTGTGTGGGCCGTGAGATGAAAAGAGAGATAGGAAGTGGAGATGTGTGTGTGTGTGTGTGGGTGTGTGTGTGCCGTGAGATGGAAAGAGAGATAGGAAGTGGAGATGCCTGTGTGTGTGTGTGTGTGTGGGTGTGTGTGGGCCATGCGATGGAAAGAGGGATAGGAAGTGGAGATGTGTGTGTGTGTGTGGGTGTGTGTGGGCCATGAGATGGAAAGAGGGATAGCAAGTGGAGATGTGTGTGTGGGTGTGTGTGGGCTATGAGATGGAAAGAATATAGGGAGTGGAGATATGTGTGTGTGTGTGTGTGTGGGCCATGAGATGGAAAGAATATAGGGAGTGGAGATGTGTGTGTGTGTGGGCCATGAGTTGGAAAGAATATAGGGAGTGGAGATGTGTGTGTGTGTGTGTGTTGGTGTGTGTGGGCCATGAGATCAAAGAGAGATAGGGAGTGGAGATGTGTGTGTGTGTGTGTGTGTGTAGGTGTGTAGGCAATGAGATGGAAAGAGAGATAGGGAGTGCAGATGTGTGTGTGTGGGCCATGAGAAGGATGGAGAGATAGGAAGTGGAGATGTGTGTGTGTGTGTGTCTGTGGGCCATGCGATGGAAAGAGAGATAGGGATTGGAGACGTGTGTGTGTGTGTGGGTGTGTTTGGGCCATGAGATGGAAAGAGAGATAGGAAGTGGAGATGTGTGTGTGTGGGCCATGAGATGGATAGAGAGATAGGAAGTGGAGATGTGTGTGTGTGGGCCATGAGATGGATAGAGAGATAGAAAGTGGAGATGTGTGTGTGTGTGTGTGTGAGGGTGTGTGTGGGCCATGAGATGGATAGAGAGATAGGAAGTGGAGATGTGTCTGTGGGGGCAATGAGATGGATAGAGAGATAGGAAGTGGAGATGTGTGTGTGTGTGTGTGTGAGGTGGAGAGGGGAGAAGAGGATGAGATGGAAAGAGACGGTCAGAGGAGAGGACATGTGTGTGTGGGCCATGAGATGGAAAGAGAGATAGGGAGTGGAGATGTGTGTGTGTGTGTGTGTGTGGGCCATGAGATGGAAAGAGAGATAGGAAGTGGAGATGTGTGTGTGTGTGTGTGGGTGTGTGTGTGTGGACCATGAGATGGAAAGAGAGATAGGGAGTGGAGATGTGTGTGTGTGTGCGTGTGTGTGGGCCATGAGATGGAAAGAGAGATAGGGAGGTGAGATGTGTGTGTGTGTGTTTGGGCCATGATATGGAAAGAGAGATAGAGAGTGGAGATGTGTGTGTGTGTATGTGTGTGGGCCATGAGATGGATAGAGAAATAGGAAGTGGATATGTGTGTGTGTGTGTGAGGTGGAGAGGGGAGAGGAGGATGAGAGGGAAAGAGACGGTCAGAGGAGAGGAGATGTGTGTGTGGGCCAGGAGATGGAAAGAGAAATAGGGTGTTGAGATGTGTGTGTGTGTGTGATGAGAATGAGAAGAGTTGTGTGTTTGGAATGAAAGGAGTTGTGTGTGGGTGATGAGAGGGGGTTGTGTGTGGGTGATGAGAGGGGTTGTGTGTGGGTGATGAGAGAGGTTGTGTGTGGATGATGAGAGGGGGTTGTGGGTGGGTGATGAGAGGGGTTGTGGGTGGTGTTGAGAGGGGTTGTGTGTGGGTGATAAGAAAGGTTGTGTGTGGGTGATGAGAGGGGTTGTGTGTGGGTGATGAAAGGGGTTGTGTGTGGGTGATGAAAGAGGCTGTGTGTGGGATATGAGAGGGGTTGTGTATGGGTGACGAGAAGGGTTGTGTGTGGGTGATGAGAGAGGTGGTGTGTGGGTGATGAGATGGGTTGTGTGTGGGTGGTGATGAGAGGGGTTGTGTATGGGTGACGAGAAGGGTTGTGTGTGGGTGATGAGAGGGGTTATGTGTGGGTGGTGATGAGAGGGGTTGTGTGTGGGTGATGAGAGGGGTTGTGTGTGGGGGATGAGAGGGGTTGTGTGTGGGTGATGAGAGGGGTTGTGTGTGGGTGATGAGAGGGGTGGTGTGTGGGTGATGAGATGGGTTGTGTGTGGGTGGTGATGAGAGGGGTTGTGTATGGGTGACGAGAAGGGTTGTGTGTGGGTGATGAGAGGGGTTATGTGTGGGTGGTGATGAGAGGGGTTGTGTGTGGGTGATGAGAGGGGTTGTGTGTGGGGGATGAGAGGGGTTGTGTGTGGGTGATGATAGGAGTTGTGTGTGGGTGATGAGAGGGGTTGTGTGTGGGTGATGAGAGAGGTTGTGTGTGGGTGATGATGAGAGGAGTTGTGTGTAAATGATGAAAGGGGTTGTGTGTCGGTGATGAGAGGGGTTGTGTGTGGGGGATGAGAGGGGTTGTGTGTGGGGGATGAGACGGGTTGTGTGTGGGTGATGAGAGGGGTTGTGTGTTGGTGATGAGAGGGGTTGTGTGTGGGTGATGAGAGGGGTTGTGTGTCGGTGATGACAGGGGTTGTGTGTGGGTGATGAGAGGGGTTGTGTGTGGATTATGAGAGGGGTTGTGTGTGGGTGATGAGAGGGGTTGTGTGTGGGTGGTGAGAGGGGTGGTGTGTAGGTGATGAGAGGGGTTGTGTGTGGGAGATAAGAGGGGTTGTGTATGGGAGATGAAAGGGGTTGTGTGTCGGTGATGAGAGGGGTTGTGGGTGGGTGATAAGAGGGGTGTGTGTGGGTGATGAGAGGGGTTGTGTGTGGGTGATGAGAGGGGTTGTGTGTGGGTGATGAGAGGGGTTGTATGTGGGGGCTGAGAGGGGTTGTGTGTGGGTGATGATGAGAGGGGTTGTGTGTGGGTGATGAGAGGGGTTGTGTTTGGGTGGTGATGAGAGGGGTTGTGTGTGGGTGATGAGAGGAGTTGTGTGTGGGTGATGAGAGGGGTTGTGTGTGGGTGATGAGAGATGTTGTGTCTATGGGATGAGAGGGGTTGTGTGTGGGTGATGAGAGGGGTTGTGTGTGGGTGGTGATGAGAGGGGTTGTGTGTGGGTGATGAAAGGGGTTGTTTGTGGGTGGTGATGAGAGGGGTTGTGTGTGAATGATGAGAGGGGTTGTGTGTTGGGGATGAAAGGGGTTGTGTGTGGGTGATGACATCGATTGTGTGTGGATGATGAGAGGGATTGTGTGTGGGTGATGAGAGGGGTTGTGTGTGGGTGATGAGAGGGGTTGTGTGTGGGTGGTGATGAGAAGGATTGTGTGTGGGTGGTGATGAGAGGGGTTGTGTGTGGGTGATGAGAGGGGTTGTGTGTGGGGGATAAGAGGGGTTGTGTGTGGGTGATGAGAGTGATTGTGTGTGGGTGATGATGAGAGGGGTTGTGTGTGGGGGATGAGAGGGGTTGTGTGTGGGTGGTGATGAGAGGGGTTGTGTGTGGGTGATGAGAGAGGTTGTGTGTGGGGGATGAGAGGGGTTGTGTGTGGGTGATGAGAGGAGTTGTGTGTGGGTGATGAGAGGGGTTGTGTGTGGGGGATGAGAGGGGTTGTGTGTGGGTGATGAGAGAGGTTGTGTGTGGGTGGTGATGAGAGGGGTTGTGTGTGGGTGATGAGAGGGGTTGTTTGTGGGTGGTGATGAGAGGGGTTGTGTGTAAATGATGAAAGGGGTTGTGTGTCGGTGATGAGAGGGGTTGTGCGTGGGGGATGAGAGGGGTTGTGTGTCGGTGATGAAAGGGGTTGTGTGTGGGTGATGAGAGGGATTGTGTGTAGGTGATGAGAGGGGTTGTGTGTGGGCGATAAGAGGGGTTGTGTATGGGAGATGAGAGGGGTTGTGTGTCGGTGATGAGAGGGGTTGTTGGTGGGTGATGAGAGGGGTGTGTGTGGGTGATGAGAGGGGTTGTGTGTGGGTGATGAGATGGGTTGTGTGTGGGTGATGAGAGGGGTTGTGTGTGGGTGATGAGAGGGGTTGTGTGTGGGTGATGAGAGGGGTGTATGTGGGTGATGAGAGGGGTTGTGTGTGGGGGCTGAGAGGGGTTGTGTGTGGGTGATGAGAGGGGTTGTGTGTGGGTGATGAGAGGGGTTGTGTGTGGGTGATGAGATGGGTTGTGTGTGGGTGATGAGAAGGGTTGTGTGTGGGTGATGAAAGGGGTTGTGTGTGGGTGATGAGAGGGGTTGTGTGTGGGTGATGAGAGGGGTTGTGTGTGGGTGATGAGAGGGGTTGTGTGTGGGTGATGAGAGGGGTTGTGTGTTGGTGATGAGAGGGGTTGTGTGTGGGTGATGAGAGGGGTGTATGTGGGTGATGAGAGGGGTTGTGTGTGGGGGCTGAGAGGGGTTGTGTGTGGGTGATGAGAGGGGTTGTGTGTGGGTGATGAGAGGGGTTGTGTGTGGGTGATGAGAGGGGTTGTGTGTGGGTTATGAGAAGGGTTGTGTGTGGGTGATGAGAGGGGTTGTGTGTGGGTGATGAGAGGGGTTGTGTGTGGGTGATGAGAGGGGTTGTGTGTGGGTGATGAGAGGGGTTGTGTGTGGGTGATGAGAGGGGTTGTGTGTGGGTGATGAGAGGGGTTGTGTGTGGGTGGTGATGAGAGGGGTTGTGTGGGTGATGAAAGGGGTTGTGTGTGGGTGGTGATGAGAGGGGTTGTGTGTGGGTGATGAGAGGGGTTGTGTGTGGGTGATGAGAGGGGTTGTGTGTGGGGGATGATGAGAGGGGTTGTGTGTGGGTGGTGATGAGAGGGGGTGTGTGTGGGTGGTGATGAGAGGGGTTGTGTGTGGGTGATGAGAGGGGTTGTGTGTGGGTGATGAGAGGGGTTGTGTGTGGGTGATGAGAGGGGTTGTGTGTGGGTGATGAGAGGGTTTGTGTGTGGGTGATGAGAGGGGTTGTGTGTGGTGATGAGAGCGGTTGTGTGTGGGTGATGAGAGCGGTTGTGTGTGGGTGATGAGTGGGGTTGTGTGTGGGTGATGAGAGGGGTTGTGTGTGGGTGATGAGAGGGGTTGTGTGTGGGTGATGAGAGGGGTTGTGTGTGGTGATGAGAGGGGTTGTGTGTGGGTGATGCGAGGGGTTGTGTGTGGTGATGAGAGGGGTTGTGTGTGGGTGATGAGAGGGGTTGTTGGTGGTGATGAGAGGGGTTGTGTGGGTGATGAGAGGGGTTGTGTGTTGGTGGTGATGAGAGGGGTTGTGTGTGGGTGATGAGAGGGGTTGTGTGTGAGGGATGAGAGGGGTTGTGTGTGGGTGATGAGAGGGGTTGTGTGTGGGTGATGAGAAGGGCTGTGTGTGGGTGATGAGAGGGGTTGTGTGTGGATGAGGAGAAGGGTTGTGTGTGGGTGATGAGAGGGGTTGTGTGTGGGTGGTGAACAGAGGGGTTGTGTGTGGGTGGTGATGAGAGGGGTTGTGTGTGGGTGATGAGAGGGGTTGTGTGTGGATGGTGAGAGGGTGGTGTCTAGGTGATGAGAGGGGTTGTGTGTGGGAGATGAGAGGGGTTGTGTATGGGAGATGAGAGGGGTAGTGTGTGGGTGATGAGAGGGGTTGTGGGTGGGTGATGAGAGGGGTGTGTGTGGGTGATGAGAGGGGTTGTGTGTGGGTGATGAGAGGGCTTGTGTGTGAGTGATGAGAGGGGTTGTGTGTGGGTGATGAGAGGGGTGTGTGTGGGTGATGAGAGGGGTTGTGTGTGGGGGCTGAGAGGGGTTGTGTGTGGGTGATGAGAGGGGTTGTGTGTGGGTGATGAGAGGGGTTGTGTGTGGGTGATGAGAGGGGTTGTGTGTGGGTGATGATAGGGGTTGGGTGGGTGATGAGAGGGGTGTGTGTGGGTGATGAGAGGGGTTGTGTGTGGGTGATGAGAGGGGGTGTGTGTGGGTGGTGATGAGAGGGGTTGTGTGTGGGTGATGAGAGGGGTTGTGTGTGGGTGATGAGAGGGGTTGTGTGTGGGTGATGAGAGGGGTTGTGTGTGGGTGATGAGAGGGGTTGTGTGTGGGTGATGAGAGGGGTTGTGTGTGGTGATGAGAGGGGTTGTGTGTGGGTGATGGGAGCGGTTGTGTGTGGGTGACTAGTGGGGTTGTGTGTGGGTGATGAGAGGGGTTGTGTGTGGGTAATGAGAGGGGTTGTGTGTGGGTGATGAGAGGGGTTGTGTGTGGTGATGAGAGGGGTTGTGTGTGGTGATGAGAGGGGTTGTGTGTGGGTGATGAGAGGGGTTGTGGGTGGTGATGAGAGGGGTTGTGTGGGTGATGAGAGGGGTTATGTGTGGGTGGTGATGAGAGGGGTTGTGTGTGGGTGATGAGAGGGGTTGTGTGTGAGGGATGAGAGGGGTTGTGTGTGGGTTATGAGAGGGGTTGTGTGTGGGTGATGAGAGGGGCTGTGTGTGGGTGATGAGAGGGGTTGTGTGTGGATGAGGAGAAGGGTTGTGTGTGGGTGATGAGAGGGGTTGTGTGTGGGTGGTGAACAGAGGGGTTGTGTGTGGGTGGTGATGAGAGGGGTTGTGTGTGGGTGATGAGAGGGGTTGTGTGTGGGTGGTGAGAGGGGTGGTGTGTAGGTGATGAGAGGGGTTGTGTGTGGGAGATGAGAGGGGTTGTGTATGGGAGATGAGAGGGGTAGTGTGTGGGTGATGAGAGGGGTTGTGGGTGGGTGATGAGAGGGGTGTGTGTGGGTGATGAGAGGGGTTGTGTGTGGGTGATGAGAGGGCTTGTGTGTGAGTGATGAGAGGGGTTGTGTGTGGGTGATGAGAGGGGTGTGTGTGGGTGATGAGAGGGGTTGTGTGTGGGGGCTGAGAGGGGTTGTGTGTGGGTGATGAGAGGGGTTGTGTGTGGGTGATGAGAGGGGTTGTGTGTGGGTGATGAGAGGGGTTGTGTGTGGGTGATGATAGGGGTTGGGTGGGTGATGAGAGGGGTGTGTGTGGGTGATGAGAGGGGTTGTGTGTGGGTGATGAGAGGGGTTGTGTGTGGGGCTGGGAGGGGTTGTGTGTGGGTTATGAGAGGGGTTGTGTGTGGGTGATGATAGGGTTTGTGTGTGGGTAGTTATGAGACGGGTTGTGTGTGGGTGATGAGAGGGGTTGTGTGTGGGTGATGAGAGGGGTTGTGTGTGGGTGGTGAGAGAGGGATTGTGTGTGGGGGGTGATGAGAGGGGTTGTGTGTGGGTTATGATAGGGGTTGTGTGTGGGGGATGAGATGGGTTGTGTGTGGGTGATGAGAGGGATTGTGTGTGGGTGATGAGAGGGATTGTGTTTGGATAATGATGAGAGGGGTTGTGTGTGGGAGATGAGAGGGGTTGTGTGTGGGCGATGAGAGGGGTTGTGTGTGGGTGATGAGAGGGGTGTGTGTGGGTGATGAGAGGGGTTGTGTGTGGGTGATGAGAGGGGTGTGTGTGGGTGATGAGAGGGGTTGTGTGTGGGGGCTGAGAGGGGTTGTGTGTGGGTGATTAGAGGGGTTGTGTGTGGGTGATGAGAGGGGTTGTGTGTGGGTGATGAGAGGGGTTGTGTGTGGGTGATGATAGGGGTTGGGTGGGTGATGAGAGGGGTTGTGTGTGGGTGGTGATGAGAGGGGTTGTGTGTGGGTTATGAGAGGGGTTGTGTGTGGGTGATGAGAGGGGTGTGTGTGGGTGATGAGAGGGGTTGTGTGTGGGTGATGAGAGGGGTTGTGTGTGGGGGCTGGGAGGTGTTGTGTGTGGGTGATGAGAGGGGTTGTGTGTGGGTGATGAGAGGGGTTGTGTGTGGGTAGTTATGAGACGGGTTGTGTGTGGGTGATGAGAGGGGTTGTGTGTGGGTGATGAGAGGGGTTGTGTGTGGGTGGTGAGAGAGGGATTGTGTGTGGGTGGTGATGAGAGGGGTTGTGTGTGGGTTATGATAGGGGTTGTGTGTGGGGGATGAGAGGGGTTGTGTGTGGGTGATGAGAGGGATTGTGTGTGGGTTATGAGAGGGATTGTGTTTGGATAATGATGAGAGGGGTTGTGTGTGGGAGATGAGAGGGGTTATGTGTGGGTGATGAGAGGGGTTGTGTGTGGGTGGTTATGAGAGGGGTTGTGTGTGGATGATGAGAGGGGTTGTGTGTGGGGGATGAGAGGGGTTGTGTGTGGGTGATGAGAGGGGTTGTGTGTGGGTGATGAGAGGGGTTGTGTGTGGATGGTGATGAGACGGGTTGTGTGTGGGTGATGAGAGGGGTTGTTTGTGGGTGGTGATGAGAGGGGTTGTGTGTAAATGATAAAAGAGGTTGTGTGTGGGGGAAGAGAGGGGTTGTGTGTGGGTGATGAGAGGGGTTGTTTGTGGGTGGTGATGAGAGGGGTTGTGTGTGGGTGATGAGAGAGGTTGTTTGAGGGTGGTGTTGAGAGGGGTTGTGTGTGGGGGATGAGAGGAGTTGTGTGTGGGTGATGAGAGGGGTTGTGTGGGGGTGATGAGAGGGGTTGTGTGTGGGTGATTAGAGGGGTAGTGTGTGGGTGATGAGAGGGGTGTGTGTGGGGGCTGAGAGGGGTGTGTGTTGGGGCTGAGAGGGGTGTGTGTGGGAGCTGAGAGGGGTGTGTGTGGGGGCTGAGAGGGGTTGTGTGTGGGTGATGAGAGGGGTTGTGTGTGGGTGGTGATGAGAGGGGTTGTGTGTGGGTGATGAGAGGGGTTGTGTGTGGGTGATGAGAGGGGTTGTGTGTGGGTGATGAGAGGGGTTGTGTGTGGGGGCTGAGAGGGGTTATGTGTTGGCTATGAGAGGGGTTGTGTGTGGGTTGCTGAGAGGGGTTGTGTGTGGGTGATGAGAGGGGTTGTGTGTGGGTGATGAGAGGGGTTGTGTGTGGGTGATGAGAGGGGTGTGTGTGGGTGATGAGAGGGGTGTGTGTGGGTGATGAGAGGGGTGTGTGTGGGTGATGAGAGGGGTGTGTGTGGGGGCGGAGAGAGGTTGTGTGTGGGTGATGAGAGGGGTTATGTGTTGGCAATGAGAGGGGTTGTGTGTGGGTGATGAGAGGGGTGTGTGTGTGATGAGAGGGGTTATGTGTGGGTGATGAGAGGGGTGTGTGTGGGGGCTGAGAGGGGTTTTGTGTGGGTGATAGAGGGGTGTGTGTGGGGGCGGAGAGAGGTTGTGTGTGGGTGATGAGAGGAGTGTGTGTGGGGGCTGAGAGGGGTTGTGTGTGGGTGATGAGAGGGGTTGTGTGTGGGTGATGAGAGGGGTGTGTGTGGGTGATGAGAGGGGTGTGTGTGGGGGCCTAGAGGGGTTGTGTGTGGGTGATGAGAGAGGATGTGTCGGGGCCTAGAGGGGTTGTGTGTGGGGGATGAGAGGGTTTATGTGTTGGGAATGAGAGGTAGAGAGACGGGTGTGATATGAAATTATTGTAGAAAGTATTCAGGATCACTCGAAATGATGAAGCAAATGATGAAGACTCGAAGACAGGCAAGAGATTGCATGCAGGACACTACAGGACAGGACGGGATGGTACTGGACTGGACGATACAGAGATATATGTAAACATATAGATGAATGATAAATGGATTGATAGATGGATGGATGGATCAATGGTTGGATTGATGGATAGATAGACTGGCAGACAGCTAGATAGCTAGATACATAGATAGATAGCTAAGATATGATTAGATTAGATTAGATTAGATTAGATTAGATTAGATTAGATTAGATGTGATGAGATGAGAGGAGAGGAGAGGAGAGGAGAGGAGAGGAGATGAGATTAGACGAGACGAGACGAGACGCGAGAGGAGACGAGACAGACAGACAGGCAGGCAGGCAGGCAGGCAGGCAGGCAGGCAGACAGGCAGGCAGACAGGCAGGCAGGCAGGCAGGCAGGCAGGCAGACAGACAGACAGACAGACAGACAGACAGACAGACAGACAGACAGACAGACAGACAGACAGACAGACAGACAGACAGACAGACAGACAGACAGACAGACAGACAGACAGACAGACAGACAGACAGACAGACAGACAGACAGACAGACAGACAGACAGACAGACAGACAGACAGACAGACAGACAGACAGACAGACAGACAGACAGACAGACAGACAGACAGACAGACAGACAGACAGACAGACAGACAGACAGACAGACAGACAGACAGACAGACAGACAGACAGACAGACAGACAGACAGACAGACAGACAGACAGACAGACAGACAGACAGACAGACAGACAGACAGACAGACAGACAGACAGACAGACAGACAGACAGACAGACAGACAGACAGACAGACAGACAGACAGACAGACAGACAGACAGACAGACAGACAGACAGACAGACAGACAGACAGACAGACAGACAGACAGACAGACAGACAGACAGACAGACAGACAGACAGACAGACAGACAGACAGACAGACAGACAGACAGACAGACAGACAGACAGACAGACAGACAGACAGACAGACAGACAGACAGACAGACAGACAGACAGACAGACAGACAGACAGACAGACAGACAGACAGACAGACAGACAGACAGACAGACAGACAGACAGACAGACAGACAGACAGACAGACAGACAGACAGACAGACAGACAGACAGACAGACAGACAGACAGACAGACAGACAGATAGATAGATAGATAGATAGATAGATAGATAGATAGATAGATAGATAGATAGATAGATAGATAGATAGATAGATAGATAGATAGATAGATAGAACAATAGATATTCAGATAGACACCAATGGTTTAGTACTAGTGGGCGAAATCTTCTTCTTCGTAAGCTATCAAACGTCAACATGTATTTTTTTTCGTATTTTTTTTCGAAAAAAGGCGGTCATCATGAGGCTGTCGACACTGCCGTAGAGCTTGTCTAGTGTTGCCACTGGTGATGGCCAAATGTGCTTTCTCTGATCCTCGTATATCGTGCAGTTTTGCAGCAGATGTTCAGCGGTCATTTTCCCGGTACCACAAGTGCATCTGTCAGTGCCACCTATCTTCAGTTTATTGAATAGGTGGTATCTCAGTCTGTTGTGGCTTGTGCCAAATCGAGTTGGATTGTTAAGTTCCCACTTAAATCGTTTAGCGACACTCTTTGAGTTCCGCCTCAAGCCTATAAATAGCATGCTGGAGTTGCCAAGCACGTCTTTGGGATAATAAATTAGTTCTCTTTTTTCTTGGAATTGCAAAAATAATTTAACTTGCAAACGATTCAGCTCTTCTTCTTCGTATCCTTTTCTTTACAAAAGCGACGATTTATCTACTGTTATCATTCATCTAACTCTGCTGTTTGAAGAGGTTTATATATAGGTTCCTTGGAACAACCAGTAGCAACTGATTGCAGCGTGTATTGCAAAGTGTTGGTGTGTGTTACTAATGTCATTGCTAGAATAAAACATATGTGTACAACTTGACAGTAATGTGTGTTTGTGTCAATATCTGGACTGTAAGAATGTGTTCATTGTCAGCTGTTTGTTTTCATTAAAAAATTAGCAACTTAAACTAATGAAACAAATATATATATATATGTATATATATATATATATATATATATATATATATATATATATATATATATATATATATATATATATATATATATATATATATAAACAACAAACAAAAACATACTAGGGTAACGTACATTTTCATATTTACGCGTTTGAAATGTCATACTATGTCCACAGTTATCTAGCCAATAGTAAACTTGCAAGATTCCATATGATTGATGTTATTATAATGATAGTAGTGGACGCTTTGTGCTTGAAAAAGGTCAGTGTAGCGTTGAGAGATGCACAGTGAGATTAACAATTTATATATGATTTGTTAGAGACAATGTGTATAAAAAAGTTCACATACCTTTGCTTACGTCTTGTTATTATCGAATACTCGAAAAACCCATAAACAATACACGTCAATATTATAAATACCTTATATTTTAACACTACACATCACTCAGTATAGGATATCCGATTACCCAGACAACAGTTACACAACCTAGTCGTGAGCAATATTTACGTGGCAAATGTTTACCTCGTCACAAGGGCAATGTATCTCTTACAACAAAGAAAGCCAATGAATGCTAATATCATTTGTTTCAATTTATGGAAATAAATACGTGCTCAATTTATAAAACTGTTCAATATTTCATAAAAGGAAATTTGTACCTATAGTTTTATGTATTGATCCAATTCAATTTAGGATACAAACTACTTTGAGGTAGGTTGTAACACTTAGTTGTATTAAATGTATGTGATTAAATTAATTTTGAAAACGATTTACAAAAAATGCAAACCACAAGAGGCACGTCTTCCACAGTTTGCAGCAAATAAGCTAACTCTTAACGTTACTATTTGCAACTGTTACGACCAGCTAGTGTTTGTGTTCGGCAGCCACATGCCTAGTCCGTTCCGCGACTTAGACTTAGAGGTTCAGCTTAGTGTAAGATGCGATCTTACATAGGTAGATCGGGGTCAGAGCTGGTTCCTCCCCATATGTCAAGTAAAATAGGACGAAAGCGAGCAAAAGAAATTTGGTCGGGTGGAAAATTAAAACCTTACATCCTACGTGCATACTCGCAATATGTACATCCATGTGGATCTGCTGCTGGGCCATAGATCACTCTTTCTAGGCTGTATTAAATTACCCCTAGACTGAGGGGAGACGCCAAAGGCAAGCTCTTACGACTTTTTTTACAATATCCAGGGAAAGATAACTCTGATTTTATTTACATTTTTTAAATTTATGTGGTTGCTACCCTTTATCATTTCAAAAATAAATATCAGCTAACTTTGTCTTTCAACATGTTAATGTAAATAATAGTTGGAATTGAAATATGGAAAACGATATTCCTTCTTCCAACTTGTACACACTTTATGTAGATTATGTAAAGATATTTCAAACACACTACACCTACTGCAGACCTCGCTTTGAACTTCTTGTATCTACAACTAGCATCAAGAACTTACTAGAACATAATTAATACGATCTTTGAGCTAAATGCCGTAATGGAATAATTGTTCAAATAGACAAATAGCAGATACAACTGTGGTTGGTTCCCATAGAAGCATAACACGGTACTAGGAAACAAAAATACAACATTATACACAACAGAACATGTATGTAGAGCCCATATATCAATGTTAGTGCAGAGGATTCTCATAAGAAGGTGCAGAGTTCGTTTCGTAGACTCTATGTATAGATTTATACTGTATTGGTTATTAGAGAAGACATGCCAGAGAGTAAACGAACTGGATCTCATAAAATATGTTGTCTCAGAACAACGAAGACTCTAGTGTTTCATTACAAACATCATTGACTAAATAAACCTCTTTGTGATATGTGCGACAAAAAAGCGAGAAAGCGGGCTAGTCACCTTCAACTCATAACAGCTGAGACCCCTTACAGTGAAGTCTCTAACACATCACCCCAGACCTCAATGTGTGTTATGCAACTTCCTATGTTTAATGTGATCAATCAAAGAATATATAAACATCAAGTTAACAAAGTTGATATCCTTAAAATATTGTCCTTGACATAATTTCTAATATAATCAATAGTTATTTGTTGGGTGGATAGCCCTTACAGTTGGTCGTTTGACAGGCCATGTTTATGTTCGTGAGTTCTACTCGTCTGTGTTGTTTTGTTGTCCCTGAACTAGCAGTGGACGGCGAACATTGAAATGTCCTTTATCACCCCAATAGTTCATGTTTTGTTGTCCCTGAACTTCCATCCCTCGATCAAGTTCACGTCTGACATTTCCCTCACGTCTGTCCACTTTCTGGACATCACTGTCTCTATCTGCCCTTCAGGCCTCTCCACCACTGTCTACTACAAACCCACTGACGCCCACAACTACCTCCTCTACACTTCCTCCCATCCCCTATCCTGCCGCGATTCGCTTCCTTTCTCCCAACTCCTCCGCCTCCGACGCCTATGTCAGGATGACGACGACTTCCTTCTCAGGGCCCACGAGATGCTTGACTTCTTCCGCAAGCGACTCTACCCTGAGACCACTCTCTCCTCCGCCCTTCAGCGGGTTCTTCTTATCTCCCACCAAGACTCCCTCACTCCCACCCGCCGTCCTCCCTCTGACCGTGTGAAACTCGTCCTCACCTATCAACCTCACAGCGTCTCTGTCCGGGATATCCTATTCCGCCATCTCCCTGTCCTTCACTCTGATCCTGCCACTCGCAAAGTTTTTCCCGATCCTCCCCTTGTCGCCTACAAGCGTGACAGGGACCTGAGGGACTTGCAAAAATTCACGTGGCTGTGTTACCTGCCCTCATGTCATCCTTTCTCGCTCCATTACCTTTCCTAAGGCTGAATTCTTCATCAAAGAGGGGTTCACATGCAAATCTCGTAACCTCATCTATTCCATCATCTGCCGCCAGTGTGGTATGACTTACATACTTACATTGGGGAAACTGGTATGGAACTACGGGAGCGTTTCCGCCAACACCTCAACGACATCCGCAACCGCACTGGTTCCCCAATTGCCAGCCACTTCAATGGTCCTGAGCACCGGGGTATGGCTGACGTCAGTGTCACTGGTTTAGTTTCGTGCTTCTCTGACGATCGTCATCGATTCGCCCTTGAGAACAGACTTATCTCGAGTATGGGCTGTCTCCAACCACATGGTATTAATATCTTCCATAATTTTTCTTAAACCCTCACACTGGCCCACATCTATTTGTCTTCCCCCCCCCCCCCCCGCCTCCTTAATTCTTCCATCAGTTCTCTTCCCCCCTCTCTTATATCAATATCACGCCCTCCCGGCTTATATTGCCTTCTCATTGTTCTCCTATCTGGACCACTATTTGGCCACGCATGGCTTATCAGGCATATTCCGCCATTTTTTGTTTTACCGCTCCTATTTCAGTTTCTATCGAGGTCGCTTAGACAGAAAGCGTCTCCTACCTGAAACAGATGAGTTGACCCTTTTTTTCTTATATGGTGATTTGTTAGTTCAGTGTTGTTGTCCCTGATGAAGGCCTATTGGTCGTAACGTAGGTTTTGTTTGTGTTCTCGTCTCTGTGCGGTATCTGACCATACCCATTTTTAAATTTTGATTAAGCTCAACCTTAATCAACTTTTACTAGTTTTTTTTCATATTTTTTTCCCTGAACTAGCAGTGGACGGCGAACATTGGAATGTCCTTTATCACCCCAACAGTTCATGTTTTTGAGGCGTTAGATTGTAGTCTGAATATTGAGAGTACATATGAACGAGATGATTATAGTAAGAGAGATAGAGAGAGAGAGAGAAATAGAGAGGGAGGCAAAGAAAAGGGCAATAGAGATAGATAGGCATAGTGCGACAGTATATATATATATATGGATAGATAGAAAGACAGACAGACAGATATACAGATATATAGACAGATAGATAGATAGAGAAATAGATAGATAGACAGATAGACGAACGGATGGATGGATGGATGGATGGATGGATGGATAGATGGATGGATGGATGGATATGTAAGAGATCTTAGCGGTGCAGATTTCATTAGGGATAGTATTTTAGACACGTTTTATTTAAGTTAGGAAGGGTGGCAACATTGAGTCAGTAGTCGTTTATTGTGTGTTATAGAATTAAAACTAACCAAGCTAGGTAGTACAGATGCACTCAAATCTGGACATCGGAATGCTGGGAATACATAGCGTTGGTTTCCAATCCACACAAATGTTGAAAACTACGTAACCTAACATAACGCCTAGACGCATGGGGGCCTGTTACAGTATGATCGGTAGGGACGAATGCTATTAACTGGTTTTTATGAAATCTCGAAAGGAAACCTAGGCGCCAGATCTGGAAAAAAGCGGAGAGAAGAGTCGTCAGTTTTAGAAGGTCAGTTGGAGGGAGAGAGTTGGAAAGCGAAGGTCAGAGGAGAGTTTCCGAGAGCGAGGATCGTAAAGAAGAGGAGATTAGATTTGGGAGCGAAGAACGAAGAGACAAGAGGACAAATTGATATTTTAGAACGAAGATCGGAGAAAGTCATCAGTCGGCAGCTAGCGGAGAACAAGTCGTCATAAGTCGGCAGCGAGCGGAGAACAAGTCGTCATCAGTCGGCAGCGAGCAACGAGAACAGGACCGTCTTGATAACGGTGAAGAGGAAGAAGAAAGTATATATATTTTCAGAGCCCAGAAAGAGAGAGAGGTTTCAACAAACAAATTTTTCAGCACGTGAGTCCTGATATTGAGTAGATTATCTAGGAGAGGTAACTAGTAATGACATTGATTATTTCGAAATAGCAAGTGGCAGAACCAGATATAATAGTACGTCACGAGGAACACGCACGATAGAGTAATCTTAAATACTACTCCTGGATTAATATTTTCGGTCTGTTTTTCCGGTGTTTGAACTCGAATGAGTGGAGTGCCTCCGCGTATCATTTGGGTTTAGAAGTGCTGGCAAATAATCTCTACATCGTACTTTTTGGTAATGGTAAACGCAATCAATTAATATTTTATAAACACAATTTATATATATATATACATATATATATATATATATATATATATATATATATATATATATATATATATATATATTTATATATATATATATATTTATATATATATTTATATATATATATATATTTATATATATATTTATATATATATATTTATAAATATATATATATATATATATGTATATATATTTATAAATATGTATATATATATGTATATATATATATATATATACATACATATATATGTCCTATGTCCTTCTTTAAAAATCGTTGTCCAGTTCTTCACTGTTATCGTTGACACACTTTTGTCACCATACATTGCCTGCATTATACAATGAATGTCAACTGGTCGACACCCTTCAGCTGTTAGAAAAAGGGCCACCGCTCGCTAATCAACTCTAGACGGATTCCGTATCACACCCGCCATGTTTTGTATGGTATACTGAGGAAAATATAAGTCGGAGGATAATTACATTTTGCAACGTTGACGGTTGGTACGTACTGTTTACACCGGAGGTGGCGTCATCATGCGATTTGTACGTATGTTTCCCTGTTTGCAGTTTGGCTGTCCACACGGCTGAACAAAGATGGTGGTCTTCATCACATGTGATGGACGAAGGACGAACAACATCATCTAATTGTGTTTGCCATAATAATAATTGATTCTGTTTTCCATAATAATAATTGATTGTATTTACCATAATAATAATTGATTGTGTTTACCTACCATAATAATAATTGATTGTGTTTACCATATTAATAAGTGATTGTGTTTTTTCCATGATAATAATTGATTGTGTTTACCATAAAAATAATTGATTCTGTTTTCCATAATAATAATTGATTGTATTTACCATAATAATAATTGATTGTGTTTACCTACCATAATAATAATTGATTGTGTTTACCATAATAATAAGTGATTGTGTTTACCATAATAATAATTGATTGTGTTTACCATAATAATAATTGATTGTGTTTACCATAATAGTAATTGATTGTGTTTACCATAATAGTAATTGATTGTGTTTTCTATAATAGTGAGACTAAAATCATTATCTAAAATAGTAATTGCTATAAAAACTAAGTAAGTGTTAACTAAATAGCACACGTCTAATAATAAAACTATGTATACTATTAGTTCATTCAAATGTAAGGGCTTTGAGAAATATGTTGCCTTAGACAACAAGGCGGGCTCAGATAGTAAGCAACCAATTCTAAGCTTAATCTGTCACTGCGTATACTTGGTATTCTCTGTGTGACGTATATTAATAAAATCACACAAGACGCAAATACAGAACAGTAAAGTACCAACGAATTGCTCTTCACATACGACCAATGTTTGATCTACCTCAAAATCTACAAAATCCTATAGATTCACTGTACTTTAACTGTCAAAAGTACGATATGAACATCAACACATCAAATAGAAAACTCACCACATTTGATATAAATCTGAATGTAGCACAAATATATAGCAGATACAAGAGTTAAGGTATTTGGGAGCTGTTTTTAGCAGAGAATGGCAGACTCGATAGAGAGAAAGAGACGAGAGTGCAGAGGACAAAAGCTGTCACCTACCAGCTGTATCCACTCCTAAGACACCCCAAGATTTCCCTCCAAGCAAAAAAAACAGATGATGAATAGTAACTTCATCGCGGCTCTGTGCTACCAGGGCACTGGAACAAAAGTTGTTATTGAGTGCACACAATGAGTAGCATTACTCTTTTTGTCCGTCATGAAAAGGGCGCATAGTGGTGGGTTGTTGTAGCTTTCCTCACATCCCCAGCGGACTGATGAAGGTGGACCAGAGTCATCCAGGTGGTTGTGCTATGCTTGGCTTCATCTGCGTGGGGCTCACTAGTAAGGTGGTTATGTCGATCCCTCACACTGTTAGCCAGTCTGCCACGAGAACAGCCCGTTTTTAGGGAAGGCTATTGGGAATTCGAGTTGAGGGTCTTGACCAGTATGTTTTACCTGACCATAACATGTCTGATCAGTATGTTTTACCTGACCCTAACTAACATGTCTGATCAGTATGTTTTACCTGACCCTAACTAACATGTCTGATCAGTATGTTTTACCTGACCCTAACATGTCTGATCAGTATGTTTTACCTGACCCTAACTAACATGTCTGATCAGTATGTTTTACCTGATCCTAACTATCATATCTGATCAGTATGTTTTACCTGACCCTAACATGTCTGACCAGTATGTTTTACCCGACTCTAACATGTCTGACCAGTATGTTTTACCCGACTCTAACATGTCTGTCCAGTATGTTTTACCTGACCCTAATATGTCTGATCATTATGTTTTACCTGACCCTAACTATCATGTCTGATCAGTATGTTTTACCTGACCCTAACATGTCCGATCAGTATGTTTTACCTGACCCTAACATGCCCGATCAGTATGTTTTACCTGACCCTAACATGTCTGATCTGTATGTTTTACCTGACCCTAACATGTCCGATCAGTATGTTTTACCTGACCCTAACATGTCCGATCAGTATGTTTTACCTGACCCTAACATGTCCGATCAGTATGTTTTACCTGACCCTAACATGTCCGATCAGTATGTTTTACCTGACCAGACGTTAGTCTTCCATCCCAGGAACGAAATTTAGCTAGCTGCAATATGCGGTGCATACGAAAGGTCACTTACAACACCAGAAGACACAGAGTCACAAAAACGAATCTCTGTATATGGTTGGAACAATTCCTTGCCTACGGTACATTGAGCAACAGAGAATGAAATTGTTTGGCCACATTGTGAGAATGTAACCAGAACACATTGTTCGTGCAACCTACTACACGAGAACATCGGGAAGAAGGGCAAAAGGTAGACCGAAGGAAAGGTGGATAGACAGCGTAAACGGGACCTGCCGTAAAATAGGGAAAAATATTATTCGGGCCATGAGAGAGCGGAAAGACAAATTCATACCACGACACTGGGCTACAACCCGGTAGACAGTGAGACGACAAAAGAAGAAGAAGAAGAAGAAGAAGAAGAAGATACTTACATACAGACACATACATAAATGAGTACACTACATTTTGTAATTTCAGAACGAATTTTTAATTTGCTATATAGCTTACGCTCTCCTTCTCTCTCTGTCTCTCTCCCGCTTTCTCTCTCTCTCTCTCACTCTCTCTCTCGCTCTCTCACTCTCTCTCTCCACCCCATTAACCTGTTCGGCTTGGGCGTATGATCTAAGACAAGAATTCCCCCGACAAACGTGCTTAGGTAATCGATAAGACAAGGGTGTCTGTGCAGCGCACCAAGATGATGGTTACGTAAGCCAAATTATTCAACCATTCATTACCATATCAGATTGGATAGAACAACTCAGCTAGTTTACATCTTGAACGAATGGGTCTTTCATCTCAGCGGAAGTTCGCGGTAAGAGGTTGTGGATACTCGAAGCTACCTGTGCTAAGTTGGGTTAACGCTTGGTGACGTTTTATTGGTAGCGGGTTACGGTGGCTTTTTTAACATCCCGATGCGCACTTCAGAACGTAGGCGGGGGGGGGGGGATGGGTCTATCTGGTTGTAGTGCAATATACGCCTCATAAGTAAGCTCGCCACTATAAGAATGACAGTGTCTATCCCCACCTCGTTGGTCAGACTGCTGTAGCATTGTCTAGCTTCGGGGATGACGCGAAGACCAGAGGTGGGGTTTCAATCAGAATGTTTCACCTGGCCCTGATTACTGTGCGCTTCCACCTTGATCAGAATGTTTCACCTGGCCATGATTACTTTGCGCTCCCACCTTGATCAGTGTGTTTAACCTGGCTCTGATTACTCTGCGCTCCCTCCTTGATCAGCGTGTTTCACCTAGCCCTGATTACTCTGAGCTCCCACCTTGATCAGCGTGTTTCACCTGGCTCTGATTACTCTTCGCTCCCACATTGATCATTGTGTTTCACCTGAACCTGATTATTCTTCGATCCCACGTTGATCAGTATATTTCATCTGACCCTGATTACTTTTTGCTCCCACATTGATCAGTATGTTTCGCCTGAATCTGATTACTCTTTCATCCCACATTGATCAGTATGTTTCGCC
The DNA here is from genome assembly GCA_036924085.1 of Ariolimax columbianus. Lineage (NCBI taxonomy): Eukaryota > Metazoa > Mollusca > Gastropoda > Stylommatophora > Arionidae > Ariolimax > Ariolimax columbianus. Next base: position 30,788,809 of record JAVGWX010000020.1, on the reverse strand, counting down.
TGAACCTGATTACTCTTTCATCCCACCTTGATCAGTATGTTTCGCCTGAACCTGATTACTCTTTCATCCCACATTGATCAGTATGTTTCGCCTGAACCTGATTACTCTTTCATCCCACATTGATCAGTATGTTTCACCTGACCCTGATTACTATTCACTCCCACCTTAATCAATATCTTTCACTACCCGAACCTGATTACTCTTGCCTACATACGGTATAACGGCACAGATTGTCTCAATGTCAACACTGTTGCCGTGGATGTAGTTTTAGACAATAAAACAGTCAGTGAGTCAACCAATCCGTCTGTCAATTAGTAAGTCAGTCAGTCTGACCGTCTGTCTATCTACCAGACTGTCTGCCTGTCTACCGTATAGGTCAGTAGTAATGATAGTCAGTCTGTCCGTCTGTCTATCTACCAGACTGTCTGCCTGTCTACCGTATAGGTCAGTAGTAATGCTATTCAGTCTGTCCGTCTGTCTATCTACCAGACAGTCTGCCTGTCTACCGTATAGGTCAGTAGTAATGCTAGTCAGTCTGTCCATCTGTCTATCTACCAGACTGTCTGCCTGTCTACCGTATAGGTAAGTAGTAATGCTAGTCTGTCGGTCTGTCTATCTACCAGACTGTCTGCCTGTCCACCGTATAGGTAAGTGGTAATGCTAGTCAGTCTGTCCATCTGTCTATCTACCAGACTGTCTGCCTGTCTACCGTATAGGTCAGTAGTAATGCTAGTCAGTCTGTCGGTCTGTCTATCTACCAGACAGTCTGCCTGTCTACCGTATAGGTCAGTAGTAATGCTAGTCAGTCTGTCCGTCTGTCTATCTACCAGCCCGTCTGCTTGTCTACTGTATAGGTCAGTAGTAGTGCTAGTCAGTCTGACCGTCTGTCTATCTACCAGACTGTCTGCCTGTCTATGGTATAGGTAAGTAGTAATGCTAGTCAGTCTGTCAATCTGTCTATCTACCAGACTGTCTGCCTATCTACCGTATAGGTCAGTAGTAATGCTAGTCAGTCTGACCGTCTGTCTATCTACCAGACTGTCTGTCTGTCCACCGTATAGGTAAGTGGTAATGCTAGTCAGTCTGTCCATCTGTCTATCTACCAGACTGTCTGCCTGTCTACCGTATAGGTCAGTAGAAATGCTAGTCAGTCTGTCCGTCTGTCTATCTACCAGACTGTCTGCCTGTCTACCGTATAGGTCAGTAGTAATGCTAGTCAGTCTGTCCGTCTGTCTATCTACCAGACTGTCTGCCTGTCTACCGTATAGGTCAGTAGTAATGCTAGTCAGTCTGTCCGTCTGTCTATCTACCAGACTGTCTGCCTATCTACCGTACAGGTCAGTAGTAATGCTAGTCAGTTTGTCCGTATGTCTATCTACCGGACTGTCTGCCTATCTACCGTATAGGTCAGTAGTAATGCTAGTCAGTTTGTCCGTCTGTCTATCTACCGGACTGTCTGCCTATCTACCGTATAGGTCAGTAGTAATGCTAGTCAGTCTGTCCGTCTGTCTATCTACTAGACTGTCTGCCTGTCTACCGTATAGGTCAGTAGTAATGCTAGTCAGTCTGTCCTTCTGTCTATCTACCAGACTGTCTGCCTATCTACCGTATAGGTCAGTAGTAATGCTAGTCAGTTTGACCGTCTGTCTATCTACCAGACTGTCTGCCTATCTACCGTATAGGTCAGTAGTAATGCTAGTCAGTCTGTCCGTCTGTCTATCTACCAGACTGTCTGCCTATCTACCGTATAGGTCAGTAGTAATGCTAGTCAGTTTGACCGTCTGTCTATCTACCAGACTGTCTGCCTATCTACCGTATAGGTCAGTAGTAATGCTAGTCAGTCTGTCCGTCTGTCTATCTACCAGACTGTCTGCCTATCTACCGTATAGGTCAGTAGTAATGCTAGTCAGTCTGTCCGTCTATCTACCAGACTGTCTGCCTATCTACCGTATAGGTCAGTAGTAATGCTAGTCAGTCTGTCCGTCTATCTACCAGACTGTCTGCCTATCTACCGTATAGGTCAGTAGTAATGCTAGTCAGTTTGTCCGCCACTGGCCTGTCCGTCCGATCCTTCCTTCCATCCAAAATACCAACTCACCCACCAATCGACCTTAAGCACCTACCTACCCTACGCACATACCTACTCATCTACCCTCATACCTACCTATCTACCTACTTAACCCACCCAATCACCTATCTATCTACCTAACTGATTACTCCAAATTACCTACCTACCTACCTACCTACCTATCTATCTATCTACCTGTCTATATGTCTATTATCTTATTCTCTTTTCATTATTGTGGATTGCATTTATTTATCTCAGCTTTGTTGGAGGTGGTGAGGGAAGTTTCTCTCAACGATATCTTTCCATTTATTACAGCAAGCCACGTACTTATTTTACATCTGGGCACACTTGGAGTGAACATTATACCTTTGTCAGAGCGCATGAGCTGCAGTGGTCAGTGACTCATAGCTGACTGCTAGCGTCAGGGCCAGCGAACCAAAGCTGCCAAGACCATTCTATACCTCCACGCGGTGATCCTGGATAACACGCTGCAGCAGAGCAGACTGACTTAGGAGAAGGGATCGAAGAGGAATGCTAACCCGGTACTCAAAAAATGTTTGCTGAAGTTGGATGTGTTTGTCCGAAAGGTGCAAATATCGCAGTCAAGCTGTAAACTACGACACAACGCATTCCGTTCTCTGGACAACATTCTGCTACTTAAGCTCTTTCAGTGTTTGGTAGTGGGAGATTGAGAATGAACGAAGCCAAGCCAAGCCATACCTTTGTCATGAGAAACAAGCGCTCTAACCACTATGCCACCTGTATGCAAAGTTCATGTTATATACCTTAAATGCACATGAGTAGTATATTAGCCTAGCCTTCACATGCCTATAATAAAAGACGAATAAAAAGGGCTTGCAAACTCATCGTGTAAAAAAAACCATACATTGGCATTACAATCAACCACTGCCAAAAATAGAATCCAGGTTTCCCGTAAAATGGGCAGCAGCAGTTAAAAAATATACTTCACATTGGAGCGGATTGGTGAAGGATTACAACTGCTTGGAGGCAGAGGTGCCTGTTGTAGTGGTAGTGTATGCTTCACCTCGGATCAGAAAGGTAAATGAATGAATGAATAAATTTGTGAATAAATAAATTAAGAATGAATTAATGAATAAGTGAATGAATAAATAAATAAATAAATAAATGCATTTATGAATAAACAAATCAATGAATAGGCGAATAAATGAATGAATGAACAAATACATTAATTAACGAATGAATAAATAAAGCAATGTAGGAATAAATAGATAAATGAAAGAATAAATAGGACAATTATTCAAGAATAAATGAATGAATAAATGAACAAATGAATGAATGAGCAAATGAATGAGTGGTTGAATAATTCAATGAATATATGAACAAATCAATCCATGAATGAACAAATTAATTAATTAATTAATTAATAAAAGAATCAATGAACAGATGAATTAATGAATGAACGAATTAATAAATACACGAAGACATATATGCATGTATGAATTACCAATCAATGAATAAATAAATGAATACATGAAACAATGACAGAATTAATTAATTAATCAATAAAAAAAATTAATAAATGGAGACAGGAATGAAATAATGAATGAATGAACGACCATACATCACTTCCAAATAGCCATTTAATACTATTGATCGATCAGTCCTTTAAGAGTTTCATGTGAACGAAAATCCTTAGATATCCTCAACACAAATTTAATCATGCATATTTCTATTTGTGTTGTTAGAACTAAGTTTTTTTTTAAACGGGTTTTCAGTTTAACACTATGATTTCCTGAATGGCTGTCTCCAGGGGTTTCGTGAGAGACGATGATGCAATAAAACATAATTAATTCGTTGCTGATGTTGTTGTTGGCGGTGTTATTGTTTTGCTATTGTTGTTATTGCTTGTAGTTGTAACTGTGTTGTCCTGTATGTCGGTAGTCCATATTTTATATTCTGTTATTCAGTATATATGGGATACGCGGCGTTGCCCGGGAGGATATTGTGGAAGTAGTTAACTGTTTAAACCCCCCCCCCCCCCACTCTCCAACACATATTCATTGCACTCCTGACCTTCACTCTAACTCCCCATGTCTTCACCTTTCATCCCAAACCCTAATTCCTCTTCCCCCACCCCTCCAGGGCATCTATCTACAATAACCACTAATTGGTCTGCAATACTTTAAATTAAAATTGTTCCCTGAAGTAACAATCAAAGACGTGCATGTTAAGGTTCAAGAACGATACGTTTGCGCATGCGTATTGTAATGTCGACAAATTATAAGATCAAATAGTATGTCGCGCATGCCCGATTTTATTAAGTAAATTGGGAAATGATAAACTATTTGCCAGTAAATAATATTATTTGCCATATAATCATATGCCTATAGCTCGTGAAGAGTCTTACAAAGCGATTTGAAATGTTCATTGATCTATAAATCATGGAAGTTGTTTCACAGTTACTTCTTTTTCTTAGTTCATTCTCAGATCAAGGTCCCGGTTTCTCTTACAAAGGACATGACTGTCTGTAATGCTGTTTTATCTCCATACAGCTTTTGTCTGATAAATGTCTCGCGAGCTCAGTATTGTTTCTTTCTCTTCCTGCGTGAGCATGCAGTTTTGTAGGATGTGTTCCACGGTCATGGTATGCTCTGCACATCTGTCCCAAACTTCATTTTGTTGTAAAGATGGCCACTGAGTATATTATGTTCAGGTCTCAGTCTGAAGATGGCGATTTGCTTTTTTTTAGTTAGATCACAGTAGTTGTCTTCTTGGAAGTAGGTGTGTTGATCAAACTATTCTTCCCTGAAGTTGGCTTTAACTTTAGTCTTGACCTCATTATACGTGATACTCAGGTCTGTTTGTGGGAAAGCCAAAACTGATGTGTATGTATTATCACTGCAGCTATGAAAACAACGTTAAAAAATGCAACGGAGAACATAGCAATAATTGAAAGTATGGAGATGCGCAGAGATCAAATAATGATCCAAAAAGGGAGAGAAGTTCAAACGAATGCCAGATCACCCAAAATATGTCAGGATAAATCGCATGGGAAGATGGAGATTAAAGAGAAAGCACTTCATATATTTTTTAAAAATTTGAAAGATCAGACCCATTCATAAACTAGACATTGGCTAGAGATCTAAAACATACATCCCAAATCTCAGCACGGAAAAAAAGCGAAATCCCCTGAAACGGTAGAATTATTAAGGGGATCTTGTACGACCGCAATATCGAATGCAATAGAGCTGCTAACAAGCTAACAAAGTATGCCACAGGTACAAAGGTCCATGATACCAATCTTGAACTCCTTGTAAAGAGGACATTTCAATGTGTTGTGTCCTGTACGTAGTCGAAAGAGAGCTGGTGGTAGGCGTCATTGTCTATATGGTCACGGTGGTGTCTTTTCTAGTCTGATCTGTACCTGACCTTAATAATTGCTATTGTCTCGTGATATGTTTTTGCTGGGCCACTTTGTTGCAGTATTCCTCCTTTTTTGACAAGACTGCATACGTCTTCATTGCCTGGATTGTTTCAGTGGCCTAGTATCCACTGGATTGTGCTTCTTTTGCAGCACTAGGCCGATCGATCAAGTGCGTCTTCTAGGATACCCAGATCATGGTTGTACAAGTTTTTGAAGACTGATAACACTGAAAGTGAATCCTCTGTGAAAACACTGGTTTTTCTACCCGCTCCTTCCAGTTTATAAGGGTTTCAGATGCCTGATCAGAGCTGCATCTTTGGCGCTGATATCATTGCAAGATCTCCTAGTGGCAATTATTGTTGAATAAACTTAATTCTTTTTAGTTACATTCTACCACATTTTTATGGTATCTTTTACTGATACGGTTCTGAGACATAGATACTAACAAAATCACTGGAGGACAAATTGAGAGTGATCCAGGCTTCTCTTGAGAGACGCTTGGTCGGAATCACTCTCCGGAACCAACGTCTGCAACATCTCCACAATTCTTAAATACGACGATTGTACTTGGTGAAAGATGTTGTATTCTATGTAGACAAGGCAAAACATAGATGGTCAGGTCATATGTTGTGATGAAATGAAGGTCGATGGGGCACGGCAATAGCAATCTGGTACCCCAGATGTAAAAAGAGACCGCTGGGACGACATCCAATTCGTTGGTCATAATTACATCCTATACGCTACTGGATGACTGCTTACTGGACGTCCGTGTCCCAAGATAGGGCTCTCTGGAGACAAAGTTGGGACCCGCAGCTTCCCGGAGGAACGAGTAATCAAGATCAATATATTTTACTGAGCGAACCGTAAGCGATGTCACGATGACTGCCCTTGTTATATAAGTTTCAGATATCCATTTCAGTGCTGAGGTCACTGCTTCCGTCTCCATTCTCATACTAGAGGTTGTTGACATGTATGCCCTACTGCGCTCAGCAACGACCTCTCCTCTCACTCTAGCCGAGAAACCCCAGCCTGATGTCCCACTGCGCACGACTGATCCGTCGGTATATGACAGCGTCACTCTCCTGGGTGTTCTCAGTTATCAGCTGATTCACCTCGGGGTCTGCTCTCTCGCTGCTCTGTTCTCTGTATTCCTTGCCTAAGGTTATGATGACTCTCTGGTACTCTATCATTCTATCACCAGTGTGGACCCATTCTTCCCCTTTAGCTTTCATCTCAGCTGGAGTGACGTGTCCGATTGTTTTCCCAGTCTGTGCCATCCATGACGACCTTCTCTAGAATTTTCATGTCTGATGTACTACTGTGCAGAGGCTGCCGCATGTCTGTGGTGACACGCATATGACGTTTGACTTGTGCCAGTTCTATAACGTTCCTATTCTATAACGCGTGCATCTTGGTTTGGGTGCGCCAAATTTGGTCGAATTTGGATTTGCTGTTGTGAACCAAGTGCGATGCCATATTTCAAGGCTGGTCTCCCTCTTCCATTGTACATCTTCTTGGGGGCATTTTTTATCAGCCCACCGTGTCGTACCAGCTATTTCTTCATGATGAACTTATGCAGCCTCGCCCTCAGCTATTGTTTTAAAATTTGAGTTTATCAAGTCAGACGTTGGCATAGGATCATCATCAGGTTGATGTCTTGAGACTGGTTGCAAGGTTGACTGAGCATGTCTCTCCATTTGATCTTATCCTCTGGTTGATCAGCCCTAAGACTGGTTGCAAGGTTGTCTGAGCGTGTCTCTCATTTTGCCATTATCCTCTGAAGCTTTCTTCATTTCAGCAAAGGTTCCTACTTTAATGTCTCTGGATCCTTGAAATGTAAAGGGGGGTCGTTGTCGTATCTTCACCTTTTCCTTTGGATTTGTTCTCTAGTTCATCTTCTGTAGAAGACTTTCACATCCCATATTGTATGCCAGCCAGCTCAATCTTCGTTATTGATTCATTTTCAATAATTGTCTTGGAGCGCATACCTCAGTGGGGACATTGCCATTCAGTCTTCTTCCTGCTCAACTCCTTCGTTCTGTTTTAGGACAAAACTAAATTTGGCTTGGCTTGGCTTCGTTCGTTCTCAATCTCCCGCTACCAAACCCTGACAAGGGCCTAAGTAGCAGAACGCAGTCCAAAGAACGGAATGCGTTGTGTCGTAGTTTACAGTTTGACTGCGATATTTGCACCTTTCGGTCCAACACATCCAACTTCAGCAAGCATTTTTTGAGTACCGGGTTAGCATTTCCTCTTCGATCCCTTCTCCTTAGCCCGTCTGCTCTGTTGCAGCCTGTTATCCAGGATCACCGCGTGGAGGTGTAGAAGGGTCTTGGCAGCTATGGTTCGCTGGCCATGACGCTAGCAGTCAGCTATGGGTCGCTGATCCTGACACTAGCAGTCAGCTATGGGTCTTTGACCCTGACACTAGCAGTCAGCTATGGGTCACTGACCACTGCATCTCATGCGCTGCTCAGCATCTTGATCAAAATCTATATTTCAAACGCTATCAGTCTTTATCATTCTTCTTTGTTTAGTCCCTATGAAGTTCGTCCATCACAAGTGATGAAGACTAAGGCTCTCTGCTCAGCCGAGAGGATAGTCTTTTCTATTGCTGTGTCTACTGAAGTGGGGCACTTTCGCGGTGATTTAGATTAAAGTGACAAAGAAACTGTGTTTTTTTGTCAAACTCTCTTTCTTTATCTGAGGTACCTTTGGCCAGTGGCAAAACAATATCGAGGCGATTGAAGATAGCGCAGGGTGTAGATTTCTCCTCAGGGTTTAGTTCCGAAACCTTTCCGATCCAGGTATCCCGGAATTGAACCGCAGGGGGATGCCATCCCTTTTGTCTTGCCTTTCCCATAACAGCAAGAGGTCGTAGGGACATCACTCAGAGTAGGAGTGATGTGTTAGGCATCCCTCCCTGGCGATGTGTTCTAGTTCATTATAGTCACGTGTCTACATTTCACAGTCACACCAAAACCGACACTGTCTGCAGCTAGGGCGAAGAGCGCCAATCTCGCAAAAGTTCACCCGTGTGCACTAAACAGTGAAAATACGACACAGTTTTAAGCGTAGTGCTAATTAATATTGCCAATGTCGAGGCCAGGATAATTGGACTGAAGAAAACACATAAAACGAACGAATAAACCAGTCAAAAGGGAAAACAACGTCAGGTTTCCGTGAACACACGTGTAAGTCATCGACTAATGTGAATTCCAGTCAAATACATGGCCTGGTGGCATCCATAATGATTTAAACCACAAGAGCAATGTTAGACCCGCAGCTGGTACGGCGCCATCTTTGCTGCTCCTTTAATTCAGCGCAATTTGCCATACATTAGTAGTGAATATTTTTTATCTCAATTCTATCCTGATAATGTTTTAGGTTAAGCAATTTATACTTTTATCTGAAGGCCTTTTTTGGCAATGCAATGCTTATCTTCATTTCTATCTCATAACGGCCATCTTTTGCGAAGATTTATCTTAAATATGTTAACTTTTATACTTGTTCGATTATTTCTCTATTGATAATTAGATTCATTTGCCTATGCTGCTTGGTTAATACCTTATCTTTGTCTTCAATGTATTTATTTTCAAGTGCTGTTATTGGTTTTTCAAGCAGCCTTTGCAACATTGCTACCTGATCCTCCCACTGTGGCGTGGTCATCGGTCTGTGCAGATTAATACTGATTGACCTGCAGCGGATAGAGTCGAGTTTATCACAAAGCTACACAAGCATCAACAATTCTTATGTCACTGAGATAATTGTGTCGCTCAAAACTTTAATGTAAACGAGTGCTTATATGCAAGTGAAACATCGACATTGACTCATTCAGTGAAACATCGACATTGACTCATTCAGTGAAACATCGACATTGACTCATTCAGTGAAACATCGACATTGACTCATTCAGTGAAACGTCGACATTGACTCATTCAGTGAAACATCGACATTGACTCATTCAGTGAAACATCGACATTGACTCATTCAGTAAAACATCGACATTGACTCATTCAGTGAAACATCGACATTGACTCATTCAGTGAAACATCGACATTGACTCATTCAGTGAAACATCGACATTGACTCATTCAGTGAAACATCGACATTGACTCATTCAGTGAAACATCGACATTGACTCATTCAGTGAAACATCGACATTGACTCATTCAGTAAAACATCGACATTGACTCATTCAGTGAAACATCGACATTGACTCATTTAGTGAAAAATCCAGCAATGAAAATAGGATGTCTTAGACAGATCATTCAATAAACATTGAGAGATCTGTTCTGTTCTTTTAAGAATCGACATCGCTGAACTCCGTCTAAGTCTGTCTTAGCAAAAAGTGAAGAATGGAGATACGAAAGTTCCCTGCAGCTTACTGGTTGTACAAACTCCTGCTCCGTCATCTCAGACGCTCCTGTCTACTGAATCCGTGCATGATTTTTAAAATCCTGTAATATTTGCAAGGATGGATCATTTTCTGTAGTGTCTTCGCTGTAAAGGCGGTCGTAGATCAACTTAAAAAAACTCCTTTATCCATTGTCAATGTCCCCACTAAGAGGACAAGGATGTCAGCTTTTTATATTTCTACAAACCCCAGCATGGCCAGGACATGTTCCCGAAGGTTTGAGGCCTGTATATCCACTATCCACAAACGCCACAGCCAGCGTGGATAAGTGTGATGCAGGGGACACGTACAAAATGTCATTAAATAGATTTTTAACAAAAATCGTGGATACAAACGATAATTACTTGTTCAAAATGAAATGCATTAAGTGAAATTTGAAAATGTACGAAGATACAGTGAATAGAATTGTACATGAAGGAATATTAACTGACAGCTTCTTGGGACAAACAGGGATGGGACAAGAATGTATGACCTCGCTCATCATGTTGACTAAAGATTGGATAATGAAGACATCAATCGAAGGGAAAAGAACTAGTATTTGGTTGACACTATTATCTTAATTGAGGGATCGGAACTATGCAGATGTTTTGTCTTACAGTCATGATCAAATGCAAGAGAAATTTGATAGGGTGAAAGAACTATGCAGATGTTTTGTCTTACAGTCATGGTCAAATGGCAAGAGAAATTTGATAGGGTGAAAGAACAATCAGTCAAATTGAGACTGAATGTTAACATGAATAAAATCAAGCCTCTTAGACTCAATACTATTAACAAGTACGAATCATGTTGGAGGGAGTTAGAAGGAGTGGATACCTTAAACCTATTTGGGCAGCTCCCAAAGAAGCTTCTCTACGGCGAGCTGAGAGACGGATGGCGCGAGAGAGGGCGCCCAAAGAAACGTTTTAAAGACGTCTGAAGGACTCACTAAAAAAAAAGTTGCCAGATAGACATCGACACCTGGGAATGTCTTGCGAAAAACAGATCTGACTGGAGAAGCGCAGTCAAATCGGGTGTAGCTGCCGGTGAAGACGACCGTGTTGTGAAAGCCCAGAACAGACGCGAGACGCGGAAATCCCGAGCAGCGGGCACACCATCCCCTTCCACAAACTTCGTGTGCCCGATATGTAGCAGATGTTTTCGTGCTCGCATTGGCCTGTTCAGCCACATGCGCATCCACACCCAACAGGGAAATCTGTGACAAGGATGATGTCGGCGGTCCTCATCGACAACGATGGACAGCTATTATTTGGGCAGCACAATCGGCACATCAGTGGGTACAGATGTTAGGACACGAACTGGAAATGCAATGATGGCATTCCTGTCACCAAACAACATATGGAATTCCAGAGAAATCAAGATTCATATCAAAGTTAGAATAGTCAACGCTAGTGTCGTCTATGCTGCTGTCTGAAGCTGAGAAATAGAAAACGATCAAGCCCATGAAACAAAGATTCCAGTCCTTCGTTAACAGATTAATACGAATGAAAATGTGCAAAAAGTGGCAGGACATGGTGAAGAACGAAGACGGGACAGGAGCCATAAACAGCCATTGGAACAACACAGTAAGTGAAGAGAATGTAAGTGTATGTGCGCTAAGGGAAGCACCGTCCAACATAGCCAGGATCTTCAACGGAATCTTAAAGGAAAGTATAAAAGAGAGGTACATAAAAAAAAAGCGTGTTCAAATGAATCCGGACAAAACTGCAACAAGTGAACGAACATACGTAAGATGCGCATGATGACGTCACTTGTGGGGTAAACAGCACATACCAACAATTAAGTTTGCAAAGTTGCATTACCCTTCGACTCATAGTTTCCTCAGACCGTTGATAAAATGGTGGGTGTGATACGGAATCCGTCCAGAGTTGATCAGCGAGCGGTGATTCAGTTTCTAACAGCAGAAGGATGTCGACCAGTTGACATTCATCCCAGAATGCAGGCAGTATATGGTGACAGAAGTGTGTCGAAGATAACAGTAAAGAACTGGACAACGATGTTTAAAGAAGGACGTGATTTAACGAAAGATCTTCTGAGGCCAGGTCAGGTGTATATTGTGGCGTTAACTCACGTCCAGTTCTTCACTGTTGTCTTCGACACACTTTTGTCACTATACACTGCCTGTATTCTGTAATGAATGTCAACTGGTCGAAACCCTTCAGCTATTAGAAACCGAATTATCGCTCGCTGATCAACTCTAGACCGATTCTGTATCACAGCCGTTATGTTTTCAATGGTCTGCTAGGGGACGGCGTGGGCTAGTGGTTAGGGTGACACTGCTCACAACCAGAAGGTGCTGGGTTCGATCCCCATCACAGCACCGGCCGTTACCCCGGGGAAGCAAACCCTTAGAAAATGCAGGAGGAAGCAGACCCTTACATCAAATGCATGCTGAAGTCGGATGCACTGGGCCGACAGGCGCAAAATAAAAACCACAGTGTAAAGCAAACCACCTTGGGGAATAGATTAATAAAGCAAACGTCAATACAAAAAAAAAAAAAAAAAGGTCTGCTGAGGAAACTATGAGTCGAAGGATAATGCAATTTTACAAACTTGACGGTTGGTATGTGCTGTTTACACCAGAAGTGACGTCATCGTATGCATCATACGTATTTTTACTAGTTGCTGTTTGGTCCGGTTTTATTTGAACACTCATCGTAGAAGAGAATGTGGGAAAGGACAACGATGAAATAATTACACCTGGAGAGAAGCAGAAAGAGCAACACAGGACCGTGTATGCTGGCGGAGTGTTGTCGATGGACTTTGCACCAAGAGGAGAGACGAGCTTTGATTGGCTGATTGCCGAGGCTCGTAATTTCACACTGTGTTGGGAAAGTTCAAGAAGGCCTCCGATTGGTTTCAGTTGGGTCCACGAGAGGGAACATGTTTGGGACCACTGCTTTAAAGTATATCACTTTCACACACATACACACACACACACACACACACACACACACACACATACACACACAATGACACACATAAAAAACTTTTTAACAAAACTTAACTCAACTTCATTATACTGATTTAGAAGACTCTGTAGAGTCTGTATACAGCCAGGCTAATCCACTTTAAAAATGACTGTGATCATCCAACCTATTCTTGAATGCATTAACTAACCCTGCCTCCACCACATCCTGTGGCAATGCATTTCAATCATTCACCACTCTCGAACTGAAATTTGTTTTCCTAATATCCAATATGGACATGTCTTTAAATAATTTGAAGCTATGCCCTCTAATTTTTGTAGTTGTTTGAACTTTGCAAAACTTATTATAGTCTAATTTATCCTTTTCATCGATTAATTTATAAACCTGTATTGTCACCTGGAATGTCACCTTCTCTTTTCTAGACACTGCAGACCAGTTTTTCTAAGTCTCTCCTCATAACTCTAATTCTGGAACACCACGATCATTTTTACAGCTCTTCTTTGTATCCTTTCTATCATGTCTATATCCACTCTATGAAAAGGACTCCACACCTAAATACAGTTCTCTAATTTAGGTCTCAACAATGATTTATATAGTTTGACTATCACTTCCTTGCTCCAGACGAAAGAAAACTGAAGAAACTGTACACTGGAAGAGTGAGACCAGTTCTCGAGTATGGACTTGCGGCATGGGCAACAGCAGCAAAGGCGAACTTTGATAAAATTAGCAAACAAAAAAAACCAAGCCATGAGAGTTATAACAGTTATGAAGTCAAGAGTTATGAAGTCAACACCAATTGTAGAACTTGAGAAGACTACAAATCTGCAATCCATAACCGGCAGAAGAGACTGCAGAGCCCAGCAGCAAGCAGAGAAACTAAGAAGACTGACAGACCATCCAATACATCAGAGACTAAATAGATTTGGAAAAGGGAAACTAAAGCGGAGAAACTTTGCAGAAATTGCCAAAGCAAAGATGAGCGACCCTACGAACACCATAAGAACACCAAAGCCCATCCTTACTGTACGCAAACCCACATGGAAGCAGCATATCATTCCGGAGGTGGTAGAAAATATACCAGGTATTGGAAACAAGAACAGCCAGACGGAAAAATAAAGAAGAGACATAACCATGAGGTACATAGCGGAAAACTACCCAAGCATGGACTGGACCCATGCATACATCGACGGTTCTGTAACAACCACAACACAGAGTAGAAGGGGGTGGGGGTGGGGGGAGGGGGTATTCCTGAATCTAACAAATGGTAGAAAAATAACATTGTCAGTGGCAACTGGAAAATACTCAAGCAATTTCAGAGCGCAGGCAGAGGCAATGAAGGCTGCAGTAAAAGCAATGCTGACAGGCGAATGCAATGAACGCCAGATAGTCCTGTTTACAGATGCCCTGGCCGTGGTTACAGCACTAAAAAGCCAGAAAAATACTAAACAATGATTTAAGAGCAGTACTCTGTCAACTATGCCAGCAGTCCGTACCAAAAAGAGTAGTGGTACAGTGGGTTCCATCCAACTGTAACATCCAAGGCAACGAGGAGACAGACAGACTGGCAAAAGAAGGTGCAAGACTATCACAACCAGATTCTAGTGTGACCTACGAGGAGTAGAAAAGGTTTATTAGGGCCAGATACATGGCCAAATGGGAAACAGAACATACTGGCTACACAAAAAATGATGCCTATTACCAGTTGAACAGAAGAGAGCAGATCGTGGTCTTCAGACTCCGAACAGGCCATAACAGAATGAGGTACCATTTATTCAATAAACTGAAGATAGGTGGCACTGACGAATGCACCTGTGGTACAGGGAAAATGAACGCTTAACATCTGCTGCACAATTGCCCGACATACGAGGACCAGAGAAAGCACATGTGGCCATCACCAGTGCCAACACTAGACAAGCTCTATGGCAGTGTCGACAGCCTCAGGATGACAGCTGCTTTCTTCGAACAAATTCAACTTGACGTCTGACAGCGTACGAAGAAGAAGAAGAAGAAGACTTCCTTGCTTCGATGTGTAATGTTTCTTTTAATCATACCTAGCATTACATTAGCCTTTTTCACAGCCATCCGGACTTGCTCTCGCACCTTACACGTATGATCTATTATAACACCTAGGTCCCTTTCTTTTTCGATCTTTCTAATTTCATTCACAACAACTCCAGATATGTCATTGTTTGAAATGACTGCCGTATTAATTCTGAATATGCTTCGAACAAAGCTAACGGCTCATCATTTGTGCTGGCCAAATCATCCATTCAGGCGCCCATCATGTGGAAAACAAAACCTGAACCACTTTGTCCAATCAATACCATTTACCGTTATTGTCAGGTCATTCGATTTAACAGTCAGCGGTTTCATGTTGTAAACTTTTTAGACGGAGATATCGTCATGTGGTTATAATATAGAAGAAACTGGCAATTAAGATAACTTAACGTCTTTATACTGGTTTAGAAGACTCTGCAGAGTCGGTATACAACCAGTTTCTTTTACATTCACTTGACCCCAACAATAATTATGTGCATCCAATCTATTTTTGAATGCATTAATTTATTATGTCTTCACTATTTCCCGTGGTAATGCATTCCAAGCATTCACAACTCTTGACTAAAAGAAATCATTCCAGGCATCAAATTTTGACCTTTTGTACTTGCAGGCGGCTATATTTTGATGAAAAAAAAACTTGCTGTAGTCTAATTCAACCTTTTCTTTGATTATATTTTAAACCTGTATAAAATCACCTGGAATTCGTTTATGTTCTAGACGCTATAGACCGGTTATTCTAAGTCTGTCCTCATAACGTAATTCCGGAATCCCACTACCAGTTTTCTCGCTATTCTGTGTATCCTTTCCGGCATGTTTATATCCCTTCAATGATAAGGACTCCGCACCTGTACACAGTACTCCAATTTTGGTCTAACTAATGCCTTATTCAGTTTGACTATCACTTCCTTGCTTCTATGTTTAATAGATGATCAAAGGCTGGGGGAAGGGGGAAGGAGGAGGGGGGACAGGTAAGAGACTAACGTCTGGTCAGGCAAGGCGTGCTGATCTGATAATGTTAGTCAGGGTCAGGGAAAATATACTGATCAAGACCTCACTTCATTTCTTTTCAAGTTCTCTCTCGCAACAAGTCGACTCATTACACTGGCTAACGATGTGGGGATAGACGTGATCCCTGTAGTAGTGAGCGGCATGCAAATAAAGCCAAGCATAACACAACAGCTAGAAGCATCCCGGTTCATCTTTATCAGCACAATTGGGGTTTGAGGAAGGCTACTGCAACCTGCCACCTAACTTTCTTTTCAGAGCGCAGGAAAGAGTACAGTTACTCACCTTTGACATTTAACAACAACAACAGTAACAACAACAGTAACAACAACAACAACAGTAACAACAACAACAGTAACAACAACAACAACAACAGTGACAACAACAGTAACAACAACAACAACAGTAACAACAACAACAACAGTAACAACAACAACAGTAACAACAACAACAACAACAGTAACAACAACAGTAACAACAACAACAACAGTAACAACAACAACAGTAACAACAACAACAACAACAGTAACAACAACAGTAACAACAACAGTAACCACAACAACAGTAACCACAACAACAGTAACAACAACAACAACAACAGTAACAACAACAGTAACAACAACAGTAACAACAACAACAGTAACCATAACAACAGTAACAACAACAACAACAACAGTAACAACAACAACAGTAACAACAACAACAGTAACAGCAAGAACAGTAACCATAACAACAGTAACAACAACAACAACAACAGTAACAACAACAACAACAACAACAGTAACAGCAACAACAGTAACAACAACAGTAACAAGAACAACAGTAACAACAACAACAGTAACAACAACAACAGTAACAACAACAACAGTAACAACAACAACAGTAACAACAACAACAGTAACAACAACAACAGTAACAACAACAACAGTACCAACAACAACAACAGTACCAACAACAACAACAGTAACAATAACAACAGTAACAACAACAACAGTAACAACAACACCAGTAATAACAACAACAGTAACAATAACAACAACAACAGTAATAACAACAACAACAGTAACAACAACACCAGTAATAACAACAACAGTAACAATAACAATTACAACAACAGTAACAACAACAACAGTAATAACAACAACAACAGTCCCAACAACAACAGTAACAACAACAACAGTAATAACAACAACAGTAACAATAACAATTACAACAACAGTAACAACAACAACAACAGTAACAACAACAGTAACAACAACAACAGTAACAACAACAACAGTAACAACAACAGTAACAACAACAACAGTAACAACAACAGTAACAACAACAGTAACAACAACAACAGTAACAACAACAACAGTAACAACAACAGTAACAACAACAACAGTAACAACAACAACAGTAACAACAACAACAGTACCAACAACAACAACAGTAACAATAACAACAGTAACAACAACAACAGTAACAACAACACCAGTAATAACAACAACAGTAACAATAACAACAACAACAGTAATAACAACAACAACAGTAACAAAAACACCAGTAATAACAACAACAGTAACAATAACAATTACAACAACAGTAACAACAACAGCAGTAATAACAACAACAACAGTCCCAACAACAACAGTAACAACAACAGTAACAATAACAATTACAACAATAGTAACAACAACAACAACAGTAACAACAAAAACAACAGTAACAAAAACAACAGTAACAACAAAAACAACAGTAACAAAAACAACAGTAACAACAACAAGAAATATCAGGGAGAGGGATTTGCTTGAAGGCGCGTCTGCGGTTGGAAACACAGACTAAGTACCTAACAGATCATTCCCTCGTCGATCTTCTCTTTCCCTCTTCTTCTTCTTCCTCTTCTTCTTCTTTTTCCTCTTCTTCTTCTTTTTCCTTTTCTTCTTCTTTTTCCTGTTCTTCTTCTTCTTCTTCTGCTTATTCTTCTTGTTCTTCTTCTTCCTCATTCTCACCATCCTTCCCCCCCCCCCGCCCCCCCACTCCTTAAAAATTGTGTCTAGACACGAAATCCAGTTCTACGGAGAGTCTAGGTGGTTCCAAATAGGTCTGTGTGGAGGTTATTTTCCAATGGTCACTTCTCAGCACGCAATTCGCTAAGCATACAATACTCTTGCAGGATATACTCAGCTGGCTGTGCTGCTTGTCCGTACGCACACATGGGTGATGCAGCCAATTCCAGCCTGTATAAGTTGTCAATCAATCTGCTATGTCCCATTATTAAAAACATTGTTGCCTGGTTCTTCACTGTTGTCTTCGACACACTTTTGTCCACATACACTGCCTGCATTCTGCGATGAATATCAACTGGTCAACATCCTTCTACTGTTAGAAACCGAATCAGCGCTCTATGATCAACTCTCAACGGATTCCGTATCACACCCGCCATGTTTTCAACGGTATGATGGGGCAACTATGAGTCGGAGGATAATGAAATTTTGCAAACTTGACGGTTGGTATGTGCTGTTTACACCAGAAGTGACGTCATCATGCATATCGTAAGTATGTTCACTTGTTGCATTTTGGTCCGGTTTAATTTGAACACGCCTCGTATATAACCTCATGCTGATCACTGTTTTATTTAGACATGTTGAAACATATGTATGAGCGAGTATAAAGAAAACAGAAAAAATCTATGGCAATAACCTCCAGCTAAACTCTTTTTCCATTAGGTATTTCCAAGTTGATGTTTAAAAAAGAACGAAAAAGATTGACAAATTCTGTGGCTACGTAAAAAATCTCAGGTTTACCAGTTCTTTTTTCTCTCTCAAATAAAAGCCGATTCATTCCAATGAAGCGTTCTCTAAGGTTAATTAAACATTCCATTCAAGAAAGGGATAAGGATTTTAAAAAATATTCGCTAGAGATACGTCAGAAATCTATCCCAAGCTCTGGACCCCGGAAAACCAAACAATATCATCCCAGCATAACTATGGCAACTGTTGACAGGAACGAGGCACGGCATGGACGAATGAACACAAATTGGCTCCAAACAGTAACACAGAAAGCGTTGGCTACAAGAGCCATTGAAATTGTTCGTTACAACTGCGAATGCAAACCTTTCTAGTATTACTCTATTTAACACATTTCTAGTATTACTCTTTTTAACACCTTTCCCGGCACTGATAATAACATTATTCCTCTATGGTTTTTGCATTCCTGTAAATCTCCCTTCTTAAGCAATTTCACCAGTTAGCCCTGTCTCCAATCTTTTGTTAAGCTTTCTTGCTCCCAGATGGCGCCTATCCGGTTGTGGAGCATGTTAGTAGATGTTTAAACATCTGCTTTTATGGCTTCCGGTGGTATCCCATCCTTATCTTAGAGTGGATATAAACATGGCAGAAAGGAAACAATGAAGAGCTACTAAACCGATCATAAGTTTTCCGAATAATGGTTATGAGGAAAAACTCAGGAACATGGTCTTCAGTGTCTAGAATAGAGAAGAATTCGAGGTGACTTAATGCAAGTTTATAGGATAATCAATTTAAAGGATAGTTTAAACTATTCCAAGTTTTTAAAATAACAACTGGCTACAAGAACAAGAGTTAAAGGCCAGTCCCATTTCAACAACTGCCGTCGGGGATGATGATAGCTCTGCATGTACTAAGTCACAGCCTATATGAGGAGGAGTGGCCAGTTCGCTACCTTGCAGTTTAAACCTTCCTCAACTCATACGTCAGGTACCCGTTTACAGCTGGGTCGACTGGAGGAATAGTCTTACTAGAAACGAACCACATACTGACTTTTCTGACCGTTCGTGATTTCGAATCTTGGCGCACTGTGATCCCAGTCTTAGCAAGGAAGCATAATGTCGGCTAAGCTGCACGTTCGCAGCTTCAAATTGTTTAAGGACAGGTCCTGATTATATATTTTTTGTAGTCAGAGAGTGGTGAATGCTAGGAATGCATTGCCACATGATGTGATGTAGGCAGGGTCAGTTAATGGATTCAAAAATAAATTTAATGCCCACAGTTATTATTAGTTTAAGTGGAGCAATGAAATGGTTGTATGCAGTCCCTGTAGACAGAGAGACTTCTAAATCTGCATAATGAAGTTAAGTCTATACATCAGAGGATGTTGGCCTGTTCTTTCTTCCTTGAATGACAGTTACCAGAATTCACATGAGGAGAATATAACAACACCTGCATTCATTTATGATCACACATAAATACACACCACATACCTACCTACATACACCTCGTACGTACATGTGCACACAGACAGACAGGCATACATACATACGGTACGTACGCACGCACGCACGCATACATACACACACACACACACACATACACACTACACTATACAGCTCCACTCGCAAGCTAAAAAAAAAACACTTGGAAATTCATCAACTTGGTATTAACTGCGCAAGAGCGAATAGTTCTGCAGACCTGGTTAATCAACACCATTACACAACATTATGCTGAGCTGGAGAGATCTGTAGAAGACGGAAGGCAGTAGTGTGATATAATCAGACGGCTTCAACACAAGTCTCCAGACTTACAAACATAGGACAGTGGCAGGACATGATCAGACGGATTCAACACAAGTCTCCAGACTTACAAACATAGGACAGTGGCAGGACATGATCAGACGGATTCAACACAAGTCTCCGTACTAACACACAGAGGGCAGTGGATTGACATAATCAGACGGCTTCAACACAAATCTCCAGACTAACAAACAGAGGGCAGTGAATTGACATGATCAGACGACTTCCACACAAGTCTCCGGACTAACAAACAGTGGACAGTGGATTGACATGATCAGACGACTTCAACACAAGTCTCCAGACTAACAAACATAGGACAGTTGTGTGACATGATCAGACGACTTCAACACAAGTCTCCAGACTAACAAACATAGGACAGTTGTGTGACATGATCAGACGACTTCAACACGTCTTCGGACTGACCAAATTGAAGATAATGATTAGAGAATGAGACAGAATATTATATAAATCCGATTCAGCCAGACTTTCATTTGAATAAATAACTGATCTACTCTGATTGCTATAATCATTAACGCCATCATCGTTCTAAACACCATCTTCGCTACGATGGTCACACAACGCTCATGCAAATTAAATCCGTTAGGATGACAGAGACATCCATACTTTTGTCTCACCCATTGGTGTCTTATTAACGATTGCACGTTTGGCCAGGATCTAGGGATGGATGTCTCAAGCTGAAACAAGCATGAGGGCTTCATGAATGGCAAGCTAGTGGACGAGGGGCCGCATTCAGATAAGCCAATGAATCACGGGCCACATACAGTCAATCCAACTGAGAAATCAGGGGAAACCTGGAATCTTGAAATCCTGCACCCAACCTGAGTGTGCTGTTTTTATGTGATGTTTTATGTAATGTTTTTATGTGATGTTTTTATGTGATGTTTTTATGTGATGTTTTTTAAGTGAAGTACCCGATTTTCTCCTTAAAGTTTGACATGCCCCATTTATGTCTTCTTTCCTTCTTCTATGATTGGCAAGTTTATTGGTGTTGCTGTTCGTTGTCCCTGGTGGAGACTTATTGGTCGTAAAGTAGATTTTGTTTGTGCTTTCATCTCAGTGTGGTATTTAACTATACCTATTTATAATTATAATTATAATTTGTTATATTTTCTTTCCCTTTTTTTTTGGTGAGAAAGATCTGGATGAAGCTAATTGACTATGAGCCACATACAGTCAGCTGCTGGACACAGGGCAACATTCAATCGTGCTAGTGAGTGATGATTTACGTCAGGGGCTGGTGAAACATACTGATCAATACTTCCACCTCACTTCTGCATCGTCTCCCCGGAAATAGGTTGTGTCACAGCAGCCTGGCCAACTAGGCGGAGATCGACACTGTAATCCATATAGTGGGTAGTTTACTAAGTTATCTCATGTTAGACTACAGCCAGGAGAACCACCACCAACTTTCTGAAGTACACCTCGGGATGAGGGAAGAGCCACTGTAACAATCCATTAACGAAACATCGCCAAGAGTTGAATTATCTTAGCACGAGTGTCTTTCACAACAGCAGTAGTTATGCTATTGGATGAAGAACTCGATACAATCTCGCTGATGAAGTAGGGGCCTCATCAATTCAAGCTAACTTACTAAAGTCACACAATAATATCCGTCCATCGCAAGCGATGATGAAAGCAGCAGCAGTCAGACATGTGTGCACCTGACCGGTAAGTCCGGATGTCTCTGTGTAGTTCAATTCTGGCACAAAAACGCCTTCCACAGATGCAACATTGTTTTATCTTTACGCAAGGTAGGTTTGCCATGTGTCAGTTGTTTTGTCGTTACGCAAGGTACGTTTTCCATGTGCCAGTTGTTTTGTCTTTACGCAAGGTACGTTTTCCATGTGTCAGTTGTTTTGTCTTTATGCAAGGTACGTTTTCCATGTGTCAGTTGTTTTGTCTTTACACAAGGTACGTTTTCCATGTGTCAGTTGTTTTGTCTTTACGAAAGGTACGTTTTCCATGTGTCAGTTGTTTTGTCTTTACGCAAAGTACGTTTTTCATGTGTCAGTTGTTTTGTCTTTACGCAAGGTACGTTTTCCATATGTCAGCTGTTTTGTCTTTACGCAAGGTACGTTTTCCATGTGTCAGTTGTTTTGTCTTTACGTAAGGTACGTTTTCCATGTGTCAGTTGTGTTGTCTTTACGCAAGGTACGTTTTCTCTGCGGCTCGGAGGCCAGGCGTTCCTCGGTAATAGCGGTGCCTCTGACGTTGGTTTTTCTCCATGTCTGGCGGTCTTGTGCGAGGCACTCCCATGAGTTTGCATCGATGTTGAAACGTGTCAGAGATACTTTGAGGAATTCTTTGAAGCGCTTCTTCTGGCCACCGACCAAACCAAATCCTCTTTCAGCTCACCATACATCAGTTGTTTGAGGATGCAGTTGTCTGGCATGCGTACGACGTGTTCGATCCAGCTGATCTGGGTCTTCTGCAACAGTGTGTGAATGCTCAGCATTTTGGCCTTCATGAGGATGTCGTTGTCTTGTAGCCTATCCTTCTCCTGCAATATAAATAATCTACGGAGGGCAGCTTGCATGGAAGTGGTTTATTGTTCTACCATGCCTGCTGTACAGAGTCTACGTCTCACCGTCATACAGATATGTGGAGAGACTTTAAGTTTCGTGTTAAGGCTAACACCCCTCTGACACCACGCAGCCTCCCAAATACAGCACTGGCCTTGGAGATATATTTTCTGACGTCAGAGTCAACAGTAGAATTGACTGGAAGCGCTCGTTCTTGACTCTGAAATCTGGGTCGCGATTTGCGTCACTCGGGGCAGATTAAAACATCACACAACGTCAAGCTAGTAGGCCAATGGCCGTATGAAGTCATTAATATACAAAAGATCAATAGAAAGTAAAATAGTAGACAAAATAGAGAATACAGAAACTGTCGATGCCCCTTAACCCAAGATTAGCACTTTCTGAAACTGACATACGTACTTGATACAATTTGATCAAAACTTAGTTTTTCTGTAATATTTTTCCCAACTGATTTAAATATTTTAAATCTTTTTGTACTGTTCACTTGTTTTAATCTTAATCTTAACTGTATCGACCCGTTCTTCGACAAGATGGTGTGGCTTGTGCGGCTCACAATGTGAACGCGCACACACTGCTAGCCACACAAGACACGGCATCTTTGAGAATCATGATAAAAGGAGTCTAGGTAAAATCCATCATGGCTGGGTTTTGATTTCCGTTTCCGCTCAATCTTACAGCGTTATAACCCGTATTTATCCCCCTCGCTTCCTTTTTCATTTTTCACAAAATTACAAGCTTACACGGGCTTTTTAAGCTGATCCACTATGCAGAACCGATACAGCGGCTTGCGACGTGTTTTATCATGTCACAGAGCCAATACATCGGCTTAGTGTAGCTTACATATCAATGTGTTGTTTCATCTCGTGTTAAATGATGTATTTGCTTGGTATTCTTGTTTCAATTCTACACACTTTGGTATATCAGATATGATACTTCAGTATATCATTACTTGACTTGTAAGGCATGTTGATATCGTTAAAATAAAAATGTCTGTAAGATAAAGGTATTCCGGAATGTTTGGTTGGTTAGTTGGTTGGCTGGTTATCGATCTAGTGACCTGTGGACTCCTGAGCTTTGACCAAATGCCAGATAACGGTGTCTGCAAGTGTTTGTGACCTGTTGTTTAGTTCCAGACAAAGTGTTCTATTTGTCTGACCTCGGAGAACGAAGTTCTTTTCTAACACCGGCAAGAGCAGGACATTCGAAAAGATGATGCTCAACAGTTTCAAAGGGATGTGTGCACAGCCGGCACTCTGGAGTATGGGATGTGTGCACAGCCGGCACTCTGGAGTATGGGATGTGTGCACAGCCGGCACTCTGGAGTAAGAGATGTGTGCACAGCCGGCACTCTGGAGTAAGAGATGTGTGCACAGCCGGCACTCTGGAGTATGGGATGTGTGCACAGCCGGCACTCTGGAGTAAGAGATGTGTGCACAGCCGGCACTCTGGAGTAAGAGATGTGTGCACAGCCGGCACTCTGGAGTATGGGATGTGTGCACAGCCGGCACTCTGGAGTAAGAGATGTGTGCACAGCCGGCACTCTGGAGTATGAGATGTGTGCACAGCCGGCACTCTGGAGTATGGGATGTGTGCACAGCCGGCACTCTGGAGTATGGGATGTGTCCACAGCCGGCACTCTGGAGTATGGGATGTGTGCACAGCCGGCACTCTGGAGTATGTTCTGGCTGGATTCTGTTCAAGTGACTGTTAAGTTGTATGGGTTGAGTGCGAAGTCGGAAAATTGTGCTTTGGTCTCTCCTTTTCAGGAGATTGATGTTGTCTGTTGGGATTTGGGATTTCTATATATTTGTAGATTTCTCTCCCAGTATTCTTCATGGCCCATCTATTCAGCAAAGCCTCATTGTTTGCAGTCTTCAACAGTTGTTTGACTGTCTGTATGGTAACTGGTGTGTATTGTTGATCTTGACTTGATCCATTCTTAGCTAGTCTGTCCGTCTTGTCATTGCGAGGTGTATTTGAGGTACACATTGCATAACTTTTTGTGACTTCTTGAGATGGGATAAGTTGGCTGGCCTCTATTATGAATATGTGGGTAAGTTCAGGTCTACAATGACTTCAATCTTCACGAGCTTGTACACCAAATAATAAGTCTGTAAAGATTACGATGCTTTGAGATTGCTTCAAAGTCAGCCAGTCTTCAAGTGGTGCAGAGCTACTTAAAATGCTGTTATTTCATCCTTACAGTTAGAGCATATCTCCCCACAGTCACCAAACAGCTCATGTTCTGCCTGGATACTCTATATAGACTTTATATCCCGAATTAATAGTGGCCTTAAAAGCAAACTCATCAGTGTAGACATGTATCCATTCTTCTGGGTAGGTGTCAACCGTTCCTTGTGATCCTCTCGTAAGACCTACTGGATCAGAACTTCCTGTTGTATTATCTGCTAGTTTTGTTTGAATTTCTTGCATGTCTAGACATGTATGTGGTGATAAATTTTTGTTACTCTCTGTTTTTCTGTCTGAGAAGTGATTTATGTCTTTAATCTCACATATCCTGGACTGAATACCTTACAATTCTAGTGTCATCGTCTTTGATCTAGGATTTGAAGAGCATTTAGCCAGGTCAAGTCCCTTAGGCTCATAAAGGTATGTCAATAGCGATAAGCCTTACTCCCTAACTTAGTCTCCGCGTTGAAAAATTCAAATAACTTGGTCTTGAACTCCTAACAAGGGCCTTAGGGCACCCGATAAAGGCCTCTTGCTTTGGTCCTGATCAAGACCAAACCTTTGCCTGTTTAGGTATGTCCATTATAACTACACCACGAAGCGTTCAATAAAGTGTAAGGTCTTAATCAAAACTACAATTATCGATATAGGAGTGTACGTGATCAACCACCATGTTATTTAAATATGTAAGTAAAGTAAAGTAACCCATAGCATTACTGCCGTAGGGGTGTAAGGTGTTAGCGATCTCTCATTTTAAAGGCTCGGCTATATTATGGCGGTAGCCATCTCCTCTCCCTCACCACTTTTACTTTGCGGACTGAACCGGTACCCATTTAAGGTTGGGTCGACCCGGGACCCATTGCGGTCTGAAAAAAACATTACCGCCTCAACTGAGGAATGAACCCAGGACCACTCAGATGCGAAGCCAATGCGCTAACCACTGCGCTACGCGGCTCCCTCAATATGTATCAATGTGTTATGTCATTGATTACGTAACTAGAAACACCTTCAGGTCTGTGTGTTGTCTTTTCTTTTCAACTACGGTGTGTTTGGTAGCAGCTTGCCACTTTACGAGTTGTTCTTGTTACAAACCCAGTAGCATTCTAGCTCTTGTCCTTCGCTGGTATATGCACGTGTTTGTTAGTTGTTCTTTAGTGCCATACAACACGCTTCATTTATCTGGCCAAGGAGGAAACAACATTTTCCTAGAATCGCTGAGAGCCAAGCACTCTCAGATGATGATCAACGGTTTCATGTGGGTGTGTACACAATTGACACTCGGGAGTATGTTGTGGTTGGATTCTGTTCAGGTGCTTGTTAAATACGATGTGTTAGGTTCTCAGTCGGAAAATGGGGGTCCGATCTCACCTTGTGAATTTATTGATACTATCATTTAGGGTAATGCTTGTCATATGTCTCTAGACCTCCCTCCTTGTGTTTCACATAGCCCATCTGTTGAGCTTAGTTTCTTTGTTTGCTGTTCTTAAGTTCTGCTTGGCTGTTTATAGATTTGTTGCTCCATGTGGCTGTTCTTGTCTTGATCCCTGTTTTGGTAGTCTGTCTGCCTTGTCATTGTCATGTGTGTTTGAGTGTCCAGGGATTCCCTGTATACCTATCATGACGACACAAGAGGTGTTAATTTGGAAACGTCTATAGATATTTGGATACGATTAGTCTACAATGTTCAGCCAATGCTAATGCCTGAGTCAGTAAAAATAACAATGTTTTTCTACTTTTAGGGAAAAGCAATTACACCTATCCTCAGATCGTACAAGATGGTGTCAGGAACACTCATTTCAGCTTGATCGTTGGAGGAAACCTCATCATCATACAGCTAATCAGATGATCTGTCTGGGTGTCCTAAATAAGTTTCTCCATGATTCAGATAGATACAATAGACTGTCCGGAGGGATTGGTATTTTATGTTAAACATAATTTCTATTCCTTTCCATAAGTTCACTAAAACAATGGAAGCTCACCTCGCTTTTTAAATTCTTATTTTCATATATTTTTCTGTTCCTGCAACTTTGTCTATATTATATGCATGATTCCACATCGTGTAGGAGTGTTCCTCCCAACAAAATCTTGTTGTTAAGATGCATTTGTTCGAAGTAGCTGTAGTTTTTGTGTGTATGTATTCCCAGTCCCTATATTTGTGGCATCTGATTACCTTCAATTTATAAATCTCTTTATGCCTTGTAGCACATAGTTCCTCTACAAGGACATTTGTGTCTTTCTGAAATTTGGCAACCTTTCATGCAGTACCCCATGTCAGAGATGCGCAGTGCCCCATGTCAGAGATGCGCAGTGCCCCATGTCAGAGATGCGCAGTGCCCCATGTCAGAGATGCGCAGTGCCCCATGTCAGAGATGCGCAGTGCCTCATGTCAGAGATGCGCAGTGCCCATATCAGAGATGTACAATGCCCCATATCAGAGATGCACAGTGCCCCATATCAGAGATGCGCAGTGCCCCATATCAGAGATGCACAGTGCCCCATATCAGAGATGCGCAGTGCCCCATATCAGAGATGCACAGTTCCCCATATCAGAGACGCGCAGTGCCCCATATCAGAGACAGGAAGTGTCCCATATCAGAGATTCGCAGTGCCCAATATCAGAGATTCGCAGTGCCCAATATCAAAGACGGTAGTGCCCCATATCAGAGACGTGCAGTGCCCCATATCAGAGACGCGCAGTGCCCCATATCAGAGACAGGCAGTGGCCCATATCAGAGACGGGCAGTGTCCCGTATTAGAGACGGGCAGTGTCCCATATTAGAGACGCACAGTGCCCCATATCAGAGACAGGCAGTGTCCCATATTAGAGATGCGAAGTGCCCCATATCAGAGACGCGCAGTGCCCCATATCAGAGACAGGCAGTGGCCCATATCAGAGACGGGCAGTGTCCCGTATTAGAGACGGGCAGTGTCCCATATTAGAGACGCACAGTGCCCCATATCAGAGATGCGCAGTGCCCATATCAGAGATGCACAGTGCCCCATATCAGAGATGCGCAGTGCCGCATATCAGAGACACACAGTGCCCCATATCAGAGACGCGCAGTTCCCCATATCAGAGACGCGCAGTGCCCCATATCAGAGACAGGAAGTGTCCCATATCAGAGACGGGTAGTGCCCCATATCAGAGACGTGCAGTGCCCCATATCAGAGACGCGCAGTGCCCCATGTCAGAGATGCGCAGTGCCCCATGTCAAAGATGCGCAGTGCCCCATGTCAGAGATGCGCAGTGCCCATATCAGAGATGTACAATGCCCCATATCAGAGATGCACAGTGCCCCATATCAGAGATGCGCAGTGCCCCATATCAGAGATGCACAGTGCCCCATATCAGAGATGCGCAGTGCCCCATATCAGAGATGCACAGTTCCCCATATCAGAGACGCGCAGTGCCCCATATCAGAGACAGGAAGAGTCCCATATCAGAGACGGGCAGTGTCCCGTATTAGAGACGGGCAGTGTCCCATATTAGAGACGCACAGTGCCCCATATCAGAGACAGGCAGTGTCCCATATTAGAGATGCGAAGTGCCCCATATCAGAGATGCGCAGTGCCCCATATCAGAGACGCGCAGTGCCCCATGTCAGAGATGCACAATGCCCCATATCAGAGATGCACAGTGCCCCATATCAGAGATGCGCAGTGCCGCATATCAGAGACACTCAGTGCCCCATATCAGAGACGCGCAGTTCCCCATATCAGAGACGCGCAGTGCCCCATATCAGAGACAGGAAGTGTCCCATATCAGAGATTCGCAGTGCCCCATATCAGAGACGGGTAGTGCCCCATATCAGAGACGTGCAGTGCCCCATATCAGAGACAGGCAGTGGCCCATATCAGAGACGAGCAGTGTCCCATATTAGAGACGGGCAGTGTCCCATATTAGAGACGCGCAGTGCCCCATATCAGAGACAGGCAGTGTCCCATATTAGAGATACGAAGTGCCCCATGTCAGCGATGGGTAGTGCCCCATATCAGAGAAGGGTAGTGCCCCATAGCAGAGACGGGCAGTGCCCCATGGCAGAGACGCGCAGTCCCCCATGTCAGAGACGTGCAGTGCCCCATATCAGAGACGCGCAGTGCCCCATATCAGAGACAGGCAGTGGCCCATATCAGAGACGGGCAGTGTCCCGTATTAGAGACGGGCAGTGTCCCATATTAGAGACGCGCAGTGCCCCATATCAGAGCAAGGCACTGTCCCATATTAGAGATGCAAAGTGCCCCATATCAGAGATGCGCAGTGCCCCATATCAGAGACGCGCAGTGCCCCATGTCAGAGATGCACAATGCCCCATATCAGAGATGCACAGTGCCCCATATCAGAGATGCACAGTGCCCCATATCAGAGATGCGCAGTGCCCCATATCAGAGATGCACAATGCCCCATATCAGAGATGCACAGTGCCCCATATCAGAGATGCACAGTGCCCCATATCAGAGATGCGCAGTGCCCCATATCAGAGATGCACAGTGCCACATATCAGAGATGCGCAGTGCCGCATATCAGAGACACACAGTGCCCCATATCAGAGACGCGCAGTTCCCCATATCAGAGACGCGCAGTGCCCCATATCAGAGACAGGAAGTGTCCCATATCAGAGATTCGCAGTGCCCCATATCAGAGACGGGTAGTGCCCCATATCAGAGACGTGCAGTGCCCCATATCAGAGACGCGCAGTGCCCCATATCAGAGACAGGCAGTGGCCCATATCAGAGACGAGCAGTGTCCCATATTAGAGACGGGCAGTGTCCCATATTAGAGACGCGCAGTGCCCCATATCAGAGACAAGCAGTGTCCCATATTAGAGATGCGAAGTGCCCCATATCAAAGATGCGCAGTGCCTCATATCAGTGACGCACAGTGCCTCATATAAGAGACGCGCAGTGCCCCATGTCAGAGACGTGCAGTGCCCCATATAAGAGACACGCAGTGCCCCATATAAGAGACGCGCAGTGCCCCATGTGAGAGATGCGCAGTGCCCTATATAAGACAAGTGCAGTCCCCATGTCAGACGCGCAGTGCCCCATTTAAGAGACGCGCAGTGCCCCATTTAAGAGACGCGCAGTGCCCCATGTCAGAGACGCACAGTGTCCCCTGTCAGAGACGCGCAGTGCCCCATCTATGAGACGTGCAGTGTCCCATGTCAGAGACGCGCAGTGCCCCATATCAGAGACGGGTAGTGCCCCATATCAGAGACGGGTAGTGCCCCATATCAGAGACGGGCAGTGCCCCATGTCAGAGACGCGCAGTCCCCCATGTCAGAGACGGGCAGTGCCCCATATCAGAGACGAGCAGTGTCCCATATTAGAGACGCGCAGTGCCCCATATCAGAGACAGGCAGTGTCCCATATTAGAGGTGCGAAGTGCCCCATATCAGAGATGCGCAGTGCCCCATATCAGAGACGCACAGTGCCCCATATAAGAGACGCGCAGTGCCCCATGTCAGAGATGTGCAGTGCCCCATATAAGACAAGTGCAATCCCCATGTCAGACGCGCAGTGCCCCATTTAAGAGTCGCGCAGTGCCCCATGTCAGAGATGCGCAGTGCCCCATATCAGAGACGGGTAGTGCCCCATATCAGAGAAGGGTAGTGCCCCATATCAGAGACGGGCAGTCCCCCATGTCAGAGACGCGCAGTGCCCCATTTCAGAGACAGGCAGTGGCCCATATCAGAGACGGGCAGTGTCCCGTATTAGAGACGGGCAGTGTCCCATATTAGAGACGCGCAGTGCCCCATATCAGAGACAGGCACTGTATCATATTAGAGATGCGAAGTGCCCCATATCAGAGATGCGCAGTGCCCCATATCAGAGACGCGCAGTGCCCCATGTCAGAGATGCACAATGCCCCATATCAGAGATGCACAGTGCCCCATATCAGAGATGCACAGTGCCCCATATCAGAGATGCGCAGTGCCCCATATCAGAGATGCGCAGTCCCGCATATCAGAGACACACAGTGCCCCATATCAGAGACGCGCATTTCCCCATATCAGAGACAGGAAGTGTCCCATATCAGAGATTCGCAGTGCCCCATATCAGAGACGGGTAGTGCCCCATATCAGAGACGTGCAGTACCCCATATCAGAGACGCGCAGTGCCCCATATCAGAGACAGGCAGTGGCCCATATCAGAGACGAGCAGTGTCCCATATTAGAGACGGGCAGTGTCCCATATTAGAGACGCGCAGTGCCCCATATCAGAGACAGGCAGTGTCCCATATTAGAGATGCGAAGTGCCCCATATCAGAGATGCGCAGTGCCTCATATCAGGGACGCACAGTGCCTCATATAAGAGACGCGCAGTGCCCCATGTCAGAGACGTGCAGTGCCCCATATAAGAGACGCGCAGTGCCCCATATAAGAGACGCGCAGTGCCCCATGTCAGAGATGCGCAGTGCCCCATATAAGACAAGTGCAGTCCCCATGTCAGACGCGCAGTGCCCCATTTAAGAGACGCGCAGTGCCCCATTTAAGAGACGCGCAGTGCCCCATGTCAGAGACGCACAGTGTCCCCTGTCAGAGACGCGCAGTGCCCCATCTATGAGACGTGCAGTGTCCCATGTCAGAGACGCGCAGTGCCCCATATCAGAGACGTGCAGTGCCCCATATCAGAGACGCGCAGTGCCCCATATCAGAGACAGGCAGTGGCCCATATCAGAGACGGGCAGTGTCCCGTATTAGAGACGGGCAGTGTCCCATATTAGAGACGCACAGTGCCCCATATCAGAGACAGGCAGTGTCCCATATTAGAGATGCGAAGTGCCCCATATCAGAGACGCGCAGTGCCCCATATCAGAGACAGGCAGTGGC
This sequence comes from Ariolimax columbianus, assembly GCA_036924085.1. Classification (NCBI taxonomy): domain Eukaryota; kingdom Metazoa; phylum Mollusca; class Gastropoda; order Stylommatophora; family Arionidae; genus Ariolimax; species Ariolimax columbianus. Next base: position 30,756,813 of record JAVGWX010000020.1, on the reverse strand, counting down.
CCATATCAGAGACGGGCAGTGTCCCGTATTAGAGACGGGCAGTGTCCCATATTAGAGACGCACAGTGCCCCATATCAGAGATGCGCAGTGCCCATATCAGAGATGCACAGTGCCCCATATCAGAGATGCGCAGTGCCGCATATCAGAGACACACAGTGCCCCATATCAGAGACGCGCAGTTCCCCATATCAGAGACGCGCAGTGCCCCATATCAGAGACAGGAAGTGTCCCATATCAGAGACGGGTAGTGCCCCATATCAGAGACGTGCAGTGCCCCATATCAGAGACGCGCAGTGCCCCATGTCAGAGATGCGCAGTGCCCCATGTCAAAGATGCGCAGTGCCCCATGTCAGAGATGCGCAGTGCCCATATCAGAGATGTACAATGCCCCATATCAGAGATGCACAGTGCCCCATATCAGAGATGCGCAGTGCCCCATATCAGAGATGCACAGTGCCCCATATCAGAGATGCGCAGTGCCCCATATCAGAGATGCACAGTTCCCCATATCAGAGACGCGCAGTGCCCCATATCAGAGACAGGAAGAGTCCCATATCAGAGACGGGCAGTGTCCCGTATTAGAGACGGGCAGTGTCCCATATCAGAGACGCACAGTGCCCCATATCAGAGACAGGCAGTGTCCCATATTAGAGATGCGAAGTGCCCCATATCAGAGATGCGCAGTGCCCCATATCAGAGACGCGCAGTGCCCCATGTCAGAGATGCACAATGCCCCATATCAGAGATGCACAGTGCCCCATATCAGAGATGCGCAGTGCCGCATATCAGAGACACTCAGTGCCCCATATCAGAGACGCGCAGTTCCCCATATCAGAGACGCGCAGTGCCCCATATCAGAGACAGGAAGTGTCCCATATCAGAGATTCGCAGTGCCCCATATCAGAGACGGGTAGTGCCCCATATCAGAGACGTGCAGTGCCCCATATCAGAGACAGGCAGTGGCCCATATCAGAGACGAGCAGTGTCCCATATTAGAGACGGGCAGTGTCCCATATTAGAGACGCGCAGTGCCCCATATCAGAGACAGGCAGTGTCCCATATTAGAGATACGAAGTGCCCCATGTCAGCGATGGGTAGTGCCCCATATCAGAGAAGGGTAGTGCCCCATAGCAGAGACGGGCAGTGCCCCATGTCAGAGACGCGCAGTCCCCCATGTCAGAGACGTGCAGTGCCCCATATCAGAGACGCGCAGTGCCCCATATCAGAGACAGGCAGTGGCCCATATCAGAGACGGGCAGTGTCCCGTATTAGAGACGGGCAGTGTCCCATATTAGAGACGCGCAGTGCCCCATATCAGAGCCAGGCACTGTCCCATATTAGAGATGCAAAGTGCCCCATATCAGAGATGCGCAGTGCCCCATATCAGAGACGCGCAGTGCCCCATGTCAGAGATGCACAATGCCCCATATCAGAGATGCACAGTGCCCCATATCAGAGATGCACAGTGCCCCATATCAGAGATGCGCAGTGCCCCATATCAGAGATGCACAATGCCCCATATCAGAGATGCACAGTGCCCCATATCAGAGATGCACAGTGCCCCATATCAGAGATGCGCAGTGCCCCATATCAGAGATGCACAGTGCCCCATATCAGAGATGCGCAGTGCCGCATATCAGAGACACACAGTGCCCCATATCAGAGACGCGCAGTTCCCCATATCAGAGACGCGCAGTGCCCCATATCAGAGACAGGAAGTGTCCCATATCAGAGATTCGCAGTGCCCCATATCAGAGACGGGTAGTGCCCCATATCAGAGACGTGCAGTGCCCCATATCAGAGACGCGCAGTGCCCCATATCAGAGACAGGCAGTGGCCCATATCAGAGACGAGCAGTGTCCCATATTAGAGACGGGCAGTGTCCCATATTAGAGACGCGCAGTGCCCCATATCAGAGACAAGCAGTGTCCCATATTAGAGATGCGAAGTGCCCCATATCAAAGATGCGCAGTGCCTCATATCAGTGACGCACAGTGCCTCATATAAGAGACGCGCAGTGCCCCATGTCAGAGACGTGCAGTGCCCCATATAAGAGACACGCAGTGCCCCATATAAGAGACGCGCAGTGCCCCATGTGAGAGATGCGCAGTGCCCTATATAAGACAAGTGCAGTCCCCATGTCAGACGCGCAGTGCCCCATTTAAGAGACGCGCAGTGCCCCATTTAAGAGACGCGCAGTGCCCCATGTCAGAGACGCACAGTGTCCCCTGTCAGAGACGCGCAGTGCCCCATCTATGAGACGTGCAGTGTCCCATGTCAGAGACGCGCAGTGCCCCATATCAGAGACGGGTAGTGCCCCATATAAGAGACGGGTAGTGCCCCATATCAGAGACGGGCAGTGCCCCATGTCAGAGACGCGCAGTCCCCCATGTCAGAGACGGGCAGTGCCCCATATCAGAGACGAGCAGTGTCCCATATTAGAGACGGGCAGTGTCCCATATTAGAGACGCGCAGTGCCCCATATCAGAGACAGGCAGTGTCCCATATTAGAGGTGCGATGTGCCCCATATCAGAGATGCGCAGTGCCCCATATCAGAGACGCACAGTGCCTCATGTCAGAGACGCGCAGTGCCCCATGTCAGAGATGTGCAGTGCCCCATTTAAGACAAGTGCAATCCCCATGTCAGACGCGCAGTGCCCCATTTAAGAGTCGCGCAGTGCCCCATGTCAGAGATGCGCAGTGCCCCATATCAGAGACGGGTAGTGCCCCATATCAGAGAAGGGTAGTGCCCCATATCAGAGACGGGCAGTCCCCCATGTCAGAGACGCGCAGTGCCCCATTTCAGAGACAGGCAGTGGCCCATATCAGAGACGGGCAGTGTCCCGTATTAGAGACGGGCAGTGTCCCATATTAGAGACGCGCAGTGCCCCATATCAGAGACAGGCACTGTATCATATTAGAGATGCGAAGTGCCCCATATCAGAGATGCGCAGTGCCCCATATCAGAGACGCGCAGTGCCCCATGTCAGAGATGCACAATGCCCCATATCAGAGATGCACAGTGCCCCATATCAGAGATGCACAGTGCCCCATATCAGAGATGCGCAGTGCCCCATATCAGAGATGCGCAGTCCCGCATATCAGAGACACACAGTGCCCCATATCAGAGACGCGCAGTTCCCCATATCAGAGACAGGAAGTGTCCCATATCAGAGATTCGCAGTGCCCCATATCAGAGACGGGTAGTGCCCCATATCAGAGACGTGCAGTACCCCATATCAGAGACGCGCAGTGCCCCATATCAGAGACAGGCAGTGGCCCATATCAGAGACGAGCAGTGTCCCATATTAGAGACGGGCAGTGTCCCATATTAGAGACGCGCAGTGCCCCATATCAGAGACAGGCAGTGTCCCATATTAGAGATGCGAAGTGCCCCATATCAGAGATGCGCAGTGCCTCATATCAGGGACGCACAGTGCCTCATATAAGAGACGCGCAGTGCCCCATGTCAGAGACGTGCAGTGCCCCATATAAGAGACGCGCAGTGCCCCATATAAGAGACGCGCAGTGCCCCATGTCAGAGATGCGCAGTGCCCCATATAAGACAAGTGCAGTCCCCATGTCAGACGCGCAGTGCCCCATTTAAGAGACGCGCAGTGCCCCATTTAAGAGACGCGCAGTGCCCCATGTCAGAGACGCGCAGTGCCCCATGTCAGAGACGCACAGTGTCCCCTGTCAGAGACGCGCAGTGCCCCATCTATGAGACGTGCAGTGTCCCATGTCAGAGACGCGCAGTGCCCCATATCAGAGACGGGTAGTGCCCCATATCAGAGACGGGTAGTGCCCCATATCAGAGACGGGCAGTGCCCCATGTCAGAGACGCGCAGTGCCCCATATCAGAGACGGGTAGTGCCCCATATCAGAGACGGGCAGTGCCCCATGTCCGAGACGCGCAGTCCCCCATGTCAGAGACGGGCAGTGCCCCATATCAGAGACGGGCAGTGGCCCATATCAGAGACGAGCAGTGTCCCATATTAGAGACGGGCAGTGTCCCATATTAGAGACGCGCAGTGCCCCATATCAGAGACAGGCAGTGTCCCATATTAGAGATGCGAAGTGCCCCATATCAGAGATGCGCAGTGCCTCATATCAGGGACGCACAGTGCCTCATATAAGAGACGCGCAGTGCCCCATGTCAGAGACGTGCAGTGCCCCATATAAGAGACGCGCAGTGCCCCATATAAGAGACGCGCAGTGCCCCATGTCAGAGATGCGCAGTGCCCCATATAAGACAAGTGCAGTCCCCATGTCAGACGCGCAGTGCCCCATTTAAGAGACGCGCAGTGCCCCATTTAAGAGACGCGCAGTGCCCCATGTCAGAGACGCGCAGTGCCCCATGTCAGAGACGCACAGTGTCCCCTGTCAGAGACGCGCAGTGCCCCATCTATGAGACGTGCAGTGTCCCATGTCAGAGACGCGCAGTGCCCCATATCAGAGACGGGTAGTGCCCCATATCAGAGACGGGTAGTGCCCCATATCAGAGACGGGCAGTGCCCCATGTCAGAGACGCGCAGTGCCCCATATCAGAGACGGGTAGTGCCCCATATCAGAGACGGGCAGTGCCCCATGTCCGAGACGCGCAGTCCCCCATGTCAGAGACGGGCAGTGCCCCATATCAGAGACGGGCAGTGGCCCATATCAGAGACGGGCAGTGCCCCATATCAGAGACGGGCAGTACAGCTCACCTTTCTTCCTTCCTCTCACCAGTGGCCCATGTCAGAGACGCGTAGCACAGCCCACCTTTCTTATTTCTACTCACTAGTGCTCATATAAGTGTTGTTTTTGCGGGCATGTCGTACTCATTCTCATGACATGCCCCATCCATCTTTATCTTCTTTTATAACGATATCCATATCTTCTTGGTTGGTGTCTTAAATTAACTTAACATTTTTATACTGGTTTAGAAAACTCTTCAGAGTCTGTATACAACAAGTTTCATTTACATTACATTGCTCTAAAAGCTATGCGCATCCAATTTATTCTTAAATGCATTAACTGTCCCTGCCTCCACTATATCCTGTAGAAATGCATTCCAAGCATTCACCACTCTCTGACTAAAACAAAATTTCTTAATATCTAATCTGGACCTCTCTTTAGTCAACTTGTAGCTATGCCCTCTTGTTCTTGTGGATGGCTGCATTTAAAATAAAAATTGTTTCTTATAGTCTAATTTATCAATTTCTCTGATCATCTTATAAACCTGAAGTAAGTCACCACGAATTCTTCTCTGTTCTAGACATCGTAGGTCGGTTTTTCTGAGTCTTTCCTTATAACTGTAATTCTTGAATCCCACTATCAGCTTTGTCGCTCTTATTTGTATTCTTTCCAGCATGTTTATATCCCCTTTATGATAAGGACTCCACACCTGTATAAAGTGCTCCAATCTAGGTCTAACTAAAGCTTTATACAGTTTGACTATCACTTCCCTGCTCCTATGTTTAATATTTCTTTTTATCATACCTAGCATTGCATTTGCCATTTTCACTGCTACCCTTTTTCTTGTAAGAGTTTGTCATTTGATATTTTGTCTGGCCATAACACGTTAATAATTCTGCAAAGGCATGTTTTGTAAACGAGTTTAAATCTCCGAGTCTCCCTCTTTGTCATCCTTCACACTTACGAATAAATCAGAAAATGCTGTGTGAATTGCGAGGAGAGAGCTGTTCTCATCGACCACGACGGACAAACAAAAAGAAGGATTCAATAATTCAATCCCAAGAGCCGATATATCGGCTAACAAACTTTCTTTCAATACCACAAAGCTGATCAATTGGCTTGAACAATTGTTATACATACAACTTGTTCTATTCCAAGTTATGATAACGTTATAAATGGGAAAGCACTCATTAGTTGTAGTTGTGCATTGTAAGAATAAATGTTTCCAGAGTCCAACGATATCCCAGATTGAGTAAACGGGTGGATAATCCAATGGATAATAAAAACGACTAATATGGATCTTTCGAGGGTGAGTCCTTGCCCACCTGTAGCGTACCAAACGAAATTTTAAAAAGCAGCCCTCGTTTTATTTGTGAAATGGGGCGGCATGAAGTCATGTTAGGAATGGAAGAAACAAAAAGAGCGGCAGGTCGAGAGGTTATCATACAGATTATGTAATCAAGAAAAGATGGTTTGAACCCCTAGTGTGACGTGGATAGATTTTCTTCTGACGTGGTTTAAATAAACCCAAGCGCACCTCTACAAGGGCACACGGCCTAAATTGGCAAGACCTCTAGAACACCTATGTCCACAAGCAACACAACATTGGAAATACACACAGTAATGAGAACATTCTTAAAAACGCAATGAAAATAAGAGCGATGCAGCTCAATGTAATTGTGGGCAAACTGTTGGAAAAAAAATAAATCAAGTTCGACAAAATTAAAAGAAGGCTTGGTAAATTGCCAATTGCAGAATTGATTAACTAAGTCGACAGAAGACTTGGTAAATGGACAAGTGGTGGATTAATTAACTAAGTCAGAAGAAAGCTTGGTAAATGGACAATTGCAGAGTTGATTTTTAAAAAGAGGGCGGTATTAGCAGAACTGTGGTGGTGTTAGTAAAAAATTCATATGAAATTTAATTTCAAAGACAGAGAACCCAAATCTTCACATAAGACACAGACATGATAGAGCTATCTAAAACAATATATGTTTTTGGAGAAGAATACATACATGTAGTGAATTCAACTTTTTAAATGATACGTTTATTATACACATGTACAAAATTTGGATAATATTGTCTTGTACATTTTTAAGTAATGGTGTAATTACATTCATTAACATTTAAACAACATATAAATAGATGGTATATGTTCATCAGGAACTAAGGAAAATAGGATAGATTTCATAGATTTAATTTTACGTCACTTGAAAGTTCATTCTTCTTCTTCTTCTTCGTACGCAGTCAGACAGTAACCATTATTTTTTCGAAAAAAGCGGTGGTCATCTTGAGGCTTGTCGACACTGCCATAGAGCTTGTCTTGCGGTTCCACTGGTGATGGCCACGTCTGCTCTCTCTGATCCTCGTATGTCGGGCAGTTCTGCAGCAGATGTTCAGCGGTCATTTTACCAGTACCGCACGGGCATTCGTCGGTACCACCTATCTTCAATTTGTTGAATAGGTGGTACCTCAGTCTATTGTGGCCAGTGCGAAGTCTGAAGACAACGACCTGCTCTCTTCGGTTCAACTGGTAATAGGCATCGCTTTTGGTGTAACCAGTATGTTCGGTTTCCCATTTGGTCATGTATCTGGCTTTAATAAGCCGTTTTGACTCTTCGTACGTCATACTAGTATCTGTTTGTGGTAGTCTTGCACCTTCTTTTGCCAGTCTGTCTGTCTCCTCGTTGCCTTGGATGTTGCAGTGTGATGGGACCCACTGTACCACTACCCTTTTTGGTGCGGACTGCTGGCATAGTTGACAGAGTACTGCTCTTAAGTCATTAAGCTCAGTGTTGTTCTAGCTTTTTAGCGCTGTGACTACGGCCAGAGCATCTGTAAGCAGGACTGTATGGCTTTCATTTTCTTTATGTGTCACCATTTCTTCCACTGCCGCCATCAGTGCCTCTGCCTCCGCTCTGAAATTGCGTGTGTACTTACCAGTAGCGAATGAAAGGGTTATTTTTCTGCCATTTGGAAGGTTCAGGAATGCTCCTGCCCCTCCGTTCTGTGTAGTGTTTGTTACAGAACCGTCGGTGTATGCATGTGTCCAGTCCATGCTTTTGTAGTTTTTCGATATGAAGCTTGGGGTAGTATCTCTCCTTTCTTTTTCAGTCTGGCAGTTTTTGTTTCCAATACCTGGTATATTTTCTACCACCTCTGGAAATATATCCTGCCTCCAGGTAGGTTTTCGTACAATAGTGATGGGCTTTGGTGTTGTTAGTGCGTTTATGGGATCTTCGTGCATCTTTACTTTGGCTATTTCTGCAAAGTTTCTCCGCTTTAGTTTCCCATTTCCCAAATTGTTTAGTCTCTGGTGCATTGGATGGTCGGTCAGTCTTCGGACATATTTACATACTTTGGAGGCATAATTGCAAAAGACGGTTGAAAGGACAGAGAGATACGAGGTGTGTTCAAAAAGTATACGACCTTTAAGCCGGGAAAATAAAATTACTCGCCCGAAGGCTTGGCTTGGCTTGGCTTCGTTCGTTCTTAATCTCCCGCTACTAAACTCTGACACGGGCCTAAGTAGCAGAATTTAGTTCAGAGAACGGAATGCTTTGTATCGTAGTTTACAACTTGACTGTGATATTTGGACCTTTCGGTCCAACACGTCCGACTTCAGCAATCATTTTTTGAGTACCGGGTTAGCGTTCCCTTTTCAATCCCTTCTCCTTAGCCAGTCTGCTCTGTTGCACCCTATTATCCAGGATCACCGCGGGGAGGTGTAGAAGGGTCTTGGCAGCTCTGGTTCGCTGGCTCTGAAGCTAGCAGTGAGCTATTGGTCGCTGACTGCTGCAGCTCATGCGCTGATCAGCATCTTGATCCCACCTGAAGGTTTGAAACCCAAATCCCTTTCAAACTACCCTCCTTGTGAATCAACACACATCTCTCAGTGATCCCGCCCTTGTTGGAAGCATTTCAGGAAGACATTTTTGGGAATTGAGTACAGCTGGGCCCGATTAATGTCAAGCTCAAAATGAAGGGATCCATGTCTGAAGAATAAACGAGCCTGGCTAACTAGAGAAATGCTGTATTTGGTCAAGAAAGTCTGTTGTTTGCGTTGAACAACATCCCAAGGACTACTGATGACATCCAGGTAGTACTCTTTTGATAATTTTTTGACCTTGTGATGCTTACTCGTGATGGACAACCCGATGAGGGTAAAAGAAAACGGTGAACTTGAATTCAGCATTGCTGAATGAATGAAAATACGACAGGCGCTCATTACAGTCAACACGGAAAGACTGACTGCCAGCGACTCGTGCAATCTGCGGGAGGGAAAAAAAATACACGCATGCGCATGACGGTCCCCTATACCTCCCTGCCGAAGGGCAACATCCATGCTTCATTTATTTCCGCCAAAAAAAATTAATGTCGGATACGTTTGTCCTCTCGTACAAATAAGAATGACCAAAACCAGAACAACCCTTGCTATCCCAAACAATGTTTGGAAGTCTTCGCTGTACCGCACAAACACGTCATACAAGTGGTTCCAATGGAAGTCTTCGCTGTACCGCACAAACACGTCATACAAGTGGTTCCAATGGAAGTCTTCGCTGTACCGCACAAACACGTCATACAAGTGGTTCCAATGGAAGTCTTCGCTGTACCGCACAAACACGTCATACAAGTGGTTCCAATGGAAGTCTTCGCTGTACCACACAAACACGTCATACAAGTGGTTCCAATGGAAGTCTTCGCTGTACCGCACAAACACGTCATACAAGTGGTTCCAATGGAAGTCTTCGCTGTACCGCACAAACACGTCATACAAGTGGTTCCAACTTTCTGTGCTTCTGTAAAGTGTGGAGTGCAGAAGAAAACAAAACGTCAAAATTTGAATCTTACCTGACATTTTCCATATAAGGATTCAACACAATCAACAACCGAAAAGGGCTTGCCCCGAGCAATCAGTGTGACACGCGCTCCATCAATCAATCAATTTGAATGTCGTCTCCGTAACGAAGAAAGGTTGCAGTGGACCTCCAATATCCTCTGTCTCTTGTCTTGATGGTACACTATCAGCAGGTTTATGTGGAGGATGAGACGTTAGTTATATCAGGAGGTTTATGTTGGGGATGAGACATTATTTCAGCAGGTTTATGTGAAGGAGGAGACGTTAGTTATATCAGCAGGTTTATGTGGAGGATGAGACGTTATATCAGCAGGTTTATGTGGAGTATGAGACCTTAGTCATATCAACAGGTTTATGTGGAGAATGAGACGTTAGTTATATGAGCAGGTTTATTTGAAGGATGAGACGTTATATCAGCTGGTTTATGGAAAGGATGAGACGTTATATCAGCAGGTTTATGTGGAGGATGAGACGTTACTTATATCAGCAGGTCTATGTGAAGGATGAGATGTTATATCAGCAGGTTTATGTGGAGGATGAGACGTTATATCAGCAGGTTTATGTGGAGGATGAGACGTTAGTTATATCAGGAGGTTTATGTGGGGGATGAGACATTATCTCAGCAGCTTTATGTGAAGGATGAGACGTTAGTTATATCAGCAGGTTTATGTGGAGGATTAGACTATATATCAGCAGGTTTATGTGGAGTATGAGACCTTAGTTATATCATGAGGTTTATGTGGAGGACGAGACGTTAGTTATATCAGCAGGTTTATGTGGAGGATGAGACGTTAGTTATATCAGGAGGTTTATGTGGAGGATGAGACGTTATATCAGCAGGTTTATGTGAAGGATTAGACGTTATATAATCAGGCCTATGTGGAGGATGAGACGTTATATCAGCAGGTTTTTGTGAAGGATGAGACGTTAGTTATATTAGCAGGTTTGTATGAATGATGTGACGTTACTTATATCAGCAGGTTTATGTGGAGGATGAGACGTTAGTTATTTCAGCAGGTTTATGGGAAGGATGAGTCGTTAGTTATATCAGCAGGTATATGTGAAGGATGAGACATTATATCAGTAGGTTTATGTGAAGGATGAGACGTTATATCAGCAGGTTTATGTGGAGGATGAGACATTAGTTATATCAGCAGATTTATATGGAGGATGACAGGGGACGGCGTGGCCTAGTGGATAAGTGGCACGGCTCACAATCCGAAGGTGCTGGGTTCGATCCCTATCACAGCACCGGCCGTTACCCCGGGGAAGGAAACCCTTAGAAAATGCAGGAGGAAGCAGACCCTTACATAAAATGCATGCTGAAGTCGGATGCATTGGGCCGACAGGCGCAAAATAAAAACCACAGTGCAACGCACACCGCCTTGGGGATTAGAGAAATAAGGCGAACGCAAAAAAAAATTAAAAAATATGGAGGATGAGACGTTATATCAGCAGGTTTATGTGGAGTATGAGACCTTAGTTACATCAGGAAGTTATATCAGGAGGTTTATGTGAAGGACGGGGCGTTATATCAGGAGGTTTATGTGGAGGATGAGACGTTACTTATATCAGCAGGTTTAAGTGGAGGATGAGACGTTAGTTATATCAGCAGGTTTATGTGAAGGATGAGACGTTATATCAGCAGGTGTATGTGGAGGATGAGACGTTATATCAGCAGGTTTATGTGGAGGATGAGACGTTAATTATATCAGGAGGTTTAAGTGAAGGATGAGGCGTTATATCAGGAGGTTTATGTAGAGGATGAGACGTTTTATCAGGAGGTTTATGTAAAGGATGAGACGTTATATCAGCAGGTGTATGTGGAGGATGAAACGTTAGTTATATAAGTAGGTTTATGTGGAGGATGAGACGTTATCTCAGCAGGTTTATGAGGATGAGACGTTAGTTATATCAGCAGGTTTAAGTGGAGAATGAGACGTTAGTTATATCAGCAAGTTTATGTGAAGGATGAGACGTTATATCAGCAGGTGTATGTGGAGGATGAGACGTTATATCAGCAGGTTTATGTGAAGGATGAGACGTTAGTTATATCAGCAAGTTTATGTGGAGGATGAGAAGTTAGTTATATCAGCAGGTTTATGTGAAGGATGCGACATTATATCAGCAGGTTTATGTGGAGGATGAGACGTTAGTTATTTGAGCAGGTTCATGTGAAGGATGACACATTATATAAGCAGGTTTATGTGGAGGATGAGACGTTAGTTATATCAGCAGGTTTATGTAAAGGATGAGACGTTATATCCGCAGGTTTATGTGGAGGATGAGACGTTATATCAGCAGGTTTATGTGGAGGATGAGACGTTTTATCAGCAGGTTTATGTGAAGGATGAGACGTTTGTTATGTCAGCAGGTTTATGTAAAGGATTATACGTTATATCAGCAGGTTTATGTGAAGGAACAGACGTAAGTTATATCAGGAGGTTTATGTGAAGGATGAGACATTATATCAGTAGGTTTATGTGAAGGATGAGACGTTATATCAGCAGGTTTACGTGGAGGATGAGACGTTAGTTATATCAGCAGGTTTATGTCAAGGATGAGACTTTATATCAGAAGGTTTATGTGGAGGATGAGACGTTAGTTATATCAAAAGGTTTATGTAAAGGATGAGACGTTATATCAGCAGGTTTATTTGAAGGATGAGACGTTAGTTATATCAGCAGGTTTATGTGAAGGATGAGACGCTATATCAGCAAGTTTATGTGGAGGATGAGACGTTAGTTATATTAGCAGGTTTATGTGAAGGATGAGACGTTATATCAGCAGGTTTATGTGGAGGATGAGACTTTGTATCATAAAATTATGTGGATGAGACGTTAGTTATATCAGCAGGTTTTTGTGAAGGATGAGACGTTATATCAGGAGGTTTATGTGAAGGATGAGACGATTATCAGGAGGTTTATGTGAAGGATGAGAAGTTATATCAGGAGGTTTATGTGAAGGATGAGACGCTATATCAGCAGGTTTATGTGAAGGATGAGACGTTATAGCTGGTTTATGTGGAGGAAGAGACGTTAGTTATATCATCAGGTTTATGTGGAGGATGAGACGTTAGTTATATCTGCAGGTTTATGTGAAGGATTAGACGTTATATAATCAGGCCTATGTGGAGGATGAGACGTTATATCAGCAGGTTTTTGTGAAGGATGAGACGTTAGTTATATTAGCAGGTTTGTATGAATGATGTGACGTTACTTATATCAGCAGGTTTATGTGGAGGATGAGACGTTATATCAGCAGGTTTTTGTGAAGGATGAGACGTTAGTTATATTAGCAGGTTTATGTGAAGGATGTGACGTTAGTTATATCAGCAGGTTTAAGTGGAGGATGAGACGTTAGTTATATCAGCAGTTTTATGTGAAGGATGAGACGTTATAGCAGGTTTATGTGGAGGATGAGACGTTATATCAGCAGGTGTATGTGGAGTATGAGACCTTAGTTATATCAGGAGGTTTATGTGGAGGACGAGACGTTAGTTATATCAGCAGGTTCATGTGGAGGATGAGACGTTAGTTATATAAGGAGGTTTATATGGAGGATGAGACGTTAGTTATATCAGCGGGTTTATGTGAAGGATGAGACGTTATATCAGGAGGTTTATTTGAAGGATGAGACGTTATTTCAGCAGGTTTATGTGGAGGATGAGACGTTAGTTATATCAGGAGGTTTATGTGAAGTATGAGGCGTTATATCAGGAGGTTTATGTGGAGGATGAGATGTTATATCAACAGGTTTAAGTGGAGGATTAGACGTTAGTTAAATCAGCAGGTTTAAGTGCAGGATGAGACGTTAGTTATATCAGCAGTTTTATGTGAAGGATGAGATGTTATAGCAGGTTTATGTGGAGGATGAGACGTTATAACAGCAGGTTTATGTGGATGATGAGAAGTTAGTTATATCTGCAGGTTTTTGTGAAGGATGAGAATTTATATCAACAGGTTTATGTGGAGGATGAGACGTCAGCTATATCAGCAGGTTTATGTCAAGGATGAGACATTATATCAACAGGCTTATGTGGAGGATGAAACGTTAGTTATATCAGCAGGTTTATGTTAAGGGTGACACATTATATAAGCAGGCTTATGTGGAGGATGAGACGTTAGTTATATTAGCAGGTTTATGTTAAGGATGACACATTATATAAGCAGGTTTATGTGGAGGATGAGACGTTATATCAGCAGGTTTATGTGGAGGATGAGACGTTAGTTATATCAGCAGGTTTAGGTGAAGGATGATACTTTATATCAGGAAGTTTATGTGAAGGATGAGACATTATATCAGTAGGTTTATGTGAAGGATGAGACGTTATATTAGCAGGTTTATGTGGAGGATGAGACTTTATATTAGCAGGTTTATGTGGAGGATGAGACGTTATATTAGCAGGTTTTTGTGAAGGATGAGACGTTATATCAGCAGGTTTATGTGAAGGATGAGACGTTATATCAGCAGGTTTATGTGGAGGATGAGACGTTAGTTATATCAGCAGGTTTATGTGACGGATGAGACGTTATATCAGGAAGTTTATGTGAAGGATGAGACGTTATTTCAGCAGGTTTATGTGGAGGATGAGACGTTAGTTATATCAAGAACTTTATGTGAAGGATGAGACGTTATATCAGCAGGTTTATTTGGAGGATGAGACGTTATATCAGCAGGTTTATGTGGAGTATGAGACCTTAGTTATATCAAGAGGTTTATGTGGAGGACGAGACGTTAGTTATATCAGCAGGTCTATGTGGAGGATGAGACGTTAGTTAAATCAGGTTTATGTGGAGGATGAGACGTTAGTTATATCAGCAGGATTATTTGAAGGATGAGACGTTATATCAGGAGGTTTATGTGAAGGATGAGACGTTATATCAGCAGGTTTATGTGAAGGATGAGACGTTATATCAGCAGGTTTATGTGGAGGATGAGACATTAGTTATATCAGCAGGATTATGTGAAGGATGAAACGTTATATCAACAGGTTTATGTGGAGGCTGAGACGTCAGTTATATCAGCAGGTTTATGTGAAGGATGATACATTATATCAGCAGGTTTATGTGAAGGATGAGACGTTACATCAGCAGGTTTATGTGGATGAGACGTTATATCAGAAGGTTTATGTGAAAGATGAGACGTTATATCAGCAGGTGTATGTTGAGGATGAGAAATTAGTTATATCAGCAGGTTTATGTGAAGGATGAGACGTTATATAAACAGGTTTATGTGGAGGATGAGACATCAGTTATATAAGCAGGTTTATGTGAAGGATGAGACATTATATCAGTAGGTTTATGTGAAGGATGACACGTTACATCAGCAGGTTTATGTGGATGAGACGTTAGTTATATCAGCAGGTTTATGTGGAGGATGAGACGTTATATCAGCAGGTTAATATGAAGGATGAGACGTTATATTAGCAGGTTTATGTGGAGTATGAGACGTTATATTAGCAGGTTTATGTGGAGGATGAGACGTTATATCAGCAGGTTTATGTAGAGGATGAGACGTTATATCAGCAGGTTTTTGTGAAGGATGAGACGTTAGTTATATCAGCAGGTTTATGTGAAGGATGAGACATTATATCAGTAGGCTTATGTGAAGGATGAGACGTTACATCAGCAGGTTTATGTGGATGAGACGTTAGTTATATCAGCAGGTTTATGTGGAGGATGAGACGTTATTTTAGCAGGTTTATGTGGAGGATGAGATGTTATATCAGCAGGTTTATGTGGAGGATGAGACGTTATATCAGCAGGTTTTTGTGAAGGATGAGACGTTAGTTATATCAGGAGGTTTATGTGAAGGATGAGACGTTATATCAGCAGGTTTATGTGGAGGATGAGACGTTATATCAGCAGGTTTATGTGGAGGATGAGACGTTAGTTATATCAGGAGGTTTATGTTGGGGATGAGACATTATCTCAGCAGGTTTATGTGAAGGAGGAGACGTTAGTTATATCAGCAGGTTTATGTGGAGGATGAGACGTTATATCAGCAGGTTTATGTGGAGTATGAGACCTTAGTCATATCAACAGGTTTATGTGGAGAATGAGACGTTAGTTATATGAGCAGGTTTATGTGAAGGATGAGACGTTATATCAGCTGGTTTATGGAAAGGATGAGACGTTATATCAGCAGGTTTATGTGGAGGATGAGACGTTACTTATATCAGCAGGTCTATGTGAAGGATGAGACGTTATATCAGCAGGTTTATGTGGAGGATGAGACGTTATATCAGCAGGTTTATGTGGAGGATGAGACGTTAGTTATATCAGGAGGTTTATGTGGGGGATGAGACATTATCTCAGCAGCTTTATGTGAAGTATGAGACGTTAGTTATATCAGCAGGTTTATGTGGAGGATGAGACTATATATCAGCAGGTTTATGTGGAGGATGAGACGTTATATCAGCAGGTTTATGTGGAGGATGAGACGTTAGTTATATCAGCAAGTTTATGTGAAGGATGAGACGTTAGTTATATCAGGAGGTGTATGTGGAGGATGAGACGTTAGTTATATCAGCAGGTTTATGTGGAGGATGAGACGTTAGTTATTTGAGCAGGTTCATGTGAAGGATGACACATTATATAAGCAGGTTTATGTGGAGGATGAGACGTTAGTTATATCAGCAGGTTTATGTAAAGGATGAGACGTTATATCCGCAGGTTTATGTGGAGGATGAGACGTTATATTAGCAGGTTTATGTGGAGGATGAGACGTTATATCAGCAGGTTTATGTGGAGGATGAGACGTTAGTTATGTCAGCAGGTTTATGTGAAGGATTATACGTTATATCAGCAGGTTTATGTGAAGGAACAGACGTAAGTTATATCAGGAGGTTTATGTGAAGGATGAGTCATTATATCAGTAGGTTTATGTGAAGGATGAGACGTTATATCAGCAGGTTTACGTGGAGGATGAGACGTTAGTTATATCAGCAGGTTTATGTCAAGGATGAGATTTTATATCAGAAGGTTTATGTGGAGGATGAGACGTTAGTTATATCAGCAGGTTCATGTGAAGGATGAGACGTTATATCAGCAGGTTTATTTGAAGGATGAGACATTAGTTATATCAGCAGGTTTATGTGAAGGATGAGACACTATATCAGCAAGTTTATGTGGAGGATGAGACGTAAGTTATATTAGCAGGTTTATGTGAAGGATGAGACGTTATATCAGCAGGTTTATGTGGAGGATGAGACTTTATATCATAAATTTATGTGGATGAGACGTTAGTTATATCAGCAGGTTTTTGTGAAGGATGAGACGTTATATCAGGAGGTTTATGTGAAGGATGAGACGATTATCAGGAGGTTTATGTGAAGGATGAGAAGTTATATCAGGAGGTTTATGTGAAGGATGAGACGCTATATCAGCAGGTTTATGTGAAGGATGAGACGTTATAGCTGGTTTATGTGGAGGAAGAGACGTTAGTTATATCAGCAGGTTTATGTGGAGGATGAGACGTTAGTTATATCAGCAGGTTTATGTGAAGGATTAGACGTTATATCATCAGGCCTATGTGGAGGATGAGACGTTATATCAGCAGGATTTTGTGAAGGATGAGACGTTAGTTATATTAGCAGGTTTGTATGAATGATGTGACGTTACTTATATCAGCAGGTTTATGTGGAGGATGAGACGTTATAACATCAGGTTTTTGTGAAGGATGAGACGTTAGTTATATTAGCAGGTTTATGTGAAGGATGTGACGTTAGTTATATCAGCAGGTTTAAGTGGAGGATGAGACGTTATAGCAGGTTTATGTGGAGGATGAGACGTTATATCAGCAGGTGTATGTGGAGTATGAGACCTTAGTTATATCAGGAGGTTTATGTGGAGGACGAGACGTTAGTTATATCAGCAGGTTCATGTGGAGGATGAGACGTTAGTTATATAAGGAGGTTTATATGGAGGATGAGACGTTAGTTATATCAGCAGGTTTATGTGAAGGATGAGACGTTATATCAGGAGGTTTATTTGAAGGATTAGACGTTATTTCAGCAGGTTTATGTGGAGGCTGAGACGTCAGTTATATCAGCAGGTTTATGTGAAGGATGATACATTATATCAGCAGGTTTATGTGAAGGATGAGACGTTACATCAGCAGGTTTATGTGGATGAGACGTTATATCAGAAGGTTTATGTGAAAGATGAGACGTTATATCAGCAGGTGTATGTTGAGGATGAGAAATTAGTTATATCAGCAGGTTTATGTGAAGGATGAGACGTTATATAAACAGGTTTATGTGGAGGATGAGACATCAGTTATATAAGCAGGTTTATGTGAAGGATGAGACATTATATCAGTAGGTTTATGTGAAGGATGACACGTTACATCAGCAGGTTTATGTGGATGAGACGTTAGTTATATCAGCAGGTTTATGTGGAGGATGAGACGTTATATCAGCAGGTTAATATGAAGGATGAGACGTTATATTAGCAGGTTTATGTGGAGTATGAGACGTTATATTAGCAGGTTTATGTGGAGGATGAGACGTTATATCAGCAGGTTTATGTAGAGGATGAGACGTTATATCAGCAGGTTTTTGTGAAGGATGAGACGTTAGTTATATCAGCAGGTTTATGTGAAGGATGAGACATTATATCAGTAGGCTTATGTGAAGGATGAGACGTTACATCAGCAGGTTTATGTGGATGAGACGTTAGTTATATCAGCAGGTTTATGTGGAGGATGAGACGTTATTTTAGCAGGTTTATGTGGAGGATGAGATGTTATATCAGCAGGTTTATGTGGAGGATGAGACGTTATATCAGCAGGTTTTTGTGAAGGATGAGACGTTAGTTATATCAGGAGGTTTATGTGAAGGATGAGACGTTATATCAGCAGGTTTATGTGGAGGATGAGACGTTATATCAGCAGGTTTATGTGGAGGATGAGACGTTAGTTATATCAGGAGGTTTATGTTGGGGATGAGACATTATCTCAGCAGGTTTATGTGAAGGAGGAGACGTTAGTTATATCAGCAGGTTTATGTGGAGGATGAGACGTTATATCAGCAGGTTTATGTGGAGTATGAGACCTTAGTCATATCAACAGGTTTATGTGGAGAATGAGACGTTAGTTATATGAGCAGGTTTATGTGAAGGATGAGACGTTATATCAGCTGGTTTATGGAAAGGATGAGACGTTATATCAGCAGGTTTATGTGGAGGATGAGACGTTACTTATATCAGCAGGTCTATGTGAAGGATGAGACGTTATATCAGCAGGTTTATGTGGAGGATGAGACGTTATATCAGCAGGTTTATGTGGAGGATGAGACGTTAGTTATATCAGGAGGTTTATGTGGGGGATGAGACATTATCTCAGCAGCTTTATGTGAAGTATGAGACGTTAGTTATATCAGCAGGTTTATGTGGAGGATGAGACTATATATCAGCAGGTTTATGTGGAGGATGAGACGTTATATCAGCAGGTTTATGTGGAGGATGAGACGTTAGTTATATCAGCAAGTTTATGTGAAGGATGAGACGTTAGTTATATCAGGAGGTGTATGTGGAGGATGAGACGTTAGTTATATCAGCAGGTTTATGTGGAGGATGAGACGTTAGTTATTTGAGCAGGTTCATGTGAAGGATGACACATTATATAAGCAGGTTTATGTGGAGGATGAGACGTTAGTTATATCAGCAGGTTTATGTAAAGGATGAGACGTTATATCCGCAGGTTTATGTGGAGGATGAGACGTTATATTAGCAGGTTTATGTGGAGGATGAGACGTTATATCAGCAGGTTTATGTGGAGGATGAGACGTTAGTTATGTCAGCAGGTTTATGTGAAGGATTATACGTTATATCAGCAGGTTTATGTGAAGGAACAGACGTAAGTTATATCAGGAGGTTTATGTGAAGGATGAGTCATTATATCAGTAGGTTTATGTGAAGGATGAGACGTTATATCAGCAGGTTTACGTGGAGGATGAGACGTTAGTTATATCAGCAGGTTTATGTCAAGGATGAGATTTTATATCAGAAGGTTTATGTGGAGGATGAGACGTAAGTTATATTAGCAGGTTTATGTGAAGGATGAGACGTTATATCAGCAGGTTTATGTGGAGGATGAGACTTTATATCATAAATTTATGTGGATGAGACGTTAGTTATATCAGCAGGTTTTTGTGAAGGATGAGACGTTATATCAGGAGGTTTATGTGAAGGATGAGACGATTATCAGGAGGTTTATGTGAAGGATGAGAAGTTATATCAGGAGGTTTATGTGAAGGATGAGACGCTATATCAGCAGGTTTATGTGAAGGATGAGACGTTATAGCTGGTTTATGTGGAGGAAGAGACGTTAGTTATATCAGCAGGTTTATGTGGAGGATGAGACGTTAGTTATATCAGCAGGTTTATGTGAAGGATTAGACGTTATATCATCAGGCCTATGTGGAGGATGAGACGTTATATCAGCAGGATTTTGTGAAGGATGAGACGTTAGTTATATTAGCAGGTTTGTATGAATGATGTGACGTTACTTATATCAGCAGGTTTATGTGGAGGATGAGACGTTATAACATCAGGTTTTTGTGAAGGATGAGACGTTAGTTATATTAGCAGGTTTATGTGAAGGATGTGACGTTAGTTATATCAGCAGGTTTAAGTGGAGGATGAGACGTTATAGCAGGTTTATGTGGAGGATGAGACGTTATATCAGCAGGTGTATGTGGAGTATGAGACCTTAGTTATATCAGGAGGTTTATGTGGAGGACGAGACGTTAGTTATATCAGCAGGTTCATGTGGAGGATGAGACGTTAGTTATATAAGGAGGTTTATATGGAGGATGAGACGTTAGTTATATCAGCAGGTTTATGTGAAGGATGAGACGTTATATCAGGAGGTTTATTTGAAGGATTAGACGTTATTTCAGCAGATTTATGCGGAGGATGAGACGTTAGTTATATCAGGAGGTTTATGTGAAGGATGAGGCGTTATATCAGGAGGTTTATGTGGAGGATGAGATGTTATATCAACAGGTTTTTTTTTTTTTTTTTTTTTTTTTTTTTTTTTTTTTTTTTTTGCGTTCGCCTTATTTCTCTAATCCCCAAGGCGGTGTGCGTTGCACTGTGGTTTTTATTTTGCGCCTGTCGGCCCAATGCATCCGACTTCAGCATGCATTTTATGTAAGGGTCTGCTTCCTCCTGCATTTTCTAAGGGTTTGCTTCCCCGGGGTAACGGCCGGTGCTGTGATGGGGATCGAACCCAGCACCTTCGGATTGTGAGCCGTGCCACTTATCCACTAGGCCACGCCGTCCCCCCAACAGGTTTAAGTGGAGGATTAGACGTTAGTTAAATCAGCAGGTTTAAGTGCAGGATGAGACGTTAGTTATATCAGCAGTTTTATGTGAAGGATGAGATGTTATAGCAGGTTTATGTGGAGGATGAGACGTTATATCAGCAGGTTTATGTGGAGGATGAGAAGTTAGTTATATCTGCAGGTTTATGTGAAGGATGAGAATTTATATCAACAGGTTTATGTGGAGGATGAGACGTCAGCTATATCAGCAGGTTTATGTCAAGGATGAGACATTATATCAGCAGGCTTATGTGGAGGATGAAACGTTAGTTATATCAGCAGGTTTATGTTAAGGGTGACACATTATATAAGCAGGCTTATGTGGAGGATGAGACGTTAGTTATATTAGCAGGTTTATGTTAAGGATGACACATTATATAAGCAGGTTTATGTGGAGGATGAGACGTTATATCAGCAGGTTTATGTGGAGGATGAGACGTTAGTTATATCAGCAGGTTTAGGTGAAGGATGATACGTTATATCAGGAAGTTTATGTGAAGGATGAGACATTATATCAGTAAGTTTATGTGAAGGATGAGACGTTATATTAGCAGGTTTATGTGGAGGATGAGACTTTATATTAGCAGGTTTATGTGGAGGATGAGACGTTATATTAGCAGGTGTTTGTGAAGGATGAGACGTTATATCAGCAGGTTTATGTGAAGGATGAGACGTTATATCAGCAGGTTTATGTGGAGGATGAGACGTTAGTTATATCAGCAGGTTTATGTGACGGATGAGACGTTATATCAGGAGGTTTATGTGAAGGATGAGACGTTATTTCAGCAGGTTTATGTGGAGGATTAGACGTTAGTTATATCAAGAACTTTATGTGAAGGATGAGACGTTATATCAGGAGGTTTATGTGAAGGATTAGACGTTATATCAGGAGATTTATGTGAAGGATGAGACGTTATATCAGCAGGTTTATGTGGAGGATGAGACGTTAGTTATATCAGCAGGTTTATGTGACGGATGAGACGTTATGTCAGGAGGTTTATGTGAAGGATGAGACGTTATTTCAGCAGGTTTATGTGGAGGATGAGACGTTAGTTATATCAAGAACTTTATGTGAAGGATGAGACGTTATATCAGGAGGTTTATGTGAAGGGCGAGACGTTATATCAGCAGGTTTATGTGGAGGATGAGACGTTATATCAGCAGGTTTTTGTGAAGGATGAGACGTTAGTTATATCAGGAGGTTTATGTCAAGGATGAGACGTTAGTTATATCAGCAGGTTTATGTGAAGGATTAGACGTTAGTTATATCAGCAGGGTTATGTGGAGGATGAGACGTTATATCAGCAGGTTTTTGTGAAGGATGAGACGTTAGTTATATGAGCAGGTTTATGTTATGGATGAGACGTAAGTTATATCAGCAGGTTTATGTGGAGGATTAGACGTTATATCAGCGGGTTTATGTGGAGGATGAGACGTTAGTTATATCAGCAGGTTTATGTGAAGGATGAGACGTTATATCAGCAGGTTTATGTGGAGGATGAGACGTTAGTTATATCAGCAGGTTTATGTGAAGGATGCGACGTTATATCAGCAGGTTTATGTGGAGGAAAGTAGAGTCATCTGATCACAGTACATGCAACGATGGAAGCCGAAATAGCAGTACAGTGGTTTCCCAGCCGTGTGTTCGGGGTTCGGTACACTGTTGGTGCAGGATTTCTCAGATAGCAAAACAGATCGGGAGTTGAATCATCATCCAAAATTATGTACCAGAATAATCTGGGAAAAAAGGGGTCGGCATGATGTTGACCATTGACTACATCACCATTAGCGTTCTGTTGGTCAAGAAAAGAAAATAGACGTTACACCATATTCCCAATATGCTACACTGACCTGTTACGGATTTTTTTACTTTATTATATTTGTACAAGCATACTCCTACGATAATCATATGCTTTGGTATCAATATGCTGATCATGAGCTGCAGCAGTCAGCGACCCATAGCTCCCTGCTAGCGTCAGGGCCAGCGAACCAGAGCTGCCAAGACCGTTCTATACCTCCACGCGGTGATCCTGGATAACAGGCTGCAACAGATCAGACTGTCTAAGGAGAAGGGATCGAAGAGGGAATGCTAACATGGTACTCAACAAATGCTAGCTGAAGTCGGATGTGTTGGACCGAAAGGTGCAAATATCGCAGTCAAGCTGTAAACTACGACACAACGCATTACGTTCTCTGGACTATATTCTGCTACTTAGACCCGTGCCAGGGTTTAGTAGCGGGAGATTGAGAACGAACGAAGCCAAGCCAAGCCATATGCTTTATGCATAAAAACAGTTTTTAAATAAACAGCACCAGAGGCAGTAGAAAACACACATAATCTTGTTTACAAGAAACATGCAACATCTCGTTCAGAAGAAAGCAAGCGGCAATATTAGGATTGTAATCATGCCACTGCTGACTGTGGCACCCTTTCCTGAACAAATTACAATTTGGACACCCAAATATATACTCCGAGAAGAGCAAGTAGTAGAATCTTACCCTCTAATCTGTCGGCTACACGAAAGGAGCCCAAGATAAAAAGGTACGTGATTCTGACTCATCGAAAAAAAACCTTTAAACGTCATATTCTACCACTGACTAAATACCGGAACTCATTTTTGTGTAAGATTTATAATCAATCCATGCTCCAAATAGAGACAAAATAAATTCTCGATACAAAACACAACAAATCACTTTCGAGAGTGATACTTTCACAGAATCCTGCCCTGAAACCAACTGCATATCCATCTTTGTTTCCCGAACACGCTAATAGTTGCACTAATAATTGACATGAAAATTCCATCAATTAGTCAGCCGTGGAAAGTGACGTTTCAAATGGATTTCTCCCTGTGTCAGAAGGCCTGTATCTACAGTAGGCTGCAGATAAACGATATCGGCACGATCCAAATCTGAAGCAAGCCGTTAAGTTTATGAGGAAAGTGATCAATTGTTCCTCTTTGGCGATAACAACCATCAACATCATCCTTGTTGTACGTGTTTTTTAAAAATTATTATGTCTTAATTTAACATCTTTATACTGGTTTAGAGAACTCTACAGAGTCTATATAAAACCAGTTTCTTTGAGGGTAGTTTTAACCAATGTGTGAGTCCATAGACTCAAACACTAGAGCTAAGTAGACCCACATCCAGGTAGGCGCCATCTATAGCTGCTCCTAACAAACCACCTGGGGAAAGGTACAAATAACGGGTA
The DNA here is from genome assembly GCA_036924085.1 of Ariolimax columbianus. Lineage (NCBI taxonomy): Eukaryota > Metazoa > Mollusca > Gastropoda > Stylommatophora > Arionidae > Ariolimax > Ariolimax columbianus. The sequence goes on along the minus strand of JAVGWX010000020.1, from coordinate 30,732,734 downwards.
GATTTTCCATTTCCAACTGCCCAGGAATTTTTAGCAATTTCGACACTGAACACGGGTGTCTGATCTCACTACTCAGAGATTAGGATAATTTTTATCATGTGAAAAACAAGTCTCTGTCTCTACCGTGATTCGAACACGCGACCTTCGGCATCCGAGACGGACACCTTTCTTTGAGACCACCGAGTCCCCCTTTTGTTTCGTTTCTGCAATGGCGGTCATGTGTCGGCCCATTGTTCGTTGGACCCCATGTGACCGTATCAGTCCAATGCGAGAAAGGAATGTTCTATTGCACGGTTTGCACACGATGCGAGGGTAGTTTCTCTTCTGTGTCCTTCCGGATCAGTCTGTTTAGTTGCTCTGTCTGCATACGGTCACTCCTTCAGCAACGCTTACATTTACTGTACTTCTCCGAGGAGGACGACTAACGTCTGGTCAGGCACAACATATTGAATAGACACGTTAGTCAGGATCAGGTAAAATATACTGACCAAGACACCCACCTCGGCTTCCTCGTAGCCCTGCCTGGAAACGTGCTGTTTTCATGGCAGCCTGGCAAACGGGGTGAGGGATGAAGCCAAGCTGATGAAGCCAAGCATAGCACAACCGCCTGGAGGATTCCGGTCCACCTTCATCAGCACGCTTGGGATGTGAGGAAAGCTACTACAACTCGCCACAAAAGAGTAAAGGTAATCGTTGCCGGTATTAAACACCAAATGGACACGATACAAACCTGAAGCAATGGCCGAGTTCTGTATGAAACTGATGACCTTGTTATTGCTGTTTATCACATATTTGGAGAAAAAATATGTAAAAAAAAACAACTGAAAAAAAGCCAACATTAGTGAGGGAAACAACATCAGTGATCACTTAAATGAACCTCTCTGTACTGACGACCAAGCAATAACAGCAAGCTTAGAAAAACAAGTGCAGGAACGTATCAACAATCTTAATGAGGCCTGTACGGGTTACAGTATGAAAATCAACTTAGAGATAGCCGAAGTGACGATTGCAAGAAAAGAAATAGATACAACAATATTAATTCAAAACTAACAAGTAAAACGGGTGAAAAATTGCACGTACCTGGGAAACTTAATCTTAGTAGATTGAAAAGGCGACACCAAAATCCAAAACAGGTTTAATAAATCAAGTCAAATCATTGGGCAAATGTCCCTGGTATTATTATGTAAGCAGGTGACAGAGGATTGTAAAAAAACACGCTATTTTGCTACTCATATTGTGCTATCATTGTCAGAATTAGACGTTAACAAACAAAGATAAACGATACATTTAACAGCAAAGATTAAATACCTGCGCAGAATCCTTGGAGTAACAAGAATGGATAGAATCAGAAACGAAGATATTAGGAAGCAAGTATGTACAACACCAGTGCTATACCTAATTAAATGACAGCAAACATAATAGTTCAGTACGTCAAACACCAGATACCATCCTCCAGAAAGCAATGCTGTACAGATACAATGGATTCATGGGCAAAGGGCGACCACCCGTGAATGAAGCACATATTAGAGCTCGGTCAAGAAACCTCTTCAGAACCTGACGCCGAAAGGCACAAGCAGGATAAAAAAAAAGTGAACAGAAGAAATATGTTGGCCTAAATTTAAGCAAACGTGATATACATAAGTGTGTGTTATATGCGAGATTTGGGATCTAGGTGCTGGGCAGCGCATGAGCTGCAGTGATCAGCTACCCAGAGCTGACTGCTTGCGTGGGTCAGCGAACCAGAGCTGCCAAGACCCTTCTACACCTCCACGTGGTGATCCTGAATAACAGGCTGCAGCAGGGCAGACTGGCTAAGGATAAGGGATCGAAGAGGGAATGCTAACCCGGTACTCAAAAAATGAATGCTGAAGTCGGACGTGTTGGACCGAAAAGTGCAAATATCGCAATCAAGCTGTAAACTACAACACAATGCATTCCGTTCTCTGGACTACATTCTACTACTTAAGCCCTTTCAGGGTTTGGTAGCGGGAGATTGAGAACGAACGAAGCCAAGCCAAGTCATATGAGAGATTTTACGAGTTGAAAATATATCAACCAGGAAGAATGTTCCAGATGATGCAATGTAAGCAGGTGACAATGGATACAAAAGAGATCGCTATATAAGAACACAATATTTCTACCCACATTGTTATATCAGTGTCAGAATTGAATATTAACAAACAAAGATGGGGAGAAAGACTAATGTCTGGTCAATGCAAAATATACTGATCAGACATGTTAGTCAGAGTCAGGCAAAAATATACTGATCAGACATGTTAGTCAGGGTCAGGCAAAAATATACTGATCAGACATGTTAGTCATGGTCAGGCAAAAATATACTGATCAGACATGTTAGTCAGGGTCAGGCAATATCTACTGGCCAAGATACTCACCCCGGCTTCCTCGTAGCCCTCCATGGAAAAGGACTGTTTTCATGGCAGCCTGGCTAACGAAGTGAGGGATCGACGTAATCCTCGTAGTAGTGAGTGACAGGACAATGAAGCCAAGCATAGCACAACCGCCTGGAGGACCCCAGTCCACATTCATCAGCACGTTCCGGATGTAAGGAAAGCTACTGCAACCCGCTACTTAACCTCATTTTCAGGGCAGACAATGGAGTAACTTACTCACTATTGGAATTCGCAAACAACAACGACAACAACAAACAAAGATAAATGAAAAATAGTAACAACAGAGTCTATGCAGAATGCTTGGAGTAACAACAATGGATAGAATCAGAAACAAAGATATTAGAAAGCAAATAGGCACAACACCAGAACTAGACCTCATCAAGAGACAACTAACGACATGGTTCGGCCAAGTGACAAGTCAATCACCAGATTGTATCCATCAGAAAGCCTTGCTTTACAGATACAATGGATACAAAGTCAAAGGCTGACCTCGGAAAAATTGATAGAAGAAATAACAGAAGCAGTAAAGCTCCCCGTGTACGAAACACATACTAGCGCCTGTTCAATAAACCTCTTCATAACATGAAATGCACAAACAGGACACAAAGCGAAAAGAAGAGAACAAAGATGTGTTTGACAGCGAACATCGAAAAATAAGACTTACCTCCAATAACTTCGCTTTGATATTTTCCAACGCTAGGCCTGGGTACAGGATTCGACATCTCTCCCCTTCCGTTGTGATCTTTTGATGTTTTAGAACAAACACAAGTGCTTACTGGTGATAATCCTCCATCACTCATCAAGCTGGTCGAATATTGCGCGTGTTTAGCGTACACAACTCCCACAGCCTGGCGCTCGCCACTCGATAAGTGCTCGCCACTCGATAACTGTTCGCCACGCCGAACGACCTTCAAGTACTCTCGACCTCCGTACGTTGTCTTAAACATTTGCTGGTTGAGAGTTTCTTCTTGATTATCGTCAGACAGCTCAAGTTGCTGTTTTCCATTCGCCTGATGTTCGTTTTGACCCTCGTTGTCTTCATCTTTAACGGGTGAATCATTTTCTTGTTCCGGGAAAATTCGGTTCGACATAATTGGCGAATGGCGAATTGTTTATACACTCGTAGAAATATTGCTGCAGTTGCTGAGTTACAAGTTGAATTTTCAGTGCACCAAGCTGTATATGGGCACCTGACTTACAGTTAGGAAAGGCAAAGTGATGAGTAAGTAAACTGATTATACCATTCTCATCATACCCGAGGCTTTGACAAGTGATGTGTCCAACACTTCATCTCCAACGACCGTGTCTGCTCTGGGAATATCCTTTTGACCTTTTATGCCGTTTTCGTAATCTTTTTTTTTTACATTAGGGCACGGAGACCATCACAACATAGCCAGGATCCAGGTTTCATCAGTTAAAGCGGATTTGATGAGCATTTCACTTAAGGATGGATGTATTCAAGTTGCAACTGTACTGCGTCACTAGACAGTAATTGGTTCTGTCAGTTTTGAATTTCTTAATCCTGTATTGAATCTGTCAACTGCATATTCACAGACGGTGCTCAAGATCATGATCCAAAATATCAATGGAAGAAAAGTAAATGGTGAGGCCTTTAGTGAATTTTAACATTAGGATTCCTTAATTACACGTATCAACGTTCAAAATAGGTATCAGTTGGGGGAATCACCTGATGCAGACCTAGGTCAAAATGGAATAAACGGAAAATGTGAAAGTTGGTTCTATTCTAAAGTGTATAAGAGATAATTTGTTCCTTTTAAAGTGCTCTGTTTAATACAAATATATGAAAATGCTTTGATTGCTTTTGAAAGAATACAATCTTCCTCAATCATTAAAGGTTAGGAAACTGTTTCTAGCAATCAATATACATTACTACTTTAGAGTAAAGCGTAACACATGAACAATGACAATTAATGTTATATATATATATATATGTGTGTGTGTGTGTGTGTGTGTGTGTGTTTGTGGGTGCGCGTGTGTGTTTATATGATATAGCAATTACAACAACACACCAACATAAACCAAAGATAAACATTAACCAATCTAAGAATATTTATATGTACAATAACCACTCAATGATATAAGATAGCCACTCATTGACATGAGATAACCACTCAATGACATAAGATAGCCACTCAATGACATAAGAAAGCCACTCAATGACATAAGATAGCCACTCAATGACATAAGATAACCATTCAATGACATGAGATAACCACTCAATGACATAAGCTAGCCACTCAATAACATACGATATCCACTCAATGACATAAGATAGCCACTCAATGACATGAGATAACCACTCAATTACATAAGATAGCCACTCAATGACATGAGATAGCCACTCAATGACATAAGATAGCCACTCAATGACATAAGATAGCAACTCAATAACATAAGATAGCCACTCAATGACATGAGATACCACTCAATGACATAATATAGCCACTCAATGACATAAGATAGCCACTCAATGACATGAGATACAACTCAATGACATAAGATAGCCACTCAATGACATGAGGTACCACTCAATGACATAAGATAGCCAGCCACTCATTGACATGAGATACCACTCAATGACATAAAATAGCCACTCAAAAACATAAGATAGCCAATCAATAACATAAGATAGCCACTCAATGACATGATATACCACTCAATGACAAAAGATAGCGACTCAATGACATGAGATACCACTCAATGACATAAGATAGCCACTCAATGACATAAGATAGCCACTCAATGACATAAGATAGCCACTCAATGACATGAGATACCACTCAATGACAAATGATAGCGACTCAATGACATGAGATACCACTCAATGACATAAGATAGCCACTCAATGACATGAGATACCACTCAATGACATAAGATAGCCCCTCAATGACATGAGATACCACTCAATGACAAGATAGTCACTCAATGACATAAGATAGCCACTCAATGACATGAGATACCACTCAATGACATAAGATAGCCACTCAATGACATGAGATACCACTCAATGACATAAGATAGCCACTCAATGACATGAGATACCACTCAATGACATGAGATACCAATCAATGACATGAGATAGCCACTCAATGACATAAGATAGCCACTCAATGACATGAGATAGCCACTCAATGACATGAGATACCACTCAATGACATAAGATAGCCACTCAATGACATACGATAGCCACTCAATGACATAAAATAGCCACTCAATGACATGAGGTACCACTCAATGACATAAGATAGCAACTCAATAACATAAGATAGCCACTCAATGACATGAGATACCACTCAATGACATAATATAGCCACTCAATGACATAAGATAGCCACTCAATGACATGAGATACAACTCAATGACATAAGATAGCCACTCAATGACATGAGGTACCACTCAATGACATAAGATAGCCAGCCACTCATTGACATGAGATACCACTCAATGACATAAAATAGCCACTCAAAAACATAAGATAGCCAATCAATGACATAAGATAGCCACTCAATGACATGATATACCACTCAATGACAAAAGATAGCGACTCAATGACATGAGATACCACTCAATGACATAAGATAGCCACTCAATGACATAAGATAGCCACTCAATGACATAAGATAGCCACTCAATGACATGAGATACCACTCAATGACAAAAGATAGCGACTCAATGACATGAGATACCACTCAATGACATAAGATAGCCACTCAATGACATGAGATACCACTCAATGACATAAGATAGCCCCTCAATGACATGAGATACCACTCAATGACAAGATAGCCACTCAATGACATAAGATAGCCACTCAATGACATGAGATACCACTCAATGACATAAGATAGCCACTCAATGACATGAGATACCACTCAATGACATAAGATAGCCACTCAATGACATGAGATACCACTCAATGACATGAGATACCAATCAATGACATGAGATAGCCACTCAATGACATAAGATAGCCACTCAATGACATGAGATAGCCACTCAATGACATGAGATACCACTCAATGACATAAGATAGCCACTCAATGACATACGATAGCCACTCAATGACATAAAAAAGCCACTCAATGACATGAGGTACCACTCAATGACATAAGATAGCCACTCAATGACATAAGATAGCCACTCAATGACATGAGATAGCCACTCAATGACATGAGATAGCCACTCAATGACATAAGATAGCCACTCAATGACATGAGATAGCCACTCAATGACATGAGATACCACTCAATGACATAAAATAGCCACTGAATGACATAAGATGGCCACTCAATGACATAAGATAGCCACTCAATAACATAATATAGCCACTCAATGACATGAGGTACCACTCAATTACATAAGATAGCCACTCAATGACAAGAGATAGCCACTCAATGACATAAGATAGCCACTCAATGATATGAGATAGCCACTCAATGACATGAGATAGCCACTCAATGACATGAGATACCATTCAATGACATAAGAACAACTCAATGACATGAGATACCATTAAATGACATGAGAAAGCCACTCAATGACATGAGATACCATTCAATGACATAAGAACAACTCAATGACATGAGATACCACTCAATGACATAAGATACCATTCAATGACATAAGAACAACTCAATGACATGAGGTACCACTCAATGACATGAGATACCACTCAATGACATGAGATACCACTCAATCACATGAGATACCACTCAATGACATGAGATACCATTCAATGGCATAAGAAGAACTCCAAGACATCATATAACCACCCAATAACATGATAACCAATCCAAGACATAAGATAATCACTCAATAACGTGAGATAGCCACTCCAAAAAATAAGATAACCAGTCCATGACATAGGATAACCACTCAAATTCATAAAATAACCACTCTAAGACATAAGATAACCACTCAATGACATAAGATAGCCATCAAATAACATAAGATAACCACTCAATAACTTAAGATAACCAATAAATGACATAAATTATCGCTCTAAGACATAAGATAGCCACTCAATAACATAAGATAACAACTTCAAGACATCATATAACCTCCCAATAACATGTTAACAACTCCAGAACATAACAAAACCACCCAATTCAATAAGATAACCATTCAATAACACAAGATAATCACCCTATAATATAAGAGAGCAAGTCAGTGACACAAGAAAACCACTCCAATATATCAAATAACCAGTACATGACATAAAATAACCACTCAATGACATCAAATTACTACACCAATACATCAGATAACCACTCCAAACATAAGATAATCACCCAATGACATAACATAACGACTTAATGACATAAGATAACAACTCCAAGACATATAACAACTCCAAAACTTAAGAAAATTACTCAATAACATAAGATAAACACTGCAATAAATAAAATAATCAGTCCATGACATAAGATAACCACTCAATGGCACAAGATAACCACTCAAAGAGATAAGAAAACACTCAATAGCACAAGATAACAGCTCCAAGACATAAAAAAACCACTACATTTCATGATAACCACTAAATGACAAACGATAACCACTCAATAGCATAAGATAACCACTCAATAACATATGAAAACCACTAAATAACATTAGATAACTGCCAATGACAATAAAAAGCTACTCAATTACATAAGATAACCACTCAATGACATAAGATAACAGCTCCAAGACATTGTATAACCACTACAAGACAAAAGATAACCACTCTTCTTCTTCTTCTTCTTCGTACGCTGTCAGACGTCAACCTTTATTTTTTCGAAAAAAGCAGCGGTCATCCTGAGGCTGTCGACACTGCCATATAGCTTGTCTAGTGTTGCCACTGGTGATGGCCACATCTGCTTTCTCTGATCCTCGTATGTCGGGCAGTTTTGCAGCAAATGTTCAGCGGTCATTTTCATAGTACCGCACATGCATTCGTCAGTGCCACCTAGCTTCAATTTATTGAATAGGTGGTACCTCAGTCTATTGTGGCCTGTGCGAAGTCTGAAGACCACGACCTGCTCTCTTCTGTTCAACTGGTAATAGGCATCGTTTTTTGTGTAGCCAGTATGTTCTGTTTCCCATTTGGTCATGTATCTAGCTCTAATAAGCATTTTTGACTCTTCGTATGTCAGACTAGTATATGGTTGTGGTAGTCTTGCACCTTCTTTTGCCAGTCTGTCTGCCTCCTCGTTGCCTTGGATGTTACAGTGGGATGGAACCAACTGTACCACTACTCTTTTTGGTGCCGACTGCTGGCATAGTTGACAGAGTACTGCTCTTAAATCATTAAGTTCAGTATTTTTCTGGCTTTTTAGTGCTGTGACGACGGCCAGGGCATCTGTAAGCAAGACTATATGGCTTTCTTTCTTTTGCATGTCACCATTTCTTCTACTGCAGCCCTCAGAGCCTCTGCCTTCGCTCTGAAATTGCTTGAGAATTTTCCAGTTGCCACTGATAGTGTTGTTTTTCTACTATTTGGTAGGCTCAGGAATACACCTGCCCCTCCGTTCAGTGTTGTGTTTGTTACAGAACCGTCGGTGTATGCATGGGTCCAGTCCATGCTTGGGTAGTTTTTCATTTTGTACCTCAGGGTTATGTCTCTTCTTTCTTTTTCAGTCTGGCTATTCTTTTTTCCAATACCTGGTATATTTTCTACCACCTCTGGAAATATATGCTGCCTCCAGGTAGGTTTGCATACAGTAGGGATGGGTTTGGTGTTGTTAATGTGTTCATAGGGTCTTCGCTCATCTTTGCTTTGGCTATTTCTGCAAAGTTTCTCCGCTTTAGTTAACCATTTCCAAAATTATTTAGTCTCTTATGCATTGGATGGTCAGTCAGTCTTCTGAGTTTCTCTGCTTGCTGCTGGGCTCTGCAGTCTCTTCTGTCGGTCACGGATTGCAGATTTGTAATCTTTTCCAGTTCTACAATTGGCGTTGACTTCATGCCTCTTGTTATAACTCTCATGGCTTGGTTTTGGAGTTTGCTAATCTTGTCAAAGTTCGCCTTTGCTTCTGTTGTCCATGCCGCAATGCCATACTCGAGAACTGGTCTCACTCTTCAAGTGTACAGTTTCTTTAGTATACTTTCGTCTGCTCCGCAGCTTGTGCCAGTAAGTTTCCTCATGATTGCCATTCTTTCTCTGAGCCTCATTCGGTTTCTCTCGATCCGACTTTTCCATGTCATGCGCCGATCAAATGTGACTCCCAGGTAGTTTGGGTTGTCGTTTGGCCGCAGATATTTGCCGTTAAGACTTATTTTGGTTTTTGGGGTTTGTTTGAAAGCGATAATATCGTACATGTTGTTTTTTCCCTCATTTATTTTGACCAGCCATGAGTTCACCCACTCCTCCAGCGATGTTAGGGCCTGCTGCATCCGTTTACTTCCTATGGTGAGATTCTTTTCAGAGGTCCACATAGCCAGATCGTTTGCAAACATGGAGCTATGGACTCTTCTTGGTATATTCTCTGCGATGTTATTGATATACACCAGGAAGAGTGTGGGTGACAGTACTCCTCCTGTGGGTACTCCCTGCTCAAGTGTCACCTTTTTGCTCATTTGCCCTTGTACTTGAACTCTGGCTGTTCTGTTTTTGAGGTAGTGGCTGATCCATCTGTACATTTTCCCACAAAATTCACTTCTTCGTAGCTTGACTTTAAGTCCTTCTTTCCAGACCTTGTCAAATGCCTTTTATAGATCCACCCACACCGCTACTGTATGCTTTTTTCTCCTGGTAAGCATCCTCTATTTCCTGTGCTATGAGAGTGATCTGATCCTCAGTGGATCTTTGCTGTCTAAAGCCTGCTTGCTGTGGAATTAGTATGTATTTTTCTTCCAGATGCCACATCAGTCTGGTGTTTATCATACGCTCCATCAGTTTTCCTACACAGCTCAGTAGGCTGATAGGCCTGTATCCATTTGGATCTGTTCTATCTTTTTCTTTCTTTGGTATTGGTATAAGTACAGCTTCTTTCCATGCCTGAGGTACAATTCCTTTTTTCCAGCTTTGGTTCAGGACTGATAGTAACTTTCTCTTTGCTGTTTGGCCCAACCCCATCAGCATTTCGTTTGTTACGCTTTCTTTTCCGAGCGATTTCTTTTTCTTTAAAGTTCTCATGGCCTCTTCCATTTCATTCATTGTTAGTTTTGCCTCCATGTGCTCCTCTGTTGCCATATTGATGTTGTCGTGCCTCTTTTGTTCTTCGTTAATGTCTGTCTGCCTATTTGTAGGGACATCAATGTAGTTTTCTCTGGCATAATGTTCTATAAAGGCGTTTGCTGCCTTTTTTCCAGTGAGCATGTTGTCACCCTGCTTGATGGTAATTTGTCTCCAGTCCCAGTTAAATTCATCGCCGGGGCTGTTGAGATCCGTTCTGCACAGAGCACTGCCATCCCTCCCCGAGCGAGCCCGGTCGGTCGTTCGTCTGGTCTGTGTACGGGCCCCTGTCAGGCGGTCCTAGGTCGACGGAGTGAGGGACGGAACAACCGTCCGTCTGTCAGTCGGTCCTTGCGGCCGTCGTAGTGAGGCTTTTTACACACCCGTCCTCCGCCGACCCGTGTGTATGGTTCGTACGTCTCCGGCAGATATCTGGTTTATCCTGCCAGTAGTCATACGCTTGTCTCAAAGATTAAGCTGTGCATGTCTAAGTTCACACTGTCTCTCGATGAAACCGCGAATGGCTCATTAAATCAGTCGAGGTTCCTTCGATGACACGATCCTACTTGGATAACTGTGGCAATTCTAGCTAATACATGCTTACCAAGCTCCGACCCTCGTGGAAATGCGCTTTTATTAGTTCAAAACCAATCGTCGTTTCCCCTCGCGGGGTTGCGGCGTCCACACTGGTGACTTTAGATAACTTTGTGCTGATCGCATGGCCTCATGTGCCGGCGACGCATCTTTAAAATGTCTGCCCTATCAAATGTCGATGCTACGTGACATGCCTACCTTGTTTGTAACGGGTAACGGGGAATCAGGGCTCGATTCCGGAGAGGGAGCATGAGAAACGGCTACCACATCCAAGGAAGCCAGCAGGCGCGCAACTTACCCACTCCCGGCACGGGGAGGTAGTGACGAAAAATAACAATACGGGACTCTTTCTAGGCACCATAATTGGAATGAGTACACTTTAAATCCTTTAACGAGGATCTATTGGAGGGCAAGTCTAGTGCCAGCAGACGCGGTAATTCCAGCTCCAATAGCGTATATTAAAGTTGTTGCAGTTAAAAAGCTCGTAGTTGGATCTCAGGCGCAGTCGGGCGGTCCGGCTCGCGCCGGTTCACTGCCCGTTGTTCCCTGCCTTACCGTCTGCCGGCTCTCTCGCGGGTGCTCTTCGCTGAGCGTCCTGGGTGGCCGGCGCGTTTACTTTGAAAAATTAGAGTGTTTAAAGCAGGCCTCGGCTGCCTGAATAATGGTGCATGGAATAATGGAATAGGACCTCGGTTCTATTTCGTTGGTTTTCGGAACTGGAGGTAATGATTAACAGGGACAAACGGGGGCATTCGTATTGCGGTGTTAGAGGTGAAATTCTTGGATCGCCGCAAGACGAGCTACTGCGAAAGCGTTTGTCAAGAATGTTTTCATTAATCAAGAACGAAAGTCAGAAGCGCGAAGACGATCAGATACCGTCGTAGTTCTGACCATAAACGATGCCGACTATCGATCCGCAGGAGTTGCTTCGATGACTCTGCTGGCAGCTTCCGGGAAACCAAAGTGTTTGGGTTCCGTGGGAAGTATGGTTGCAAAGCTGAAACTCAAAGGAATTGACGGAAGGGCACCACGAGGAGTGGAGCCTGCGGCTTAATTTTACTCAACACGGCCAACACTGAAATGATCGACAGGCCGAGAGCACTTTCGTTGGGTCTAATATGGAACGGGTGCTGGAATTAGACCCTCGGAAATCTGGGGCTAAGCTCTCTGATGCTCGATTGGCTCGCATTCAGTGTTCGATAAAGGAATTGACGGAAGGGCACCACCATGAGTGGAGCCTGCGGCTTAATTTGACTCAACACGCCAACACTGTAAAATAACTGACAGACTGAGAGCACTTTCGTTGGGTCTAATAGGGAACGTGTGCTGGTATTAGACCCACGGAAGACAGGTCAGTTTTACCCTCTTAATGAAAGAGCGTCTGCTACGGCAATCTTGCTTAACCCTACAGAAATCGTAGGTTTCAGACACTTGGTCATGACTGACTAAAAAGCCCTGTATTGATTCGTTGTGTCTAATAGTGAACTGGTGCTGGTATTAGACCCTCGGAAGACAGGTCAGTTTTACCCTACTAATGACAGGGCGTTGCTACGGTAATCCTGCTCAACTCGAGAGGAATCGCTAGTCGCAGGCATTTGATCCACGTGCTAGGCTGATAAGCCAACGGCGCGAGGCTACCATATGAGGGATTACGGCGAACGCCTCTAAGCCGGAATCCCGTCCTAAATCTCAGCACGACTCCGATGGGAGGCTACAATAGGGTTGGGACCTGGGGCTCGTGTGTCAGCCCTACCCGGTCGAGCCGCAGAAAGAAGTCTCTGCCGTCCGCCGTTCAAAGCGGGCAGGAAGCTGCCCGATATTCACCCCATACGGCGATGAGATGTAAAACCACTAGTATTAGACTTAGTTCTCGATCGGGGTGTCGTAAGCAGTAGAGCAGCCTCCTCACTGCGAACTGTTGAGACGCAACCCTTGATCATGAGATATGTCCGCACACCAGGCGAATAACAACTCCGTGCCATTACCAGGCTTGTCCCCTGGTTAAATGCACTCCTTCGAGAGGAATTGCAGGTCGCTGACATTTGGTCCACGTGCTTGGCTGATAAGCCATTGGTGCGAAGCTACCATCTGAGGGACTACGGCCGAACGCCTCTAAGCCAGAATCCCGCCCTAAATCTCAGCACCGCTGTGATGGGAGGCTACGATATGGTTGGGACCTGGGGCTCGCATCTCAGCCCGGCCCGGTCGATCCGCAGAAATACACCTGATTAAATGCACTCCTGCCTCGCTCTTTACCTCTGTCTGCTTTCAGTCATCCCAATGGACGCAGAAGAGATGCAGTCCAGCGGACATTGCACCTCTGCCCTATTGTGACAACCTCCCAGGTGGCGGGGAATGCTAGGCGTGCCATCACTGCAGAGAAGCCGAGAAAATGAAGGGAGCAAATAGATACCTCACTCACATGCATATGCTACGTTTCTGGCAGGACGTGACGATCCTGAGACACAGGCACACTGGACTGCCTCTCTTCCTGGATAGTACAAACTAGTACATAGTCCATCATATCATATCATTGCCAAACCCTATAGACACGAGTGGACAAGACAACTTCCCTAAGAGAGACAACTCTGATCAAAAACAACTGCTGCCTTGCAGATAGGCTGGGGACAGCCATAGGCTAAGGAGGGCATCCCTACAGAAACGCCTGTTGAAATCGGATGCACTGAGCCACAGGCTTAACAAAATAAAACAGTGCAACGTACATCGCTGTAAACAGCGTACGATGAAGAAGAAAAAGGATGGTTTCAGCGGCAACTCGCATTATTGCTTTGCTTAGGCTTTCCACCATGGGTTTCATATTGAGATAACCACTCAATCACATAGGATAACCACTAATTGACATAGTATAACCCCTCAATGATATAAGATAACCACTAATTGACATAGGATAACCACTCAGTGACATAAGATAACCACCCAATGATAAAAGATAACCACTAAATTATATAAGATAACCACTCTAAGACATAGGTTAGAAACCTATGCAGGACCTGTCCATAATCCCTCACACGTTGATAGATCAACAGGTCGAACTAGTAGGGCCTGTGCATGAAATGTCAGCTCTATTGGTTATGGAGAAGTTTGTTAAAATATGAGAAATATAATTTTAAGCAAACGGGCAATGTTTATGTCTGATTAAATACAAGTTAGCAAATACTAGCTGCCCGTATAGGGTCTATTCGTATCTCTATCGCTCGCCCTTCGCACAAAGTCAAGTGTTTTCTTGAATGTATCTGGAGAACGCAGTGACGATGTCTCAATAGAGGTGATTCAGGTTTGATTTCAGATTACACACGGGATCAAGATACTGAGCAGCGTATTAGTTGCAGCGGTCAGCGACCCATAGCTGACTGCTAGAGTTATGGCCAGCGAACCAGAGCTGCCAAGACCCTTCTACAACTCCACGCGGTGATCCTGGATAACAGGCTGCAATAGAGTAGACTGGCTAAGGAGAAGGTATCGGAGAGGGAATGCTAACCTGTACACACAAAAATGCTTGCTGAAGTCGGATGTATCGGATCGAACGGTGCAAATAAGCAGTCAATCTGTAAACTACGACACAACGCATTCCGTTCTCTGGACTATCTGACCCAACCAGTCAGTTAGACAGACTGGGTCTACCATCAGATAAGTAGACCATTTTCTCATTATATGTTGATTTGTTAGTTCAGTATTGTTGTTATTTGTTGTCCCTAATGAAGGCCTATTGGTCGTAAAGTAGGTTTTGTTTGTGTTCTCGTCTCGGTGCTCTATCTGACCATACCCATTAAAAAATTGTGATTAAACTTAACCTTAATCAACTTTTACATTTTTTTTCATTTTTTTTCCCTTCCCATTATGATACTTAAAGCCCTTTCATGGCTTGTTAGCAGGCGAGTTAGAACGAACGAAACCAAGCCAAGATTACACATATAAGCTAATCTAAAACACGAAATTGTTTAATACACAGCTATCAATCTGAAGTCAGCGGTATCTCCAGAGAAGTATCCGGGAGATGGTTTCAGTTAAACATGATATCTTCATTCCTCGTGTACTAAATAAGTGCTACAGTGCTATAAATGCTACAGTGCTACATCTACAAATGCTACAGTGCTACAAATATTTATAGTTCCTATCATCAGTTCGTTAACAATCGAATGAGCATGCCTCCATCACATCCTTCATTAAGCCAAGCTTTGACAGAAATTTAATACAAATCCGGGTAATTCTCTGGCAGACAATTCAAAGTTTTAGCAGTAATTCTATGTCTACATTTAGAAAACCTTTGACATCCGTTGAGGAGTGTTGCCGACTCGACATTTGTTGGACATGGCACGAGTGTTCAAATAACTTCCTTTTCTCAATCAATGCAGTTTGTATGATAATCCAATCCTCAACAACACACTGTAGCAAGAAGCGCTTTAAATATTTATAAGCAAACGGTGTGTCCTTGTTTTGAGACGTTCTAAGGTAAACCTCTGTAGTATTGATGAGCTCTTCATATACAGAAAATGAATTATATAATCTTAGTGAGTTCTTGTGTATTCGTCTCCCAATTATTTTTCGTCAGTGATGATTGTCGATTGTTTCAATCAATGACCGGTTGCTTGAAATTGAAGCATGATTGGATGAATCAGCAATCCACAAACTGGCAGGGTCGAGAAAAAAGAATAGTGTACATTATTTGATTGGGTGTCATTATTTCATAGGCGTCTCAGTCTTTGCAGATCCTGCGGGTGGCACACTGGGAGTAGTCACCCAGGCCGCAAGCCTGGGCTGAATATGGAGACCCTGGACTACCCAAACTGTAGGATCCCCCTCTGGGCCTCGCTGGTGTAATCCAAAGGAAGGCAAAGCTAGACAATTTGGCACCAGCTCAGATGCAGGAGCTGCCGGAATGAGTTCGTTATTTTGAAACCATCCACCTTAGGTGCTAAAATAGTAAAGGAGGCTGCGTGGCCTAAGTGTGAAACTCGCTCGGCTTTCACAATCCCAACGTTCCGGGTTCGATTCTCACTTGTGTCCAGTTTGGCAGACACTGGGTGGTGCTACCACTCCGAATTTTCTGTCTGGGTTTACTCCCGTAGTCCTACCCTCTCTCGAGGTTACCACAAGACAGTGAAGTCGTTACCCGCAGATGCTAGTTACTCGAGACATACGATGATACTCTCATCGTCCCAAGACGAGCCAGCACTCTCTGAGACTTGTGGTATTAAAATCAGAGTTTCTCTTCTCCTAGGCGAATTCCTTGAATAGACTAATGAGCTTCGTCTACCCGGGTTTAGAGTCAGAATTTACTTTCTCTTAGATTGGCTGCCAACCAAGGCTAATGAGCCCAATTTGTCCGCCAAGTTATACCGCCGGGTACTCGCGCGCGCTCCACAGCAGGCTCTGTAAGAAACAGCGGGCCACTCATAAAGGTGCTGCTGGGGACACAATAATGTAGGAGAGGCCATTGGCATATAAACTCTTGAACGGCAAACCGAACAGTGAATCCAGCGGTGATCTCTACACATGGAAAGAAGAGGCTATATCAGACACTTTCCTTTAACGAGTGGGACGTCCAGCCCACACCTCGCTACCCCCATCCTATCCCTCTCCCGAGTGTGTATAACCAGAGAGCTATATGATCCATACGTACCCGGAGCCTTTGTCGTCTTATTAAACAGGCTGAGCACCTAAAGGTTTGACCAGACTCGAAGAATGAAGTACTTTCACTGCAACCACTGAGGAGGAAATGGACAGGAATCAAGGTCATGTTCTTGCTGATGCCACCCGTGTTTGAAGTAGGTATACTTGACGGTTTTCTCTTATGGCTGGTTACATTGGTTCTCCTAACATCCCGAGGCGTACTTTAGAAGGTGAACTGGGGGGAAGGGGGGGGGGTCTTCATAGCTGTAGTGCAATGCAAGGCTCTTCAGTAAGTTCACTTCTACAAGGTTCAAAGTCTCGATCCCGACCTGGTTAGCCAGACTGCCATTAAACAGCATGTTTCCAGGGAGAACTGCATGGAATTTCTACAGTGTCTAGAACAGAGAACAATTCGAGGTGGCTTAGTACAAGTTTATTAAATAACCAATGTAAAACACAAATGAGACTATACCAAGATTTCCAAAGTTCAACCAGCTACGAGAACTATAAGGCACAGCTTCAAACCAGCTACGAGAACTAGAAGGCACAGCTTCAAGCCAGCTACGAGAACTAGAAGGTACAGCTTCAAACCAGCTACGAGAACTAGACGGCACAGCTTCAAACCAGCTACGAGAACTAGACGGCACAGCTTCAAACCAGCTACAAGAACTAGAAGGCACAGCTTCAAATTGATCAGTTATAGACAGGTTAGGGAGCCGAGTAGCGCAGTGGTTAGCGCTCTGGCTTCGCATCTGAGTGGTTCTGGGTTCATTTCCCAATTGAGGTGGTAATGTTTTTTCCAGACTGCAATGGCTTCCGGGTCGACCCATCCTTAATTTGGTACCGGTTCAGTCCGGGAAGTAAAAGCGGCGAGGGAGAGGAGATGGCTACCGCCCTCATATAGCCAAGTCTTTGAAATGTGAGGTCGTTAACACCTCATACCCCTACGACAGTAATGATATGGGTTACTTTACTTTAATTATGGACAGGTCCAGATTAGATATTAGAAAACATATTTTTAGTCAGAGAGTAGTGAATGGATGGGATGTATGGCTTGGCTTGGCTTCGTTCATTCTCAATCTCCCACTAGCAAACCATGAAAGGGCTTAAGTAGCAGAATGTAGTCCAGAGAACAGAATGCGTTGTGTCGTAGTTTACAGCTTGACTGCGATATTTGTAACATTCGGTCCAACACATCCGACTTCAGCAATCATTTTTTGAGTACCCGGTTAGCATTCCCTCTTCGATCCCTTCTCTTAGCCAGGCTGCCCTGCTGCAGCCTGTTATCCAGGATCACCGCGTGGAGGTGTAGAAGGGTCTTGGCAGCTCTAGTTCGCTGGTCCTGACGCTAGCAGTCAGCTATGGGTCGCTGACCACTGCAGCTCATGCGCTGCTCAGCATCTTGATCCCTTGATCGGATGTATGAGACCTGTCGCTTTCACCTTGCTCATATTCTTTATGACTTTCTCTATTTCTGAACTGAGAATTATCAGACCGTCATAAATAATAACATGAATTTCAGTCAAGCTCACTAAACCTGAATCTTCTGTTATGGTGAAGGAAATTCAATAGTGTTGTTAACAGGGACGGACGCTGGAAACTTATAGCGAAATTCAGTTATCTCCAAAAATTCATCACAGTTGTCCGCCAGTTTCATGATGACATGTCAGCCCGCGTACTGAATGATGGTGAACTCTCTGAAACATTCACAGTCATAAATGGAGTCAAACAAGGCTGTGTGCTGGAACCAACAGTATTTTAGCATGTTTTCTGATGCAACACGTGCAACACTGACGTACAGATCAGATACCTGACAGATGGACAGCTGTTCACTCTGAGGCTCCTAAAGACCCCCACAAAGATGAAAGAAGCAACAATATTAGATCTCCTCTTTGCCGACGACATGCAATTAGCACGAGCTCAGAACAGGACATGCAGACAATCATGAATGAGTTCTCAACTGCGTACACTAATTTTGGTCTTACTGTAAGCATCAAGAAAACGGAGGTAATGTTTCTACCTGTGCCCAGAGATCTCTACCACGAACCAAACGTGTAAAAGGAGTTGATAGATTTATCTACCTTGGCTAGAAGAAAATGCACAACAGAATTTCCAAGGCGAGTGCTGCTTTCGGAACACTACGAGAATCTGTTTTCCACCAAGATTAATGTGCATCGTGCTGGTGTGTTAACCACCCTTTTGTACACACGCGAAACATGGACAGTCTATGGCAGACACGTCAGCTGCACGAAAGGAGAGAATGCAAGACTGCCCAACTACAAATGCTGTTCACGTGTGCCCTACGTGCGGTAAAGTTTGTCACGCTCAGATCGGACTGTACAGTCATATGAGGTCACATCTGAATAAACATGGCTGACGCTGTCGCCATCTTTGCTTGCCATAAGTAACTAATTAACCAATTAACCAATTAACTAACTAACTAACTAACAAAGTGGAGGCAGGGTCAGCTTATGCATATAGAATAGATTGGATACACACAGTTATTCTTAGTTTAGGTCGCCTGAAATATACTGGTTGAATACAGTCTTTTAAACCAATATAATGAAGTTAAGTATTGAAAAAAATGTAATTACACTTTCACTGTAAATTAAAGTTAAAATATAAAGTTACAATTAAAGTTAAAATTAAGTTAAGTTAAGTTAAGTTAAGTTATGCAATGTTAAGAAGTGAGACGGAGAGAATCATGAAGGAAATGGGGATTCCTTTGCATAAAGTCCATTTCATTGAAACATTATACCAAGATCAACAAGCCGTTGTCCGAGTATCTGGGCAAACATCAAATTAGTTTGCAGTACAACAGGGAGTACGACAGGGATGTATCCTCTCACCTTATCTGTACAACATATATGCGGAATGTATAATGAGAAATGTTCGAGAAGACGAGAACATTGAAAGTTACGACCCATTTACGATTGGGGGTTACGAGATTCCAGAGTTACGATACGCAGATGACACAGTGATACTATCAAGAAGTGCATAAGGGCTAGAGCAGCTACTTTCAGCCGTTAATGAACATAGTAAAGATCAAAACCTGTTTATAAACATAAATAAAACAAAGAAAATGACCACCGACAAAACACAATTTTTATCTATATATATATATATATATATATATATATATATATATATATATATATATATATATATATATATATATATCATGACCTAGCTGACCAGTTAGACGACAAGGTAATTCATTTGCGCTGGTCCTTACCCTGTTTCCCGTCGTTTAGTTTTTGGACAGGCTTGAATATATACATAAATATATATAAACACTTATGTTTGTGCAGTTTTCTAGTCTTATGTCCCTGTTATAGACTTTTACAAATTGAAACGTTCAGAAGTGTTTGTTATTGTTATGATTGATGTAAAGCTGATTTTAAACTTGATTGTGTTTCTGAAATGATTGAGCAGGCTCAGATAGTTTATCACCGTTATCAATCGAGGTCAACTTTCGATGACAAGAGCAACACAACTGTCGCACAAACAGATGGGGATAGCTTATATAATGATGTAATAGACGACTGAACGGACATTCGGATGGATGGACAAGTGAGTTTTATTGGATTGATGGATAGACGAGTTTGGTTGGATTAATGGATGGATGGATGGATAGATGGGTTGGTGCTTATTTGGCTGATTGAATTGTAGAGTAGATGGGGGTATACGTGAGCGGATGGATTGATGGATTGTTGAATGGTTGGGTGGATTGATGGATAGGTGTGTTTTATTGGATTGATGGATGAAAGACTCGAGGTAAGGTGTTCGCCTTGGATGCTGGAGATATCGGGGTTCAAATTACTGTGGAGACCGGGATTTTTTCACGTGGATAATCCGGTAAATATTTCCCCTGGTCTCTGAGGAGTGAGATCAGACACCCGTGTGCAGTGGCGCAGACGATAAAAATACCCTAGCAATTGGAAATCGAAAAGAGTATGCCTAACAGCCGCTGCTCGGGCAAGTTTAAGTTAAAAATCGACTCAAATTATTCTATAAATATTTGCCCGACAGAGAATATGTCTAAAAAAAAAAGTGGACTGTGTGACTATAACTTCAGGTCTTGGTTAGATGGTTAGCGGAGCGGCTTAGACAGCGCCTAACAGGCTGCCGGTCTACATTGTTCTAATTTACGCTTCCACTTTCACCAGTCTCAAAAATAGGCAATCGTGAATTCCAGGTTCTATTTGAGGCTGGAATTGACCTGGAAAGTCACCAGTGGATTTTCACCTGCCAAAAAATTTGAAACAACGGAGGTCACACCTCCCCACGACGTCTAACCACATAAGTGGACTGAAGATAGATAGATAGATAGATAGATAGATAGATAGATAGATAGATAGATAGATAGATAGATAGATAGATAGATAGATAGATAGATAGATAGATAGATAGATAGATAGATAGATAGATAGATAGATAGATAGATAGATATATAGATAGATAGATAGATAGATAGATAGATAGATAGATAGATAGATAGATAGATAGATAGATAGACAGACAGATAGATAGATAGATAGATAGATAGATAGATAGATAGATAGATAGATAGATAGATAGATAGATAGATAGATAGATAGATAGATAGATAGATAGATAGATAGATAGATAGATAGATAGATAGATAGATAGATAGATATATAGATAGATAGATAGATAGATATACAGACAGACAGACAAACAGACAAATAGACAGACAGACAGGCAGGCAGGCAGGCAGGCAGGCAAACAGACAGACAGACAGAGAGATAGATAGATAGATAGATAGATAGATAGATAGATAGATAGATAGATTGATAGATAGATAGATAGATAGATAGATAGATAGATAGATAGATAGATAGATAGATAGATAGATAGATAGATAGATTGATAGATAGATAGATAGATAGATAGATAGATGGATAGATAGATAGATAGATAGATAGATAGATAGATAGATAGATAGATAGATAGATAGATAGATAGATAGATAGATAGATAGATAGATAGATAGATAGATAGATAGATAGATAGATAGATAGATAGATAGATAGATAGATATACAGACAGACAGACAAACAGACAAATAGACAGACAGACAGGCAGGCAGGCAGGCAGGCAGGCAAACAGACAGACAGACAGAGAGATAGATAGATAGATAGATAGATAGATAGATAGATAGATAGATAGATAGATAGATAGATAGATTGATAGATAGATAGATAGATAGATAGATAGATAGATGGATAGATAGATAGATAGATAGATAGATTGATAGATAGATAGATAGATAGATAGATAGATAGATAGATAGATAGATAGATAGATAGATAGATAGATAGATAGATAGATAGATAGATAGATAGATAGATAGATAGATAGATAGATAGATAGATAGATAGATAGATAGATAGATGAAAAGTTTTGGATGGACTAATGGACAGATTGATGGAAAGATGGGTTGGGAAGCACATGGATGATAAATGGAATGGTGAAGTACATGGATGGATATGTGGGCGAATGAATTGGATAGGTGGATGGGTGGATTTCTGGGTGGATCTGTGGTTTGTCGGGGTTTTTGTGTATGACAAAGACAAGAATAGCACCACTGCTCCACAGAGAGCATGTCGTAAGAGGCTACTAACAATGTGCCATGACATAACACCGACCATGGTTAGGAGGTTGGTTTAGAGCAGCATAGATGGCGCCTAACAGGCTGCGGATCTACTTTGCTCTAGTATTTGAGTCTTTTAAGATGGACTCGCACATCGGTTAACCACCCTCCGCGGCACTTGTCCCAGCACAGCGGAGTAATAAGCTGCTCAAGGCTAGCGCGCTAAGCAGAAACTGCTCCTTCCGGCTACATCCAGCTCATACGAGAGCTGGGACCTGCACAGGGGCATCTATCACTGTAGAAGTACATGTCGACTAAGAACTCAGATGGATGGAGTGCTGCGTGGATGGGTGGGTGGATGAGTAGATGCAGATCTGAGTGGGTGAGTAGATGGGGGATGAGCGGGCGATGAATTAATGGATGTGTGGATTGCTGCATGGATTGGTGGATGGATGAGTGGATTGATGGGTAGATTGATGGATGGGTAGATTGATGAATATTTGGATGAGTAGCTGGGGGGATGGGTGGGTTGATGAATTGCTGGATGGGTGGATAGGTCGATTGCTGTATGGATGAGTGGATGGATAGCTGGGTGGATGGATGGGTAGATGTATGTGACCTATCTAGAGCCACCTTTCTGGCAAAATATCGTTTCAGTTGTTTTTGTCCTGTTCTCTCCCATTATCTCCTGTTTTCAGACTCGTCTGTTTTTGTCCTATTATCTCCCATTAACTCCTGTTTTCAGACTTGGCTGTCTTTGTTCTATTTTCTCCCATTAGCTCCTGTTTTCAGACTTGGCTGCCTTTGTCCTGTTCTCTCCCATTATCTCCAGTTTTCAACCTTGGCTGCCTTTGTCCTGTTCTCTCCCATTATCTCCATTTTGCAACCTTGGCTGTCTTTGTCCTGTTCTCTCCCATTATCTCCTGTGTTCAACCTTGGCTGTCTTTGTTCTATTATCTCCCATTATCTCCAGTTTTCAGACTTGGCTGTCTTTGTTCTATTTTCTCCCATTAGCTCCTGTTTTCAGACTTGGCTGCCTTTGTCCTGTTCTCTCCCATTATCTCCAGTTTTCAACCTTGGCTGCCTTTGTCCTGTTCTCTCCCATTATCTCCATTTTGCAACCTTGGCTGTCTTTGTCCTGTTCTCTCCCATTATCTCCTGTGTTCAACCTTGGCTGTCTTTGTTCTATTATCTCCCATTATCTCCAGTTTTCAGACTTGGCTTTGTCCTGTTCTCTCCCATTATTTCCAGTTTGCAACCTTGACTGTCTTTGTTCTACTATCTCCCACTATCTCCAGTTTTCAGACTTGTCTGTCTTTGTCCTGTTCTCTCCCATTATTTCCAGTTTGCAACCTTGGCTGTTTTTTATCTATTATCTCCCACTATCTCCAGTTTGCAAATTGTAGAAACTTTACAGGTCCTGATTCTTTCTCAGGAATTTGTTGATACAGCCCTGCAATTTCCTATTATTTAGTTTTGTGTATATGGATACCTGGCTATAAATGGGTACCTGGCAAAGTCAAGTGAAATTATGGTCCGCTGCGGGGGAAGGTCTACAGAGTTCGTGCTCTGTTGTCGACACTTTCAGCAATGACAGGCCGAGCACATTGCCGAGGGTAGTGGTGGTGATATAGTGTAAAACACCAGCCAGAAGGGGGTGTCCTAGACGGATCCTATCGTCTCTGCGTATTTGGAATCAAGATAACATCGGGTCTAAAAGACAGATCTAGTCCTACATGTTGTCATGTAAACGAAGAGGAGGCAGATGAGCTAGTAAAAGCCGGAAGTGACAGCCTATCTACACAGAATAAGATATCACCATGTGCTATTGTGGAGCTCCCAAACAAAGACCAGAACTTATCCGGCTTACTGATACAGACCGAAGAGAGGCAGTCTGGTCCGTGGTGAAGGGGGGGGGGGGGGCGGGGGAAACTATATTCGCAGAGCAATGGGGGACCGGCATAGACGTGTAACGTAGTCTCCTTCGTGAACCTCACCGGGCTAGTAGCATAGCATCAGTTGATCGAAGAAGACAAGAAGAAGAAGAACAACAACAACAACAAGAACAAGTAGAAGAACAAGGAGAAGAAGAAGAAGAAGAAGAAGAAGAAGAAGAAAAAGAATAAGAAGTAGAAGACGAAGAAGAAGAAGAAGAAGAAGACGAAGAAGAAGAAGACGAAGAAGAAGAAGACGAAGAAGAAGAAGACGAAGAAGAAGAGGAAGAACAAAGAGAAGAAGAAGAAGAGGAAGAACAGAGAGAAGAAGAAGAAGAAGAAGAAGAAGAAGAAGAAGAAGAAAAAGAAGAAGAGAAAGAACAGAGAGAAGAAGAGGAAGAACAGAGAGAAGAAGAAGAAGAAGAAGAAGAAGAAGAAGAAGAAGGAGAAGAAGAAGAAGAAGAAGAAGAAGAAGAAGAAGAAGAAGAAGAAGAAGAAGAAGAACAATCAACAGAGTAACAACTTACTTTGTCCTAAGAGAAAGAGAGCTATCAAGCAAAACGCTTAAACTTCATATGCAGAAACATGATAGAGTTGGGGACACAAGGGGAAATCTGTAAAAACATGATGGGGAAACAGGGGGAAATCTATAGAAACATGATAGAGTTGGGAAAACACAGGGGAAATCTGTAGAAACAAGACAGAGGGGAAAACAGAGGAAAATCTGCTGAAACATGATAGAGTTGGGAAAACACAGGGGAAATCTGTAGAAACATGACAGAGGGGGAAACAGGGAGAAATCTGTAGAAACATGATGGATGTGATGAGATGCAGGGAAATCTGCAGAAACATGATCTAGTTGGGGAAACAAGGGGAAATCTGTAGAAACATGACAGAGGGGGAAACAGGTAGAAATCTGTAGAAACATCATAGAGTTGGGGAAACAGGGGGAAATCTGTAGAAACGTGATAGAGTTGGGAAAACACAGGGGAAATCTGAAGAAACGTGATAGAGTTGGGAAAACACAGGGGAAATCTGTAGAAACCTGATGGAGAGACACTGACACATCTGCAGAAAAATAATAAGAGTTGTGGAGACACGGGGAAATCTGCAGAAACATGATAGACTTGTGGAGATACGGAGAAATCTGCAGAAACATGATAGACTTGTGGAGACACGGAGAAATCTGCAGAAACATGATAGACTTGTGGAGACACGAAGAAATCTGCAGAAACATGATAGACTTGTGGAGACACGGAGAAATCTGCAGAAACATGATAGACTTGTGGAGACACGAAGAAATCTGCAGAAACATGATAGACTTGTGGAGACACAGGGAAATCTGCAGAAACATGATAGAGTTTGTGAGATACATAGAAATCTGCAGAAACATGATAGACTTGTGGAGACACGAGGAAATCTGCAGAAACATGATAGACTTGTGGAGACACGAGGAAATCTGCAGAAACATGATAGAGGGCCAGACACAGGGAAATCTGAAGAAACATGATAGACTTGTGGAGACACGAGGAAATCTGCAGAAACCTGATAGAGGGCCAGACACAGGGAAATCTGAAGAAACATGATAGACTTGCGGAGACACGAGGAAATCTGCAGAAACATGATAGAGGGCCAGACACAGGGAAATCTGCATCAACATGATAGACTTGTGGAGACACGAGGAAATCTGCAGAAACATGATATACTTGTGGAGACACGAGGAAATCTGCAGAAACATGATAGAGGGCCAGACACAGGGAAATCTGAAGAAACATGATATACTTGTGGAGACACGAGGAAATCTGCAGAAACATGATAGAGGGCCAGACACAGGGAAATCTGCATCAACATGATAGACTTGTGGAGACACGAGGAAATCTGCAGAAACATGATATACTTGTGGAGACACGAGGAAATCTGCAGAAACATGATATACTTGTGGAGTCACGAGGAAATCTGCAGAAACATGATAGAGGGCCAGACACAGGGAAATCTGCATCAACATGATAGACTTGTGGAGACACGAGGAAATCTGCAGAAACATGATATACTTGTGGAGACACGAGGAAATCTGCAGAAACATGATAGAGGGCCAGACACAGGGAAATCTGAAGAAACATGATAGAGTTGGGGAGGCACAGAGAAATCTGCCGTGACAGAGAGAGAGAGAGAGAGAGACAGAGAGAGAAAGAGAGAGAGAAAAGCATACACATTATGATACAGTGAAAGAGAGAGAGAGAAAGAGAGAAGCACACACATTATGATACAGTGAAAGAGAGAGAGAAATAGAGAGAGAGATAAGCATACACATTATGATACAGTGAAAGAGAGAGAGAGAGAGAGAGAGAGAAGCATACACATTATGGTACAGTGAAAGAGGGAGCGAGAGAGAGAGAGAGAGAGAGAGAGAGAGAGAGAGAGAAGCATACACATTATGATACAGTTAAAGAGAGAGAGATAGAGAGAGAGAAGCATAAACATAATGATACAGTTAAAGAGAGAGAGAGAGAGAGAGAAAGGGAGAGAGAGTTAGACAGAAGCATACAGATATACGACAAACGATAAATGCATGGAAAGACACACTCCTCGCATCAACAAATAAAGGAGGACGTTATATGAATATAGAGACAATACAAACATGGAATGTGAAACAACATTTCGTTTCGCTCAATTACACTTTCAGAACGGTTTTCCCCACTTTAAAAAAGTTGAATCGGATGACAGTTTTTAATTTCTTCTGTAAACACAGATCACCATGACTACGCTACCAAGCCACAAGCCGATAGATAATACGAGAGTGAGGCTTATTCATTACAGGCTTGGCCCAGGCTAAGCAGACCAGTAGTGTCAATACTTATGGACACAAATATAAAGATTGTGGAAATCTGGGAAAGGACATGAAACAAACATCAGTGGCTCTTGAACATACGAGATGGCGCTGACGCTGGATACAATCCAGATTAAGAAGATCGGTCGGTACTTGCGTCATAATTCACCCCAAATAGAGTTTTCCTGGGTTTCCAATGTACGTCACGGGGCATTCTATTTCGGATTAAGGGGAGCACTGATCGAAACTATTTAATTTTTAAATAGATTTTTAAATAGATAGGTAAAGACTTGGATACAGACAGGAGTGTTGAAAAGATGGTTATGTTCAGCTTTGAGACGGGTTAGGGTTATGATTATTGTTATGATTACGGTGAGATATAGGGTTATGGTTATTGTTAGGGTTGGGAGTTATGTAGGGTTTGGTTTAGGGTTACGGATAGATTTATGAGTTGGTTTAGGGTTACGGATAGATTTATGAGTTGGTTTAGAGTTAGGCTTAGGTTCAGTGTTATGGTTAGTTTTGGGTTAGGGTTGGTTTAGGTGTAGGGTTATGGACAGGTTTAGGATTAGGTTTAGGGTTGGTTTAGGTTAAGGTTCATGGTTAGGGTTATGGTTAGGTTTAGAGTTAGGGTTACTGTTAGGTTTAAGGTTGGTTTAGGTTTAGGTTCAGAGTTATGGTTATGTTTAGGGTTACGGTTAGGTTTAGGGTTAGGGTTAGGTTTAGGTTCAGAGTTAGGGTTAGGTTTAGGGTTACGGTTAGGTTTAGGGTTGTTTAGGGTTATGGTTAGGTTCAGGGTTACGGTTAGGTTTATGGTTGTTTAGGGTTATGGTTAGGGTTACGGTTAGGTCCAGGGTTAAGGTTAGGGTTAGGTTCAGGGTTAGGGCAACAGAAGCAGAAATTATCGTCTATTTTCGAAGAATATACGACGTCCCCAACAGTTAAACAAATGGATTATTCCGTGACATCACTAACTCAAATTCGATGCTAAAAATATATTTGTCTTTTGTTTAGTGTGAATTAAGACGCAAGGGCCGATCAATTTATAGCATTATAAAGACTCTCTATTTTTGAATTCCAATGTCAAGAAAGGAAAACACAAACGGAAAAGGGGTGTTGAGGAAAACATATAAGCAACAGGGAAAACATGAACTGGGTTAAAGAGAATGGGACATAAGAAGGGGCGTTGACATCTATTTATTTGTAAGTTTCGAACTCTTTAAAATTATATAACTCAGCAGCCATTTTACCAACAAAAAAGGCTGGGTATAATAAAAAGAAGCATTACACATAAGAACAAGGAAGTAATAATACAACTGTATAAATCTATCGCGAGACCTAAATTGGAGTACTGTGTTCAGGTGGGGAGTCCTTATCATAGAGTGGATTCAATCATGCTAGAACGGATACAAAGAAAAAGATCGTGGGATTCCTGAATAGTAGTTATGAGGAAAAACTCAGAACAAACTAGTCTACATTGTCTAGAACAGAGAAGAATTCGAGGTGACTTAAGACCCGTTTATAAGACAATGGTCTTATAATAATAATATATAATAATTTATACTTTACCAATTTTTTTCAAAGAACAACCGGCTATAAGAACAAAAGGGCATAGTTTCAAATTGTTTGACGACACGTTCAAATTAGATTTCAGAAAATATTTCTCACTCAGAGAATGGGGAATGCTTGTAATGCATTGTCACAGGATGTGGTAGAGGCAGATTCGGTTAATGCATTCAAAAATAAATTGGATGCTTATAGTTACTTTTTAGTATCGGTAAAGTGTAATAAACTGGTTGTATACAGACGATGTAGAGTCTTCTAAACCAGTATAATGAAGTCAAGTTAAGTGAAAAAATTGTTGACATTTTAAATGAAGATGGTTAATCTTCATGATACGGAACACAAAGAGTAAAGTTATTTCATTTTTTGCAAATTTTCAGTATTCAAAAAATCAGCACGGCTTTTCAAAGCAGTTTTTAAAATTGCTTTACACTATCTCTTCTTATCGACTCTTGGCTTTACATTATATCAGTGGTAATCTTATCGACTCTTTGTTTTACACATCTCAGTGGTAATCTTATCGACTCTTTGCGTTACATTATCTCAGTGGTAATCTTATCGACACTTTGCGTTACATTATCTCAGTGGTAACCTTATCGACTCTTTGCGTTACATTATCACAGTGGTAATCGTATCGACTCTTTGTGTTACATTATCTCAATGACGATCTTACCGACTCGTTGCTTTACACTATCTCAGTGGTAATCTTATCGACTCTTTGTTTTACACATCTCAGTGGTAATCTTATCGACTCTTTGAGTTACATTATCTCAGTGGTAATCTTATCGACACTTTGCGTTACATTATCTCAGTGGTAATCTTATCGACACTTTGCGTTACATTATCTCAGTGGTAACCTTATCGACTCTTTGCGTTACATTATCACAGTGGTAATCGTATCGACTCTTTGTGTTACATTATCTCAATGACGATCTTACCGACTCGTTGCTTTACACTATCTCAGTGGTAATCTTATCGACTCTTTGTTTTACACATCTCAGTGGTAATCTTATCGACTCTTTGAGTTACATTATCTCAGTGGTAATCTTATCGACACTTTGCGTTACATTATCTCAGTGGTAACCTTATCGACTCTTTGCGTTACATTATCACAGTGGTAATCGTATCGACTCTTTGCGTTACATTATCTCAATGACGATCTTACCGACTCGTTGCTTTACACTATCTCAGTGGTAATAATATCGACTCTTTGCAGACGACCAGTATTTGATCCAATCCAATAAACAAACCCTACAATGTCATGTGGACTGACTCTACTCGAACTGTCAAACGAAATATATGAATATCGACACATTAAAAACAGAGGCAATGAAAGCACAACACATTCGACACGCGAATGAAACAAACATAAAGCAGGTAGAAGAATTTAGGTTTTTGGAAACTGTTTTGGCTGAGGATTGCACACACGACAGAGATATAGAGACGAGATTGCAGACGCTGTCACCTACCAGCTGTCTCCACTACTAAGACACTCCAAGATGTCCCTCCAAGCAAAAAAAGTAAATAATAAATAGTATTCTCATCACAACCCTGTGCTACCAGTGCCAGACATGGACATTGAATAAGGCCCAGGAATGAAAGCTAGCCACCTGCAAAATGCGGTGTCTACGAAAGGTCACTAACAACACCAGAAGAGACAGAATCACAAATATTAGTATTCGGGGGAAGGTTGGAGCAATTCCCTGCCTACAATACATCGAACAACAGAGAATGAATTGGTTTTGCCACATTGTGAGAATGCCACCTGATCACATTGTTCATGCATGAGAACATCAGGAGGAAGGGCGAGAGGTAGACCGAGAAAAAGGCGGATAGAAAGCGTAAACGAGACCTACCGTAAAATGGGAGAAAATGTTTCTCGGGTCACGAGAGGGAGGGGGGGGGGGGGAGGCAAATACATACCACGTCACAGGGCTACAACCCGGTCGAAAGTGAGACGATATTGGGCTACAAGCCGGTCGAAAGTGAGACGACACTGGGTTACAACGAGGTCGAAAGTGAGACGACACTGAGCTACAACGAGGTCGAAAGAGAGAGAGAGACGACATTGGGCTACAACCCGGTCGAAAGTGAGACGACACCGAGCTACAACGAGGTCGAAAGTGAGACGACACTGAGCTACAACGAGGTCGAAAGTGAGACGACACTGAGCTACAACGAGGTCGAAAGTGAGACGAGACTGAGCTACAACCCGGTCGACAGTGAGACGACACTGAGCTACAATCCGGTCGAAAGTGAGACGACATTGGGCTACAACGAGGTAGAAAGAGAGACGACAAAAGAAAAATAATAATCAAGTGGTGTGCAGGTTTATTTACACTCATTCCCACGAGTTTTGCGTGAAAAACCAGATCCTAAAATAAGTAGCACGAAATGTTTCACAGCGAACTTTAAACTTTTGGTTTCTAGGTCATAATAGCAAGCCTACATATTTGTCGTCGATGGGAACCACCAACATCATCACATGTCACAATGCAACCTTGAGTATGTGTGTGCGCTCGTGACTGATCAAGCCAATTTGAGCCTGGAAAAGTCTATGGCACGACTGGAAAACGTAATCAGCAGTTGTCTCTGAAATTTTCGCTGCTCTTGACTTCCTGATTGCACATCTTTCCTGGGCTGCCTGGATACAGAGACCCTTGCTGAGTTCAACGCCGTCTGTGACCATGTTCTTTCAACTGAGCAATTGTGAGCCAGGTTCTTCCAAGTGTTAATGTCTATTTGACAGCAATTAAGGGACTCTTTCAGACTGTCCGCTTTTTAGGACGTCCTTGTGATCGTTCTCCTTCACTCAGTTCGCCATACAGGAGACTCTTTGGAACCCTTTGAGATTCAGGCAAGGTGGTCAGCTCATCTCAATTGGGATTTTTGCAGAAGTGCATGAATACATTGCACGTTGGCTCTGGACAGCACTTCAGTATCTGTGATATCATCCTGCTAGCGAATATGCAAAGGTGTGCAATACTTAACTCTCAGTGGGTGTATATTACAATGGGAATGAAGGTGAACCTCATAATACTCCAAAACATCGCAATGGTGATGAACCAATATTTATGCAGACAGGCTGAGGGTGGAAGTCTATATCGTTCCATTTCAAACCCAGAGATGGGAACAATGTACACTTTGGGTTAAAGTCAACGGACTTTCTGCCACTGGGACCAAGGCTTTGGAAGCTGATCTTAGAAACAAGACAACAACAACAAAATTTATACAACAAGTGCCACTAAGGAAATTGAAGATTTGACTGAAAACGAACAATTGCATTTGATGTACCAAAATCGTTTTTATTGAAAACTGAAAAGGGTGCAGACTTCACCTATTAAAAGTACACTAGCGGAAGAAACATCGTTTGTGAGAAGACACATATATTTGACATGAGAAGCAAATATTTACTTGAAGTCAGAGACATTCGTTGAGAAAGTTATGATATTGTGTCTGTGGATGAAATATGGATCAGAGCTCACCACACAAGTGAGAAGGAATGTCACGCGGTAGATAGAACAATAAAGAGATATGCACTAAGAAGCAAAGGGCAGCGCTTGATAAAAGCCCATGCGGGTCGCAGACTTAATATATTGATACTGAATGCTGAACTTGTTTTCTTTCCAAAATCAACAGACAATCGAGACTACCACACAAAGATGAACGTTCATATATTTAAACAGTGGGTAACTGTTCTTCTGTCGCCGTAGACCACCCAATGCATCACATCACAATGTAGTGGCACAAGAAGACAAAGTCCAGACGTCATGAAGTATAAAAGATGCAATAACGATATGGCTCACAAAGGAATACATTCTATTCAACGAAATGTACCTAAAGCTCAAATTACTGTCTCTTGCAAAGCAGATACACAGGAAAAAGAATTTTAATATTGACAAGTTAACAGAGGTGCATGGTCATAGATGTTTGAGGCTGCCACACTTATACCCAATAGAACTCGTTTTGGCAAAAGTAAATGGAATGGGGGTAGCTGAAAATAAAATTGTCAAACTATACGATATCAAAGAAATTATGTATGCTGGGCCATCAAAAATAGACAGAAGATTACTGGGCTAAATGTGAGGACCATGTCTTAAAAGAGTTAGAGGGCTTTGGCGAAAGGGCCGTTTGCGTTTCGTTCAGTCGAGAACAGTTATCAATCTCTTAGACTCATCTGACTCAGATTACGATAAGAAAGACTGTATCCAACAAACAATATTATTTGTCATTTCTTTAATATATATTCAAGATAGAATCATTGGATTTCCTAACAACTGTAGAAATCTATTTAAGCGACAATTAAAGATTTGCCCATGTCCCCTCAAAACTGTTCGATTTGTGAATTGCAGTAAATTATATTTTGTAAGGACACAATAATTATGTCGACTAAAACGTACAGATAAGCTTGTCGTGTAAGTAAACGACTGCATCTATATAAAATGAAATAAAACAATCACATCAACATGGTAAATATTTGAACACATGCACAAATGCATGGCGAACCGTGGAAGAGTTCTGGAGATAATAGATAAGTTTGAAGGCGCATTTTCTGGATAGACTATAAATGGAAGTGATCCAGCAACACTCACCGACACAGCGTCCGATCCCTTCCATGGTGACGGTTACTGAACTATGTTCTAAGTAGCCTTATTGTATCGCCATGTCCAGTTTGTCAGACAGGGGGTTTTGTCTTTGTGCGAGCGCTTCTCTGCGTGAGGAACATAATGGCAACCGATCGTATCTGCTAAGAATCTTATAACAGCCATACTCGTATAAGTCGGCAGTTGTAAAAAGACACGTTCTGCAAAGGACATGCTACTTACTTGCAATAACAAACGTAGGTGCCTGTTCGTCTCTTGACTCGTCCTTCGAAACGTCTGTGAATGAAATAATACGTGGCAATGGACACTGGTACCTGTTTGAGTGCGGAGTATTCTCGGATATTTGAAAAATAACGCTACCACAGGGGTCCTCAACCGGTGTTTCTCGTAACATTGTGGTTCCACGAACAGTCAGTATTGTTTGATGTTTCAAATGCCCAACAATGAGTAGGTTTACTCTTTTGTGCGCCCTGAAAAGGACGTTAAGTGGCGGGTTGCAGTGGCGTCCCTCCCACCCGCAGCGTGCAGATGAAGTTGGACCAGGGTCCTCCAGGCGGTTGGGCTATGCTTGGCTTTATCAGCGTGTCGCTCACTAATGAGGGGATCCCGTCGATCACTCACCTAGTTAGCCAGGCTGCCATAAAATCAGCCCGTTTCCAGGAAGGGCTACGAGGAAGCCAAGGCGAGGGTCTCGGTCAGTATATTTTGTCGGACCCTGAATAACATGTCTGATCAGTATATTTTGCCTAACCAGACGTTCGTCTTGATTCCCCAGGAACAGTCAGAACTGAAAGACGGATACAGTGGAATAAACACAATAGTCGGGTGTGTATATTAGTGGAATAAACACAATTGTCGGGGGTGTGTATTAGTGGAATAGAGAGAGTATATGCGTCTTAATTCACCACAAACAAAAAGAAATATATCTTTTAGCACCGAATTTGATGCATGACGTCACATAATAGTCGACTTGTTAACTGTTGGGGGTGTCAAACATTTTGCAAGAATATATAATTTTTCTACGGCATTACGACATTATCCATGCTGATAGACGATGTAATAACAGCCATTTTATCTAACCCCAACTCTAACCATGGCCTAGATAGGCCGACTGACTCACAAGGAAAACCTCCTGAAACTTCCCATTCCACCGCGGACTAAACAACGAAACTCATATTGCGCAAAGGTTTATAATCAATCCATGCTTCACACAGAGAAATAAAAACAAATTCACCGTACACAACACAACAAATCACTGTCGAGAGTGATCCTTTCACATAATTCTGCCCTGCAATCAACTGCATATCCATCTTTGTTTCCCGAACACGCTATTATAGTACACTGACAGTTGACACGTGAATGTTCCGTCATTTAGTTAACCTTGGCATGTTCCGTTTCAAAGGGGTTCCTCCGTGAGTCAGAAGGCCTGCATATACAGTAGGCTGTGCCCTAACCCTTCACAAAACTAAATATAACTATCTTTTCTAAACTTATATCTGTATATGTCTTTACTTATTTACTTCAAATTAAATTATATGGATCTGTACTTCCACTCGAAGTGGAATGTCCCGCTACAGTCATCAGCGGTCAAATTCGTACAATGGAAACTCATGGAACTATGTTTGGGGTGAATTAAGACGCCAGCACAGGGAAGAGATTACAGTAAACTACAAAAAATTTAATAACAATAACAGCAACCGTAAATGGTATAACCACATCTCAATAATATATCTTAATTATCCATACCAGAATATACCAGAACATACCAGAACACACCAGAACACACCATAACAAAACAGTGGCTTTTTACCAGCGATGATTCATGTCGGGGGACGTTCTAAAAGTTTCACTTCATTATCAAAGACAATTATACACAATTTTCCCATTTTACTGAAAGCGCTTGAAGCTGATAGACAATTTTCCCATTTTACTGAAAGCGTGTGAAGTTGATACACAATTTTCCCATTTTACTGAAAGCGTCTGAAGCTGATATACAATTTTCCCATTTTACTGAAAGCGTGTGAAGTTGATACACAATTTTCCCATTTTACTGAAAGCGTGTGAAGTTGATACACAAGGTTCGTCTAATTTCTTTAATCTCCAAGATGGTGTGCGCTGCACTGTGGTTTTTATTTTGCGCCTGTCAGCCAAGTGCATCCGACTTCAGCAGGCCTTTTTATGTAACGGTCTGTCTCCTCCTGCATTTTCTAAGAGTTTGCTTCCCTGAGGTAACGGCCGTTGCTGTAATAGGGATCGAATCCAGCACCTTCGAGTTGTGAGCCGTGCCACTAAACCACTAGCCCACTCCATCCCACAACAGAGGCATAAACAAACGTAATCCAAAAAAGCTAACGGAAGTAATGACAACCATAGAAGTGAAAACAATTGAGCAAGTATACCAATTGGTCCTTGCGTCTTAATTCATCTCAAACAAAAAATATATTTTTATTTAGCACCGAATAAAACTTTTTAGCACCAGATTTCCGGTTTGTGACGTCACAGAATAGTTCACTTTTTAACTGTTGGGGTGTCAAACATCGTGCATATACCGGGATTACCAATAAATTTAGATTTAATGTTTATTTATTTTATTTTACGTGTATGCCTCAATAGTTTCTACTGGCGGAGGCGCTCCTATTCCACCCCAGACCGTAGTCAATTGGGCGATATTGAAACGCATAAGCCAGTGTTTGGATGTATGTGTGCGTCTGTATGTACCTATGCTAGGTTTGTGCGCTCTCAGAAGCCAGCCCAACCAAAGTGCAATGGAAGGGCCTCACCCTGATGGCGCGTGTGAAAGTTGTGCAAAAGTGTGATTGTTGGACAGAGTTAAATGAAACAAGAGCGTGTGGAAGGAAGAGAAGAAGGATTGGAAACAGGATCGCCAAAGTTAAAAAAAAAAATACAACAACTTTGATTTAATAATCAAACAGTAAATGATTCCGTCTAACTTTGTTGATCGTACCATAGGTGCACATACTCAATGCATCGATCATTCTTGAAAAACGGTAAAGGAGATAAACAAGCGCCAAAATGGCACACAAAGACATGCGCTTTATTCGTACAAGTGCGAGTTCATGAGACGTCGATGTATCAAAGTAAACTGTTTGGACATTTTCACCGACATGAGAAAAACAAGAGCACGACCCAAGGCACCCAATTTTTGGACTTCAGGTACAATGCACAAGACTGAAATCCAGACATAGCTTTCTAAAAACAACGACTCCCATACAAACAAACCCTGAAAGTCGCCGTATCAAGAGATGGGAAGAATTGGTGCAGGCCCCAGAGATGGAACTTCGGGAGGAACCTGCTATGGACATCATCTACCATACACAACCTGAAAGTCGCTGAACAGACTCAGAAATGGTGTATCACGGTGCAAGAGGAATATGAAGCGATGACAGAGGTGCACCTATTCCACCCCAGACCGTAGTCAATTGGGCGATATTAAGACGCATAAACCAGTGCTTGGATGTCTGGGTGCGTCTGTATGTACCTAAGCTAGGTTTGTGCGCTCTTAGAAGTCAGCCCAAACAAAGTGCAATGGAAGGGTCTCACCCTGAACCACGTGTGAAAGTTGTGCAAGAGCGTGATTGTTGGACAGAGTCAAATGAAACAAGAGCGTGATTGTTGGACAGAGTCAAATGAAACAAGAGCGTGATTGTTGGACAGAGTCAAATGAAACAAGAGCGTGATTGTTGGACAGAGTCAAATGAAACAAGAGCGTGATTGTTGGAAAGAGTCAAATGTCCCGCTATAGTCATCAGCCATAGTCTACTGTAAATTCAGGCCTTTTGGCTCACGAGGAAATCCCTTTGAAACGTCCCATTTCAAGATAGATTAAATAACGGAACTTGCATGTGTCAATTATCAGTGCAACTATAATAGCGTGTTCGGGAAACAAAGATATGTAGTTGGTTTCAGAGCCGGATACTGTGAAAGGATCTCTGTCAACAGTGATTTGTTGTATTTTGTACTGTGAATTTGTTGTATTTCTTTGTGTGGAGCATGGATTGATTATAAACCTTGGCTCTCTGCCCGTTACTCTTCCCTCCAAAATAACTTTCAGAAGACTGTCATGGCGCTTGACATAACCAACATATTTTATTTTTCTGATTTTTATTTTCTTCAGAAATGCCTGATCCAATAGGAGTTGTTCCAGAACCTCATTATTGGTTTTCCTATCTTTCTCATAAACTCGTCCAAGTATATTTAATAGATATTTGTCTAAATAAATCAGAAGAAGACTAGCCATGGCAATGCAGAGACCGAACAGCACGAAGAAATTATGGCAGAGTACCAACAAAATGATAAAAGTAAAAGTCTTGAGATCCTGTGTTTTTCCTGTGGCAGCTTATGGCTGCGAATAATGGACGATTACCAAAACTTCCAGACAAACAATCGAATTCTTCGAGTCAAAATGTTACAGATCCTCAGAATACCCCGGAAAGAGAAAAAAGATAAATGTAGACATTCGGCAAGAGTTGAGCATAGAGGAGAATTGGTTTATCAATTCCATTTTGACTAGAAAATGCAAATACTTTGGTCACATCAAGAGACACAACGGTCTTGAGAGAACAGTGATGGAAGGTATAGTGCCAGGCAAAAGATAAAGGGGTAGACCAAGAATACGATGGCACCAAGATATCCAGCAATGCCTGAGTATGACTGTGGCGGAGGCTGGAGTTTTGGCAAGGGACTGAGTTTCTTTCACACAGACTGTGATGGAAGTGACGTTCTATAAAGGACATGCTACATGATGATATATATAATACATATATATGTATATATATATATATATATATATATATATAAATATATATATATAAATATATATATGTAGAGAGAGAGAGAGAGAGAGAGAGAGAGAGGGAGATATATACATATATATATATTAGGAGACAAGTAGATACAACACCGGTGCAAGACCTCATCAAGACACAGCAAACCAAATGGTTCGGCCATGTAACCATGGCTTCCTTTATAGTACTACTATTAAAGGTGGCCGTAAGACGGCACACACCAGATAGTACCCGTCAGAAAGTAATCCTACACAGATACAGTGATACAAAGCCATGGGCCGACCACGCAAAAGATTAATAGAAATAATAGAAGCAGTAAAGCTCCCCAAGTGCATAGCACATACTAAGCCCGGTCAAAAAACATCTTCAAAACCTGACACTGAAAGGGACAAGTAGGGCAACAAGCGAGAAAAGATTATATATGTGTGTGTGTGTGTGATACTCACATAAACTGTACAACGTCAATTCTCGTAAATATTATCTCCAGATAAGCAACGGTCGTGATCTAGAGCTTGGTTCAAAACTTAGTTTATTAACTAACACAGTGGCCCATAGAAATGTACAACTATTGAATATATCCCCATTGGAACTGAAATATTGGTCATACAATGTGCATATGTATTTGTATGGGATTGATCGATATCGACAGTCGATAAACTAGGTCTAGATCAATCGTAGTGTTTTCAATAATGCATTAATTCTTCTGTTAACCTTACGTGGGTTGTTGTTAAGTTAAAGTTCAGTTTAGTTCAGGTACTATCTCGACAGCGAAGGTAGGATGCAACGTCCTCTGTCTCTTGGCTTGATGGTTCAGTCTGCTATGCTTTTTTTCTGTCCGTCTTTTCAAATTATTCTTCCATCGTATAGCGATGTTTACCTCTGATACGTTTGCCCTCCATCTTTCCTTCCAGTATTTTTTTCAGCTATGTTTTTTTAAATGTGATTTCGTTCATCAACTCTTTTTGCATTAAGAACGTCCGTATTTGTTTTCTTTCTTTTCTTTCAAGGAGATGCACCATTCTTCTATACATCCATATTTAAAAGACATCAACTCTCTTCTCAAATCGTTTGTTAATTGTCCATGTGTCTGGGCCATACAGCAATGACAAGTATACGTAACACGTGATCACTCTCATTTCTTCTTTGCTTCTCTTTGCTTCTTCTTTTCTTCTCATTTCTTCTTTGCGTTCAGGATCTTTGGTCGTGCTATACCTGCAGGCTATCGCCATGATGACATCTGTAGTTTTCACCTAGTCGGAGCGGCTGCCTACAACCTTTGTCTCAGTTCCGCCCCCTCTGGTCAGGTCTGGTATATCATTTCCCTATAGAGTGGGCATTCCTGTAGAATGTGTTCAGAATTCTGGCCACCTGTTTCTTAAATGAACTTAACTTAGCGTTTTATACTGGTTTAGATACGCATCACAACCAGTTTCCCATGGGCACTCATCGGTGTGTGAGATCTGTATTCGGTATAGTTGTTCTAATAGGCGAAATAAGGTAGTTTGTTGGTTTCTTATGAGTTGAATTGTTAATTTGTCAGTGAGTTGTTTGGATGTCGATATTGTTCGTGGAAATATATTTGGCTATGCCTAAACTCTTCCTGATTTCTATTTCGGATGTTCAATTTTCCGTTATTATATTTCCAAGATAGGTGAATCTACTGGTCTGTTCTAATACTCTCTATTTCTATCGGTGTAGCAGATTTCGAGTCTACTATGTTTTTGATCGTTGCGTTTTCTCAGTAGTAATGTCCAATCCGTACACCTGACTTTTGATCTTACTTGAATCACCAATCAATGTAGTTCTTGTTGAAGGGTAAAATTTATTTGTGGTGTTGTAAAGAAACCTCTAGAAACTATGCCACAGATTTAATACAAAAATGGCAGAGCGAATAACTCGTGTAGCTGAGACCAGAAGAAACTGTCCCTGGGATCCGTAAGATTCCTTCAAAAAACCACATTTCTATAAACCTCTATTCATCGTATTATATGTCTATTCTTCTTTCTTATGTTGTCATATCGTTATTGCTTTGCTGCGTCGCAGAGAGGACATATGCGTAAACATCAGGTCTGTGCTAGATGAGAGACTTTTTCTGACGAGATGTTGAACTTGTGGAGTGCTTATTTGATCCCTCTAAACATCGTCACCGGGGTTAACCTCTTGTTCGTGACTCTGAAACCTCAATGTAGTATGACTTCGTTGCAGGTTGATCATACTGCATCCTTGTCAAATGTCCAAACCACTTTATATTCCTCACCGTACTGTTGCGAATTTTGTTGCGAGTTGTCTTTCATGTTGCACTTCCTACACAGCGCATCTCACAGATTTCGATCTGACGTTTTTGTCTATCTGGAACAGCCGACGTTTCTTCTAATTATGCGATCATTGATCGTTTAGAATTGGACTTCGGATTCTTCAATAAATTCTGCTTGTCTATTTCAGTCTCACTACCGCCGGGCAGTTTCTTCTCAACGTGGGCCACATCCACCTGAGATATGTGTGTTGGGAAACATGAACATGTGGAGAAGTGTACAGTCCTGAACATGTGGAGAAGTGTACAGTCCTGAACATGTGGAGAAGTGTACAGTCCTGAACATGTGGAGAAGTGTACAGTCCTAAACATGTGGAGAAATGTACAGTCCTGAACATGTGGAGAAGTGTACAGTGATCCACATGGGTAGATCCAATATGGAACATAATTACAGAATGGGAGAGAACAATATTAGAAAGTTAGATAAGAAAAGGGACCTAGGGGTTATAATAGATCCTACAGGTAAGGTGAGTGAGAAAGTTCATGTAGCAGTGAAAAGGGAAAATGTAATGTTAGGTATGATAAAAATAAATATTAAACATGGGAGCAAGGAAGTGATAGTCAAACTGTATAAAGCTTTAGTTAGACCTAGATTGGAGTACAGCGTACAGGTGTGGAGTCCTTAACATAGAGGGGATATAAACATGTTGGAAAGAATACAAAAAGAGCGACAAAGCTGATAGTGGGATTCCAGAATTACAGTTATGGGGAAAGACTCAGAAAAACCAGCCTACAGTGTCTCGAAGAGAGAAGAATTCGAGGTGACTTAATACATGTTTATAAGATGATTAGAGGAATGGATAAATTAGACTATAACAAGTTTTTTTTCAAAATACAGCCACCCACAATAACAAGAGGGCATAGCTACAAATTAACTAAAGACAGGCCCAGATTAGATATTAGGAAATATTTTTTTAGTCAGAGAGTGGTCAATGCTTGAAATGCATGGCCTTAGGAGGTAGTGGAGGCAGGGACAGTTAATGCATTTAAGAATAAATTGGATGCACATAGCTTTTAGGGCAAGGTAATGTAAATGAAACTGGCTGTATACAGACTCTGTAGTCTTCTAAAGCAGTATAAAGACGTTAAGTTCAGTTAAATAAATGTGCACATGGCATGTCAGTCAGACTGCAGTGACACAGGCTGGTCGTAAATCTATCTTGTATTCGGTGTACGTGTGGCGTCTCAGTCTGTTGTGACAAGTTAGAAGACGTA
The DNA here is from genome assembly GCA_036924085.1 of Ariolimax columbianus. Lineage (NCBI taxonomy): Eukaryota > Metazoa > Mollusca > Gastropoda > Stylommatophora > Arionidae > Ariolimax > Ariolimax columbianus. Next base: position 30,691,046 of record JAVGWX010000020.1, on the reverse strand, counting down.
GTACGGTAACTTGGTCTTTTATGGACAGGTGGTAGTATCCATCATCTGCGTGGGGACGATGAGGCTAACATCTGGTCAGGCACAACACACTGATCAGAGAATGTTAGCCAGGGTCAGGAGAAATATGACTGGCCAAGACCCTCACCTGACCTACTTGTTGGTCGTCCTGGAAACAGGCTGTTGTCGAGGACAACAGTCTGGCTAACAAGGTGAGGTTCGACGTGAGCTACGTAGTAGTGAGCGACACGCAGGTAAAACCAAGCATAGCACAACCGTCTGGGGGACCCCGGTTCACCTTCATCCGCACGCTCGAGGTGTTTGGAAAGCTACTGCAACCCGTCACTTAACGCCCTTTTCAGAGCACACATACTCATTGTGGGCATTCGATACAACATAAACAACATCATCTGCGTGTCATTTGGGGTTGTATTTCCATTTTTAATGACTTTTGCTTCTTCATAGTTGACCAGATATTCCTCCTGTGTCAGTTTCGTTCCTTCTTTCGCTAGACTATCGGCATTCTCGTTTTCTTTGATCTTAGAGTGCGATGGTATCCACTGTATCACTGCTTTCTTAGTTATTTTGTGGGATTTGAGTGCCGTTATGGCTGACTGCATCATCTAGTATCGCGCAATTGGTTTTTTGTGGTTTAGGGCCATTTCTGCTGTGGTCTTAAGAGCTTTAATTTCGGCTCTGAATATGCTTGAGAACTCTCCTGTGGTTAGAGACTTGATTACCTTCTCCCCATTCCTTTGTCTGATCACCACACATGCTCCTCCGTTCCGGGTGGCACTTGTAGGTGAGCCATATATCTGCGGGATACTTAGTCTTTATACTCTTATGTAATACGTCTTCCCTCCAGGTCTATATGCACTTCTTTTTCTTTGACCCCTTCTATTTTCCTATTGGCTCTAGGAGTGTGCCTACCCAGAGGGGAGTAGTGCTAACTGGCTGTATGTGCCTTGGTTTTACACTGAAAACCTGATTCTTATCAGCCAAAACACTACAAGAAAACAGGTCATTCCAAAATAGACTGTATGAGCGTACTCCAAGTCCTGAACAAAATAGACTGTATGAGCGTACTCCAATTTCCGAACAAAATAGACTGTATGAGCGCACTCCAATTACCGAACAAAATAGACTGTTTGAGCGCACTCCAAGTCCTAAACAAAGTAGACTGTTAAAGCGCACTCCAATTACCGAACAAAATAGACTGTATGAGCGTACTCCAATTACCGAACAAAATAGATTCTATGAGCGCACTCCAAGTCCCAAACACAATAGACTGTATGAGCGTACTTCAAGTCCCAAGCAAAATAGACTGTATGAGCGTACTCCAAGTCCCAAACAAAATAGACTGTATGAGCGTACTCCAAGTCCCAAACAAAATAGACTGTATGAGCGTACTCCAAGTCCCAAACAAAATACTCTTACACGAAATAAAATATAACATCGGGTTGCTATCACACAAAAACAAACAGATTTAGTCCAACGTTTGATTCCGTCTTACTGTGGGATCCTTGGGAACGAGAAGGCAGATGAGCTCGCAATAAGCGGAAGTGATGACACATGACTCGCGATTCGCAGAGCTATAAAGAAAGCAAAGACACTCATCAAACGACCAATGAGGACTAAATGAGAAAGAACACAGAGAATACAAGCCAATTTCACTGGTTCAGAGGCCACAATATAGCAAATTCTGCATTGATCTTGATGACCCGTTCCTCAGCGTAGCTGCGGCTTGAGCGGGCATGCACACCAAAAAACATGGCACTGTGCGGTATTTCAAACACGTTATAAAGCAAAAATCGAGTTAATAGTAAATGCGTTGGGATGGGAATGACCCAGTAAATTAAAATAGTTGCGTTGATCTAGAAATTTCAGACATAATGAATCGTTCAAATTTCACGTCACTATAGCTCATCGTTCGAGTAGTTTTTTTCAAGACGGACAAATAGATGCATGTATTTTCTTGCTTTATAGTATAAGATATATTGTCTTTCTCAATGGTAAATTACATACTATCTCATCTTGTCACCCACCCATGTTGAAAATATTAATAATAATGTTCACGAAAGCGTCAAAGGCCCGTTGTGTCGAACGACCACTACGATGTCCAAATGCCGAGACATGCGTAGCGTGTCGACTGAAATCCCCACAGACTCCCCAGGTGGAGCCGAGTACTCCGCTTCTTTGGGATGAGGGCCGCGAGAAGTGTATGACACCAATGTTTGTGTCAGGCTTTCTGTCTCTGTCCGTGTCAAACTCCCTGTTGTTTCGTGTTCCGCCGCCGAGGCTTCTGATTGTGTCCACCTTTTGGTCAGCGTGACCCTTGCTGTACTGAGAAGACGAGGTTGGCAGATGTATCGTGTGACCTCTGGTGGAGGAAGGAGCGGACAGGAGGAAGTCGGATTGAAGCCCACTTCAGGTCCTTGAGTAGTGGTAACCTGGACTGAATTCTGGTGTGCAGTTAAGCGGAACTTTAAACTTCATCATGAACTGGTCTCCCACAGTTTAAGCCAGGCATACAATGCAGCATAATAAACAGGATAACCAATCTAAAATCACATAAATTACACATAATAAAGTCCCTGATAACACCCGGTAAAGTAGTTGTGAAATATAATCCGAACAGGAATCACCAAACATCGGAAAACGACACAAACACCGGAGCGAGTCGAGAGCGCAACCGTTAAGGCGTGGCCATCTTACTTTTTTCAAAAAAGTAATAGGACCCCTGTATCCTTTCAAGCAGGTCGTCATATGCGACGACTGAAGAGGTGGGTGGGTCTGGCAACCTCATTTATGTAAATATAACTTGAGAAACCACTACTGTACTACAGTTGGTCGAGCGTTTACATCGCCCGTATCTGTTTTAAAGCAAAGGTTCTGCGTGAGGAGATGACAGACTATGCCAATGATTTAATTGTTTTATTGCTTCTTGATTCTAGGAACCAACATCATTACACAGGGGACATTCCCATAAGTGCTCCGTTCTCCGTTCAAATAGCCAGCTAAGCGTATGTATACTCAGTCATAGTTAGGTGTTGGTTTCGTGTTCTTCGAATCATTCCAGACAGGAAACACGTTCTCCCCTCTCCCATAGTCACTTCTAAATCTATCATCCTCTGCACATATGCATTTTTTTCGACCTTCTGTCTCTTCATCATTCTGTAAAGTGTCGATAACTGCCCTTATCAACTCAACCCTGTCTCTTCATCATTCTGTAGAGTGTCCATGACTGCGCTTATCAACTCAACCCTGTCTCTTCATCATTCTGTAGACTGTCCATAATTGCCCTTATCAACTCAACCCTGTCTCTCGTCTTCACCCCGTCGTTCACCACAGCTCTTTCGTTGCCCTAGAAGCCTGCATATCCCGGGCAGTAGATCCAAAGGGACACATTATACACCAGAGTTGTTCAATTCTTAGCATGCACCTTTCTAATTCTGAATAGTCCTGGTCCTTGATAATACTTGGATGAGATATGCGGTGTCGTGGTTTGCAGCTGTTTCATTCGCATCTTACGGTCCAACACTTCCGTTTTCAGCAAGCATTTTCTTCAGGTTCGCATCCCTATCCTTTGGTTGTCCCCAACCGACCTGTCGACCAAACCTGCAAGGCAGCATTATATTTATTGCCACCGTGTTTATAAATGGTTTTTAAGGGGTTGTTATACGGTCACCCTGACAGATCCCCCTTGTCAGGGAAGAGATAGGGGGATGTACTATTTGGAGTCTATGAGCCTGGCACTGCCCCTCTCGCCCACCAGACTCCCACGTTCATAACTGTTATCTCAGCAGCCACGCAGTCCTTCAGCACGTTGGTACACAGTGGACTTGATGTAATTTTCCCCATTGACTGGGGACAATATTGGTCAGATACTAAGGTCTAGGAATGGCTTCGCCATTGACTGGGGACAATATTGGTCAGATACTAAGGTCTAGGAATGGCTTCGCCATTGACTGGGGACAATATTGGTCAGATACTAAGGTCTAGGAATGGCTTCGCCATTGACTGGAGACAATATTGGTCAGATATTAAGGTCTAGGAATGGCTTTCCCTTTGAACTCTGTCTTGTTTAGGCTCGCAAGTTGATAATCCTTGGCTGTCCTGCCCTCCTGGGTTGGGCTCGCTAGATGATAGTCCTTGGCTGTCCTGTCCTCCTGGGTTGGGCTCGCTAGGTGATAGTCCTGCCCTCCTGGGTTGGGCTCGCTAGATGATGATCCTTGGTTGTCCTGCCCTCCTGGGTTGGGCTCGCTAGATGATAGTCCTTGGCTGTCCTGTCCTCCTGGGTTGGGCTCGCTAGGTGATAGTCCTGCCCTCCTGGGTTGGGCTCGCTAGATGATGATCCTTGGTTGTCCTGCCCTCCTGGGTTGGGCTCGCTAGATGATAGTCCTTGGCTGTCCTGTCCTCCTGGGTTGGGCTCGCTAGGTGATAGTCCTGCCCTCCTGGGTTGGGCTCGCTAGATGATGATCCTTGGTTGTCCTGCCCTCCTGGGTTGGGCTCGCTAGATGATAGTCCTTGGCTGTCCTGTCCTCCTGGGTTGGGCTCGCTAGGTGATAGTCCTGCCCTCCTGGGTTGGGCTCGCTAGATGATGATCCTTGGTTGTCCTACCCTCCTGGGTTGGGATCGCTAGATGATAGTCCTTGATTGTCCTGCCCTCCTGGGTTGGGCTCACTAGATGATAGTCCTTGGTTGTCCTGCCCTCCTGGGTTGGGCTCACTAGATGATAGTCCTTGGTTGTTCTGCCCTCCTTGGTTGGGCTCGCTAGATGATAGTCCTGCCCTCCTGGGTTGGGCTCACTAGATGATAATCCTTGGTTGTCCTGCCCTCCTGGGTTGGGTTCACTAGATGATAGTCCTTGGTTGTCCTGCCCTCCTGGGTTGGGCTCACTAGATGATAATCCTTGGTGGTCCTGCCCTCCTGGGTTGGGCTCCCTAGATGATAGTCCTTGGTTGTCCTGCCCTCCTGGGTTGGGCTCACTAGATGATAGTCCTGCCCTCCTGGGTTGGGCTCACTAGATGATAATCCTTGGTTGTCCTGCCCTCCTGGGTTGCAAGCTCCGTCTGCCCGAACCTTGTGTAGAGTGTTCCTCTTCTAGGTGGCCTATTTACCTGGTATCTTGAGCACCGCTCGGCTGATACCATTCTTAGTCTGGCCTCTCTCTAGTGACCTGTCCGGCATGGGTGAACCTACAAGGAACATGTGTTCCCGCCGGCATAGCTCACTGGGTCACTGAAGTAGGCAAGCCCCCCCCCCCCCATCCCAGCCCAAGGTGATGCAATCGCCCCCCCCCTTGTGTGCAACATTTTAGAGGTGAGCTTCGATATCTGCACCGTTCGTCCCGACACATTCGAGTTCAGCTAATTTAGTTGGTTGACTTTCCTCACTCTATCTCAAGACAACAGTTCATTTAAGAGCAGCGTTTTTTTAATCTCTTAGACAAACTTCCAATTAAGCCAAATGAGTCTTATCTACCCGGTTGTCTTTGGTGTCCTCCTGCTACCTATAACACCCGAGAGTCTTAATTGCAAATCTATAAATCAGTTTTACTTTTTCTACACCTGTAGATGTGGAACCTTTTTTTTTTTTTTTTTTTTTTTGTTGTTGTTACCAAAAATCACACACACATTATCTTCGGCGTCAGTGGTGGAAGACTAACGTCTGGTCAGGCAAAATATACTGATCAGACAACGTTAGTCAGGGTCAGGCAAGACATACTGATCAGACAACGTTAGTCAAGGTCAGGCAAGACATACTGATCAGACAACGTTAGTCAGGGTCAAGCAAAATATACTGGCCAAGACATTCACCTCGGCTTCCTCACAGCCCTCCGTGGAAACTGGTTATTTTCATGGCAGCCTGGCTAATGAGGTCATGGATCAACGTGATCACCGTAGTAGTGATCGACACGCAGATGAAGCCAAACATAACACAACCGCCTGGAGGACTCTGGTCCACCTTTGTCAGCACGCTCGGAATATGAGGAAAGCTACTGCAACCCGCCACTTAACTTCATTTTCAGGGCACACAAAAGGATAAACCTACTCATTGTGGGCATTCGAAACAGCATCCTCGGCGTCAGTCCGGCAGATGCACCGTATACGAACAAGCTAACAATATTCTGTATGCGTCCCGGTCTTTTGCAGTGCTGTACCAATGCGGACCAAGATCTTTCGTCAGTTCATCTCGCCATCGCATAAGTGGGTGACCCCATGGACGTGTACACCAAAACGTTGTTGTACGTGTCCATCTGTTGTCCGGCATGTGTACCACGTGTCCAGCCTAGCGATATTTGAGTGATATCGATGCTTCCACAACGTCTGGTGGCAGAGTTTGATGTCGAGTTTCTTCGTTTCGGATCTTATCCGGTATCAATATTTTTAGCACGCGCCGTTCTATTCACTCTCCGAGTGACCCTTTGAACTGCTCAGAATCTGTTTTGTGCCAGTTCCACAGTTCGCATCCGTAAATCATTGCTCGAATAACCATCAAATTTTTAGTAAAATCTATTTATGTTCAATCAATCATACCCCCACCCCCAGAAAAATAACAAGCTAATATCTCTAAACATGAAGAACAAACTACTATCAAACTCAATTATTAAAGGAATTAAACAGCCACACATGCTGATAATGTAATAGAAATGGCACAAATACACAATTAATTAAAATGATTGAAGAATTGAGGCATGTCATTCAAAACATCGTAATTTAATATTTTCGGAAAAATGGTACCATTTCATTTTGTATAAAACATCTACACAAAAAACGATGCCTATTACCAGTTGAACAGAAGAGAGCAGGTCGTGGTCTTCAGACTTCGCATTGGCCACAATAGACTGAGGTACCACCTATTCAACAAATTGAAGATAGGTGGCACTACGAATGCCCGTGTGGCACCGGGAAAATGACCGCTGAGCATTTGCTGCAAAACTGCCCGACATACGAGGATCAGAGAGAGCAGATGTGGCCATCACCAGTGGCAACACTAGACAAGCTCTATGGCAGTGTCGACAGCCTCAGGATGACCGCTGCTTTTTTCGAAAAAATAAAGGTTGATGTCTGACTGCGTACGATGAAGAAGAAGAAGAAGTATAAAACATCAATATCATGTTTGTTTTAATTGTCAATGCAATGTGGATTCTATCTCCAGAGTCCAACCAATTAATGCCCTTTTCTAGCACGTCCTATGCTATTCACAGGAAGCCTATGTGTGTAAATTTCATCGGAATTCGGAGATACACGATCTGTTCTTCATGTGTAATAGAATACGCGTTGTTGGATTGGACGTCACTACGGATTGCGCACCGTCCTTGGTTGGTGTGCACGACCTGCTTGGAAATTGCGTGCCATGACCGGAAGGTGAAAGGTGTGCTCATGCTTGGCGCCGCATTCCAGTGGCGCTGAGGTCGGCTAGCTCTTCCCTGGAAGAGTGAAAAGTGAAATTAGTAGCCTGCCGATTAAAGTGAGCTCACAAGCCAACCTCACCTCCTCGTGGTACACACTGTGCAACTAAAACAGTGAGGCTCTAGGCTAACGAGGCAATGGCTCGCCTGGGGGGACGGGCTTCTTCGGGTTACTTGCAGATGTTGGCCCACCGCAGCTTGGAGAGAAGATGGGCGCCGCCAGGTGATTTCAGGCCTAAGAATCACACATGAGGACAAAAACGAAATCTATTATACCGGATCGGTCGCAGCCCGGGACAGAGAGGGTTGGCGTGGGATTTTCATGTTTTTTATGTGTGCCCCGACGATCAACGACCTGATGGGTTATGGGATGAACTGAACTGAACTGAACATCTGATGATGACCACTCTCTTTGCTCAGCTGTGTGGAAAATCTTTCCTTTATTTTTCCGCTGAAATGATTGACTTGCGCTGCTTTCTTTAAGTGAGGAAAAAAAAACTGCCATTTGTCTGACTCACTCCCTTGTCCCAAGCTACCGTTGACATGTAGCAAGAAAATTACCGAGACGTCTGAAGACTGTTGCAAAAGGCAGCAACATTTACATCGCTTTCAAGTTCGTAATATTAAAAGCCTTTGCAGTTTACCAAACCCAAAGGGGGGGGGGGGGTGGGGGGGAGGGGGGGAAGACTAACGTCTGGTCAGGCAAAATATACTGGCCAAGACCCTCATTTTGACTTCTCGGCAGTCCTCCCTAGAAACGAGCTGTTTTCATGGCAGCCTGGCTAACGAGGTGAGGGATCGACGTGATCACGCAGTAGTGAGCGACACGCAGATGAAGCCAAGAATCGCACAACTGCCTGCTTGGGATGTGAGGGAATATACTGCAACCTACCACTTAATGTCCTATTTAGAACGCAACAAAGAGTAAACCTACTCATTACGCGCATTTGAAACAATAACCACCCCTAAACAAGATTAAAGATCTGCTTTGTTATAAATATCAATGCATGCTTCACCCTTGGATCAAAGGTATAGATGTGCGTCTGCCAATCCTTCAGGCTCTAGTGACACATCAGCAATTTGACTGCTGAAGGGATTTATAACCCAACTTGACAGTTTGTGAATCAAGCTCTGGAAAGTACCCAGAGAACCACTTAATTAATTTGGTCACGTACCTTGTAACTGACTCCTTGATGTCATAAAGACTCAAGATCTTCACACTCTTACATTGTGGAAAGGCTATCTGGTTTCAATCCACTACATGGTTTTTGATCCACCACCTGGTTTTGTTGCACCATGTGGTTTAGATCCACCATCTGGTTTTGATCCACCATAAGGTTTTGTTGCACTACCTGGTTTTGGTATACGACCTGGTTTTGTTCCACTACCTGATTCCAGTACAAAAGCTTTGATCCACTACCTAGTTTTGTTCCACTACCTGGTTTTGTTCCACTACCTGATTCCAGTACAAAAGCTTTGATCCAGTACCTGGTTTGTTCCACTACCTAATTCCAGTACAAAAGCTTTGATCCACTACCTAGTTTTGTTCCACTACCTGGTTTTGTTCCATTACCTGATTCCAGTACAAAAGCTTTGATCCAGTACCTGGTTTTGTTCCACTACCTAATTCCAGTACAAAAGCTTTGATCCACTACCTAGTTTTGTTCCACTACCTGGTTTTGTTCCACTACCTGATTCCAGTACAAAAGCTTTGATCCAGTACCTGGTTTTGTTCCACTACCTAATTCCAGTACAAAAGCTTTGATCCAGTACCTGGTTTTGTTCCACTACCTGATTTCAGTACAAAAGCTTTGATCCACTACCTGGTTTTGTTCCACTACCTGATTCCAGTACAAAAGCTTTGATCCACTATCTGGTTTTGTTCCACTACCTGATTCCAGTACAAAAGCTTTGATCCACTACCTGGTTTTGTTCCACTATCTGATTCCAGTACAAAAGCTTTGATCCACTATCTGGTTTTGTTCCACTACCTGATTCCAGTACAAAAGCTTTGTTCCACTATCAGGTTTTGTTCCACTACCTTATTCCAGTACAAAAGCTTTGTTCCACTATCAGGTTTTGTTCCACTACCTGATTCCAGTACAAAAGCTTTGTTCCACTACCAGGTTTTGTTCCACTACCTGATTCCAGTACAAAAGCTTTGATCCAAATACTGAATCTTTCCACTTGCTAAAAGGACATCAATGTTTTTTTCTATACAATTCCTTAACTTAACGTCTTTATACTGGTTTAGAAGACTCTACAGAGGCTGCATACAACCAGTTTCTTTTAAATTCATTTGATCTACAAAAACATATGCACATCCAATCTATTCTTGAAAGCATGAATTGATCCTGCTTCCACTGTTTCCTGTGTCATTGAATTACAAGAATTCACCTCTCTGACTACAAAAATATTTCCTGGTATCTATTCTGGACCTTTCTTTAATTAATTTGTGGCTGTGCCTTGTTGTTCCTTAGTGGCTATATTTGGCAAAGACTTGTTATAATCTAATAATGTTCAATGAATTCACATGCCGAAAGATGTCAGCAAAATATGTGATATGTGCAAGTCAAATGAATGTTATCAACTGATTTGCAAGAGTATGTTTTTGATCCCTCAGAAAGATTCCTAGTTCAGCTCTGACAGACACACATGATTCAGAAAATTTCCACGTGAAAGCCACCTGAATTCAGTATGAGAAAGCAGGAGTGAATATTCAGTCTTCCCATTCTCATATCAATCATGAAATATCCATGTGTTTAATGACTTCATGTTTTCAGCATTGTCAATCTTGATTACATCTTTGCCTTCCATGTTGATTTTAATAAAAGCTGACCATGCACAGCGAAGATGTGACAGCATCAGACGTGCTGCGAGATGTGTTCTCATATCACTATAGAGTCCAACCTGGCACAGCAGACTTTGCAGCACCTGAGGCACTCATGTCAGGAGTTGGCTGTAGAAGCATGATGCGTTCTGTTGTTTCGGGCGGCAATATTTCTCCAAGCCTCGGCGATGGAGTTGCGCTCTGCGAGTTGAGCACCTTGCATGATGAAAGCGCGCGCTTGGTGGAACGGTTCTATGCAAGCAACTCCCAGGAGGCAACATCAATGTTGAAGCTTCTCACAGACACTTTCAACAAGTCTCCGTAACGTATTTGATGAACGTCTGCCAGTTCTGAGCTCACTGTATAACAGTTGCTTGGGGATGCACTCATCAGACATGCAAGCAACATGTCCCATCCATCTCAACTGGTTTTTTTTGCAGAAGTGAATGGATGCTCAGCATGTTAGCGATGCAAAGAATGAGTTAAGGCATTTTGTCCGCCCACCCCCAAACCCTGAGCAGCCTTCGCAGACAGATCAAGTGAAAATGATTAACTATTGTGTGAAGACATATGTGAAATACCAAAAAAAAAGGCAACCTTTTGCAATAACACCACCAAATGAAGTAAAGATTCATTACAACAAAACATTTGGCAAAGTATAACTCACAGAAAAGGAATCAAATATGAGAAACAAGTTGAAATATGTAAAAAAAACACTAAATATCAGTCATAATGATAATGCAGCCTGAGCATCTGTCAACAGCCTGACTGACTATCAAACACAGGGCTATAAAACCTACAATAGATTCCGATCCTGCATTGTATTTAATCCAGCCCATTGCTTACAAAAAAATAGTGTTCAGGCAGACACACACTACAGAGATTCAGGTAGACTGACCAGATGGTCAATTATGTTTACCAATGTGACATGAGTTCAATGCAAGATTTATTCATTTCAAAAACCACAGTGAAAATTTATAATTGTTTGCATATCCATTCGAAATTAATGAATATTAATGAATACTGGACAAGGACTACACAAAATAAGAAAAAACATGAGATCAAGATGCTGAGCAGCTGACTGCTAGCGTCAGGGCCAGCGAACCAGAGCTGCCAAGACCCTTCTACACCGCCACACGGTGATCCTGGATAACAGGCTGCAGCAGGGCAGACTGGCTAAGAAGAAGGGATCGAAGAGGGAATGCTAACCCGGTACTCAAAAAATGATTGCTAAAGTCAGATGTGTTGGACCGAAAGGTGCAAATATCGCAGTCAAGCTGTAAACTATGACACAACACATTCCGTTCTCTGGACTACATTCTGCTACTTAAGCCCTTTCAGGGTTTGGTAGTGAGAGATTGAGAACGAACGAAGCCAAGCAGCCAAGAAAAAAATAAACTATTCTAAACAATGCAGATGATAAGAAATAAAGAAATGATGTTAATCTGAACACAGACTAGCTAATCTATGGTTGATACAGCATATTGAAGGATTAAGGGAGGAAAGTAGATGATCTGGTTTGGGAGTAAGACGGAATAAAATAGATTGGTTGGATAATAGATGGAAGAAAAGGTTTGGAAGAATATGTAATACAATAGAATGGTAAGATAGAGGGAAAAAAAGGTTTATGAGAAGATAGAATACAATAGAATGGTAAGATAGAGGGAAAAAAAGGTTTATGAGAAGATAGAATACAATAGAATGGTAAGATAGAGGGAAAAAAAGGTTTATGAGAAGATGGAATACAATAGAATGGTAAGATAGAGGGAAAAAAAGGTTTATGAGAAGATAGAATACAATAGAATGGTAAGATAGAGGGAAAAAAAGGTTTATGAGAAGATGGAATACAATAGAATGGTAAGATAGTGGGAAGAAAAAGTTTGGGAGAAGATGGAATAAAATAGAATTTAAGATAATAGAGGGAGGAAAAGGTTTGGGAGAAGATGGAATAAAATAGAGGGGGTAGAATAACTGAGGAAAGGTTAGATAGAGAGAAGATGAAATAAAATGGAAGGGTGTGGGTGGGGGTGTTAAAAATAATTGAGGAAAAGAGGTTAGAGAGAAGATACAATAAAATTGGTGGGTAGAATAATTGAGGAAAAGAAGTTAGAGAGAAGATACAATAAAATAGGTGGGTAGAATAATTGAGGAAAAGAAGTTAGAGAGAAGATACAATAAAATAGGTGGGTAGAATAATTGAGGAAAAGAAGTTAGAGAGAAGATACAATAAAATAGGTGGGTAGAATAATTGAGGAAAAGAAGTTAGAGAGAAGATAAGACAGAAGACATATGTTTATATGATGAGATGGCAATTGTGAATGTGTTATTAATGGAACATGTTAATATTTGACACTTTTTGCTTTTCACGTCAATATTACACAATAGATACAATTACATTTTTTATTACAATAGCTTTTAATGCCTTTTTATAGATTAATCATTATTGATTAGTTATTATTTAATGGCCATTATTTATTAATGACAGGTAACAATTACAATGGACAATTACAGCCAACCTGCAGCAAAGGATACAGGCCTTGATATGAGACATTTCCTGAGACTTCAAAACATCTCGTACAAAGACAGAGTGAAATACAATGATGAAATACGGGAAAGAATTACAACAGCAATAGGGTCTTTTAAAGACTTCTTGGCAATGGTCAAAAGATGGAAACTTACTTGGTATGGCCACATCTCGAGATCAAATGGTCTTGCAAATGCAATCCTGCATGGAAAGGTGCAAAGCGGACAATGAAGAGGTCGCATCAAATAAACGGTGGGAGAACAACATAAAAGAATGGACCAATCCCTTACCAGAAGAAGCACAGACAGCAGCCTCTGACAGAGAGTGGTGGCGTGGGGTTGTCTTCATGTATGCCCCAACGACCTCATCCGATTGCGGGATGACCTGACCTGGCAACTCAATCTTGGGCCATCTCCATGTGGTGAGACAGAAAAATCTCCACCTGTGAAACGAGACATCTGCGAATGGACGAAAACGCCTCCAAGAGAGACATTGAGGAGTGAGCATTTCCACAAAAGAGTCACGCTATCATATGTGCCGAAAACATATCCACAAAAAAGTCGTACTATCCTATGTGACGAATACATATCCACAAAAGGGTGTACTATCATATGTGCAGAATACATATCCACAAAAGGGTGTACTATCATATGTGCCGAATACATATCCACAAAAGGGTGTACTATCATATGTGTCAAATACATATCCACAAAAGGGTCATACTATCCTATGTGTCGAATACATATCCACAAAAGGGTCGTACTATCCAATGTGCTGAATACATATCCACAAAAGGGTCGTACTATCCTATATGCCAAATACATATCCACAAAAGGGTCGTACTATCATATGTGCTGAATACATATCCACAAAAGGGTCGTACTATCCTATGTGCCGAATACATATCCACAAAAGGGTCATACTATCTTATGTGCCAAATACATATCCACAAAGGGGGCATACTATCCTATGTGTCAAATACATATCCACAAAAGGGTAATGCTATCCTATGTGTCGAATACATATCCACAAAAGGGTCGTGCTATCCTAAGTGCCGAATACATCTCCACAAAGAAGGTGCGATGGTTCGGTCATCTTGACTTGGTTCGTTCTCAATCTCCCACTACCAAACCCTGAAAGGGCTTAAGTAGCAGAATGTAGTCCACAGAATGGAATGCGTTGCGTCGTAGTTTACAGCTTGACTGCGATATTTGCATCTTTCGGTCCAACACATCCGATTTCAGCAAGCATTTTTTTAGTATTGGGTTAGCATTCCCTCTTCGATCCCTTCTCCTTAGCCAGTCTGCAGCCTGTTATCCAGGATCACCGCGTGGAGGTGTAGAAGGGTCTTGGCAGCTCTGGTTCGCTGGCCCTGATGCTAGCAGTCAGCTATGGGTCGCTGACCACTGCAGCTCATGCACTGCTCAGCGTCTTGATCTTCAACAGATCTAATACAATGAAGTCTACAACACTTCATCCCTTGCAACTGTACCTGCTTAGGCACTACATTATCCTTTAATGTTGTACAGTCTTCCCATACCAAAAAAAAATGTTTAATGTTAAAGGTTTGTTGTTCTGGATTCTACTGGTGAAGGCACACTCCTTTCAACCCTAGATCATAATAGGTAAAGGCCGCCTTCCATCACAGATGATGATGGCATAATTTATTTGCTAGCGCTATTTTTAGTAAGGATTAACTATGCTACTTTTTATCCTCACTCTATCGTCTCGAGCCACCCGACCCCAGTAGCAAATCAAGGACAGGACGACTAGGAGATGCAGGGGACTCCGCATCAAGCACCCGTGAAAAAGACGACGGAGTCTGGAGTCAAACCCACACCACCTGATCACGAGGATGACGGCTTAACCACTTCGCCATGGAATCCTCCAGATCGTAATATTTTTAGGTTATATCAGGGCATATTGGCCAGTGGTTTTGCCAATCCTATCTGTACGTGGACAAAGTGATCATGCTGAGAAAACTGACCGACATGCCCAGTCAAACTGGACACAAAGTAATTTCAAACCTGGTATGTTGGGATTGCAAGTCAAGCTTGCAATAACTTAACTTAACTTAACTTCTTTATACTGGTTTAGAAGACCCTGCAGAGTCTGTATACAACCAGTTACATTTATATCACCTTGCTCTAAAAGCTATGCGCATCCAGTTTATTCTTAAATGCATTAACTGGCAATGCATTCCAAGCAGACACCACTCTCTGACTAAAAAAATATTTCCTAATATCTAATCTGGACCTCTCTTTAGTCAGCTTGTAGGAATGCCCTCGTGTTATTGTGGGTGCTGTATTTTAAAAAACTTGCTATAGTCTAATTTATCCATTCCTCTGATCATCTTATAAACCTTTATTAAGTCACCACGAATTCTTCTCTCTTCGAGACACTGTAGATTTACACCCGTACACCACGCACTTCCCCTGATAGAAGATATTTCCTTCTTCTATACAGGGTGTTGCTATAGTGGTAGCTGTGGTCATGAGGTAAGGCAATCGCCTCTTGATGCAATGAACGGAAAAGGCGTGGTTTCATGCTCCACATGTTAAAAGTGACCACCTTGGTCTCAAAAGAGGTGGGACCAGAGTGCCTGTATCCTGAGTTACCTCAAGTCGTCTTGACTTGTGTCTTGCAACTGGCCATGGTAGTTCAGGACAAGAGAGTGAGGTTGATGACCTGTGCAGTTGCTTCCTCACTTTAATCCAAATGCAGCACAAGATACATCATCGAGACAAAACCATCTGATGGTGTCGCCATCATCGCTTGCGATGGGCAACTAATTGTTGTTCTAATATATGGATTGGATGTTTTCATTGACTGAAGTCGGAAAAACAACAACCATACTAGTGCAGCAGCAGTGGACATTGAAATTTTCTCCCATCAAGTAAAACAGAACAAATCCATTTATATCAAAGTAGCAATAAGAAAATGCTCAAGGCATTCAACTGTAGTTCATTAACAACTAAATTTTTAAAAACACAGTAGATAGATTCATTTATGTGTACATTTTTCGACTAGATTAATTTATGTGTACATTTTTTCAACGAGATATGTGTCTATAATACCAGTTGTAGTTTCCTCAATGTTCAAGAGATTTTTAAAAAATGATACATTATTTTAAAGATGTACACAGAATGTGCTGTGTACACAACTAATATATCGTTGGCATATTTATATAATTTTGTAGACAGTATAATTATCACAGTATGACTGGAGGGAAAAAAACTATTTAATATATCATTTACAAATTATTTGTACCTTCCCCCTAGGCCTAGTTAGTCACAGGAAGTTTAGATACCTACTATGGATAGCTTACATCCTTCGGTCACCTGGCAACAGACATTAACATGCCTGTTTGAATACCACGTCCCAGAAGTATATACAAATGTCTATTCACAGCCAAATCCTGGTGTTGTAAGTAAAGTAAGTAGCACATCCTTCACAGAACGTCGCTTCTAACAACTACCAACCTATATGGTTGTTACAAGTTTCTTGGCAAGTGTGCGGTATGGTAGATTGCCATTACTTTCCGCAAGTGAAGGAGCGAAAAAAAACTGGACATGAGCGTGATTCGAACCGGGTGTGTTGGGATTGTGAAACGGACACTTCACTTCTAGGCCACACAGGTTTTCGGTATTGTAAGGCATTGATAATTCCCATGCAGTGTATCCAATTATGAGTAGAAATCATCTAAGAACATGCACATATACTCATATTTATACTTTTTTTCATTTAATTAGCTGCTTCCACATCTTTGAGGTAAAAACAATAACATTCTAATGAAATACACAAATATATTTCAATAACATTGCAGATAAGATGGCGGCATAACTGGCTGTGGGTCTACATTGCTCTTCTGTTTTAGTTCATTATAGATGCCGCCAAACCATGGATTTGCCAGGAATTCACACTAGTCGACAACTTACACTTGTGTTCACAGAAACATGTTGTTGTTTTCCATTTGGATTGGTTAATTCGTTCGTTTTGTATGTTATCTTCCGTCCGATTATCCTGCAATGGACATCGGCTATATGAATAAGGGTCTAGTTCGGCTGAACTTCACGAGATTGGAGCCCTAGCTGAAGACAGTGTCAGCTTTTTGTTTTTATGAAATTTATGCACAACTATAATGAACTGCCACCTGGAGAGCGATGGGCTCCATCAGGGGTGTAACTGCTCAAGACACACCGTTATTGTATGCCGGGAGCTGGTACTACAAACTGCAATAATGGTGTCTCAACAATCTTCTAGGTTTTGGGACTGATGATGATGCTGAACATTGATTTTAAAACATACCGACATTGATTTGGAAAAATCATTTTCAGTAATGTTAAAAAGATTTGGATCAGAATTTTATGCGTTTAGCCTTTTTAAGATTCATTTTCTAATGATAACAAAACTTGCCGTGGATACCAGCTTTCAGCCATAAGTGATAGATCTATAAGCAGCTCGCAGCAGTGTGCAGTAGTGAATGAGTTAATCAATGACCTTCCTTGCCCTATATAAATAATAAAAAGGGAAATGCAGTCCTAGTACAGAAGCTGCAGTTAAGTAAAAAATTGGTTAAATCTTCATTGCACTAATGAGTCTTAGTTTTTTTTCTCAGGTGAGGCGATACTCCATTCGTCACTGATTTGTCTCCCCTAAAAGTTGGAGAACATCAAAATGGAGATGAAAAGACTGCACATAAATATACTTGGATTGAGTGAGACACAGAGAGATGAGGGGGAATATCAAAGTGAAGAATATAATATAATACACTCAGGATGTGAAAAAGGGCAAGGAGGAGTAGCCTGCATACTGGATACAAAGTCAACAGCTGCACTGAGAGAAGGACTATACACAACCACAGATTAATGTCATTGAGAATGGCTTCTCATCCGGTAGACACAGTCATAATACAAATATATATGCCAACATCAGCGCACGATGAAGATGAGATAGAAGAGATGTATGGTACTCTAGAACAAATACTGAGGACAACAAAGGCCAAAGATAATGTTGTGATAATGGGAGATTGGAATACAGTTGTTGGCATGAGCTGTGAGCGGGACATCATTTGGAAGAATTGGCTGGGTACTAGGAATGAAAGAGGACAAAGACTAGCAGACTTCTGCCACCAGGAAAACTACATAATAACAAATACCTGGAATCAAGTCCGGATTGAAGGAAATACACATGGAAAGGTCCTGGGAATCAGGGGAGATATCAAATAGATTACATCATGGTGGAAACAAGATATAGAAACCAAGTTAAAAAATTAATTGCTTACTCCAGTGCGGATGCTGATTCAGATCTTAATTTGCTTATTATGAAATGCCAACTATTATGAAAGAAACCAGGTAAAACCGCTAAAAATAGCAAAAGGGAATTTAAGTGCTTTAAATGAGTTGGAGAAAAGAGCTGAATTCCAAAACTCTGAGACTTCTGCTTTAGGGAAAAAACATGTTTCTGAAGAACAGATGCACTTTGCCAGTACTTTCACTTTCTTTCTAATAAATACCTGTTTATAAAAGTACATTTATAATTCAGTACATTTTTTTAAGATTTTCAAATATATTTACAATGTTGCAACATCATATTGGTGTTGACCAAGGGTCTAAAATTTATAGCACTTTAACGGCTTATGGTGTAGAAGCACGATGGCAAACAGGACAGATGAGAACAAGCTCAATGGACCTAATGGTCCTATTGTTGCACGAGGACAAGGTCAATGGGCCAATGGCTGTAAGAGGACAAACCTGATGGTCCAATTGTTGCATGAGGACAAGGTCAATGGGCCAATGGCTGTAAGAGGACAAACCTGATGGTCCAATTGTTGCACGAGGACAAGGTCAATGGGCCAATGGCTGTAAGAGGACAAACCTAATTTGGATTCGCATAATATTTAGAGCAAGGTGATGTAAATGTAACTGGTTGTATACAGACTCTGCAGGGTCTTCTAAACCAGTATAAAGACGTTTAGTTAAGTTAATGGTCCAATTGTTGCACGAGGACAAGGTCAATGGGCCAATGGCTGTTAGAGAACAAACCTAATGGTCCAATTGTTGCACAAAGACAAGCTAGATGGCACAGATCAATGGCTCATTGTTGGCATGCAGATTAGTTAATTGGTACAAGAGCCGCATTAGGACAAGCTCATTCGTCCAAGTGCTGCACTACAGTAAAACCTGCTTCAGCTTACGTGATCCGGTTTGTTGTTTGTAGATATAGGCTCAAACATCGCTAAGTCCTAGATTCTTTCTTTCCCGAAGGAAGTTTGGGGGTCTCTGTGGCGAAGTGGTCAAGCCGTTTGCCTCGTGTTCAGACGGTCGGGGTTCGAATTCGAGCTGCGACGGTCGGTCCATGATGTCAATTTTTTCAGGGGATCCCTGGGTTCATTGTTGGAACTACGGAGTTCGTGCTTTATGCGATGCTCTTGTCATATGGGATACCGTTCTGCCGAGAGAGACCGAGCTATATGGGGAAAATCCGAGGCGATGAAGTCGAGCCCACACTTTTTAAATTTTTTTTAAAGTTAAAAAATCTAGCCTGCACATTGCACTATGACTGCCAAGAACGCAACCTTCATCCCTCAGTTCTATAAATTCTCATGCAAGCCTCAGCAAATGAAAGAATGTCATACTTACAGGTTCATTATTAAACTTTCAAGTTGGGGAGGAAGACTAACTTCTGGTCAGGCAAAATATACTGATTAGATATGTTAGTCAGGGTCAGGCAAAATATACTGATCAGACATGTTAGTCTGGGTCGGGGAAAACATACTGGCCAAGACCCTCACCTTGGCTTCCTCGTATTACTCCCTGGAAACGGGTTGTTTTCATTGGCAGCCTGGCTAACGAGGTGAGGGATCAACATGATCCCTTTCAGTAGTGAGCAACACGCAGATGAAGTCAAGTATAGCACAACCGCCTCGAGGACCCTGGTCCACATTCATCAACACGCTCTTGATGTGAGGAAAGCTAATGTAGCCCGTCACTTAATGTCCTTTTCTGGGCGCACAAAAGATTAGCCTACTGACTGTGGGCATTCAAAACAACTTCTGCTAACAATTTTTCAAAGTGTCTAAAATGTTTGACTTGTTTTAATGCCATTCCTTCTGCCTTTTCATGAATTTCATTAACAAGCCTGCTATTATCCATTTGCATGGAGAAGTATTACAAACAGTTTCATCTATCTGGGAAGCAAAATGACTGAAGATGGAGATACATCTAAGGAAATTTGCTCCAGCCGCAGGTGTCTTTACCCAACTAATGAACATCTAAACATTAAAATGACTGGGCGAATATCCTAAGAACAGGCTGTTTAAATTCAATATGATACCAATGCTCCCCTATGTATATGAATGCTGGAAAATAACAAAGGCGTTGGAAAAGAGGCTAAATGCAATCATGAATAAGTGTCTTAGAAAACTGTTGAACATTCGCTGGGAGGAGTTCATAACCAACAAAACAATTAGAGAAGTCACAAATAACAATATCTTTCATCACTCATCAGGAAAAAATGGTGGTTATACATCAGACATGTTCTTAGAATAGACAGCAACAGACTCCCTCTGCAAGCATTTATGTGGTCACCATCTGGCAGAAGGAAAAGAGGAAAACTGAAACTGAAAGAAACTCTCCACAGAACAATTGTCAGAGAGGGCTCTACTATATAGATTTTCAACTCTAATGTGAAATTCATGCTGTCGTACGGCTCTCTGATATGGCAAACTTTCAAGGTCTCCGACAAAGATGGTGAATACTTTCATCAACGGTTGTTTGCGCCAGATTGAACAACTGAGATGGTACAATAAGGTCACAAATACCGACCTATTAATCAGAACTGAGCAATATTGGTCATACATTAAGCCGTTCTCCTGAAGGCGTTACAAGACAGTCTCTGGTCTGGGTTCCCCACGAAAAGAAAACCAGAGGCAGGCTGAGGCATATATGGAAAAGTGAACATGAATCGAGCTTTAAGAAAACAACGATGTCGTTGGATGAGCCAGAACTGTTGACTCAGGTTAGAACAGTTTGGTGGTTGTTTGTTGAAAGGAAGTCGTGGGATGAGCCGAACTATTGGTTCAGGACAGAAGTTTGGTGGTTGTTTGTTGGATGGAAGTCGAGAGATGAGCCGAAACTGTTGACTCACATCAGGACAGTTTGGTGGTTGTTTGTTGGATGGAAGTCGAGAGATGAGCCGAAACTGTTGACTCAGGACAGTTTGTGGTTGTGTCTTGAAGGCTTATTCTCATATGGGAGCTTAAATATTTTTGATTGACTCATTGATTTTTATTTTGCCTTTATTTAACATTAAATATGTATTTTCTTGTGGATTATGACCTGTGTTCCTAGATTTTTAATATTCTGATTTATTCATTAGATTATTCATTTATCTAACCATCATTATCCCGTTTCCTTACTGCGATGCTAATTGT
This sequence comes from Ariolimax columbianus, assembly GCA_036924085.1. Lineage (NCBI taxonomy): Eukaryota > Metazoa > Mollusca > Gastropoda > Stylommatophora > Arionidae > Ariolimax > Ariolimax columbianus. Next base: position 30,669,847 of record JAVGWX010000020.1, on the reverse strand, counting down.
GCAGTGGGCTGTACAATTTGGTTTGCTGGGCCACATGTTTAAGTACAAAGTATGATAGCTGAAATATCCACACAAAAAACGAGAAAGAAGAGATATGTATAAGAAGTTTTGTATAAATGATAAGACGAACGTACAAAGGTCTTGAAGCGCTTAAGCAAGAGAACATTACAAATCATTGGACTGTCACCCTTGAAGCAGAATATGGCAGAAGCTGACATGCTATGTTCACACATTCCATAAAGGATTCTCGCTGTTAGCATATTGAATTATCAAATTTAAAAGATGCTTGGGCACAATCACCATCAGACTCACTTTCCGAATACAAAAGTCTATGAAAGCTACTGTCATCCGATGAAGGTACTTTGTAACGGGGCGGTGAAACTGAAGGCATGCTATTTCTGATATGGTCAGTAGTGTTTCCATTCAAATCTGAAACTGCATTACTGGTATTGATACTTGGAAATGTTTCATTGGAGCCAAGAGATTGCATGCTCCCGCTGTCATTTGTCTGGAAATCAAAACCTAGCTCTTCCAGAGCTTGTTGTTGATTCTGTTCTACTTCACACTCGCCAATGTCCTCCTCGTTCTCTTCATCGCTTTCATTACGGTCACAAGTCTCATTAATTTCTTCCATCTCTAACCTCGTTGATCTGCTTGTATTGTCACCATTATTAGTGACATTGATTAAGGAACGACTGGCTGATGAATCGATGGGTAGAGTTTCATCTGTTGTTGCACATTGACTCCAATTATTCTTAAAAGAGTCAGCACTTTGCATGTCTGAAGAGACATCACTGTCCCTTTTATTCTGGCGACTAGAGTCAACTTCACATACACCGGTGCCTCGTCCACTGTCTGCTGAGCCAATAGAAACACTATGTTCCTTAGTCCTTCCAGACCCATCAGGAGCAACTCTTCGTGTGTTGAGATCTAATGGAGGCTGTAACATACAAACAGAATTATGTTATTTCACAATCAGATTCTATCACTTCTTTGTTATTTAATGTTATACATAAGTGACATCCCTATGCTCAGGCAGACAAACAGACATTCATCCACTCTCAGAAAATAACAATGACTGATAGTACTTATTTCTTGCTTGTTGTACACATTCTAGTGTTAACAAGATATGAGCTCAACATAACTTAACATTAAACATAACATAACATTAAGCATAACATAACATTGAACTAATCATAACATAACATTCAGCTAAACATAAAATAACATTGAGCTAAACATAACATTGATCTAAACATAACATTGAGCATTACAAAACATTGAACTAATCATAACCTAACATTGAGCAGAACATAATATTGTTCTAAACATAAAATAAAATTGAGCTTAACATAATATAACATAAAACTGATGTTATAAGGGTTTATCATTATGTTCTATCTATGTAGAATCTGTTCTACTACTTAAAGTTATGCTACAACATATTTTTTGTTATGGTAAAACAGAACCCAGCTGATGAGGAAAGTGTTCAAGACTTGATTGTACGAGTATGTTTGGATATGATTTTTCTGTATGGTCTTCATTGCCATTTCCCTGTCACTCTACCTGGCAGAGTATAGGTCCAGTATTTAATTTATCCAAACCACCTTTTAGGGAATCTTGAATCTATTTCTTCCCAGTGAAGTTTCAGCTGCAGTGTGAAATTGCTAGCCCCATGCACAACTTACCCTAGCCATCTGTCATGACATGATAGAAAGGAAACAATGACATTATTATGTTAACCAAGGAAACTCTCAGACGTCGATGCGAGTTTATTGAGGGACGATCAGGATCATGAGAACGGTGGAGATGTTGATTGTGTGCTGTGCGAACTGATGTCACAGACCAGGCTGAGTTTCAACAGATTGCAGCAGTGGTTTGATGACAAGGAGTTTGCTACCACCACCAAGATCCATACCCGAGTATTGCCTCTTTAAACACTCATTTTTCATGTCAGTCACTAATTTGATAATAAGGCACACAAGTTGCTATTTGTTCTTTGAGGCATATGTCCTGAACTTTTATATACATAATTCTCTCGCGTATAATTTTTAGAAGTATCTTAATGGTCTGGTTCATCAAGCTGATTGTTCATCTTCTTCGTCTTCTTCTTCTTCGTTCGTTCTCAATCTCCCGCTACCAAGCCCCGAACAGGGCGTTGGAAGTAGCAGCATGTAGTCCGGAGAACGGAATGCGCTGTGTCACTAAATTTACAGTTTAACTGCGATAGTTGCACCTTTCGGTCCGACACATCTGTCTTCGGCAGGGCTGATTGTTCTAAAATCTGAACATTCAGTTCCCCAAGACTCATTGGGTAACGTTATAAAAATGGATATAATCAGGTTGCTCATTATAGATCCTGTATAGAAGATGTTATTACAGAGATCAGTGATCTTATCTGTACTGAATTCCACCAGATATTCTATAATTGCTATATTTATTGTATCCATACGTTGAGCTTGACATTTGTTCATACATTTTATTGCTGCCTCTACTCCTGATAATATGAACGTGAGGGTAGTCAAGTGTTATGTATACTCTTCACTAGTCAGGTGTTATGTAAACTCTTCACTACTTTATTTGTGCAGAAACATGGACACTGAATAACAAGTTGGAAAAGGAAAAGAGTATTGAAGCCTTCGAAATGTGGGTATATAGAAGATTAATTCTCTTTTCAAGAAATGCGACCCAAACAAATGTGGAGGTATTGAAAAAGATGAGGGTAAAAAGAGGATTAATGACCAAAATCAGGGTGGTGGTTGTTGTTTCAAATGCCCACAATGAGTACGTCTACACTTTTATGCACTCTAAAAAGGATGTTAAGTGACGGATTGTTGTAGCTTTCCTCACATCCTAAGCATGCTGATGAAGGTGGACTGGGGTCCTCCAGGCGGTTGTGCTATGCTTGGCTTCATATGCGTGTCGCTCACTATTGCGGGGATCACGTCGACATGTTATTTTGGTCATATAACAAGACATACCTCCTTGTTGAAGACCATACTAGACGGTATGTTGGAAGACAGTCGCTCTAGAGGCAGACAACATTATAAGTGGGTGAATAACATCAACGAGATGAACTGGGAAGCCTGTCATATTGAACAATTACGACAAGAGATAGATTACCCTGGAGATCCATTGCTGCCGACCTTCGATGAGAAAATGGCATTTGAACTGAACTTCTGATAAGAATAAGGAGACTAAAGTCTTTCTTTTTCCTCCTTTTGCTTAACCTGTTATGAAGAGATCTCATACCGAGAAGACATGTTAGTCAGAGTCAGATAAAAGATACTGGCCAAGACCCCCACCTTACTTCTACGTAATTCTGCCATGGAAATAATATGTTTTATTGTAGTCTCGCTAATGAGGTGGTGGATCGATGTGGTCATCGTAGTAGTGATCAACCACGCAAATGAAGTCAAGCACAGCACAACCACCTGGATGGACCTCTGTCCACCTTCATCAGTACGCTCGGGATATGAGGAAAGTTACTGCAACTCACCTTTATAGACTGTGGTCTACCAACCTTTTCAGGGTGCATAAAAAAAGAGTAAAGTTACTCATTGTGGGCATTCAACAACAATCACAACAATTTCTAATCTGAGGATGTTGGGCTCCAGTCTACCCAACTGTATATGTGTACTGACTTGCTGTTAAGGAAGAGAGGCAGCAAGAAGGAACTGGTCATCCCACCTCATAAAATGTGGAGCCCTAGTACAATAAATTCTCTAACTAATAAAGTCTCAATAAAGTCTCAATAAAGTCTCTAACTAATAAAGTCTCAATAAAGTCTCTAACTAATAAAGTCTTAATAAAGTCTCTAACTAATAAAGTCTCAATAATGTCTCTAACTAATAAAGTCTCAATAAAGTCTCTAACTAATAAAGTCTCAATAAAGTCTCTAACTAATAAAGTCTCAATAAAGTCTCTAACTAATAAAGTCTCAATAAAGTCTCTAACTAATAAAGTCTCTAACTAATAAAGTCTCAATAAAGTCTCTAACTAATAAAGTCTCAATAAAGTCTCTAACTAATAAAGTATCAATAATGTCTCTAACTAATAAAGTCTCAATAAAGTCTCTAACTAATAAAGTCTCAATAATGTCTCTAACTAATAAAGTCTCAATAAAGTCTCAATAATGTCTCTAACTAATAAAGTCTCAATAAAGTCTCTAACTAATAAAGTCTCAATAATGTCTCAACATCCCCGATGTCAATTGGCTGCTAGGGATCAAAATGCTGAGCAGCACATGAGCTGCAGTGGTCAGCGACCCATAGCTGACTGCTATCATCAGGGCCAGTGAACCAAAGCTGGCAAGACCCTTCTACACCTCCACGCGGTGATCCTGGATAACAGGCTGTAACAGGACAGACTGGATAAGGAGAAGGGATCGAAGAGGGAAAGCTAACCCGGTACTAAAAAAATGCTTGCGGATGTGTTGGATGGAAAAGTGCAAATATCGCAGTTAAGCTGTAAACTATGACACAGCGCATTCCGTTCTCTGGACTACATTCTGCTACTTAAGCCGTTCAGGGTTTGGTAGTGGGAGATTGAGAACGAACAAAGCCACGCCAATTGGCTGCTATGGGATCACTTTCACCTGTTTTATCAGTTACCTGTCCAAAGGGTCTCAAATTTGTCTCAAAACTGTTGAAGATAAACCTGCCAATCGGTTCAGAAATCTCAATGGAAAAAGCTCACTTTTCCCAGAATTTAAAATAAGCGTAGGATTAATGCGTAAAAGCAGGAAGCATAGCAACCTGGAAGCCATAAATCGTTAAAGCTTAAGCGTATATCGCAGATTACGCACAATGTGTAGCATAGATTCAATTTATGCTTTGCGTATCACTTGCATTGTTTCCTGTTGGCTGCAAGATACATGGAGATGAGACGGGGTGGATTTTCCAAAGAGGGTGGTAAGCAAAATTCAAACATCTGTTCTGTTCTTTTAAGAATAAGATGTCATTGCACTCAAGGCAGACCCATAGGTGTCTAGTAAATCTCAGCAAATGGCTAAGAGTGTTGTTGTTGTTTGCGAATGCCCACAAAGAGTATGTTACTTTTTTGTGCGCCCTGAAAATGACGTTGAGTGGCGGGTTGCAGTAGCTCTCCTCACATCCTGTGCGTGCTGTTGAAGGTAGAACAGGGTCCTCCAGCCGATTGTGCTATGTTTGGCTTCATCTGCATGTCACTACTAAAGGGATCACATCAATCCCTCACCTCGTTAGCCAGGCTACCATGAAAACAGCCTGTTTCCAGGGAGGGCTAAAAGGAAGCCGAGGTGGGGGTCTTGGACAGTATGTTTTGCCTGACCCTGACTAACATGTCTGCTTTTTCCTTTGCGTCCACCTCTATTGACATGAGAATTCTATAAAAGAGATAGTCTTGTAATGCTATCACATGATTTCCTTAATGTGTGTCTTATTCCTTCATTCTTTAACAAAGATTTAAAGTTTTATTACTACATAAAAGGTCTTTAAAAGATTCCCAGTTTATTGGCATTTATTAAGTCCTAAAAGGATTTATAGATTTATTGTTAGTTATAAAGATTTACAATACAAATGTGTTGATATGTCTTTTGTTTGTTCATTTTTCAGTCTCTGCCTGTCCTCTGCAGTCCCTTTGGCATAAGATTGTACCACCATATCTCTTTAAATCTGTGTAATGAAGGCATTCCTTGGCTGCCCTCTGGCTGTCTTGTCCTCTTTTTATATGGAAGGATGTCTTGAACTGGAACAACATATTGTTCCTTGTAAAATATTGACTGTACTGATGGAGTTTTAAATGATCTATAATTTTATTGATACTCAGGAAGTTTTAAAAGGATATTATTGGTACTCATGAAGTCTTAACTTAATGTCTTTATACTGGTTTAGAAAACTCTGCAGTCTGTTTACAACCAGTTTCTTTTACATTTCCCTGATCTAAAAACTATGTACATACAATCTATTCTTAAATGCATTAATTGACACTGCCTCCACTATTTCCTGTGACAATACATTCCAAGCATTCACCACCCTCTGACTAAAAAAATATTTCTTAAAATCTAATCTGCACCTTTCTTTAGTTAATTTGTAGCTTTGCCCTCTTGTTCTTTAAGGCAGTTTTATTTTGAAAAACTTTTTATAGTCTAATTGATCTTTTCCGTTGATTATTTTATAAACCTGTATTTAATCACCTCAAATTCACTTTTCTAGACACCGTAGGCCGGTTTTTCTGAGTCTCTCCTCAAAACTGTAATTCTGAAATCTCACTTTCACTTTTGTAGCCCTTTTTTGTATCCATTCCAGCATGTTTATATCCCCTCTACGCTAAGGATTCCACATTTAAAGTGTTAGTGGTACTCAGAAATTCTCACATTGATAGTTTTAGTGGTATTCGTAAAGCCATTAAAATACTTAGTTAAACTGCTACTCATACTTAAAGTCTTTATACTGGTTTAGAAGACTCTGTATACAACCAGTTTCTTTTACATTCACTTGATCTAAAAATATCTATGCGCATCAAATCTATTCTTGAATGCATTAATGATCCTGCCTCCACTATTTTCCTGGCGATGCATTCCAAGCATGAAGTTATCTAAAGATTTACGATGTTACTGTCACTCATAAATTGTGTATTGAAATTTATCGTTTTACTGTTACTCATAAATTGTGTATTGAGAATATGGTTTCACTGTTACTCATAAATTGTGTGTGTAGATTTATGGATTTATTGTTACTCATAAATTGTGTGTGTAGATTTATGGATTTATTGTTACTCATAAATTGTGTGTGTAGATTTATGGATTTATTGTTACTCATAAATTGTGTATGTAGATTTATGGATTTACTGTTACTAATAAATTGTGTGTGTAGATTTATGGATTTATTGTTACTCATAAATTGTGTGTGTAGATTTATGGATTTATTGTTACTCATAAATTGTGTGTGTGGATTTATGGATTTATTGTTACTCATAAATTGTGTGTGTAGATTTATGGATTTACTGTTACTAATAAATTGTGTGTGTAGATTTATGGATTTATTGTTACTCATAAATTGTGTGTGTAGATTTATGGATTTATTGTTACTCATAAATTGTGTGTGTGGATTTATGGATTTATTGTTACTCATAAATTGTGTGTGTAGATTTATGGATTTATTGTTACTCATAAATTGTGTGTTAAGATTTATGGATTTATTGTTACTCATAAATTGTGTGTGTAGATTTATGGATTTATTGTTACTAATAAATTGTGTGTGTAGATTTATGGTTTCACTGGGAGAAGGGTGTTAGCAGACAATGGGATAAAAAGATTTCAGGAACGATAAAAAAATCACAACCTTACAAACCAGATCTCTATTGTTGGTTTCATGTCGACCTATACAAAGAAAACATACCGTTCATATAAATATTTTTTTGTTAAACTTCACAAATGATTTGATCAAGCAGTAGAGCACTATCTATAAACAAACTAGCTAAAACAATAACAAAGATAGATGTACATGAAGTACTATGAAAAGATATAGACCAAACAACAGAAATGGAAATGAAGTCCAAAGAATTCAGGAATTTAACTCTGGACCTCCAGGTGGTAAATGCTCCTAATTGCATGAAATAATGGAAGACTTAGGTTAAAGAAATCTGCATATTCCTGCTAACATTCAATACCATAATTCTCGCCACTTGTTCATCTGGCACAGTACCGATTCATTGGTTCATCGCTCCCGTAATGTCTATGACCTGGATCAGTGAAACGGAGGGCTGTTCGCACGGAAACTCCCATTGTTATGAAGGTTGACCTTAGCTTGCACAATTATTTTTAAACTACGGGAGCTGAAACTCATAAAAGAATGGACCAATCTCCGACCAGAGGAGAGACAGGCAGCTGCCGCTGACAGAGAGGGGTGGCATGGTTGTGTGGGTGTCTTCATGTGTGCCCCAACAACCTCACTGGTTATGGGATGACTTGACTTGACTGAAACTGTAAAAAATCTGTGCACTTTTACTAAAAAACGTCGTCAAATACTTTTAAATCGATTTTAAATATACTTTCAAAATATACTAGGAATACGTATTGAAACAGTTACTCAATTCAAATATCCAGGGTCTATCATTCCATTGTGGAACAATGAACGAGGACTAAAACACATCACCCGGGATAGATTTAACCATGCCCCTACACCTCTTGCGGTTACAGAAAAGACAAGACAAAAACTGGTTGTATACAGACTCTGCAGCGTCTTCTAAACCAGTATAATGGCATTAAGTTAAATGAAGTCTTATCTCAATGAAGCCGATTTGAAGAGATAACAACTTGTCTATGATAACTAAAATCAATTTAACGTGGACACTGATCCTCTCTATGTACCGGTAAAGGAAGTCCTTCCTAAACTGCTGTCAGGAATGAAGTGTTAGAGACTTCATTATACTAAGCCTCAGCTTATGAGGTGGGATGACCAGTTACCTTCCTTGCTGCCTTTATCTTCCCCAACCATAAGTCAGGTACCCATATACAGCTGGGTTGACTGCTAGAGCTGGGTGTTGAACTCTGTACCTTTGTCATGAAAAGTGAGTGCTCTACCATTGCTCTAATCAGCCGCTTGTAAAACATGGACATTCTTGTTCTTCTTCTGCGTTCGTTCTCAATCTCCCACTACCAAACCCTGAACAGGGCTTTACAAGTAGAAGGATGTAGTCTGGAGAATGGAATGTGTTGTATCGCGAGTTTAGCATAGACATATCTGCTGCAATGAAATGGAAAATCTAGGCCACGGAGAAAAAGTAATTCAGAAGGATTGTTGGAATATAAAATCGAAATCACGTCACGAATGTCAGTGTACACAATGAAGTCTGACAGTTTATCGGACAGTACTCAAAAATCCTTTCAATTGTCAAATCATGAAAGCTCTGCTGGTATGATGATGCGATACGTTTTCATGTTTTGCCCAATGTGATATACCGAGGCACAGTTCCTGGCAAATTGTGACGCCGCCCTACGATTCGCGGAGTAGATGATCTTCACAGGTGGATGAGCATGACATTAATTCAAACCACAACTCACACAATGGATAGAGCACAATGGCAACGGAAAGTTCATGATGTCCCGAAATGTGATGCCCCTTCAACCGCCTAGGTTATGGAACAGATGAGACAAGAGACTTCGATTTTTAATTACTTCATTATTGATAGGTTATTGCCAGTTATTTAGAATCTTGGGTGGAATACTTGCCAATCTGTACAGCTGGGTTACATTTAGTCAGGTTTTTTGTTATTATTGTTGGTGTTAGGGCCTTGCACTTAAATAGTACACAGGATGGAAAGAACAGGCCCACTCCAACTAGATAATCTGTATAGATATCAGAAAAGCCTAAGCCAAATCAACAATTTTATGAGAGAAGTAGAAGCGGTTATTTGAGCAATAAACTGTATCCTGATCGGAGAAACCTGAAACAGGTTGCCAATTGAGGGAAAAAGATGCACAAATTTCAGGGTTAAATTGTGTGATAATGAGAGAAATGTAGAACAAACCATAATTTTTATGAGGGAAATAGATGTGGTTATTTGAGGGATAAAATGTATGTTAATAAGAGAAGCTTCAGGCAGTCTGTAAATTGTAAGAGGCTCATAGATTTTGTTGAGTGCAAACAATGCAATAAAAAAACTGTATGACCACAAATGAAAGCATGAGCCTGACTGCTACTTTTAAGAGCGAAATAGATGATGTTATTTAAGAAGGAATAATGAAGAAGTAGATGCACAGAAAACAAATTGTAAATTAATAAGTACTCACACTCGACGGAGCTTCACTGGTAGCATTAGGAAGCTGAAATTGTTTTTGTCCAAATTCTTTAGTAATATGCTTTCCTCTGTTCCTCCAGCAACAGCAACACATGATTCTAAAAGGAAAATAACAACATCAGTTACAAGTGATGAATTAATTATGAAATAGAAGTTAAAAAATAGAGTAGTTTTTTGTTGTTGTTGTTATAAAAGGATCTCTGTATTCTACTGGCGGAGGCACAGCACTTTTCACCTCGGTCAAATAGGTGATATCAGGATTTATTAACCAGTACGTGGATGTGCGTTTGTGTGTCTGTATGTATCTATGCTAGTTAGGGCGTTCTCAGGGGTAAACTCAACCCAAAGTGCAATGGAATGGCCTTCCACTGAGAGCATGTATGAAAGTTGTGGAAAAGTGTGATTATTGGACATAGTAAAATGAACAGAAAGTGAGGTGATAAGGGAGTAGAGGACAAAGAAGAAGAATAAAAGGGAGAAAAGGAGGAGAAGATGAAGATGAAAAAGAAACTGCACTTCTAGTGCTCACAGCTTACTCCAAGAAAATAAAAACTTTTAGACTTACAAATCTAGCTCTAGTAACACCAACAAACTAAATAATTCATCTACGTAAAACCAAGAAAATAATCTCGTGCCCAAGCAAATTAAACCTAGAAAATAATCACCGTGCCCAAGAAAGTAAAACCAAGAAAATAATCACTGTGCCCAAGAAAGTAAAACCAAGAAAATAATCACCGTGCCCAAGAAAGTAAAACCTAGAAAATAAACACCTAATGCAAATTAAAGCTAGAAAATTAACAACTGCATCTTATAAAAACCTAGAAAATAAAATACTCATCTTTGTTAAACCTAGAAAAAAATATATCTTTGTAAAACCTAGAAAATTTAAAAAACTTATCTTAGTCAAACTTAGAAAAACAAATTAATAACTCATCCAAGAAAAACCTAGAAAATAAACATTTTATGCAAATTATATCTAGAAAATTAAACAATACCCTAATAAAACATAGACAATTGAGCATGCTGATTGGCAAAGGAGGGTGCCGCAGGCGAGCAACCAAATGTACCAGTTGCATACCAACAGAAGAAAAGGAAAAGAAAGCCACCAACAGTAGCACAAAAGACGATTACCATAAGATGAACAGACAAGAAAAAACTGTTGTGTTGCACCTTAAATGGTATTCATTCAAAATTGTTGTTTGAATTTAGAGACCAACTAGCAAAACCATTGGGAATATTATGTTCTCAATCACTTGCAAAAGGGATTGTTCCACGGGATTGGAAAGATGCAGGAGTGATCCCCTTATTCAAAAAGGGCAAAATATTATATCCAGCAAATTATAGACCGGTGAGTTTAACGAGTATAGTCTGTAAATTGTTAAGAGTCAATAATTAAAAAATTTAAAAAAACAATGTAATGCATTTAGACAAGTTTAATCCAATCAGAAACAGTCAGCATTGGTTTACTAGAGGGAGATCGTGCTTAACAAATCTATTAGAATTCATGGAGGAGGTTACTAAAATGACAGATAAAAGCGAGCCAGTGGATGTTATTTATCTAGATCTAGATTTTGCAAATGCCTTTGATAGAGTACCTCTTAAAAGATTATTTCAAAAGTTAAAATCACATGGAATAGGTGGGGAAGTTGCCAAATGGATTAAAAATTGGTTAACAGGAAGAATGCAAAGGGTGGGCACAAATAAGGAGTGCTCTGAGTGGCGTGAAGTGACAAGTGGAGTGCCACAGGACTCGGTTTTAGGGCTCGGTTTTGGAACCAGTTTTGTTCTTGATATATTTAAACGATTTGGACATTGATTGCAAAATTTGCTAATGACACAAAACTATTCAGTAGTGTCTCATCTAAAGCAGAAGTGGATATATTGAGGTTGGATTTAGATCAAATTCAAGAATGGTCTGTAAGCTGGCAAATGGAGTTTAATGTAGATAAATGAACAGTCATCTACATGGGTAGATCCAACATGAAACATAATTACAGAATGGGAGAGAACAATATTAGAAAGATAGATAAGGAAAGAGACCTACGGGTTTTAATAGATCATACAGGTAAGGTGAGTGAGCAAATTCAGGTAGCAGTGAAAAAGGCAAATGCAGTGTTAGGTATGATAAAAAGAAATATTAAACATAGGAACAAGGAAGTGATAGTCAAACTGTATAAAACATTAGTTAGACCTAGATTGGAGTAATGTGTACAGGTGTGGAGTCTTTATCATAGAAGGGATATAAACATGCTGGAAAGAATACAAAAAAGAGCGACAAAGCTGATAGTGGGATTCCAGAATTACAGTTATGAGGAAAGACTCAGAAAAACCAGCCGTGTCTAGAAAAGAGAAGAATTTGAAGTGACAATACAGGTTTATAAGATGATGATAAGAACAGATAAATTAAACTATAAGTTTTCCAAAATACAACCACCCACAAGAACAAGAGGGCATAGCTACAAATTAACTAAAGAGAGGTCCAGATTAGATATTTAGAAATATTTTTTTAGTCAGGGAGTGGTGAGTGCATGGAATGCATTGCCACAGGATGTAGTGGAGGCAGAAACAATTAATAAATTTAAGAATAAATTAGATGCGCATAGCTTTTAGAGTGTAACAGAGATACAATGTTCCAACGAGCCAATGCCAGCCCTGAAAATACTGTTTGTGGTACCCACACATAACTTAAGAACCCTGCCCGAGAGGTTCAGTTCATTGAACGGGGGGCATTGTCCTCAACTCTCAAACAATGCAGTTTGGGGCTGTCCAGCCAAAATGGTTCTCGTTCCCACGATTTGAACTGGAAATTCCATGACCCAAACGTCATTCGGTAGTTTGAAAAACAAGGCAGCCTTTCTCCGGGACACGCCAGTTCAAATAAAGTTTGAGGGAAATGAACTCAAGAAAATAGAAGTCCTTAACCAAAGCAGGGAGCTTAGCATATTAGATGGGGGAGACAAAATAAAAGGACAGATCAGAAGCAGCAGAGAAGGGTGTTCTACCGTGCAGTTTAGTAGGTAGCATATTAGACAAGAACAAGTAGATAGATAAAACTACAGAACTTATCCAGTAAGTGACCAGAATAGGGAGACAGAATTAGAGGCCACCAAAGCAGACCAACACTGAAAGGCAACGAGAGACCCCACACATGTAGAAATCTGTCTGTGTGTGATGTGCTGTTCGAGTCTTCATCGCTAATACCTTGCTCTTGTGACCCGATTTCATTCTCGTCAGACGGAGACGTGTTGCTTCAACACGAAGCTGTCGTCCTGGATGACCCGTCGTGACTTGAGTGTTTCCTCATCTTGACAACCACAGTAACACAACCACTGTCGTCTGTCATAGACACGTGTAGCTGCAGTCGGAGCACAAATGCAGTCGTCGACTTCCTGATGTTGAGACGAGACAAGAGGCCCAGTAGACATCTGCCTTACGTTCAGACGAGACATGTCTCGATAGACATCCACGTTGTGTAAGCTGAGAGGTGGAACATAAGGCCACCAGACGAGCGAGGACAGATAGATGAAAACAGAGAAATTGTAGATTGACAGCATTATATCAACGCACAGAGATAGACAGTGAATAGAACAATTGCTAGATTCCGACCACATGATAAGAACCCTGGGTAAAGTTTAGTGCAAGAGTAAGTCCTGTGCTAATTGAACGAACCTCTAGAAGTAATCATAGTCAGTTAGAAAACTGATGATAACAAACTTCTTAAGACATTATAATTAATTAATAATTGATGAACAATATAATATGATCTATGAGCCTAGTATTTTGATATGATGTGTATGATGTTGGTGAAATAAACATTCTTTGTTTTACTTTGTTAAAATAATTGTAAGTGGTTAAATTAAAGTGTGAGTTAAGAAGTGATAGTGGTAAGGAAGAAGGATAGAAATAAAAGTGATACAATAACGTTAACCCTGCTACATATTATATTAAATGATACCGTGACCTAGGATAGAAATAATTAACCCTGTTATAAAAGCAAGATAATGTGAAGGAAACTTGCTGTATAAGACTATGCAGAGTCTTCTAAACCAGTATAAAGACGTTAAGTTAAGAACAGGACACAACCGACTCCGCAGCCACACGTACACAAAATTCAAGATTGGCAACTCAGCTATGTGGACATGCATATAAGTCACCCCAGACTGCAGAGCATATACTACAGAACTGCCTTGAAAATGATATACAGAGAAAATCACACTGGCCATTTAAACAACACTGGAAGAGAAACTTTATGGACCTATATGTGAATTACAAAAGACTGAAGTTTATACAGAGACAACATAGCAGATAGAAGAACCTAACAAATTAACAACTTACTCCAGTAAAACCAAGAAATAACTTAGTAATGTAAAAAACCCAAAATATATGTAAGCAGATTGAAAAGTTCTTGACAGTCCCATAATAGGCACTGCCGACAAAGATAAAGTGCTTTTGACTTCATTACTCAAGTTCTCAATTCTTTGTAAAATAAGATTGACCAGCTTCTATTTTTACAGCCTCATGTGAGTCAAATATCCCATTTGAACTGGGTAGATTGCAGTGTAGATTGCGATCTGTACATTCACAAATACTTAGACCACTAATTGTATTCACGCGAATCTGTACCTTCATATGTAATTAGATCACGCATCGTTCACTAGCTGTTCTGCACGTACGACACACATTCAAATCTCGTCCTTAGATGATCTGTACATTCACAAATACTTAGATCACTTCACATATTCACGTGAATCTGTATCTTGATATGTAATTAGATCACGCATCATTCACTAGCTGTCCTGCACGTACGACACACATTCAGATCTCGTCCTTAGACGATCTGTACACTCATGTAACAATTCAGAGCATACATCGTTCCCTAGGTGTCCTTCACATACGATACACATTCAGATCTCTTACTGTTCACAGGGTGTCCAACATAAACACCTATTGAGCGACTAGCCAAAAACTCGAGGTGTATGAAGGTACAGTCACCCTGCAAACTCACACATTCACAGACTCCTGACAGCCCCTCACCTAGCCAGTCCCTGAGTTCATCCTTGCAAAGTATTTTATAGTCTCACTCAACAACATGGCTATCCAATGGTCTTCTGTTGGCTGTCCTACCTAGTCATCACTCTAATTTGGAACTACCACCAACTAATTGTTATTGGTTGACAGCCACGAATCCCTGTCACTCTAAATGTCGAAGCCAATTCTGAACGCCAGAGTGGTCAGCTCTGAACACCCACCTCAGCTCCTAAAACACCCATCCCTGTACCAGACAAAGTTTCCACCTAAACACCTCATATTCTTTGTCGACCTAGTGTCGAACTGGTGATTGAACTTGGCACGCATTCAGACAACCTTTGTTCTTTGAGTCGCCAGCCCAATCTCCCCTTCCCTAAACGCCCATGCTCGAGCTGGAACTGTCACACGGAATGCATTGCCACAAGAAATAGTAGAGGCAGGGTCAATTAATGCATTCAAGAATAAATTGGGCGTCCATAGGTATTTTTAGATCAAGTTAATGTAAAAGAAACTGGTTGTATTCAGACTCTGCAGTCTTCTAAACCAGTACAAATACTTTAAGTTAAGTTAGGACCAGATTAGATATTAGGAAATATTTGCTTAGTGTGAGAGAGGTGAATGCTTGGAATGCATTGCCACAGGATATAATGGAGGCAGGGTCAGTTAATGCATTCATTAATAGATTGAATGCATGCAGTTATTTTTAGTTTAGGTAAAGTGTAATAATCTGGTTTTATACAGACTCTGTAGAGCCTCCTAAACCAGTATAATGAAGTTAATTTACATTAAGCTAAGCACACTGAATGAGCTGATAGCTGCCAGTGACTCATGGCAGACTGCTTGCATCAGGCTCAAACCCATAGCTGATCTTCTTCTTTTTCTTCTTCCTCGTTCATCTTCAGACCTCAACTTCAATGACTCTAACGAAGGCAGAAGTTGACTCAAGGCTCTGTACACCTCCGTACAGCTTCTCGTGGTAGAACACTGGCTGTTGCCAAATGCTACTTCTTTTGTCGGTGTACAGTGGACAGGACTGCAAAATATGTTCTGTCTTCATGGGGGCTGTGCCGCAGGCACAAAGGTCTGTAGTACCAATCTTTAACTTGTTGTACAGATGGCATCTAAGTCTGTTGTGACCTGTGCGTAGCCGGAGAATTATCACTTGATCTCACCTGGAGAGTTGATGGTAGGCATCGTTTTCTATGTGGCCAGGGTGGACTTTTTTCCATTTTGCACTGTATGTTGCCCTGATGAATGCTTTTTTGTCTCATTGTATGTGATTTCTGTATCACTCTGCTGCAGCATTCCTCCCTCTCTGGCAAGTCTGTCTTGCCTCTTCGCTGCCTAGAATGTTGCAGTGGGCTGGTATCCACTGGACTGTGCTTTTTTTGAAGCATTGGAACAGGCGTTCGAGTGAGTCTGTCAGAGCACCGAGTTCATTTTTGTGCTGGTTCTTGACCGCCATTAACACCACGAGGGTGTTTGTGAAAATGACCACTTGCTTTTCTGCCTGCTCCTTATGGTCTATGAGGGTTCCAGCTGCTTGTCTCAGGGCACTGGCTTCAGCACTGAAGTTGCAAAGACCCTATTCTGCCTTCAAGCGGCAGCCCTGGATACAGGCTGTACTAGTTTAGTCTGGCCAAGAAAATAGGGATGCAGTGAGAAGGTCAACCTGGTACTCGTAAAAGCTAGCTGAAACCGGATTGTGATGGGTCAAAAGGCACAGATACCACAGCCTTGCTGTAAACTATGACAAAATGTCGAAACATCCTTTTCAGGATGAAGAAGAAGAAACAGGAGGAAAGGCATAGAGAAGAAGAAGAAGAAGAAGGAGGCAGAAGAAGAAGAAGAAGAAAAAGGAGGATCCCATTACATACTTTGTTATTAGAGATTTAAAAAACTCTTTAATAACTGCACCAATTATATTCGCAAAAACGATAATTAAATTTGCAATTTTCTACAGAAAAATCAAGAAAATTAATGTACAAAACTTACCCCATAATAATAAATACTAGAAACAGTATTGGGAGCACAATTGCAATGGGTACATATGAGGAGATAGTACTTGTACCTGTGGAGAGGAATGAGAAAATTACCATAAGTAGAGGGTGTGGGGAGGTGGGGGTGTGGGGGGTACTTCCTCCCCTACTACATTAGTTGCTTTGGAAATACCTTTAACTCAGCCAACATCTCAAGTTTAGTATGCACAATGGGTAGAAGACTCTCAAACTCATGGTACCATACATTTCGTTATTCAGGTAGCAAGGATCAGGGTCAGAATCAGGGTCAGGTGAAATATACTAATCAAGATCCCTACTTCTTCTCGAAGTCATGCTTTGGGAAACTTACTGTGTCACAGCAGTCTAGTCAATGGGATCGGGATCGATAGAGTGATCCCCACATTGGTGAGCTATTTTAGGAGCTTTGCATTGCCCTACAGTCAAAAGTAGCCAGATCCATCTTCTCAAATGTTCGCCCATTGTAATCGATGAGTACCACTTTGTCAGCATTCACTGTTTGTAAGAGTTCGAAGATAGCTCAGTTAAGAGCTGTAACCACCACCAAAAAAATAATGAAGAGTTACTGTGAAACATACTGTGTCACAGCAGTCTAGTCTACCAGATTCACAGTTGGCAGCTATTTTAGGAGCATTGCATTGCACTACGGTTGTTGAAATAAACTAGTTGTAATCCAGCATAATGAAGTTAAGTTAAGTTACAGCCAAAAGTAACCAGGTCATCTTCTCAAGTTCACTTCAGTCCACTTATGTCGTTAGACGTCGTGTGAGGGTGCGACCTCCTTTGTTTTTTTATATTTTTTGGCAGCTGAAAATCCACTGGTGACTTGCGAGATCAATCCCAGCATCTGTTAGCTCGTGGAATATACGATCGCCTATTTTTGAGACTGGTGGAGGTGGAAACTGGGGATTCCATGGTGAAGTGGTTAAACCGTCGGCCTCGTGATCAGGTGGTGTTGGATCGACTCCAGACTCCACCGTCTTTTTCACAGGTGCTTGATGCGGAGTCCCCTGCATCTCGTAGTCGCCCCTCAGTCGTCTTGTCCTTGACCTGCCACAAAATTAATTATGCCATCATCCTCTACGATGGACGGTGGCCTTAGCCTTTGGAGGTGGAAGCATAAGTTTCAGGGGAAATATTTACCAGATGATTCACATGAAAAAAGCCCGCGACTTCAAGCACCCGAGGGTAACACCTTAGCTTGAGACCACTGGGTCCCCCAAGAGCAACTATAACCACCACCAAAGAAACAATGAAGATTAAATGAACTCAGTATAAGTGTCTTCCAACAACATCCCTGCTATTCACTCAAGGTATTCTGAGTTTGAAAAAAAAAATATGGCATATATGAGTAGAAATTATTCTTTTATTCAGTTCTATCCTGATATTCATAGAGGTTAGCAATTTCCGTTTGTCTTGGAAGGCCTTTTATGCCAATCCCTTATTTGTCTAAATTTCTGTCTAGTGCAGGCATCTACTGTGATGGTTTGCCAATTTTAGTTCTTAGTTGACCTGTACTTCTACAAGGGCAGATGCCCCTATGCAGGAACCCAGCTCTGGTGTGAGCTGAATGTAGCTGGGAGAAGGGTTTCCTTCTTAGCGGTCTAGGCTCGAGCAGTTTAATACTCCGCTGTGTTGGGACAAGCACTTACGGAGGGTTGGTTAGTTATGTGTGATTCCATCTTAATAGACTCAAACACTAGAGCATAGTAGACCTGCAGCCTATTAGGCACGATCTATGCTGCTCTAAACAAACCACCTAACCATAGCCGGTGTTATGCCATGTCACACAGTTAGTCACCTCTTACGACATGCTCTCTGTGTGGCAGTGGTGCTATTCTTGTCCTTATCATACATGAAGACCCCGGCAGACCACTAGGTTTACCCTTAAATACGTACATTTCTGTATTTGATCTATTATTTCTCCATCAATAATTATACTTGTCTATTACCACAGTCTTTGTCATCAATGTGTTTATTTTCATGCCAAACTCTTTGGCTGTGATGTTCATATTGTCAAACCTCTTCATCTATTTCATCGATCAACTGATGCTATGCTTCTAGTCCGGTGAGGTTCACGATCAACTGATGCTATGCTTCTAGTCCGGTGAGGTTCACGATCAACTGATGATATGCTTCTAGTCCGGTGAGGTTCACGATCAACTGATGATATGCTTCTAGTCCGGTGAGGTTCACGATCAACTGATGATATGCTTCTAGTCCGGTGAGGTTCACGATCAACTGATGCTATGCTTCTAGTCCGGTGAGGTTCACGATCAACTGATGATATGCTTCTAGTCCGGTGAGGTTCACGATCAACTGATGCTATGCTTCTAGTCCGGTGAGGTTCACGATCAACTGATGCTATGCTTCTAGTCCGGTGAGATTCACGATCAACTGATGCTATGCTTCTAGTCCGGTGAGGTTCACGATCAACTGATGCTATGCTTCTAGTCCAGTGAGGTTCATGCTCAACTGATGCTATGCTTCTAGTCCGGTGAGGTTCACGATCAACTGATGCTATGATTCTAGTCCAGTGAGGTTCATGCTCAACTGATGCTATGCTTCTAGTCCGGTGAGGTTCACGATCAACTGATGCTATGCTTCTAGTCTGGTGAGGTTCACGATCAACTGATGCTATGCTTCTAGTCTGGTGAGGTTCACGATCAACTGATGCTATGCTTCTAGTCCGGTGAGGTTCATGCTCAACTGATGCTATGATTCTAGTCCAGTGAGGTTCACGTAGGAGACTGTGTGTTTCAGGTATTCACTGATTCCCCCACAGTTTTTCGAGCATGGCCAGACTGCTTATCTTTGGTCTGCATAGGTATTTTGGTGTTTGCTTGAGTCCTCCACAATCGCACATGGCAGTCAATGTCTCTGAGCCAAGTTATAGGCTTTTAGACTTAACGGCCGCTGCCCAGAAAAACCTTCTAGTTAAAAAATCTGCCCAAAGTATTTGTATCTTCCTCCAGGCCTAGTAAGCCACAGGAAGTTGTAAAAATACCTACTTCGTATAGCCGAAGAATTCAGCTACCTATCAACAGACATTAACATGTCTGTTTGAATACCAGGATTCCCAGTATTCCAATTGAGGCTTGTGCTGCCATTAGGTGTAACTTACTGAGAGTGTCAGAGACACCCTCGATCCATTGACGTCGAGACTTGCATATGATATGCTCTTGATGCATTCTGACTAAATGATCAAACCACTTGATTTGTTGAGAGTCAACGTAGGCACTAACTGGGTTTGTCCCCACAGTCTGCCTCAGCGTAGTGTTGCGGATTCATATCTTGGACTGTCTCTCTGGCTGCACTTCTCACACAGTGCATCTCACAGCTCTGGATCTTACTCTTATGGGTTGCTAGTAAAGACCAAGATTGACATGTAGGAATAAATAGTGTATTTATCAGGCTCCTCTTAGTTGAAAGAAGCATTCTAGGGTGTTTAAAAATCGGTGCAATTTGATTGTGGTCACTGTTCGCCTTCTGAATTATATGTGCAATCTCTCTGTCCACTTTGCCGTCATAGATGAACATACTACCTAGGTATTTGAGCATCCGTGCTTGCTTGATACCAATGTCACTGATGTGGAAACGTATATGTACTTGTTCATGTGAAATCAACATAGTCTCTTTATTTGCCTATGTTGATCTTCATGTCATAATCATTACGGGATCAAGATGCAGAGCAGCGCATGAGCTGCAGTGGTCAGCGACCCATAGCTGACTGCTAGCGTCAGGGCTAGCGAACCAGAGCTGCCAAGACCCTTCTACACCTCCAAGTGGTAATCCTGGATAACAGGCTGTAGCAGGGCAGACTGGCTAAGGAGAAGGGATCAAAGAGGGAATGCTAACCCGGTACTCAAAAAATGCTTGCTGAAGTCGGATGTGTTGGACCAAAAGGTGCAAATATCGCAGTCAAGCTGTAAACTACGACACAACGCATTCCGTTCTCTGGACTACATTCTGCTACTTAAGCACTTTCAGAGTTTGGTAGCGGGAGATTGAGAACGAATGAAGCCAAGCCAAGCCAAGCCATATTTGCTACAAGCGAAATGGAGATAGTTCAGGTGGGGTTGTAGGTCTTCTCAATTTTGGTAACAGATGACCTGATCATCAGCAAACAAGTTCATTTAGGGACTCTTCATGAGGGTTTGCCAACTGTGTCATTTTATCCATGTAAATTATTAACAAAAGTGGAGAAAGAACACATCCAGCACTGGAAATTAATTTCTGATACCTGCATTTATGTTGATTACTGTTTTTAAATGAACTAATACCCAGTGGTCTCAAGGTAAGGTGTTCGCCTCGGATACTGGAGGTCGCGGTTCAAATCCAGGTGGAGATCAGGATTTTTTCACTTGGATCATATTTTCCCTGATCTCTGAGTAGTGAGATCAGACACCCATGCGCAGTGGCGCACATGTTACAAACACCTCAGCAGTTGGAAATCAAAAAGAGTAGGCTTAATGGCAGCTGCTCTGGCAAAATTCAAAGTAAAAAAATCTATTCAAATTATTCTAGGGATTCTCGCCGCACAGAGAATGTTGCAAAAAGGGTACTTTGTGTCTATAACATCAGGTCTTAGTTGTGTGGTTAGCGGAGCGGCATAGATGGTGCCTGACAGGCTGCGGGTCTACCTTGCTCTAATTTACGCTTACCCCTCCCACCAGTACAATAAATAGACGATCGTATATTCCAGGGGCTAACAGATGCTGGGATTGACTTGGCAAGTCACCAGCGTATATTCACCTGCCAAACAATATGAACCAAGGGAGGTCACACTTTTCCACAATGTCTAACGACAGAAGTGGACTGAAGATAGATAGATAGATAGAATAATATAAGTACCTGTTGAAAATTTCACTGCGGTTACATGTATCTCAGAAGTACACTCCCAATCATCTTTGCACGCCTGGATGCAAGCAAACTGTGTTTTCTCTGGAAGTTTCACAAAATTTGACTGGAAAACCTTAGCAGAGATTGTCTGTAAAAAAACTCGATCTGAAACAAAAAAAATCTGTTTTGTACATTCAAAAGACATAATCAAGAAATTTTTGCAATGTTGAAAATCAGGAATAAATGGTCAATCATTCAAATCCTTTGTGGTTGCTGTGGAGCATAGCCCTTAAACAAATATATGCCAAATACTATATACTGTGCCATCTTTTCCTTGTTCGCTCCATGAATTCATAATATCTTTTTATTTAATTCTGTCTCTATTTCTCTTAACTTAACTTAACGTCTTTATACTGGTTTAAAAGACTCTACAGAGACAGAGTCTGTTTACAACTAGTTTCTTGGATGGCGGTTTAACCGATGTGCGAATCCATCTTATTAGACTCAAACATTAGAGCTAAGTAGACCTGCAGCCAGTTAGGCACCATCTATAACTGTTCTTAACAAACTACTTGGGGAAAGGTACAAATAACTTATCCAGTGTTTTAACATAAGTTTTGCAAACTCTTGAAAAAAAGAGTTTCTTAAAAATTATATTAACACAAACTTAATAAACAGATGTTCTATTCATTATATTAACATCAGCTTTGTAGTCCAAGGTTAGACTTTCTGTTACAATTGTTAATATTAGCTAATAAAATGTCATCTCAGCATTTATTTATATTTCTGACATGTATAGGTACATACAAGAAATACTTGAAACTCTAATTACAACTAACTTACACATTTACACTGCGTTCTCATCATAAGTTCACTCTGATATCTAGATCTCTCATGATGAAAATCAGGTTGCAAAAGCTCAGTTCGAGAGAGGATGTATAATTTGTCGCTAACTCTGGTCATTTTCAACGTTATAATGCATCCGCTCTTGCTTTTCTAGGAAGAGATTTTCACCATGCTCAATGGTTGGAATAGTAACAAGATTTGCATTCTGTATTATGCTAGTCCTATTTGGCATGTCAGTCTTGCATTCTGGCACATAGAGCTTGGGAATAATTGGATGGGCTCTTGAATATTTAGGAATTCTTAGTGTTTTGTAGCGTACAGTAATTGGTACCCTTTGTTGCTTGTCACCAACTTCAGCCATTTTCAAAACCTTTATCTGTCATCTTACCCCGTGCATTCCAGAACAGTAACTAGTTTACAATGCTATCAGTTAGCTTCCTTAATGTGTGACCAGCAACTCTGCTCACCCCATTGAGGTCGTTCAAGGATTCCTATTACTACAACTGAAATATTGCCAAACTATCCTAGTGATGCACAAACTTCTTTCCTCTCATGCAACCCTAATTGACAAACCCTTCATTTCAGTTAAACTCCATATTAGATGGTCCATATAGAAAATTTCACAAAGCAGTTAAACTCCATTTTAGATGGTCTATATAGCAGGTTTCACAAAGCAGTTAAACTCCATATTAGATGGTCCATATAGAAAATTTCACAAAGCAGTTAAACTATATTTTAGATGGTCCATATAGCAGGTTTCACAAAGCAGTTAAACTCCATTTTAGATGGTCCATATAGCAGGTTTCACAAAGCAGTTAAACTCCATTTTAGATGGTCCATATAGCAGGTTTCACAAAGCAGTTAAACTAGACAAATCAGCAAACAGACCAATGAAACTGCCTAAGTCTACCAATGAATCTCTTCACGGTGAGCAACCATCACAAACACATGAATGACATAATGAAGAAGCTAAAACTGACCTTTATTGCAATGTTCATCCGTTGAGGTGAACACTTGGAAGGAGTTTGCCAAAAACTGAGATGGCGTGTCTGTATCACATGCTTGGTTCCATCGAAGTGTTACTGTCTCATCACTTTGATCGAACCTCACTACAAGGGAGACTTCATCTAAGAGAAAGAATTGTTCATTAGAAATACAAAGATCCTTCTTCTTTGGCCTAGTCGTCCTTCTTCTGCATTAGTTCTCAATCTCCCGCTACCAAGCCCTAAATAGGGCTTTGCAAGTAGCAGAATATAGTCAGGAGAACAGAATGTATTGTGTTGTTAGTTTACAGCTTGACTGAGATATTTTCAGTCTGATACGTCCGTCTTTGGCAAGCATTTTTGGGTGCCAGGTTAGTCTTCCATCTTCGATCCCTTCTCCTTACCCAGTATGTTCTGTTGCAGCCTGTTATCCAGGATCACCGTATAGAGGTATAGAAGGGTCTTGGCAGCTCTGGTTTGCTGGTCCTGATGCAATATGAGACATGAAAGTCTTCTACAGAAGCTACTAGATTCAAGGGAAGAGAGGAATCGGGCATCCAAGACTTATCTTTACATCTCAGGCATGCAAGGACATTAAAGTATGAACTTATGATGTAATGAAGAGAATTGCACAGCATGGGGTCAAATGGAGAGACATACTCAGACAACCTTACAACCAGTCTCAGGATTGATAAACCAGATGATGATGATGATGATGATGATGAGGATGAGACAACTTTTGAACATTTCCTGGGCAGAATTCAACACCAACCAGCAATATGTTTCTTCCATCATATGAAAAACAAAATGGTGGGCATACATCGAGCACATGATTAGAATGAACACTATACTTAACATCTTTATACTGGTTTAGAAGACTCTACAGAGTCTGTATACCAGTTTCTTGGAGAGTGGTTTTATTGAGGTGCGAGTTCATCTTAATAGACTCACTAGAGCCAAATAGGCCCGCAGCCAGTTAGGCACCATCTATAGCTGCTCTTAACAAGCCACCTAGGAAAAGGTACACATAACTTGGGTAAATTTTTAATTTGCATTTTGTCCGGGCACAGGTCGTAAAACCTACTCTTTTCGATTTTCAACTGCCAAGGAATTTTTAGCGTACTTGACACCGAACATGGGAGTCCGATCTCACTGCCAGAGATCAGGGAAATTTATACCAGAAGATTCATGACAAAAAAAATGGTCTCCACCGTGATTCAAACACTCGACCTCTGGCACTCGAGATGGGCACCTTACCTTGAGACCACTGAGTCCCCACCAGCGACGGGCTCCCACTACAGAGAGTTATGTGAGCTCCATATGGCAGAATAAAGAGGAAGGCCAAAAGAGACTCTTTGCAGAATGATTATCAGAGAGGGCTCAACTTTTGAGTCTAAACAACTGACAAGGACTTAGAAAAGTGTGGTCCCATCGTTTAAATTGGAGAGCACTTGTTTCTGTCTTATCTACTGTGTTCAGCGCTCAAAGAACATAATAGATAGATAGTCAGGGCACAAATACTGGGTCAGAAGGCACACCGGAAAATATATAATCACACAACGCTCACTGAATATGGATGAGTACACAGTTAAATATGAAGAGGCTTCTAAAGTGATGCTTAATAATTTATTTAAAGAAATCCATAACCGAAAAAAATAGTACAATAACTTCATTTGATAAAGCAATGTCATGTCTAAAAAAAACTATTTTTGAACATAGTCATCACCCTTGGCTGTACATTTTTTCCAACGATGGATAAGAGCATAAGACCCCTAGCAGGCATCATCAGAAATCTCTATAACTAGGAAAAAGAGGCAAAGGAAGGTCAAGCAAGACATTGAGAAGAGACCATGGAGAGGTGATATGAGCAAAGAAGATGAATGCAGGCACGACACCTACCTTTTGTTCTATCATAGTAGCAATTAACAGGGATCATGCCAGACAGCCACAAACTCTTTTCTGTCTTCAATGAAGTAAAAACTTTGGTAGTTGCTTGCTGTGAAATATCATCATCTCTTTTACGACGATATAAATCATTTACGTTGTCGTAAAAATCATCATCTTCATCAATCTCATTTTCAGGGAAATCATAATCTTCCATTGCCTGAATGGCAGTGGCTGGATACATGACTACAACGGCAACAGCTGTTTTGTTAATGTCAGGAACACTGTTGAGGAATTGAAGATCACTGAAATGTACAGTTCGGTTGTATAGAACCTCACTATGGTCATCAGCTTTGCTACTTCTAATATTAAACTTTTGTACTTCACCGTCTGCAGCTTTGATTGTGTGCACATCTATCTGTGGGTACTCCTAAATAAGATAGAGGACAGATGTAAGGAAAACAAAGAATAATTGGATGTGACATTCTCCTGAATATAATTTAACATTTCATGGTAGACGAATCATAACCTTGTGAGTTTCTGCTTTTTATTCTTCTTTGATTCTTCTTCTTTTGTCTTACTGCTCTTGCCATATGGCATCGCAGAAAAGTGGGATGAGTAGATTTCTTGTTATCGCCAAGTGGGAGGCTTGTGCTATCATTAGGTGTAACTTCCTAAGAGTGGCAGAGACACCCTCGATCCAGTGATGTTGTGGTCTGCCTCTTGCTTGTGGACCGGAAACCTGCATATGGCTTGGCTTCGTTCATTCTCAATCTCCCACTACCAAACACTGAAAGGTCTAAGTAGCAAAATGTAGTCCAGAGAACGGAATGCACTGTGTCGTAGTTTACAGCTTGACTGCGATATTTGCACCTTTCGGTCCAAGACATCCGACTTCAGCAAGCATTTTTTGAGCACCGGGTTAGCATTCCCTCTTCAATCCCTTCTCCTTAGCCAGTCTGCCCTGCTGCAGCCTGTTATCCAGGATCACCACGTGGAGGTGTAGAAGGGTCTTGGCAGCTTTGGTTCGCTGGCCCTGACACTAGCAGTCAGCTATGAGTTGCTGACCACTGCAGCTCATGCACTACTCAGCATCTTGATCCCAGACCTGCATATGATATGCTTTTGATGCAGGCTGGTCATAATGCATTCTGACTAAATGACCAAACCACTGGATTTGTTGGAGAGTCAATGTAGGCACTAACTGGGTTTGTCCCCACTGTCTGCCACAGCGTGGTGTTGCAGATTTTGGTCACGGATTGTCTTCTTTGATGTTCATCTTGGAAAGGATGTTGGAACATTGCATCACAGTTTAAAGAGAGGTTGAGATATCTGCAACTATTGTATAAAGCTATATATTGTATATTGTAAACTATATAAAGCTTTAGTTAGACCTAGATTGGAGTACTGTGTACAGGTGTGGAGTCCTTATCAGAGAGGGGATATAAACATGCTGGAAAGAATACAAAAAATAGTGACAAAGCTGATAGTGGGATTCAAGAATTACAGTTATGAGGAAAGACTCAGAAAAACCAGCCTACAGTGTCTAGAAGATAGAAGAATTCGTGGTGACTTAATACAGGTTGATAAGATGATCAGAGGAATGGATAAATTAGACTATAACAAGTTTTTTTAAAATACAGCCACCCACAATAACAAGAGGGCATAGCTACAAGCTGACTAAAGAGAGGTCCAGATTAGATATTAGGAAATTTTTTTTAGTCAGAGAGTGGTGTCTGCTTGGAATGCGTTGCCAGGGGAGGTAGTGGAGGCAGGGACAGTTAATGCATTTAAGAATAAACTGGATGCGCATAGCTTTTAGAGCAAGGTGATGTAAATGTAACTGGTTGTATATAGACTCTGCAGGGTCTTCTAAACCAGTATAAAGACGTTAAGTTAAGTTAAGACACATCTAGTTTCAGATGTCTTTTCTTTTGGTACTAGGTTTGCATTCCCACCGTGATCCCTATTCTCTTAGCCAGACTATACGAGTAGTGCAGTCTGTTTCCAGTGACACCACTTGGCGACAGAATGGTTCGCTGACCCAGATGTAAGCCGCCAGCTATGAGCCATCAGATGCTGTAAGCACATTCACTGCACTTCCTCTTTAGCCCTCTATATTGTGGCAAATAGTCTGTGTAATGTTTGTTGTATTCGTTGTCCGCCTTGCACCTTTCCATGCAGGATCATATTTACAAGACCTT
Organism: Ariolimax columbianus; assembly: GCA_036924085.1. Classification (NCBI taxonomy): domain Eukaryota; kingdom Metazoa; phylum Mollusca; class Gastropoda; order Stylommatophora; family Arionidae; genus Ariolimax; species Ariolimax columbianus. Next base: position 30,642,262 of record JAVGWX010000020.1, on the reverse strand, counting down.
TTAATTTCTATGTGGTCGTACCAAACGAGTTTCTGTCTTTTGACCATTGCCAAGAGGTCTTCAAAAGGCCTTATTGGTATTTTAATTCTTTCTTGTATTTCCTGGTTTGTAGCTCCAAGTTTTGTATGTGACGTTTAGAAGTCTTCGAAATCATCTCATCTACAAGACCTGCATCCTGTAATTGTCCATGTCTCACAAGCATAGAGATATATTGACAGGACCAATGTACGCATTAATCTGATCTTTGTGCATATGGCTAACTATTTAACCTGCCAAATTATGTTAAGTTATGCAAGCGTAGCTATTGTCTGTGCTATTCTGGACAACATCTCACATTTTGATCATTCCTCACTGACAATTGAGCCCAGACATTTAAACCGATTGACCACTTCGAGTTCCTGGCCATTAGCTTTTACACCATCGTTGAAGCCCTCAGGTTTGTCAGTCATTAATTTAGTCTTTTTATCTCCATTCAATAGTCAAGTTCTGTTTCATTGAGCCTTCTGACCCATTCCCGGAGCTTCACTTATGTGCCAGCCAATCCTATCGATGTCATCTGCATAACAAAGGTTGGTAATCATTCTGTCCCCTATCTTGACAGTACCAACATGATCTCCATGCGCGTCACTCATAATACCCTCAAGAAATATGTTTAGAAATGTTGTGGCGATTGTACAATCCTGTCTCACAATGACCGATGTGCCAGCCCCTTCACCTCCCATTCATAAGTCATGCGCCGGATAATGCCTTGTCATACAGGTGTTCAAGGACATGTATAATATTTCCATTGATTTTATTCCTTCTCATGGTTGCCCACAGTGCTTTATGCCATACCCTATCAAACACCTTCTTGAAATTAACACACATGATACAATTTAGATTATTAGGAAATTAAAATCACACGGAATAGGTGGTGAAGCCGCCAAATGGCTTGAAAATTGGTTAACGGAAAGAAGGCAGAGAGTGGGCATAAATCAGGAGTACTCTGAGTGGTGTGAAGTAAAAAGTCGAGTGCCACAAGACATGTTTTGGGAACAATTTTGTTCTTGATATTTATAAACGATTTGGACAATGATATGGAATCAATGATTGTAAAATTCGCAGATGACATAAAACTATGCAGAGTAGTGTCTCATCTAAAGCAGAAGTGGAAATATTGAGGTTGAATTTACATACAAATTTGAGAATGAACAGTGAGCTGGCAAATGAAGTTTAAAGAAGATAAATATAGAAAAGGAAAGGGACCTAGGGGTTATATATTATACAGGTAAGGTGAGTGCACAAGTCCAGGTAGCAGTGAAAAAGGAAAATGCAATGTTAGGTATGATAACAAGAAATATTAAACATAGGAGCAAGGAAGTGATTGTCAAACTGTATAAAGCATTAGTTAGACCTAGATTGGAGTACTGTGTACAGGTGTGGAGTCCTTACCGTAGAGGAGATATAAACATGCTGAAAAGGATACAAAGAAGAGCAATAAATCTGATAATAGGGTTCCAGGATTACAGTTATGAGGAAAGTCTCAGAAAAACCGGCCAAGTGTCTAAAAAGGAGAAGAATTCGAGGTGACAGTACAGGTTTTCAAGATGATCACAGGAAAGGATAAATTAGACTTTAACAAGTTTTTCCAAATACAGCCATCTATATGAACAAGAGGTCACAGCCACAAATTAATTAAAGAAAAGTCCAGATTAGATATCAGGAAATATTCTTTTTAAGTCAAGCGTGGTGAATGCGTGGAATGCATTGCCACAGGAAGTAGTGACCGCACGGTCAATTAATGCATTCAAGAATAGATTGGATGCACATAGCTTTTAGACCAAGTGAAGTAAAAGAAGCTGGTTGTATACAGACTGTATAGTCTTCCAAACCAGTATAAAAACATTAAGTTATGTAGGGCGTTCAAGTCAAACAGGGACTTTTTTTGGTAAGGAAAAAAATTTTTTTGTTCATGTTGTCAAAATGTCATGAATTTTTCTATATAATCTCCTGCAACGTTTATGCAGTTATCACAGCATTTAAGTAATGCTTGAAAAGCTTAGAGTGTAGAAAGATTTGTCATTATATCTGAACCAATCCAGGACAGCCTGTTTCACTTCGTCATCGGTGCTGAAATGCTGACCTGTCAGAAATTCTTTTAAGGGGTCCAAACAGGTGTAAATCGCTTGGAGCGAGGTCTGCGCTGTAAGGTGAATGTGGCGATACCTCCCAGCCAAGTTGTTGCAGATCGCACATAGAGCGGTGAGCTATAAGGGGTTAAGCGTTTTCTTGCAGGAGCAGGACGGATGCCCTTTGTGATCAAACCAGATAACTGTTGTTATGTTGTTGTTATTATCCCATAATTGCTGAGCAAGCCTGCTCTTGGCAGCCCAATGCCATTCTAATATATATGAAGGTCTTCTTCAGTTGTGTCACTGTTCCGTACAGTGTGTTGGTTATTGTCGGCAGTGCTTGTAAGAGTCCTTTTCTCATGTCCGCAAGTGCCTTGCATTCAATGAGTAGATGTCGAACTGTTTTATCAGGATGAGAGTAATGTCTGCACGAGGGCAGGTGCTGGGGATTGATGCGGTTCAAGTGGCTATTGACTCTGGTACACCCTGTTCGGAACTGAAAGATGAGACTTTGATCTCTTCTATGTCATTTATTTATGTTATCATAACTTGTTGGCTGTGACATTTTGCTCAATACACTGTGACATGTTGTTCCCATTGCCCACCTGTTGTTCTCGTCGCCCACCTGTTCATCCAGATTTCCCCGAGTATTATTCTTAATAATTCATTTTACTGTGTGGTTACTGCAAAGGTCTATCCAATTGTTATTTCGAGGCTCCTGTTTTTGCCAATCTGTTGGCCATCTCATTCTCTAGTAACCCACTATGTCCAGGGATCCATTGCAAGGTGACATTTATCCCGCAGGCAGTGATAATGTTGTTGATCAACCAACAATATCTCCTTTTCTTTGTATCGGGTGTTCTTCAGCGCCCCCAGAACCAACTTGGAGTCACTAAATATGACCAAATGCATCAGCAACAAATTGCCCAAGTCAAACTGTTACTGCAAAATCTCAACTGCCGTTTTTATAGCCTCAGCTTCCACTTCATCGTTTAAATGGTTTTCGGCGCATGAATCACAAAACTCGTATATGGAGCCATCCGGGTACTTCAAATGGATACCATACCCTGCAAAAGAGGTAGATTTGAATGCTGATCCATCCGTATAGACCAGGACTGCCGATTTTGGGTAGCTAGAGACTGTCTCCTTGTTACAAGAGCCTCTCCCTGTGCCAAGAAAACTGTAGCTATAAAACACATTTAAAATGAACTGAAACACTCTCTGACCTAAATTAAATTAAATCTGTTTTCCAGATTCGCTACCAAACTTTGTACAGATGTTTGAAAGGAAAAGACAAAACAGATCCAAATGGATACAGGCCTATCAACCTACTGAGCTGTGTCGGCAAACTGATGGAACGTTTTATAAACACCAGACTAATGTGGCATCTGGAAAAAAAACGCATACTAATTCCACGGCAAATACCTGCAGCCAAACGACAACCCAAACTACCTGGAAGTCACATTTGATCGGCGCATGACATGGAAAAGTCAGATCGAGAGAAACCGAATGAGAGCCAGAGAAAGAATGGCAATCATAAGGAAACTTGCTGGCACAAACTGGGGAGCAGACGAAAGTATACTAAAGAAACTGTTCACTGGAAGAGTGAGACCAGTTCTCGAGTATGGCATTGCGGCATGGACAACAGCAGCAAAGGCCAACTACGATAAAATTAGCAAACTCCAAAACCAAGCCATGAGAGTTATAACAGGAGGCATGAAGTCAACGCCAATTGTAGAACTTGAAAAGATTACAAAACTGCAATTCATGACCGACAGAAGAGACTGCAGAGCCCAGCAGCAATCAGAGAAACTCAGAAGACTGACTGACCATCCAATGCACAAGAGACTGAACAATTTTGGAAATGGGAAACTAAAGCGGAGAAACTTTGCAGAAATAGCCAAAGCTAAGATGCACGAAGACCCAATGAACGCACTAACAACACCAAAGCCCATCCCTACTGTACGAAAATCTACCTGGAGGCAGCATATATTTCCAGAGGTGATAGAAAATATACCAGGTATTGGAAACAAAAACTGCCAGTCTGAAAAAGCAAGAAGAGATTCTACTCTGAGTTACATAACGGGAAAACTACCCAAGCATGGACTGGACCGATGCATACACCGACGGTTCTGTAACAAACACAACACAGAACGGAGGGGCAGGGGCATTCCTGAGCCTATCAAATGGCAGAAAAATAACACTGTCATTGGCAACTGGAAAATACACAAGCAATTTCAGAGCGGAGGCAGAGGCACTGAGGGCGGCAGTGGAAGAAATGGTGACAGGTAAAAGGAATGAAAGCCATATAGTCCTGCTTACAGATGTCCTGGCCGTAGTCACAGCACTAAAAAGCCAGAAAAATACTGAACTTAATGATTTAAGAGCAGTACTTTGTCAACTATTCCAGCAGTCCGCATTAAAAAGGGTAGTGGTGCAGTGGGTTCCATCTCACTGCAACATCCAAGGCAACGAGGAGGCAGACAGACTGGCAAAAGAAGGTGCAAAACTACCAAAACCAGATACTAGTATGACATACGAAGAGTCAAAACGGCTTATTAGAGCTAGATACATGACCAAATGGGAAACCGAACATACTGGCTACACTAAAAACGATGCCTATTACCAGTTGAACAGAAGAGAGCAGGTCACTGGCCACAATAGACTGAGGTACCACCTATTCAACAAATTGAAGATAGGTGGCACCGACGAATGCCCGTGTAGTACCGGGAAAATGACCGCCGAGCATTTGCTGCAAAACTGCCCGACATACGAGGATCAGAGAGAGCAGATGTGGCCATCACCAGTGGCAACACTAGATAAGCTCTATGGCAGTGTCGACAGCCTCAGGATGACCGCTGCCTTTTTCGAAAAAATAATGGTTATTGTCTGACTGCATACGATGAAGAAGAAGAAGAAGTACAGATGTTTAGCCTTACAACCAATGATACAATCAAACGGGACACAATATCTTACTGTTGAACTGGCTAGAAATTAAACTCATTAAATATCGGATTAAAAAACACTCTGTAGTTGGATTAATTTATGTTTGCATATTTTAGTAAAGAATATCTGCATATCGCAATATCTGAAACTCGCGCGCGTTTTGATTCACACTTCACTTTTTGCGAAACCGGAGATAAGATTCACGTTGGTGCTAGGGAGGGACAATATCATGTTGGTAGAGTGGACTTTAATTATTGCTAAACGACACGCACCATTTGTTGAATCTGTTGAGATTATCAGCTTCAGAATAGCAACACTCAAGCTGAAAGTGCATGTGCTGCTTGAAGTTTAACTACAATAACCAGCACACAAAATAGTCGTCATTGGGGACTATAACGCATGAGTAGAGCATAGGCAGACAGGCAAATGTTACATCAACACCTTCTCCTACGACATACGAGAGGTGAGCGTCTGGCAGTCTTTGTCGAAATACAGGAGTTTAATGTAATGAACACCTACCTACAAAAACCGACTGGGAACTAATGAACCTGGCAGTCCCCGAACTGGGAAACCAAAGCGGAAATAGACAATGTGCTAAGTGACGACATCAAGTTTGTTACAAATATGGAGGTGCTGCAACGACTAGATATACATAAAAAGCAACCACAGATCCATTATGGCAACCTTAAACATGTACTCACTACTGCACAAAAGATGTTTCCAGATTCCAACAATGCTTGATGCTGCTAGGCTGTCAGAGAAAATCAAACAAGAAAATTGGAGGTGCCGGGATCTCCTACCAGCGACCTGAAACAGCTGACAGAAAAGCTTAAAGCGTGCATCACTTCGGCAAAAGTATCCAAAGGGGCAAAAGGCAGTCGGATTAGCGAAGACACTCTATAACATATGAGAAGAAGATTGAAACAGAATGGCATGCACAACAAACTCGAGTTATGCGAGCTGAACAAGCTGATCAGAAGCAGACTAAAAGAGGATTATGAACAACATAATCTGAACAAGATGATCAGAAGCAGACTAAAAGAGGACTATGAACAGCATAGTCTGAACAAGAGGATCAGAGCAGCTCAGACAAGAGGGAGCGTAATCAAATGCCAAAAAAGCCTTCTCCAGTCAAAGAATATTACGATTGCCTTAAACAATGCAGATGATGTCAGCGCAACGGATTGACCAGGTAAAGAGCCAAAATATCATAGAGTGGCATTTAACTACTCTGTTCAACATCTGTCTGAACCAATGCCAAATCCCTGACCAATGGAAAATGTCAAAAACCATACTAATCTATTAAGAGGGAATCAAAGAAAACCTGGCAAACTACCATCCGATTTGTCTGCTCTGCTCCTTTTATAAACTCTTCAGAAAAGTGATCGTCAACCACATAGAGAAGCTACTAGATGAGAACCAACCACGAGAACAGGCAGGTTTCAGGAAAAGCTTCTCAGCCACTAACAACCTCCACACAATCAACCAAATAAAGGAAAGGGCGCATGAAGTACAGATGTCTTTATGCCTTGTGTTCATGGATTATGAGAAGGCTTTCAATAGCATCAAAATAACTGTGGTGTTGAATGCCTTTCGATATCATGCAATTGCAGAAAAATACGTTTAACTAATAGAGGAGATAAACAATGGATGTCCAACGGATATCACTCTCTTCTATAGACCGATCACCATAGCAATACAACATGGCGTCCGACAGGGCGATACAATATCACCAAAGCTATTTATAGCAGGCCTTGAGGAGGTCTTTAAACACATGGACTGAAAGGATAAGGACATAAACATAGACGGGCAAATCTGAGGTTCGCTGATAACATTGTCATCCTCAGCCACGACGTCAAAGAAGTGAAGAAAAGTCTGAATGAGCTCAGCACAGCAAGTGTTGCTGTTGGCCTAGAAATCAATAGAAAGAAAATCCATAAAGGAGGTATACCCCTTGGATTTTAGCTTATCGAAAACGTAAATTCGTATAATCTACCTAGGCCAAGAGATCACGAACTCTCATTTAATAAATTTAGAGATCTCACGAATGATAACAGTGGACTGGCTCAGTTTCAACTGTATTAAACCCATACTGTAACAGATGTCAAACGACAACGCTAGGGTTCACACCTTCAACAGTGTGGCTATTCCAGCCATGGTATATGGCTGCGAGGTGTGGAACCTACGGAAAGCTGGTGCAGATACTTTGCGTTGCCCAACGAGTGATGGAGCAAAGAACATTGAAGATCTCCATTCCAGACAAAAATCCGCAACATAGAGATCAGACGTCGAACTTCCTACTCTGACATCATAGATGGTGCGCCGTTACAAAAATTCAGATGCGCTGACCACGTGGTGTGCATGCCGGATAACAGATGGACACGTAAAGTGATGTCGTGGTGGACATACAACTTTAGCCACCCTCAAGGACAACTGAGCACGAGGTGAAAAGATGGCATAATGGAGGCCCTCGGCCCATTATGGTACACCAAGGCAAAAGAGTGAAATGAGTTTACTCAACATTTGGCTACCTGGCATGAGACACACACGCCTGGTTGAATACTAGGATTTTGAGACTTGAGTGTGACTAAGGTTAATTAATGTTATATGGTATGGGCACTAACTCACTGTATTTTCATCTGTTAAACCAGCAAGACATGTTTGTTAAAAAATTCCGCCCTGTAAGACTTATCACAACTTACCTGGCAAACTCTCAGCCCATATACTTTGCTATCTGTGTAGTTGTTACACCACTGGATGGCTAGTTGCGAATCCTTTTCCAATTGCTTCATGGAAACATATACTGCCATATCGTCTCCATTCAGATCAACTATCACATACTGCGGTGTTGAGTCTGAAATAGTCAAAGCAAAATTAGAAATGTTTTTAAAAATTGTACAGTAAGCAGAATATATGAGGTGTGTTCAAAAAGTATCCAACCTTTGCGCTGGAAAAATATAATTACTCATCTGGAGGTTTGAAACCCTAATCTCCTTCAAAGTACTCTCCTTGGCAGTTGACATACCTCTCCCAGCGGTTCCGCCATTGTTGGAAGCATTTCAGAAAGGCCTCGTTGGGAATGGAGTAGAGCTGGGTCATTGCATTCCGCATAATGTCTTCTCGCAACTCAGAATGGGTCTCTTTCAGCGAAATTTTCAACTTGGGGAACAGCCAAAAAGCACAAGGAGCCATGTCAGGGAAATACTGAGCCTGGCGAACAAGCGGAATGTTGTGTTTGGCCAAGAAAGTCCAAATCAGATGTTAAGAATGGATGGGTGGGTTGTCATGACGGAGCTGCCAAGTTCCTATTGTCCACAGGTCCAGTCATTTGCATCGAACAGCATCACGAAGGTGATTGATGACTTCCAGGTAGCTCTCTTTGGTAATGTTTTTGACCTCGTGGTACATACTCGTGATGCACAACCCCACGAAAGTAAAAGAAATGGTCAACTTGATTTTAACATTGCTTCGCACCTGCCTTTGCTTTTTTCGACCTCAGGGATGATGGATGATAGATGTCTCTACCGTGACAACTGCAGCTTTGTTTCCGGGTTGTACCTGTAAATCTATGACTCATCACAAGTGATCACAGTGTTCAGGAAGTCGGGGTCGCCGTTTGCGCAGTTCAATATGTCTAGTGAGACTTCCAGATGAAATTGCTTCTGCTCCATCATTAGCAACTTTGGCACGAATTTCCTGGACACTCTTGGCATATGCAAAGCCTCGTTCAAAATGGAGTGTACCAAATCAATGCTTATCCCCAACTCATCTGCCATTTCTCGAATGGTGACATGTCAGTACTGTAAGACCAAGGTCCATAATAATGTTCATCTAGGCATCTAAGGCTCATTGCGTCAATCAACCACTATCATGTCCAACTGCTGATGCTTGTTCATACGTAGTGTGTCGACCGATATCCCTACAGACTCACCAGGTGGAGCCGAGTACTCTGCTGCCTCAGGATGAGGGTTGCGATGAGTGTGTGTTGGACCAATGTTTCTGTCAGGCTGTCTGCATCTGACTCCCTGTTTTTTTGCGTTTCGCCCAAGGCCTCTGAATTTTGTCCACTTTCGAGTCAGCTTGACCTTTGTTGTGCTGAGAATCCGATGTTGGGAGAGGTATTGTGTAACCTCCGGTGAAGGGGGGGCAGGAGGTAGGTGGCTACAGTTCAAGTAGGAATGCCTTTGACTAGTGATAACCTGGGCTGTATTCTAGGGTGCAGTTAAGCAGAACGTTGAACGCCATCATGGACTGGTTTCCCACGGTTTAAGCGAGGCACAGCCGCAGCAAGATGCAACATAACAAACGAGATAACCACTCGAAAGTACATCAATTCCACAGAATAAAGTCCTTGATACCACCTGGTAAAGGAGTTGTCAATTTTAATCTGAACAGGAACTAGCAAACAGCAGAAAACTACACAAACACCGGAGCGAGTTGAGAGCACAGTCAATCAGGCGCGGCCATCTTACTTTCACTTGGTCCATACAGTTATAGAAATAATTTACCAAATATTACAATAAAGAGAATAATACAATAAATAATTAGTTTAAGAAAAAGTGGAAACAGCTACATACCAGATTTTGATGGAATGTCAAGCGCAGTATAATTTTGAGAGCGTCCGATTCCATTCTGAGCCCAGATTTTGGCAGTAAGTGGACCTAGTGGTAAGTTCTCTTGTGAGACTACAGCGTATGTCTCTAGGACGGTTTTGTTAACACTGAAACCATTTTCTGACGAGACTTCTATGTAGTAGGACAAATTAGTTCCGCCTATTGCAGCATATGGCAAAGGCTGAAAAATATATAGGATACTGAGTACATGTCATGTTATCTAATGTGAAACAGACTGACATTACGTCACTCAGGGTGGACCAATGAGAGCTCAGCCTCAAAAAGTAGATCAACCAATCAATGCACGCAGCTTCCTGTCTGGGCATAGGCATTGAAAACCAAACTCCAGCAAGTTTGATCTTGAGCTGTCCTTTCTGCTCCTCTCCAGTTGAGGTTCAGTTAGCAGAGTTCATTTTCATAATCTCTTTACCAAGTGGATTTCATGCATGACCCGTCTGGTTACATTTGATGGTGCTTTCCGTAGTGTGTGTCCTTTCCAACCTCATTTCCAACATTTTATCTGTTGCTCCACTGGCTATTGTTGGCTCCTTTCCCATTGGACTTCATTCCTCACTATGTCTTCCCAGCCGATATCTATTATCCTCCATAGACCTTTACTGACGAACGACTGGAGTTTTCTTTGCATTGCTCTTTCAGCAGATTGTGATTACGCATCTTTCCTTGCTGTTTCTGTAGCTTGCTCGTGATTAACCCTCTCACCCTTGAAATATATGTGATTCCAAACTCGTACACTGTCTGGATATCTAATTCACTGATTAAGAGATCATCTTATAAAAATGATTAAATTAAACCGGTAGCAGAAACTGCCATCAGGGATGAATCGTTAGAGATGCCATTGTATTAAGAGACAGCTTGTTCGAGACAAACCCCGAATTTTATGAGGGAAATAGATGTGATTATTTGAGAGTTAACATGACAAAACAGTTATACATTAGAACAAAAACAAATAAAGACTGACATTTAAAAAAAAATGAAAGTCTTTATCAAGGACAGGACATTTCAGAGCAGGTGTTAAAAAGATGTTAAAAAAGATTATCAGAAAATCAGTTCAACTATTTACCACCGTATGCTAATCTTTAGCAATGCAAGCATCTCGACACAAAAACTTTGTGGACTATGAAAAGGAATTTGGGGATCAAGATGCTGAGCAGCGCATGAGCTGCAGCGGTCAGCGACCCATACCTAACTGCTATCGTCAGGGCCAGCGAACCAGAGCTGTCAAGACCCTTCTACACCTCCACGCAGTGATCCTGGATAACAGGCTACAACAGAGAAGACTGGCTAAGGAAAAGGGATTGAAGAGGGAATGCATAAAATGAAAGCAACACAGACTGCACAATGTGCATGTCAGAGAGGACCCCAGACTCCAGAACACATCCTGCAAACATGTCCACTGCACCAAGACTCCCGTGAGAAGACCTGGCCCGAGGAGAGAAACATACAAGACAAACTGTGGGGAACCATTGAGGACCTGCGACTGACGTGTCACTTCATGGAGGCAGCCCATCTAGTGGCATAAAACGAGCATACGAAACCGAATGCAAAGAAGAAGAAGAAGATAACACGACTAAGATGGATTATGAATAATGGTGTCAATATCCTCATTTAAACTAATGTCCAAAAAACCACCACAACAAAAATAGAGTGCAAGCTTCCTTTAAGTAGGGCATCTGCAATGGTGGCCATATGTTCTTATTAGAGTGCAAAATAAAGGTATAAAAACAAGCTTAGCTCCTTCGTTTGAGCAAGAGAAAATTAGATCATGAAAATGTTGAGGTTCAAACTATTTACCCCAGTTATAGTTAACCGTTACCTCACTAGTGGCAAATTTGTAGCCAGAGTAAAATCTCAGTTTTATGCCTAAGGAGAGAAAACTAGTTGGGCACATAGTCTCTGCATTGTCACCGGTTTATCGTTGCAAAAATATCTCTTAATGCTGAACATCCAGGTATTTGAATCAAAAATAGGTTCCGTCTGCTTCAGTTTCAACTGGCAAAATGTCTTGTTTGATTTTAAAAAGAATTTTGAAATGATTTATTCTCTTTTTTACTCGCATTGATTGTCCCATTATTGAGGGTGATGAAGTTAAGTTGTTGCAACAGATTTTTCTTAGATAGATCTGTTAAGTTTACTTAAGTAGATGTATTAAATACGTTTGTAGTGGAAACTTACATATATGAATCATGTTAAAGGACATTATCAGTGCTTTGTAACAATTTCAAAAATTTACTGGACACTTGCTACACCCCGAAATAGGCGAGTCTAAATGTTTGTGCTGTTTTTGTACTTCATCTTCTTATATCTGAGAAACTAAAACACACTACAAAAACAATAACAGTAACAAGTTTTTTTTATTACTTTATATCTCTACACACAACACAATCATATCTGTAGACCAACAAATAAAAAGGGTACAGGCTTTCATTTGAAGACTTCTTGGAAACTGTCAAAAGAAGGAAACTCGCTTGGTGCGGTCACATATCGAGATCAAATGGTCTTGCAAATACAATCCTCGACGGAAAGGTGCAAGGCAGACGACGAAGAGGCCGGCCCAAATAGAGGTGGGAGGACAACATAAGAGAATGGACCAATCTCCGACCAGAAGCGGAACAGGCAGCGGCTGCTGACAGAGAAGGGTAGCGTGTAGTTGTGAGGATGTCTTCATGTGTGCCCCAACGACCTCACCGGTTACAGGATGACCTGACCTAACAGGCTCTCAAAATCAACAACCGTAGTCAAATGTGACATCCTGAAAAATAATGCAGTTGCAGATGAAACTGCTTCAAAATTTCATGTCTTTGGGTAAAGGTTAAACTGCAGCAGTGACCCCATGCTTCTATCATAGCAATAAACAAAAAGCAATTTTTGCAAGAAAAATAAGAATACAAATATTAAGTCAGTGATTGCACTAACCTTCCACATAAGAATAAGCCCAGGCATCAAGGTACCACTGACATTAAGACTGTCAGGTCTGCTGAAGCTAAAGGTGTCTGTCTCTGGTGGTTGAGCAGGAACTGTGAACAACAGACAGGATATGTAATCAAAGCTGAAACAAACCTTGTACGATAGCTTTTACAGATAAGAAATGATCATCACAAAGACAGTATCTTTCTAAGCAATGAATTTCTAACTGGCGTGCCACATAATGTCATGATAACATAAGAAAATATAAAGTGAAACAAAATTACAAATACAAAATTACGAGATACCGCACCGAGATGAAAAATTAAAACGAAACCTACATTACGACCAACAGCCCTTCATCAGGGATAACAATCAATAACAATAATGAACTAGCCAATCATAAAAGAAGAGAAGAATACATAAATGGCGGCTGCCAAAATAAAAAGAGAAAATAGGCTACTTAACTGAGAAAATGTCACACCACTCAAGGTCAGATGCCAGATACCATGATGTAATTTATATCACAAATTAATTTGTATATTTATATATATTTTTTTTCTCTTTACTCTTCTAATTTATCAAGTCATAATAACTCGCGAAACCCCAAGTGACCTATCGTCTAGCATAACATCGCTTGTGAAAGCCTGCTCCAGCCTTTATGGCAATAAGCGGATCCTGTTACTGTGGCACACTTAAACAGCTCATTTTAATTTGATGTCTTGTTTTTTTTGTTGTGATTTGTTAGTTATTTTCATTAGTTTTTTGGGTCTCTGATGAAGACTATCGCCAACAACATAGGTATTGTTTTGTTTTTTGTCCTGGTGTAGTAACTGAGCCATTCTCTATGTTTTTTGTATCGACTCAATGATTTCTCTCCGATTGGGTTGGAGCATGTGTCTACAAGCAGAGCTCTTACCGTTATGCCAGTTTCATCCATTGATATCTGCTGATTTGGATTGTTTTGGTAGTCCTTTAGTTTATGGGGATTGCTTTTTTGCTAGTACTTTAGTTGGTAAGGATGGTTTTTTTTTTTAGTAATTTAGTTGGTAAGGATGGTTTTTTTTTTTTAGTAATTTAGTTGGTAAGGATGGGTCTTTTGTAGTAAGTTGATAAGGATGAGTTGCCATGTTGACCACATTGTACAAAGATGCAAGAGAGGGTTAGGAGCACTCAAGACCATGGCTGTTGCCGACTTGGAATAACGCCTCCTGTTCATCCTATTTCATCAGGTCCTATTGTCTGTCATTGATTACGAATTAGGCGTATTCACACTATCAAGAACACAGTGGGAAAGGTTAAAACGCATCCAGAATGAAGGTATGCGACTGGTTCTGGGCTGCACTAGAGATACCCCGATTGTGATGATGCGGTAAATGTTGGGAATGTTATCAGTGACATCCAGACATAAACTGGCACAAGTCAAAGCCTATATGCGTGTCACCACAGACACGCTGCACCCTCTGCACAGTAGTATCTCAGACATCAAGAATCAAGAGCTGGTCGTCATGGATGGCACAGGCTGAGACAACAATCGAACACGTCACTCGAGCTGAGACGATATCCAAAGGGGAAGAATGGGTCCACACTGGTGAAAGAATGATAGAGTAACACAGAGTCATCATAACTTTAGGCAAGGAATGCAGAGAACAGAGCAGAGCACGAGGTGAATCAGCTGATAACTGAGAACACCCATGAGAGTGACGCTGTCATATACACTGACGGGTCAGTTGTGCGCGGTGGGACATCAGGTTGGGTTTCTCGGCTAGAGTGAGAGGAGAGGTCGTTGCTGAGCGCAGTAGGGCATACATGTCAACAATCTCCAGTATGAGAATGGTGACAGAAGCAGTGACCTCAGCACTGAAATGGATATCTGAGACTTCTATAACAAAGGCAGTCATCGTGACAGACATGCAAGCCGTACTTCAGAAAGTACAGAAGGGACGGCGTAGGTATGAATGGATAGCTGCTGTTAAGGCCTCAAACCTCCAGGGTTTATCTGGATCTACTGTCCTGCTCATGCCGGGGTTCAAGGCAATGAAAGAGCTGACATCTTGGCTTCACAAGCTCCCATCATGGGTACATTAGTAATGAATAGAAGTGACATTTTGAAATCAATCAACGACCGCCTGCTGGATGAGGACACCACAATAGATGAAGCAGCAATCCACAGACTGCAAAGTTTCGACATTAAATGAGGTTTGAGCGAAGTCGGGCACATGAGAGGACGGAGCAGGAGAGTGTACAACCAGCAAGCTACAGGGACCATCAGCATCCTTACACCATTTGGTGAGAGAGACTGAGTACCTATGGGTATGCCCAGAGTGCAGTGACGTCGATTCTTAGAAACGGAAAGGATGAGTTTTTTGTAAATTAGCTGGTAAGGATGGGTATTTTGTAGTACTATAGTTGTTGGATGGTTTTTTTAATAATAATTTAGTTGGCATAAAGATGGGTTTTATTGTTTAATTTAGTTGGCAAGGATGATTTTTGGTAATAATTTAGTTGGTAAGGATGGGTTTTTTAGTGGTAATTTAGTTGGTAAGGATGGTTTTTTTTGTGGTAATTTAGTTGGTAAGGACGGGTTTTTTTGTGGTAATTTAGTTGTTGAGTAAGTTTATTGGGGTAATTTAGTTGCTGGATGGGTTGTTTGGTAGTACTTGACTGGGAGTGGATGAGTTTTTGTAGTAATTTAGTTGGTGAGGTTATTTTTTTTGTAATTCTTCACTGGGAAGGGAGCAGCATAGCACAGTGATTAGCGCCCTGGCATCGTATCTGACTGGTCCTGGGTTCATTCCCCAGTTGAGGCAGAAATGTTTTTTCAGACTGCAATGGCTCCCAGGTTGACCCAGCCTTAAATGGGTACCGGTTGAGTCTGGAAAGTAATAGCGGCGAGGGAGAGGAGATGGCTACAGCCCTCATATAGCCGAGCCTTTGAAATTTGAGATCGCTAACATCTCACACACCTACGGCAGTAATGCTATAGGTTACTTTACTTTAATCACTGGGAGTGGATGGGCTTTTGTTGTAATTTAGTTAGTGA
The DNA here is from genome assembly GCA_036924085.1 of Ariolimax columbianus. Taxonomy (NCBI): domain Eukaryota; kingdom Metazoa; phylum Mollusca; class Gastropoda; order Stylommatophora; family Arionidae; genus Ariolimax; species Ariolimax columbianus. The sequence goes on along the minus strand of JAVGWX010000020.1, from coordinate 30,626,627 downwards.
GGATGGGTTTTTTGTAGTACTTTAGTTGTTGTGTCATCATGTAGAATGTCCTTTGTAGAACTTCGCTCCCATCAGTATGTCTGAAAGAAACTCGTTCTCTTGCCAAAACTCAAGCCTCAGACACAGTCATACTCGGGCATTTCTGGATATCTTGGTGCCATCGTTGTTGTGTGCGCCGTTTAATATAAGCAAAAATAAAAAGCAATAAAAGAATAAAATAACTTGTTTCCCTATGGATTCAAAAGAAGAAGAAATAGAGCAGAAGAAAAGAATGATAAAGATTGTGGTAAATGTTTATTACCTGTCTGGTTCGTTACAAACTCAAATTTTGTCTTTTGACTCTGGCCTCCACCTCCACTGTTAGAAACAACAACAGTATAATCGGTGAAAGCAGTCAGGTTTGATAGAAGCACTCTCATGCACATGTAAAGTGTATATGACATCAAATCTGCTGTTGAAGGTATGGTCACCTATGAGAAAAAAAACAAAATAAATAATTATTACATCAGAGAGCAATTTCACGTGTGTTGAAAATTTTGATAAAAGATAAGAAATTTGACATCAAATATTTGTTAGGGATTTCATGCAACCAGCAATATCACCAAAACTTCACTGGGCTGAACATGTAGTACGCATGCCTGACAACAGATGGACAAGTTGTTGTTATCCTATAGCTGAGAAAGCCTGCTCTTGGCAGCCCAATGCCATTCTTATTTACGAGGCGTTGTTAAACCAGACCTAACTGCACCAAGTGAACATATATACGATGCGCATGATGATGTCACTTCTGATGTAAACAGCACATACCAACTATCAAGTTTGCAACATTTCATTATACTCCAACTCATAGTTTCCTCAGCAGACCATCAAAAACATGACGGGTGTGATATGGAATCCGTTCAGAGTTGATCAGCAAGCGGTGAATTGGTTTTTAACAGCTGAAGGATGTAAACTAGTTGACATTCATCGCAGAATGCAAACAGTGTATGGTGACAAAAGCGACAGTCCACCCGAATTGATGCATCAATTTTGACGATGGCATCTTCTGACGCAACAATATGCACCTGACCTGGTCTTGGAAGATTTTTCGTTAACTCACGTCCTTCTTTAAACATTGTTGTCCAGTTTTTCACTAATGTCTTCGACACACTTTTGTCACAGTACACTGCCTGCATTCTGCGATGAACGTCAACTGAGCACATGTGGCCATCACCAGTGCCAACACTAGACAAGCTCTATGGCAGTGTCAACAGCTTCAGGATGACAGCTGCTTTCTTCGAACAAATTCAAGTTGACGTCCGACAGCGTACGAAGAAGAAGAAGAAGAAGAATGTCAACTAGTTGACATATTTCAGCTGTGAGAAATTGAATCACCGCTCGCTGATCAACTCTCGACGGATTTCGTATCACATCCACCATGTTTTCAACGGTCTCCTTAGGAAACTATGAGTCGGAGGATAATGAAATTTTGCAAACTTGAGGGTTGGTATGTGCTGTTTACATCAGAAGTGACGTCATCCTGCGCATGTTCACTTAGTGCAGTAAGGTCCAGTTTAATTTTAACACGCCTCGCAGATACAGGTTTTCTTCAGTTGTTTCACTCCGTACAGTGGCAATTGTCGGCAGTGCTTGTAAGAATCTTTTTCTCCTGTCTGCAAAGCACCTTGCACTCAATGAATAAGTTTCTAACTGTTTCATTAGCGTGAGAGCAATGTCTGCACAAGGGTAGGTGCTCTTGATTGATGCGGTGTAAGTGGCTATTGACTCTGTTATGTCCTGTTCGGAACTGAATGATGAGACTTTGTTCTCTTCTATGTAGTTTATTTATAGCATCATTACATCATTACGTTGCCCATCTGTTCCTCCAGATTTCCCTGGTATTATTCTTAATAATTCGTTTTACTGTGTGGTTACTGCAGGGTCTATCCAATTGTTGTTTGGAGGCCCCTGGACATGTATTATGCATCCCTAACAGATGAATAAGGAGAATGACATTTTAGTGGCCCTATATTTGCCCTATTTATACTGAACAAAGAGAGACAGTCTGACCCGGGGGAGTGACCATGTTCGAAAAGTGGTTGAGGTCTGGTGAAGACTTGAAATGCACAGTCTCCTTCGTGAATCTCACTGGGCAAGAAGCATAGCATCAGTTGATCAAAGAAGAAGTTAGCCCAATTCCTGTACATGACCACATAACCGCACATAAAAGAGCTGTATGGAGAGAATCCCCAATAGTGCTTCGCACATCATCCTTTGCACTGGTGGGGAATCAACGTAATCCCAGTTAGTAGTGAGCGACACGTAGATAAATGCAAGCATAGCACAATCACCTGGAGGACCAAGTACACCTTCATCAGCGCTTGCCCAGGACATGAGAAAAGCTACTGCAAATCTGCCACTTGATGCCCCTTTCAAGGCACATAAAAGAGTAAAGTTACTAATTGTGGACATCCAATAACAACAATAACAAAACATTTCATTTTTTAAATAGCTAACTTTGTAAAGACTTCACTCCATTTAACGTTTAGTTGACAGTGCCTTACATTTAAGATCTCTGGAACCCCCTGTGTTCTGTACAGCCATAAGTGAAACTGAAGAGGTACCTCAGAAGACATAAATGCATAGAGCCTGAAAGTTTGGTGATCCATGCAGAAATAAACATAGGCTTCATATGGGCTGATGTTTTTCACTCTCAACATCTGCACAGGTCCTGGTTGAACTGCAAAATAAATACATAAACATAATATAAAGATTTGCTATGATTCCTTAGTATTCTTGTCTCTATAAGTGATGCAGCAGAGATGTAGAAAGCACAAAATGGCTGCTGAGCATCTGCTACAAAAATGTCCAGTATATGAGGAGAAACAGAATACAGCATATGAGGAGAAACAGAATAGAGTCAGGTGCATGAGAGGAGAGGGCAGGAGTGTTTTCAACTAACGAGCTACAAGAACCATCACTATCCCCACCATTCGCCATTTTCTGAAAGAAATTGAACACATATCAGTGTATCCGGAGTGCAGGGAAGGCAATTCTTAAGAACACATTGCATTATAGTTTATGGTATTGCTGTTCTTAACACCTTCATCATTCCCCAGCAACACACAGCTGGGGTAAAGTTTATCTCTTTGAACCTGTGACCTCTATATACTGGTATGTGTGTGTAAATAGCCTATTCCTCAAGTGACCCATGATTTGATGTGACAGGTGGATCATTAATTTAAGGCATATGTCGGGCTGTACTGCTAGGATTTTGGCCATAATATCATGACGTGTAAACAGTACACACATTTCCAGAAATAACGTATATGGCGGCGCCCACAAACTTTGAATTTTTCAGTGTTCTTTTGTAATTTTTAAGATGGAAAGAAGTTTTGAAAATTTGAGGTAAGGTCACTCTAATAGGCTAACAATAGAAAAAGTAATTGACAATTGGATTTAGATGGTGATCATTCTGTAAAGGACAAGTGATTATTTTAATGACGGCACGTGTGATTTGGATTATGATCAATACAGATCTATTCCTGTCCCTCGGAAGATCAGATTACAGTCAGTCAAGAGGGGGTGGTGGGGAGTGTAATGTATCAAGTAAATTTGGTACATCATGGTCTTCAATAAATATACTACACAATTTACTGGCATAACAAGCAGGAAGATTGGAGATGACCAGGTCTGTCAATTTGAAATAGAATCATGACATTAAAGCACATTGTTTTGTCATAGCAAATAGATTTCTTCAAATGTCTACATTGTAGGTATTTTCTCAGGAGTACAGGGGAATGGAATTTTACAAACCAGGTGGCCAGGGTTCCAGGACTCATATAAGATCAAGGCAACTGCTGACCAGAAAATGATGTGTTAGAGCGATGATCGTCAAACGATATTTAAAGTCGTTCGTGAGAAATATTTTCTTCATGAAAATTTGACTACCTTTATTAACTCCGAGTTCGATTTGGCAAAACTACATGCACTAAATTGGATTAGCTGTTCTGTAGGAAGCTGACAATTCTGGCTATGGTTTGTACACAATGAAAGTTGTCATGCTATATACTTCAATGGTAACTTCTTCTTTGTTGCGTTCAGTTTCGTATGCTCGTTGGCACCATATGGGCTGCCTCCGTGAAGTGACACGTCAGTCGCAGGTCCTCAATGGTTCCCCACAGTTGGTCTTGTATGTTTCTCTCCTCGGGTCAGGTCTTCTCATGGGAGTCTTGGTGCAGTGGACATGTTTGCAGGATGTGTTCTGGAGTCTGGGGTTCTCTCTGACATGTGCATTGTGCAGTCTGTGCTGCTTTCATTTTATGCGTGTGTGCATTTAGTCTGCAATGACCTTTTCTGAGGCGAAAAATTGTGGTATACTGTTTTCTATTCAGTCTATTGATTGGGTCCTGTGAGTATTTACTGTTTGCTCTCTCTATCCACTGTTTATATTTTTTTTAATGTTTGCCTTGACTTCTGGCAGTTACACTTGGTGGGTGAATTGTTCTCTTTGTCTTCCCTCCCTGGCTAGCCTGTCCGCCCATTCATTCCCAGGTATGCCGCAGTGAGCTGGAATCCACTGGAGGGTTATTGTGGTCTGAGAGTTTGTTTAGCTGGCATATCAGTTCCCTTTCCATACTATTTCGTGGTTCTCTTTGTGTGGCCTGCAAAATTTCCATGCAGTCGCACAAAAACACTATTCTGTTATCCTGTAACCCCTTTTCATCCAATAGTTTGCCTGCTTCAATTATTGTCTGTTGCTCTGTTCTTAGATTTGTCGAGGGCTCCCCGGCAGTACTTGCTTTTTCTATAACGGTTCCATTTTGTAGAAATATGACGAGTCCCACCCCTCCTTTCCTCAATGCTTCCTCTGATGATCCATCTGTGTAGACGTGCGTCCACATGGGTTGAGGATAGGCGTCTCCAATATGCTTTAGGGTTTTTTCTCTCAATGCATGGTCTGATTCTTCCACCTTTCTATCGATACCTGGTATTTTCGCTTCCACCGTGAAGTTGGGCTGTTGGTCTGTATTTTCATAAAATTGTATCATTTCCCATGTCGTTGGACATTTTGATATGATGTCACTGTTTCTGGGTGTAAGGGCTTTTGATAGATGATTGAAGCTTGTTCTTTTTATGCGGTTTTTTGTTAATTCATTGACTTTTCACTGCATTGGATGTTTATTCATACGCTTGTATTTTTCTGTCAGGTTTAGTATTTTTCAATGGTAACTAAAAATGCAAATGACGAAAGCAGAAAGACATATCAGCAATATTTCTATTCATTCATCTATTCTGGAATGCAAACGAAAGCCCCTAATGTCTGAAACGTCATTGCTGACTATGCGTCTCAGGCTGAATGATTTAGAGCCAGGTTTTTTCAGGTAGTAGAGCCAACTTGACAGAACTTAAGTGAAAACTTGAAATTGACATTGGATCGCTTCTTTGGACATTCCCATGATCGCCGATCCTCACTAAACTTGCCATACATATACGTGCTTACAAGCACACACAGGATCCCGCTTGCGCTCTCTCCCCCCCCTTTCACATGCACGCTCACACCAAAATGAAATTCCCACACAGTATAACTGAATGTTTTCTTTACTTCTTCTCCTTGTTGTTTTTGTAGTAACCTTTTTTACTGGGTTGTAGCCCATTTTCGTGGTATGTATTTGTCTTTCGCCTCTCTCGTGACTAGAGTGACAATTTTGCTCATTTTACTGCAAGTCTTGTTTACGTTGTCAATCCATCTTTTCCTCGGCCTACCTCTCACCCTTCTTCCTGATGTTCTCGTGCACAAGGTTGCATGAACAAAGTGTTCTGGTTACATTCTCAGAATGTGGCCAAACCATTTCATCGATGTTGCTCGATGTAATTTAGACATGTAATTGTTCCAACCTTTTTCCGGATATTCATATTTATGATTCTGTCTCTTCTGGTGTTGTTAGTGACCTTTTGTAGGCACTGTATTTCAAAGGTGGCTAACTTTCACTCCTGAACCATATCTAATGCCCATGTCTGGCATTGGTAGCACAGGGTTGGGATAAAGATACTATTTATCATCAGGTTTTTTGCTTGGAGAGAAATCTTGGGGTGTTTTAGTAGATGAGACAGCTGGTAGGTGACAGTGTATGCTCTCTGCACTTTCAACTCTTTCTGTCCATAGAGTCTACCGACCTCAGTAAAAACAATTCCTAAATACCAACATTCTTGTACCTGTTTTATTTTTTTCCTCATTCAAGTGTGGTATGCCGTCTTTCTATATTCATTGTCTCTGAATTTGATTTGTTGATATTCATGTTGTACTTTTTAGAGTTTAAGTACAAGGAGTCAATATGACGTTGCAGGTTATGTTTATTGGGGTGGATCAAACATTGGTTGTTGATACTTTCCTGTACTCTATTTGCCTTCGGGTGATTTATTTCATATACGTGACAAAGAGGCATTTCATTTACACATGCTAATTGTTTACATTATCTCCATTCACTTCTAAGAATGTGAAACAATGACATCCATGCCTTTCCTGTACCATATCGTTTGCTGTTCACATAGCCATTTTCATTGACGTCTCTGGTCGGCTGTGAGACTGGAGCATACCTTCGAATATCCAAGATCATTGAAAATTTCCATCACCCTTTCATTACTGCTGTCAGGCCAATTGGTGACTTGTGATGCGATGATCGTCACGAACAATAACATAGGTGCACTGATGGCTGTGGAAAGATGCCCAGACAGGAACCAATCATGCAGCTCTGTAACCCACCTTCCTAAACTTTCAGTTTCTGAACTTTTCATTAAACAGTGCTCATATTGGCTGTAGAACTTTCAAACACAGCATCCAAACACTCTCTGCCAACAAGAATTCAATTACAGCTCGTTGCTTGCAACACATGTTGCACACAACGCCATTTTAACATATTACTACAGCAGCGCTGTCTGACGGAAAACCATGCAATTATGCACACATGTGCGGGAAACCTCAGTGTTGCAGCCTGTAAGTTTTAATTTTTTTATCTTTATTCTGGGATGATAAAAAAATGTGGTGTATTACTTACTGTGCAACCCTCGCATACATATATACAATAAAACAGATATAGGTAATAATATAACTTTCTTTCCATGTTCAAGCACCACGTCATATAGCGTTCATTCAGTGTTCAGCGCCTCGAATTGCCGTGTCATTCGCCTACAGCACGGCGGTCTCGCCACATGTATCCGGAAGGTTGGGACAAATCAACAGATGACCTGGATCTTATACCGCACCGCAGGCATGTATCGCCGTACGAGATATCCCATTTCTTCATGTTCCTCCTACATGGTGATACGCCAGTTCGAAGTCTATTTATTGTCTTCCAAAGTGAAAGGGGTGAGTGATGTCCAGGTGCAGGTTCCTCCTGAAGCTCGATCTCTGGGTCATGTATCATTTCATGCAATAATTCAACTCAACACCTTTCAGGGCTTGAGTGTATGGGTTTTGTTGATGTAACCCTTTGAACCAATATATCGGTGTGTGTTAACATCCCCTTTGAACCCATGACACCCGTATATCGGTGTGTGTTAACATCCCCTTTGAACCTGTAACACCCATATATCAGTGTGTGTTAACATTCCCTTTGAACCTGTGACACCCATATATCGGTGCGTGTTAACATCCCCTTTGAACCCGTGACACCCATATATCGGTGTATGTTAACATCCCCTTTCCCGCGAGCCACTCGTTTGCAGGTGTAGTGGGTGGACCAATGTTTCCAGGCATATTTTGGGCTGTACTGTTTGGATTTTGGCCATAATTTAGTGACATTAACACAGTACACACATTTCCAGAAATAATATTGTGGGGTAAATATCAAAACATGCCTTTGCGATGAAATTGTTTTTTTTTAAATTAAGGAAATGGCCATTCTAAAAGGCTAACAGCAGAACAAGCTGAAACTAATTTCAAGGATTTTGAGGCTGATAAATTAGATTTAGATGGTGATTATTCTGAAAAGGATCAGTTGTTATTTCATCGACAACATGTGTGTGATTCGGATTTCCATTCATCCACTGATTAGGATCATGCTAGATCTATTCCTCGCAGGATCAGATTACGGTCCTGGGGGGTATCCCGCATAATGTATGAAGTAAAGTTGATAAATATATTCCACAGTCTACTGAAGAAGGAAAATTGGTCAGTCAATTTTAGATAGAATAACTAAATTAGAGCACATAGTTTTGTCATAGTAAATATATATAGTCAAATGTCTACATTGTGCTTATTTTCTTAGGAGCACAGGGGAATGGGATTTTACGGACTGGTTAGCCAGTCGTCAAAGGGTTAAGAAACTTAAGGAAACTATTTAAAAAATAATGTATTTATACTCACTGACACCTCTAATAGTGTAATTCTTACTGGACTCTGAAGACTCAACTGATCTCAGAACAATCACTGTAATGATAACCTTCTTTCTGGGATCTGGAATTGTGTCTAACGAGTTTGAGTAAATGCAGGAGCAGATGCGTTTTCCAGGTTTACAGGTGCCATATGTAGTGTCACAAAGGGTGGTAACCTTTCTGAAAGTTGACCAGGTTGGAGGAATTGTATAATCAACATAAATTAATCTGGTGTCCTTGGTTAGGGTGATAAGGTAATTTAGGGTGATAAGGTAATTTAGGGCCTTTGACTAGGGTGATACGGTAATTTAGAGTGATAAGGTAATTTAGGGCCCTTGACTAGGGTGATATGGTAATTTAGGGTGATAAGGTAATTTAGGGCCCTTGATTAGGGTGATAAGGTAATTTAGGGCCCTTGACTAGGGCGATAAGATAATTTAGGGCCCTTGACTAGGGTGATAAAGTAATTTAAGGTGATAAGGTAATTTAGGGCCCTTGACTAGGGTGATAAGGTAATTTAGGGCCCTTGACTAGGGTGATATGGTAATATAGGGTGATACGGTAATTTAGGGTGATATGGTAATTTAGGGCCCTTGACTAGGGCGGTAAGGTATTTTAGGGTGAAAGGGTAATTTAGGGCCCTTGACTAGGTTGATAAGGTAATTTAGGGCCCTTGACTAGGGTGATATGGTAATTTAGGGGCATTGACTAGGATGATAAGGTAATCTGGGGTCCTTGTCTAGGGTAATAAAGTAATCTGGGGTCCTTGACTAGAGTGATAAAGTAATCTGGAGTCCTTGACTAGAGTGATAAAGTAATCTGGGGTCCTTGACTAGAGTGATAAAGTAATCTGGGGTCCTTGACTAGTGATAAAGTAATCTGGGGTCCTTTACTAGAGTGATAAAGTAATCTGGAGTCCTTGACTAGAGTGATAAAGTAATCTGGGGTCCTTGACTAGAGTGATAAAGTAATCTGGAGTCCTTGACTAGAGTGATAAAGTAATCTGGGGTCCTTGACTAGAGTGATAAAGTAATCTGGAGTCCTTGACTAGGTAAAGGTGTCCCATGGCAACAAATGCCATTGGGAATGAAGATAACTCTTCATGTACTAAGCCGTAGCATATGTGAGTTAAGGTGGACAGTTCCCTTCCTTGCTATTTATACATTACCCAGCTCATACGTCATGTACCCATTTACAGCTGGGTTGACGGGAGGAATGGCCGTACCAAGAACGAGCCACACAGATTTTTTAATATATGTCCATGGTTTTGAACCCTGGAGCGTTGTAATCCCAGTCTAGTAATCCAGCTGTCAACTAGAGCATACGCTCCTTGACTAAGGCGATAAGATAATCTTGGGCCCTTGGGATAAGGTGATAAGATAATCTTGGGCACTTGGGATAAGGTGATAAGATCAATTTCAGCCCTTGGGATAAGGTGATAAGATAATCTTGGGCCCTTGGGATAAGGTGATAAGATAATCTTGGGCCCTTAGGATAAGGTGATAAGATAATCTTGGGCCCTTGGGATAAGGTGATAAGATAATCTGGCGTTCTTGACTAGGGCTGTTGTTGTTTCGAATGCCCACTTTGAGTAGGATTACTTTTTTGTGCGCCCTGAAAATGACAGTAAGTGGTGGGTTGTCGGAGCTTTCCTCACATCCCGAGCATGCTGATAAAAGTGGACCTGGGTCCTCCAGGCAGTTGTACAATGCTTGGCCAACTCTGTGTGTAACACACTACTACAGGGATCACGTCGATCCCTCACCTTGTTAGCCAGGCTGCTATGAAAACAGCCCGTTTCCAGAAAGGGCTACAAGGAAGCCAAGGTGAGGGTCTTGTCCAGTATGTTTTGCCTGACCAGACGATATTCTTTCTTCTCTCTTGACTAGGATGGAAAGAACAGAAACCTTGTATCTTCTTCTTCTTCTTCATTCGCTCACTTGAAAATATGTCTATATCTTCAATGTAGTTTGTCTCTTGTATAACCTTTGCTTTCTTTAGTAGTTTGCACATAGGTTCATAAAGTTTCTCTTTCAGTGTTGTTGCTATGGGCCAGTGGTTTTGTATCCGCATGTCATATTCGGGGAAGTTCTATAGTATGTGTTCTGCAGTCTAGGGTGCCTGTCCGCATGTACAGATAGCTAAGTTGCCAATCTTGAAATTTGAGTACATGTGGCTGCGGAATTGGTAACTCCTGTTCTAAGGTCCAACACAACCATTTTTTCTTGTCTATTTGTATTCTGGAAGTCATCCTTTTCTCCTGTTGGTCTGTAACAGGTACATCGTATTGCACCTCTACAGTACCCACCTTTGCCAGTTGATCTGCTCGCTTGTTTCCTGGTACTCCACAATGAGAAGGTATCCCCTGCATGACAATCTTGTGCTGGTTTCTTAGTCCAGACAGTACAGCCTGTAGATCTGGCATTTTCCTGGACTTCAGCACTTGAAATGTTGATTGTAAATCTGTCAGAAATACTACAGGATGTGGACCGAGATTAGTGTTCAACAGTTTCTTAGTTGCCACCTTGATTGCCTGGATTTCTGCATGATAATTATGACAATTTCTTGGTTGTGCTCTGATAGCTTCCCTTGTGTTATTTTGGTATTCTACATACACTCCCGCTCCTCCATTCTTGTCTGCATCTTGTGATGACCAATCTGTGTATACTCTGAGCCAGGGGTTCAGGGTATTGTTTGTCCAGGAAACTGAGTAACTGTCCTACGGTGTACACTGTTCTATTCATCCTTGTCTAGTATTCCATTCACTTCTGTTTGAGTCCATGTTTGAGTCCATGTTTGAGTCCATGCTCCGCTTCGATCGGTTTGTTCTGGCACAGACTTTAAGGGAATGTCAACTTCAGGTAGAAACTGCATCTGAAATGCATGTCGAAAAAGGTAAAATGTTCATGACCAGGTCAGGCATAAAACTCGCCATTTTGGAACTTCCTACTCCACTTATACACTTGCTGGAGTGAAAGGAATGCATCATTGTACTGGACCTTCATTCACCAATGAATTTCTATAGGTTTCACCACATCACTAGTTAAAAAAAAAAAAAGAACGCTGCTGCGCTTTGGTGCATGTCAATAGAGGTGTGGTCATCTTTTAACTGCAATTTGGATGTCACCATGTTCGTCTCCACGGTGATGGCACGTGCAATTCACCCTTAGCGAACAGTTTCTTGCCTTCAAAAAACTATTTTTCAACACAGTTACCACCCTTGGCTACGCATTTTCTCCAACGATGAACAAGAGCATACATGCCACGATCATAACAATCTGCACCAGCCAAGGTGACCCACTATTTCACAGCTGTTATGATGGCATTGTTGCTAAGAAAATGTCGCCCGCGCAGTCCATCTTTTATTGGCCTGAATAGATGGAAGTCAGAAGACGCCAAATCCAGATTATACAGTTCCCTGGTCATAATCCTCTGATTTGCACGGGTGAGCTGATCAAGACTTTCTTCATTGCGTGGTGTGACAGCCGTGCATGGCCGTCCATAATGTGGCTTGTGCTTCATGTTGCTTTCGCCACTGCTGAAATACACAACCCACTGCCTAACTGTGCTAAAATCCACTGTTTGATCTCTGTAAACATTAAGCAAGTGTCACAGAATGTCAATTGGTGCAACTTTTTTCGCATGGAGGAATTCAATTACGCACCTCTGTTTATAACGCACTTCCATGACAGACGCCATTTTGTCAAACTGCTCCTCCACTGCCTTCTATTGGACGGAAACAAATTGTTACGGATATTGGTGAAAAGGTTCAAACTTTAGTGGCATACTACAAAAATCCCCCTCTGACATCATGGGACATCATATTAAAATAGGAGGCATTACTTTCAGAGCGTTCCTCCCTCATGTGTGTGTATGTATGTGTGTGTGTATGTATATATATATATATATATATACACATACATACACACACAAGGCATGTTAAAATTAAACCAGACCCAAGTGCACTAAGTGAACATATGTACGATGTGCATAATGACATCACTTCAGGTGTTAACAGCACATACCAACCGTCAAGTTTGTAAAATTTCATTATCCTCCGATTCAGTTTCCTCAGAAGACAGTCGAAAACATGGCGGGTGTGATATGGAATCCATCCAGAGTTGATCCGCAAGCAGTGATTCGGTTTCTTACAGCTGAAGTATGTCGACCAGTTGACATTCATTGCAGAATGCAGGAAGTGTGTAGTGACAAAAGTGTGTCGAAGACAACAGTGAAGAACTTAACAACAATGTTTAAAGAAGGACGTGAGTTAATGAAAGATCTTCCGAGACCAGGTCAGGCACATACTGTTACATCAGAAGATGCCATCGCCAAAATTGATGCAACAATGGGTACCTCGGTTGCTGACCAAACACCATTAGGAAGAATGCATGGAATGGAGTTTGAACCACTTGCTACGATATAAAGAGGAGGGTGATTCGTTTTTTTTGCGCGTAGTGGCAGGTGATGAACCGTGGTGCCACCACTTTGAGCCGAGCAGCAAAACTACTAGCATGCAATACAAACATCCCAGATCACCGAAACCCAAAAAATTAGGCACACATTTCCGCTGGTGAGGTTATGCTGACAGTGTGTTTTTTTTTAACATGAAGGACTTTTGTTGGTAGACTTTAAATAGCCTGGCGTGAACATCAATGACACACTAGAGAAGCTGCATACAACAATCAAGAATAAACGACCTGGCATGCTTGTACGACAATTTGCGTTCACATGTCCCGAACATTGTTCAGAAAGCGTTAGCACAGAAATGGTGGGAAGTACTGCCACTCCCATCCTATAGCCCTAATATGTCCCCCTTGTGACTTCCATTTGTTTGGACCCTTAAACAAATATTTGAAGGGACAAAGATTAGACTCCGATGCAGACATCATGGCCTCGGTGACCAAGTGGTTCAAAGAGCAACCAAAGTAATTTTTTTCGGATCCGCTACTACCCAAGCATTGGGATGTGTGTCTGAATGTGTAACTTTTTCTAACTAACCCTGTGACATGTTTGCTTCATAACAATTGCTATATTTAATTCTGTCATATCAGATGATGTAACTTTCATTCGTTTGTAATAACGTCACTGAGTTCGGTTTCATTTGAACACGCCTCATTTATTTGATATATATATATATATATATATATCCACACACACACATATATATATATAAATAAGAGAAAGAGCGAGAGAGATGTAACAAGCTGCAAGAAAACGTAGATAGCTAGACTGTATAGCTTACTTGGAATTGGAATCGGTCAATGTGACATGATATGAATCATTATATGCTGTATTTATGATACCTCGGTCAAAGGTCACTGTGAGTGTGTTTTTCTGAGTGCAAGAAAAAAATGTGATGACTGGGAGTTTTGGTTTTTCTGAAATATAAACATTTTTTGTTGTTACAATTACACGTAAAACATACTGATGGGATATATTTGTCAGAGTTAGGCATTACATACATATCAGACATGTTTGTCAGAGTCTGGGAAAACATACTGATTGGATATGTTTGTCAGAATCTGCAAAACATTCTGATCGGATTTGTTTGACAGAGTCAGGCAGAACATACTGATCAGACATATTTGTCAGTCAGGTAAAATATACTGGTCAAGATCTCCACCTCGACTTCCTCATAGTGCTCCCTGAAAATGGGCTGTTTTCATGGCAGCCTAATTAACGAGGTAGAATGGTCGACGTGACCATCACAGTAGTCAGAGACATTCATGTGAAGCCAAGCACAGCACAACTGCCTAGCGGACCCTTCCCCACCTTCATCAGTACGCTCTGGATGTGAGGAATGCTACACACAAACGCCCTTTTCAGGGCACAAAAAAGAATTAAGATTATACATTGTGGGCATTCATCATCATCTCTACCATCATCATCATTCAGTTTACAATGCCTGTGTCGTCAATACGCTTCTATATGGCAGTGAAATGTGGACAGCATATGACAAAAACAAGAGCATAGGTTCAACACCTTTCACCTAAGGCAAATGAGATCCATCCTTGGCATCTCATTGAGAGATAGGGTGACAAATGCAGAGGTTCCTTTAACGCACCGGTCTTCCATTTATGTACACCCGCCTTCGCCAACGAAGGCTGCAATGGCTTAGTCATGTTCGTCACATGGAAGACGGTTGCATCCCCAAAGATTTTCTCTATGTGCAGCTGGCGTGTGGTAAAAGAACAGCTGGTCGACCACAGCTCCGGTTAAAATACACATGTAAGCGGGATATGAAAGCTCTTGATATGGATCTGAGATCATGGGAAGACAAAGCTGCAGGCCGATCCAAATGGCGATGGAACCTGAAGAGCCACCTCAGGATGGGCCAAAATAAGCTTATGCAACACGGGGAAGTGAAGAGAGAACGCCGAAAGGAAAAGGAAAACCAAAAACTCAGTAGAGAGTTGCTACTCCAAGTCACATCAACCTATAGTCAGACATGACTGAAATGAAGCCACTACTACTACATCACTCGGGTGTTCGTTCAACATGTACTTACCAATAATCCTCACAATATACTTGAACATGTTTACTCCTTCAAATGTACACATGTAATCTCCTTCATCGACCGAAGAAGCTTTGTTAACCTCAAACATTACAAAGCATGTCCCTTGTCTGTACATCCTCTCCTTGATGCAGGAGTCAGGACACATGTTTTTGTTGTCAGGCAGCAGTGTGAGAGTAGTATTGACAAATGTAGTATTGCAGAATCGCTCATCAAGTTGACAGCAAATTACAAAATCTTTGTTTGCAGCAAAATGAAGGTATTGATTTCTTGTCTCAGTATGAGAGCATTGAGAGGTACCTGAGAAATGATACATAAATAATGATAAAGATATGTATGTGGCAGTCTTAGATACATAGAAATGTGGTACTTTTTTTGGTTGTCCTTAATCTACTTATGAGAGTTGCTTAGAAAGTAATCCACCACAGTTGTGTTCTCTGTTCTGTTCTTAAGGATCGACTTCACTGCACCCCAAGCATACCCATAGGTATTCAGTCTCTGGCAAAGTGTGTGGATACTGATGGTTTCTGCAGCTCTTTAATTGTACACACTTCTTCTCCGTCCTCTCTTGCGTTTCAGTCCGCTCAAAGCTCGTTCAATTTCAAAGATATGCAGTCTGTGAATTAATGTTTCATCTATTGCGGTGTCATCATCTAAGAGGTGGTCATTGAAAGACTTCAAAATGTTACTCCTGCCCATATCTAGTGTACCCGTAATTGTTGCCTGTGGAGCCAGTATGTAGGTTCTTTCGTTGCCATAAACCCCAGCATGATCTGAGCAATCCCCACAAGCCCCTGCTGGTTTGATGCCTTTAAAGTCATCAACCCATTCCTTAGCCAGCCCTTCTGTACCTTCCAAAGTAAAGATTGAGAGTCTGACACAATGACTGCCCCTGTTAAAAAGGTCCCAGAGAGCCACCTGACAACTGTAGTCACTGTTTCCATCTTCATTCTCGCACTGATGTTTTGTATACAGGCAAGCTCAGTGAGCAAGTTCAGGTAGCGGTGAAAAAAGCAAATGCAATTTTAATTATGATATAAAGAAATATTAAACATAGGAGCAAGGAAGTGATAGTCAAACTGTATAAAGGATTACTTATACCTAGATTGGAGTACTGTGTACGAGTGTGGAGTCCTCGTAGAGGGAGTATTTTTTTTTTTTTTTTTTTTTTTTTTTGCGTTCGCCTTATTTTTCTATTCCCCAAGGCGGTGTGCGTTGCACTGTGGTTTTTATTTTGCGCCTATCGGCCCAGTGCATCCGACTTCAGCACGCATTTTATGTAAGGGTCTGCTTCCTCCTGCATTTTCTAAGGGTTTGCTTCCCCGGGGTAACGGCCGGTGCTGTGATGGGGATCGAACCCAGCACCTTCGGGTCGTGAGCCGTGCCACTTATCCACTAGGCCACGCCGTCCGTAGAGGGGGTATAAATACGATTGAAAGGATCCAAAGAAGAGCAACAAAAGTGATCGATTCCAGAATTATAATTATGAGGACAGACTCAGAAAAACTGACCTCAAGTGTCTAGAACAGAGAAGAATTTGAGGTGATTTCATACAAATTTATAAGATAACCAAGGAAAAGGATGAATTAGACTACAATAAGTTTTTTAAAATACAGCTGCCTACAAGAACAAGAAATCACAGCTACAAATTAATTAAAGAAAGGCCCAGATTAGATACTAGGAAATATTTTGTTGGCCAGGGAGTGGTGAATGCTTGGAATGCATTGCCACAGGAAATGAATGCATTTAAGAATAGATTGGATGAACATAGTTTTGAGATAAGTGAAGTTAAAGAAACTGTTTGTATACAGACTTTGCAGAGTCATCTAAACCAGTATAAAGATGCTAAGTTAAGCTAAGTGTGATCTAATCTGCTTAACAACCTGCCCGCTCACTTTAGCAGAGAAGATAAATTTTGTTTTCTTCAAATAGTGTTAAATTAAAACACAGTATAACTGAATGTTTCCTTTACACATGTTTTTCCATTCACTTCTTCAGCCTTATATCAAAGTGAAACAAAGGCATGCAAGTCTTTCATGTACCAGCACATTTCCTGTTTACATAGCCATTTTTCTGTAGCATCTGTGATCAATTGTGAGGCGACTAGGAACTTATCTTGTACACACCTTTGAATACTCAAGATCGTAAGAAATTGCCTTCGTGCTTCCATTGCTGACTTAAAGCTGTAGACCAAATTGTTTACTTGTGATGCGACGTCATCACGAATGATGGCATCGTTACAATGCAACATGTCTGAGCTGGTGGCTGTGGAAGGACGCCCAGACCACGGCTATTCATGCAGCTATCTCTCCGCGTCTAAAAGCTTTAAATTTCTTAACTCTGCAACCAATAGTGCTCGTATCGACTGTGCAACTTCCATTCACAGCATACAAACATTTGTGAATGTTCCCCACACTTTCTTTCTCCGCTACCAAGAATTCAATTACAGCTCGCTGTTATACCATTTTTAATGGACTACTACAGCAGCACTATCTGTTAGAAGACCATGGAATTACACCCACAATGGCGGTAAAGTGTTGCAATCAGGTTGTCAATTTTCCCGTTGCTATCTTTATTCTGAGATGAGAAAAACATGTAGGTTGTTACTTTCTGCGCAGCTCTCGTACACAGCAACAAATGACTTTTTTCTTCTTCTTTACATTTTAAAAAGGTAAAGGTCAGTCCTGTTGTAACAACTGCCATCAGGGGTGAAAATAACTCTTCAAGTACTAAGCCGTAACCCATGAGGTGGGGTGGCCAGTTCCCTTCCTTGCTGTTTATACCTTCCCCAACTCATACGTCAGGTACCCATTTACAACTGGGTTGACTGGAGGAGCAGTCGCACCAGAAACAAACCACGCCCTGCTTTTTTGTCCGCCCGTGATTTAGAACCCTGGTGTGCTGTAATCCCTGTCTTAGTAACAGCTCACTGTGGATGAGGCTACACAATCCACATATCTTTGAGATTACGGGAGTGTTACTTTTTGCGTTTCTTTGGTGAATTGGTGTACTGGCATTTTTGAAAGCTCATTCAAAGATCCGTCAAAATTTGATAGATTAGCAGGTCGCACTAGTAGAAGCCATGTACATAATTTAACTCTTTCCATACGCAGGAATTTGACATCAAAACACGCTTTCAGAAGTGATAAAAACCTGCACATATGGTGATCTCCAATGAATTAGTATTCTGGGCACTGCCAATTTATGAAAGTGTCATGCTACTTTTAGAATTTTAGGGTATTTACTGAATGCAGAATTCAAAACTGCCCACTATATGCTAATTTTAATTTATTATTTAGTATGTTTTTTTTCATTCTTTTATTTAGTACGCAGAATGATAAAATCAGTATCATTTGAGAAAAAACAATGTAAAAAATAATAAATATTATTCTACCCGTCATGTCCATTTTGTCAAATCAGTGAACAAAAAATTCATTCATTCCACAAAGAATTCTTCTTCTTCTTCGTTCATCTTCAGATCAAGGTTTTGGTTTCTCTTACAAAGGACACTGTTGTTCGTAAGGCTGTTTTATCTCCATACCGCTTTTGTCTCATATCTGTCTCGCGAAGCCAGTATTGTTCTCTCTTCCTGTGCGAGCATGCGACTTTGCAGTATGTGTTCCCCGATAATGGTATGCTCCCCACATGGACACCTGTTATCTATCCCAATCCTCAATTTGTTGTAAAGATGACCCGTGAGTCTGTTATGCCCAGTTCTCAGTTTGAAGATGATGACTTGATCTTCTCTAGTTAAATTAGATCCTCAATTTGTTGTAAAGATGACCCTTGAGTCTGTTATGCCCAGTTCTCAGTCTGAACATAATGACTTGTTCTTCTCTAGTTAAATTAGAGCAGCTATCTTCTTTTCAGAAGTCGAGATTTCACAAAGAATAATGTTGATTTATGGCTGAAGATGACTGTCAAATTTGTTTATATCATCTGTCATCATTAATTTTAATATATTTTTCATGGTAATAATAAAAAGGGGAGGGGCATAATCTTCCTCTTCACTATTATCTACGACAAAATGAAGATTTTCAATTTCTTTACAGTCGCTGTCAGAATTGTTATGATCCCCATTTTCCAACAAGTTTTTATCATGTATGCACAATGTTATTAAATTCTTAACACTGCTACCAGATGGTTCAGAGTTCATACTGTCTGTGATTACAACTTAAACTCTCAAAGAAATAGTCATTAAAATTAATTTGAATCTGATGCTACGTGCTTATTTAGCATGGCAAAAGGAAACAAGACTCATCTCAAGTAAAACCTGAATTTGTTTTTAAAAGGTAACTTAAAAACTTGTAAGTTTAGCAAAGAAACAAACACTTAACGTCTTTATACTGGTCTAGAAGGCTCTGCAGAGTCTGTACACAACCAGTTTCTTTTACATTCACTTGATTAGAAATACCTATGTGCATTCAATATATTCTTAAATGCATTAATTGTCCCTGCCTCCACTATTTTCTGTGGAAATCCATTCCAAGCATTCACCACTCTCTGAGAAAAAAAAATCGTTCCTGGCTTCATACTAAAAGATATTAAAGTGGCTAGATGTAAGTAACTGAAAATTCTGTGGCCTTTATAAAGTGACTAGACGTATTGAAAGAGAAGATTTCTAGGTTATGGGGAAGTTGGTTAAAATAGGAGAAATAGAAGTTCACACAAATGAACAACGGTCGTGTCAAGTTTAATAAATCTATTTTAAACTTTGGTAGGTCATTTGATGATCCATCAAATTGTGATAGATTAACCATTCACAATACTAGAGGCTGTGTTTTCACAATTACAACTCTCTAGGTTATGGGGAAGTTGGTTAAAATAGAAGAAATAGAAGTC
This sequence comes from Ariolimax columbianus, assembly GCA_036924085.1. Taxonomy (NCBI): domain Eukaryota; kingdom Metazoa; phylum Mollusca; class Gastropoda; order Stylommatophora; family Arionidae; genus Ariolimax; species Ariolimax columbianus. The sequence continues at coordinate 30,606,916 of JAVGWX010000020.1, read as the reverse complement.
CCTGCAAACGGACGTAGTCCTATCAAGTTAAGGTAAAGCTTGCAACAAGTTAAGAGAGAAGAATAAAAGCTTATCCCTAGCCAATCTCAGATTTACTAACCTGATAGCGCTCCTGATTGGACCACAATGGTCTCCATCAGAAGCAGCAAAAGCAGCATCATTAAACCTGTGGGCACGCTATGGGTTTAATACCAGCATTTGCATAACAGCATACTTGTCTGTCTTTGTAATAGCTGTCTCTGATATAAGTCTTTGAAATTCTGACTAGATTCCTGTACTGTGGTGATTGAGCTAAGAGTTTTTACAACACATCCATCACTGTGGTTCCTCTTGCAATCCTTGGACCTTAAAGTTGACCTATGAGATTGAAGAAAGAAAATTTAGCTGATAAGCTCAAAAACTGTACTTAGAAAATGTATATTTAACACATTTGGAGGATGGATGATGACAGAATACCAAAATATCTTCTCTATGGGGAATTCAGTAAAGTTGCCAGATAGACATCGACACCTGGGAATGTCTTGCGCAAAATAGATATGACTGGAGAAGCGCAGTCAAATCGGGTGTAGCTACCGGCGAAGACGACCGTGTTGTGAAAGCCCAGAGCAGACGCGAGACCCGGAAATCCTGAACAGCGGGAACACCATCACCTTAACAAACCTCGTGTGCCCTATATGTAGCAGATTTTTTCGTGCCCGCATTGGCCTGTTCAGCCACATGCGCACCCACACCCAACAGGGAAATCTGTGACAAGGATGATATCGGCGGTCCTCATCGACAACGATGGACAGCTATTAATGGGGAATTACAGTTGGGGAAAAGGTCTCGGGGCCGGCCACTACTTCGGTACAAGGATGTATGCAAGTGGGATATGAATTACGCGGGCATCGATTTGGAATCATGGGAACAGGACGCCATGGATCGTGTTACATGGAGGGGCATGATTAAGCAACCGAATATAGTCAAATGAGATACTGATTGCTGATAGATGCTTCTCTGCCCGGAATGGTCTAACGAATCACATTCGTTACCGTCATGGACTGTAGTTGCATACCTTTTCAAAGCACAATTACTATCGTCTGACAAGATGGAAAAAGCTAATGATGATGATGAACCCTGAAAAATACTAAAGGTTGCCATTTTCAGTGTGAAACTGTAGTGACTTGAATATTTAATGATAGCCTATACAGCCAGAGCATTTAGTATGAAGATTTACATAGTATGCTAGTAAAACAAAGTAAGTAGCATGTTCTTTACAGAACGTCGCTTCTTACAACAGAGAACCTATTTATCTGTTATAAGTTTCTTGACAAGTGTGCAGTACAGTAGGTTGCCATTACTTTCCATACGTGGAAAAGAAAAGAAAACAACCCATGTCTGCTAAACTGGAAATGAGTGTGATTCGAAACGGGTGCGTAGTAAGACAAAAGTGATGTAAATAACTAAACAAGAATTGTTCTTAGAAAACGTATACATAACCTTGACAAATAATAAAGGCTGCCATTGTCATTATGAAAATTTAGTAACTTAAATATTTAACCAACACAGTCAAAGCAGTTAATATGAAGATAAATGCTAGTAAAACAAAAGCAAAATAAATAAACGAACAAGAATTGTATTTTACAAATTTATATTTAACCCTTACAAATAAATAAAGGTTGCATTGTGTTCATTGTGAAACATTAGTGACTTGAATATTTAACCACTGCAACCAGTACAGCCAGAACATTTAGTATGAAGATAAATGCTAGTAAAACAAAAATCTATGGAAATAACCAAACTAGCCCCCAAAAAATGAATATCAATATACAGGTGCACACCATAAAACAAGTGCAGAAGTTTGCATATATGGGACAAAATTTTACAAAGGATGTCCCCTCTGAGGTAAAAATCACTGTCAATATCTTTGCAACTATTATTATAATTTTTAATCCATTACATCCTAAGCTAATCGATTTATTGTGTTTAGAAACTGTTTCTTACATATTGTTCAATGCAATCTTTCACTGAAATATTACACTAGAACTGCATTTAAATCTCATTTGTAAACAAATAATATATGAATGAGGCAATGATGCGTCTCCCTGGTCTTATTACTAAAATTGTCTTCTTTCACGGCTTAGAGTGTAAAGAGTTAAGCACCTAATACCATGATCTGCAGATCTTTATTTTAAACAACTCCTATTTTTTAAAGATAGTAAGACATGTGTCCTTGTTCAGTTAATCATCTTAACTAATGTAGAATAATATATGAATCATGCCACTTTGAAAATGAAAATGTCATTGTACTAGTAATTAGGTTACCCTGCAGCTTCAACTTCTCAGTGACTCAACATTTTAAGACATCTACTACCCTACAGCCTTGAAAATACATCTTGACTACAACAGTTCTAAAGCTAAAATAAATAAACTGATTGTTCAGTTCAGTTCAGTTCAAGTGCCATCTCCACATCAAAGGTCGGCTGTAATAGATCTCTAGTGTACTCTATCTTCTGCCATAATAGTGCAATCTGACAAGCTTTGTCTGTCGGATTTCTGGATATTATCCACACAGTTAAAACGCCTGTCTCTTGAACGACTGCCTTCCACCCTACCCTCTAGTATGGTCTTCAACAAGGAGGTATGTCTTGTTATATGACAAAAACAACTGAACTGTCTAACCTTGATTTTGCTCATTAATACTCTTTTCACCCCCAACTTTGTCAATACCTTTACATTTGTGTTCTTCTCATTCCAAGAAATGCGACCTTATCTTCTATACGCCCACATTTCGAAGGCCTCAATACTCTTTTCCAACTTGTTATTCAGTAGCATGTCATTGTGCCCATACCCATACATGCATATTCATTTATACACATACATAAATACATTTGAGGGTCACTGTAGTCAAGAGGTTAAGGCACTCACCTTTCCCAGTGATGAGCGGAAACGGAAACGAATCCCGCAAGTTTCAAGCAACCACTGATCTCACAGGAACTGAACAATCAGTTTATTTATTTTAGCTTTAGAAATGTTGTAGTCAAGATGTATTTTCAAGGCTGTAGGATAGTAGATGTTTTAAGATGTTGAGTCGCTGAGAAGTTGAAGCTGAAGGGTAACCAAAGTGCCTGCATCTCAAGTTACCTCCAGTTGTCTCGACCAATAGTCTTGCCACTGATCCAAGGTAACTCAGGATAAGAGTGAGATGATGACCAGCACATATCCTTCCTCAGTACAATTCAAATGCAGTGCACGTTGCATTATTTAAACAAAACCGTCTGATGTTGTGGCCATCATCGCTTTGCAATGGGTAATAACTCTTTATATATATTTATATACATACACACATACTCAACAAATATACATACACACGTACATATACATATATCCCCACATATAAAATTAAGCACACACTCAGCACATATACATATACCTATATACAGTCATGATAACCAGTTTCAAATGCAAAGGTCTAAATTCAGATGGAGACAGAGAAAGGAGATGGTGGTCATTGTAACAAGGACCCTCATGAGGTGATAGCAATTTATGTTCTAATTAAAAGAGGTTGATATTTTTACTAAGACAACCTAAGATTTTCCTCGAAGCAAAAAAGCAGATGATAAATAGTATCTTCATCCCAACCCTGTGCTACCAGTGCCAGACATGGGCAATGAATAAAGTCCATGAACGAAAGTTAACCACCTGCGAAATGCGGTGCCTACGACAAATCACTAACAGCAACAGAATCACAAATATTAGTATTCGGGAGAAGGTTGGAACAATTCCCTGTCAACAGTAAATCGAGCAACAGAGAATGAATTGGTTTAGCCACATTGTGGGAATGCAACCAAACCACATTGCTCATGCAATCTTCTACAGGAGAACGTCAGGAAGAAAGGCTAGAGGTAGACAGAGAAAAAGGCAGATAGACAGGGTAAACAAAACCTGCTGTAAAATTGGAGAAAAAGTTACTTGAGCCACGAGAGACAAATACATACCACAACACTGGACTACAACCCGGTAGAAAGTGACATGACAAAAAGAGAAGATATTTTTATATATATATTTTTTTTTTCAAGTGGACTATAAGGACCATGGTCACGAGACGTTGGGTGAAAGAAATGTAACATATGTATTATTATTGCAAATTTAAAAACTGTTTTTCGGAAAAAAAAAAATTTGAATGACCTGGCCAGGATTCATAAAAATTTGATAGATCAGACTAGTAGAAGCTATAGACAAAAATTATAAGCTCTCTGGGGAAGTTGGAGAAATAAAAGTCCTCGCATCTGGACAAAGGTCATGTCAAATTAAATAAAAAAGCTTTTAAAAATATGGCTCAAGAGTTTCCTTCCTTTGTTGATTCAAAAGCAAATGGCTACCACTTCAGTTATTGCGTTCATAGGCTGAGTCAAATTGTTTATGCAAATTTGCGATGGTTGTTTCTGAATTTGTTTACCAGTCATGCAGAATATCTATCTTAGTCACCTGCAAAGTAGGAGGTGTAGTTCAGAGTAACACATTCAGGTGACAGATCTCCACAAATGTGGGACAAGTCAGCTCAGTTCATGGCGAGCAATTCGCTATTTTCTGGGGTAACAGCTTGCCTCGGTTCTAATCACGTCCGGAGACTAAACAAATCCGGGTCGTGATTTTAACCGGGGACTGCTTCTCCAGTCAACCCAGCTGTAAATGGATACCTGACGCATGAGTTAGGGAAAGTAAAAACAGCAAGGAAAGGCACTGGCCACCCCACCTCTCACAGGCTGCGGCTTAGTACAATAGAGTCTTCAAAAGGTAAATTTCCAACCAGCGGTTAATTCTGCTGAATCTTCACTTTACTTATTGCATTCTTTTTGTTAAATAGTCAGATCTTCTTTCTCCTCCTTCGGCAATGATCTTGAAAAGGACATTGTGTCGCAGATTACTGTAATGTTACGATATCTGCGCTTTCAGCCTAACACATCCGATTTCAGCTGGCCTTTTTAGTTGCTGAGTTTGCCTTCCCATTTCAATCTCTTAGCCAGACTACACTAGTGCAGGTTCTTTCCAGGGTAGCTGCTTGGAGGCGGAATAGGGTCTTGGTCAGCTCTGGTTCGCTGACCCTGATGCAAGCAGTCAGCTACGAGTCGTTGGCTTCTGTCAGCTCATTCACTGTGCTGCATTCTCTGCCGCTTATTTTGTCAGATCTAATAGTGAATATGGGAACCAAGACTAGAGTCAGGGCCAGATGAAATTTACTGATCAAGACCGCATCTCACAGTCTCATCAGAACCAAGACTAGAGTCAGGTAAAATATACTGATCAAGACCCCACCTCACTGTCTCACCATAGTTCATAGAAACAGCTTGTGTCATAGAATTTTGGTTAGTTACAAAAACTGTTGATACCCACAGAGCTATAAAGAAGTAAAGACACTCATCAAACGATCCATGAGGACAGAGTGGAGAGAGACCAGCACATAGAATTCAAGCCAGAAAATGACAGCATAGACAAACTAAGAACAGTAAAAACTAAGAAACTTGGCTGAACAGACGGGCCATTGGAAACACATGGAGAGAGGTCTACAGAAATATTTCAAAACCCAATCCAAATGATTGTATCAATCAACTCTCAAGGAAGGATCAGAGCACCATATTCTGACTGAGAACTCAACACATCCCACTTGAGTAGAATTCAACCACAACACAGTCCAGAGTACCAGCTGTGTACCCACAAATACAAAATCGTTAATCATCGTTTCTTTGAGTGCTTTGCGCTTAAGGATGATAAGAAAATGCTTCCTTCGAGGCCAGTTAAATGGAACACTTTGTCTGGCACTAGACAGCAACTGACAAACACGTGCAAATACCAATACATGGCACTGGACCAAATTGCAAGATCTCAGATGCTGCATGAAAACCACAACAACAACATACAACAATAACAATAGCAAAAACACACACTTGTATGTGGTAAAGAACACAACATGAACAAGAAATACAACAGCAGGAGACAGGAAAGAAAGTAGAGGGGTAGGACACATTCTATGGGAAAAAACCTACCAATATAACCAAACATGAATTTGATAACAAACCACAGGGCAAGCTGAAAACATCTGAAGGAAAAATGGTGAAAAGAGACCAAGGCAAATGAGATCTACAATAGGAAAGGCACAAAGTAGAAATCTGTTATGAACATTCATTGTAGCCCCTTGTTCAAAGGGAACAGCCAGAAGGATTGGCTAGTCACTTTGCTCAAGGATTAAGTCACCTTGGATTGTCAAGTCACTTTAGATTAAGTCAAGTCACTTGCAGAAGGATTAAGTAAACTCACCTAGCAGAAGAATTGGCAAGTCACTTTGATGAAGGATTAAGCCAAGTCACTTTGCAGAAGGTTCAAATCAAGTCACTTGCAGAAGGATGTCAAGTCACTTGCAGAAGGATAAGTCAAGTCACTTGCAGAAGGATAAGTCAAGTCACAATGCAGAAAGATTAAATAAAGCCACTTTACTTAAGGAATAAGTTAAATCACTTTGCAGAAGGATTTCCCCGATTGTACCTTCTGTGTTTCTATACTGCAGTTTCTGTTTCAAGTCGTAGTATTATTTCCTTCATCAGATCTTAAAAATTAGAATCATTAAATGCTATGTGTATTCAGTTTTATTGTATGGAATAGAAACCTAGATCATGACAAAGAAAATGGTGAAGCGTACAGAGGCCTATGAAATGTTGGTTTTCAGAAGACTTGGACGAGTTTCTTGGAAAGATCGGAAAACCAATAATGAGGTTCTGGAACTTCATGTGGAAAAGACACTTCTGAAGGAAATAAAAATCAGAAAAATAAAGTAAAGGGGTGGCAGAGATACAGATAAAATCAGGATGTGGTCGTGACAGTTTGACTGCATGTACCAGCCTGTCGCGAGACAGATGTAGATCCATTACCGTCAACCTCCGTTGCGAAGATGGCACTTGATGATGATGATCCTTTCCTTCCCATACAAGACTTTGGACATTCAACAAAAATGGAATAAGCTACAGCACTACTGTGGGGAGGAAGACTAACGTCTGGTCAGGCAAAATATACTGATCAGATATGTCATCCAGTATCAGGCAAAATATACTGATCAGACATGTTCGCCAGGGTCAAGGAAAATATAATGGCCAAGACCATCACCTCAGGTTTCTAGTAGCCCTCCCTGGAAACGGGCTGTTTTCAAGGCAGCCTGGCTAACAAAGTGAGGGATTGACGTGATCTCTTTGTAGTGAGTGATACGTAGATAAAGTCAAGCACAGCACAACCACCTGGAGGCCCCCCCCCCTCCCCCCCCGTCAACCTTCATCAGCACGCTCAGGATGTGAGGAAAGCTACTGCAACCTGCCACTTAATGTCCTTTTTAGGGCGCACAATAGAGTTACCTACTCATTGTGGGCATTCGCAAATAAGACCTACAGTACTACTGAATGTGTTAGAATACAAGTGTTGTTATCAGCAGAATGTAGAAGCAGCCACCAGAGGCAAAAACATACTCGACCTAGTTTTAACTACAGAGAAAAATATGATTGTAAACGTTACCGTTGGGGAACTGTTTGGCTCAAGTGACCATCAAATCATCCGTTTGGATCTTATTGCAGGGAAAGAAGTAAACATGAACATGCGAACATACGACTACTCTAAGGCAGATGTTAAGAGGATGAAAGAGGCAGCGAACCACATAATCTGGAAAGATATTGTCGTAGGAACAGATGTTGAACAGGAGTGGGAGAGTTTTAAAACAGTTCTCGAAACGCTAAAAGAGGAATGTGTTCCATGTAGGGAGGTAAATCCCAAGCGTAAAAAGTGGATTACTAGATTTGTAGTGAAATGTAGAAGAGTGAAAAATAAAGCATGGAAAAAATATATAGAGGCAGGTAAATCAAAAGAAACATATTTAAAATATTTGGACAAGCAGAACATATCTCAGAAAGCGAATAAAACAGCAAAAATATACTTCTAAAAAAAACTTGCTCAGAGGATCAAGACTGATAGTAAAAGCTTCTTCTCTTATGTGAGAAATAAACAGAGAATGAAAGACAAAGTAGGCCCTCTCATACACAATACAGGAAAATTATAAGTGAGAATAGGGAGGCAGCTAATCTACTCAATCAGTACTTTGGCACAGTCTACACAAAAGAGGACTGCTCCAAGATCCCAGAGCCTATAAATATTTTTCAAAGAGACATGGAGACAGCGGGATTAAGATCAATCTGTATTACAGAGGAAATGGTTTTTTAAAAATTTGAGGGGTTGAAAGTGAATAAATGTCCAGGTCAAGATGGTATTCATCAAAAATTACTGTTTGAAATTAGAGACCAACTAGCAAAACCATTGGCTTTATTATGTTCTCAATCACTAACAAAAGGGATTGTTCCACGGGATTGGAAAGATGCAGGAGTGATCCCCTTATTCAAAAAAGGCAAAAAATCAGATCCAGCAAATTATAGACCGGTGAGTTTAACGAGCATAGTCTGTAAATTGTTAGAGTCAATAATCAAAGAAAACATTGTAATGCATTTAGACAAATTTAATCTAATTAGAAATAGTCAGCATGGGTTTACTAGAGGGAGATTATGCTTAACAAATCTATTAGAATTCATGGAGGAGGTTACTAAAATCATAGATAAAGGGGAGCCAGTGGACGTTTTTTATCTAGACTTTGCAAAGGCCTTTGATAGAGTACCTCATCAAAGATTATTTTGAAAGTTAAAATCACATGGAATAGGTGGGGAAGTTGCCAAATGGATTGAAAATTGGTTAACGGGAAGAAGGCAGAGGGTGGGCATAAATAAGGAGTACTCTGAGTGGTGTGAAGTGAAAAGTGGTGTGCCACAGGGCTCGGTTTTAGGACCAATTTTGTTCTTGATATATATAAATGATTTGGACATTGATCTGGGATCCATGATTGCAAAATTTGCTGATAACACAAAACTATGCAGTAGTGTCTCATCTAAAGCGGAAGTGGATATATTGAGGTCGGATTTAGATAAAATTCGAGAATGGTCTGTAAGCTGGCAAATGGAGTTTAATGTAGATAGATGTACAGTCATCCACATGGGTAGATCCAATATGGAACATAATTATAGAATGGGAGAAAACAATATTAGAAAGATAGATAAGGAAAGGGACCTAGGGGTTATAATAGATCATACAGGAAAGGTGAGTGAGCAAGTTAAGGTAGCAGTGGAAAAGGCAAATGCAATGTTAGGGATGATAAAAAAAAATATTAAACATAGGAGCAAGGAAGTGATCGTCAAACTGTACAAAGCTTTAGTTAGACCTAGATTGGAGTACTGTGTACAGGTGTGGAGTCCTTATCATAGAGGGGATATAAAGATGCTGGAAAGAATACAAAAAAGAGCGACAAAGATGATAGTGGGATTTCAGAATTACAGTTATGAGGAACGACTCAGAAAAACCGGTCTACAGTGTCTCGTAGAGAGAAGAATTCGTGGTTACTTAATTCAGGTTTATAAGATGATCAGAGGAATGGATAAATTAGACTATAACAAGTTTTTTAAAATACAGCCACCCACAATAACACGAGGGCATAGCTACAAGCTGACTAAAGAGAGGTCCAGATTAGATATTAGGAAATATTTTTTTAGTCAGAGAGTGGTGTCTGCTTGGAATGCATTGCCAGGGGAGGTAGTGGAGGCAGGGACAGTTAATGCATTTAAGAATAAACCGGATGCGCATAGCTTTTAGAGCAAGGTGATGTAAATGTAACTGGTTGTATACAGACTCTGCAGGGTCTTCTAAACCAGTATAAAGACGTTAAGTTTAAGTTAAGAACACTAACATTATAACAATCTGAATAATAAATCATCTGGATAAGAGGAGTATTAAGTTTACTCGGCTGCTCAAATTATGTGGCTGTTCTTCTCTTCTTCTTCTTCTTTGTACGCTGTCAGACGTCAACCTGTATTTTTTTTTTAAAAGCAGCGGTCATCCTGAGGCTGTCGACACTGCCATAGAGCATATCTAGTGTTGCCACTGGAGATGGCCACATCTGCTTTCTCTGATCCTCGTTTTGCAGCAAATGTTCAGCGGTCATTTTCCCAGTACCACACGAGCATTCGTCAGTGCCACCTATCTTCAATTTATTGAACAGGTGGTACCTCAGTCTATTGTGGCCTGTGCGAAGTCTGAAGACCACGACCTGCTCTCTTCTGTTCAACTGGTAATAGGCATCGTTTTTTGTGTAGCCAGTATGTTCTGTTTCCCATTTGGCCATGTATCTAGCTCTAATAAGCCTTTTTGACTCTTCGTAGGTCACACTAGGGTCTGGTTGTGGTAGTCTTGCACCTTCTTTTGCCAATCTGTCTGCCTCCTCGTTGCCTTGGATGTTACAGTGGGATGGAACCCACTGTACCACTACTCTTTTTGGTGCGGAATGCTGGCATAGTTGACAGAGTACTGCTCTTAAATCATTAAGTTCAGTATTTTTTTGGCTTTTTAGTGCTGTGACTACGGCCAGGGCATCTGTAAACACGGCTATGTGGCTTTCATTTCTTTTGCCTGTCACCATTTCTTCTACTGCAGCCCTCAGTGCCTCTGCCTCCGCTCGGAAATTGCTTGAGTATTTTCCAGTTGCCACTGACAGTGTTATTTTTCTACCATTTAGTAGGCTCAGGAATACCCCTGTCCCTCCATTCTGTGTTGTGTTTGTTACAGAACTGTCGGTGTATGCATGGGTCCAGTCCATGCTTGGGTAGTTTTTCGTTATGTACCTCAGGGTTATGTCTCTTCTTTCTTTTTCAGTCTGGCTGTTCTTGTTTCCAGTACCTGGTATATTTTCTACCACCTCTGGAAATATATGCTGCCTCCAGGTAGGTTTGCATACAGTAGGGATGGGCTTTGGTGTTGTTAATGCGTTCATAGGGTCTTCGCTCATCTTTGCTTTGGCTATTTCTGCAAAGTTTCTCCGCTTTAGTTTCCCATTTCCAAAATTATTTAGTCTCTGACGCATTGGATGGTCTGTCAGTCTTCTGAGTTTCTGTGCTTGCTGCTGGGCTCTGCAGTCTCTTCTGTCGGTCATGGATTGCAGATTTATAATCTTTGCAAATTCTACAATTGGCGTTGACTTCATGCCTCCTGTTATAACTCTCATGGCTTGGTTTTGAAGTTTGCTAATTTTGTCAAAGTTCGCCTTTGCTGCTGGTGGCCATGCCGCAATGCCATACTCGAGAACTGGTCTCACTCTTCCAGTGTACAGTTTCTTTAGTATACTTTCGTCTGCTCCCCAGCTTGTGCCAGCAAGTTTCCTCATGATTGCCATTCTTTCTCTGGCTCTCATTCGGTTTCTCTCGATCTGACTTTTCCATGTCATGCGCCGATCAAATGTGACTCCCAGGTAGTTTGGGTTGTCTTTTGGCCACAGGTATTTGCCCTTAAGACTTATTTTGGTGTTTTGGGGTTTGTTTGAAAGCGAGAATATCGTACATGTTGTTTTTTCCTCATTTATTTTGAATGTGGCTGTTCATATCATATGGCTAGATCTGTTCAACATACTAAAGGTAGCAGCTACCATGGATCTGGCAATTGGTTGTTCAAGTTTTCTTTTAATGATTGACGAATTGAATTGCGTTCTGGGCAGATTAGATCGGCAGGTGGAATTGAGTCCTCACGTCATGTGTTGCCAACCCTAAATCTTCATATTTCAAACAGCACAGTGTTGTTGTTGAGTATGTTTACTCTTCGGTGCACACTAAAAAGGGCATTATGTGGCAGGTTGCAGTAGCTTTCCCAAGCTTGCTGATGAAGGTGGGCCGAGGTCCTCCTGGTTGTTGTACTATGTTTGGCTTGATCTGCTGGGATCATGTCAATCACAACCTCATTAGACAGACAGCCAAAACTATAACAAGTTTTTCTGTTCTGTTCTGTACTAGGAGTCGACTTCACTGCACTCCGGGCATACCCATAGGTGCTCAATCTCTCTTTAGTCAGAGAGTAGTGAATACTTGGAATGCATTGCAACAGAAAAACAGGAAATAGTGGAGGCAAGGACAAATAAAGCATCTAAGAATTAGATTGGATGCACATAGATTTTAGAGCAAGGGAATGTACATGAAACTGGTTGTATACAAACTCTACAGTCTTTGAAATCAGTATAAAGACATTAAGTTAAGTTAAATGAGACATATTTTGTGCGATGCTCTCGACAAATGGGGTACCCATCTACTGAGAGAGACCGAGCTAAAATGGGGAAAAAAACCCGAGGCAATGAAGTCGAGCCCCCCGCTTAAAATTTTTTTTTTTTTACTAGTAGTCATAGGCTCTTTAACCATGAGTATTTTAAACCGCATTTTTGTATTATCACAATCTATTCACCTGGTACTCCTTAGAACATAGAGCCACAACAGATGCTCTTCATCTGTTCATATTCTGAGCCGTCTTCCATTCACAAGACCAACATTGAATTTACTTCCGCCTTGACCGTTCACCCTGGTTACTGTCTGACTGCGTACGATGAAGAGAAGAAGGTCGTTCACCCCCAGGTATTTCTTGGTCTTCCAAGAAACCTGAAGACAAGAAGACAAAATGGTCTTCCAGGGAGGGCTACTAGAAAGCTAAAGTGAGGGTCTTAGCTAGTATATTTTGCCTGACCCTGGCTGACATGACTGATCAGTATATTTTGCCTGACCAGGCGTTAGTCTTCCTCCCCACAGTAGTACTGTAGACTCTTTCCATGTGAGTTCTAATGCAATGCATGTCTGGTTATACAATCTGGTTTATTTCTTAGAGTGTGTCCTATCCATCCCTACTTTCTCCGTTGTATTTATTGTTGCCACTGTTAGATATCTGCCGACCTCATCAGGTAGATGTTTTGGATTTTTCAGTGACCTTCTTTGATCAAAGTTCTAGAATTTCTTTGGTCGCCCATGGCTTCTTTTTTGTTTGGTGGCACCCCAGGATCACTGTTGCTGTATGAATGAGTGTGGAGTTAAGAGACTCAGTTAAGGTGTCCAGTGCAGTCCTTGTGAATGGAATGCACTGGGACTGGTTTCGCACATCAGTCAGTGTGAGACAGGGCTGTACACTCTCTCTCCCCAACATTTTTCAACAAATTCTTTGAGGGAATTATGAGTGAGGCACTTGGAGGTCACGTTGGTACTGTCAAGATGGGGGGCAGAACAATTACCAGCCTTCGTTTTGTAGATGACATTGACAGGCACAGAAGCAGAACTCCAGGAATGGGTCAGAAGGCTTGATGAAACAGCTCTTGACTATGGTATGGAGATTAACGCTGGAAAGACAAAAGTAATGACCATCAACGCCGAGGAATTTAAAGCCGAGCAGGACTAAAGCTAATGGCCAGGAACTCGAAGTGGTCAACCGTTTTAAATATCTGGGTTCAATTGTCAGTGATGAAGGATCAAAATGTGAGGTGTTGGCCAGAAAAGCACAGACAATAGCGGCACTTGCACGACTTAACAAAATCTGGCAAGATAAACGGTTAGCACTATGCACGAAAATCAGATTAATGCGTACACTGGTCCTGTCAATATTCCTCTATGCTTGTGAGACATGGACAGTTACAGCTGACCTTCAGCGAAGGATACAGGCCTTGGAGATGAGATGTTTCCGAAGACTTTTAAACGTCACGTACAAAGATCGAGTTAAAAATGAGGAAATACGAGATAGAATTACAACAGCAATAGGGTCTTTTGAAGACTTCTTGGCAACCGTCAGAAGAAGGAAACTCGCTTGGTATAGTCACATATCGAGATCAAATGGTCTTGCAAATACGATCCTCCACGGAAAGGTGCAAGGCAGACGATGAAGAGGCCGTCCCAAAAAGAGTAACAGGCAGCAGCCACTGACAGAGAAGGGTGGCGTGGTGTTGTGAAGATGTCTTCATGTGTGCCCCAACGACCTCACTAGTTATGGGATGACATGACTGTTAGACATTACCTTGTGCCATCTAACACATAGTATTGGATGAAGACACTTATCAAGGAAGGTCTGCAGTTTGGATGTGATACCATTAGTGACATACCATCTGGGCCCGATCTAGTTGGGTGCAAGCGGGGTAACTGCCCAGAGCAGCAATTTTTTTGTGGGGTAGGGTGGGGGGGGTTTCGGGAGGCAAAAATGGTAGAGACAGATCCTTAAAATCAATTTTTAAAATCAGAGTTCTTCAAATGGAAAGCGTTTAGAAGGAGTTTTAAGTTTACTGTGAAATATATTTTCATCTTAATTTTCTTAAATTAAATTGAAAATAACACATAAATTCATTTTATTACTGTTTTTTGTTTCGTTTCAGTAGCATAGTATAGTTGTCACAAAATAGATTAAGTGGATTAGCTATGAATGGTACAGAACTCCAGTTATGTGATAAAATATGTTTTTTAAAGAAATTATAGAAGAGTGTCAAGAATAACGTTAAAAGAAGATATTTTTAAAGTTAAAAATGTTTTTTAAAACTTTTTAAATGTATTGTGAGATTTTGTGTTTATGTTGTTGTTTTTTTTATTGATTACAAACATTTTATGAGCGGTCTTTTTTAGATTAAAAAAATATTTATTCATTCATTACATAGAATGTCCTTTATAGAACGTCGCTCCGATCAGTTTTTCTGAAAGAAACTCTCTCCCTTGCCAAAATTCCAGCCTCCGCCACAACCATATACAGGCATTCCTCGATATCTTAGTGCCATCGTCTTCTTGGTCTACCCCTGCCTATTTTGCTTGGCACCATACCTTCCATCACTGTTCACTTGAGACCATTGTGTCTCTTGATGTGACCAATGTATTTACATTTTCTGGCCAAAATAGAATTGATAACCCAGTTCTCCTCTATGTTCAACTCTACATTTGTCTTTTTCTCTGTCCAGGGTATTCTGAGGATCTTTCTGTAACATTTTGACTCGAAGGATTCGATTCTCTGTCTAGAAGTTTTGGTAATCGTCTATGATTAGCAGCCATATGCTGCCACAGGAAAAACACAGTCTCTCAAACCTTTCACTTTGTCATTTTGTTGGTGTTCTGCCATAATTTATTCAGTCTCTGTATTACCATGGCTAGTCTTCTTATGATTTCTTTAGAAAAATATGCTTCTACCTCATACCTATTTATTTAGTTTTGTTTCCGTTACCAGTTTTTTATGAATTTAAATTTTTTATAAAACAAAAGCATTTTGTTTTCCAACAATTACAAACATCTACCAAAATATTTCAGTCACTGTCAAAAATTAAAAATTATATTTTAAAATAATTATTTATTATTAAATATGAAATGTGGCAAAAATAATTTTTACCCAGAGTGGCGGAAGAGCTAGATCGGGTCCTGCATACCATGTCTCCGAGCAATACAGCTGGAATGACTTTACATTCTCTTTTGTGCGCCCTGAAAAGGGTTGCAGTAGCTTTCCTCACATCTCGAGCATGTTGATGAAGGTGGACCGGGGTCCTCCAGACAGTTGTGCTATGCTTGGATTCATCTGCGTGTCACTCACTACTACAGGGATCACGTCGATCCCTCACCTTATTAGTCAGGCTGCCATGCCATTTCCGGGAAGGGCTACGAGGAAGCCAAGGTAAGGGTCTTGACCAGTATGTTTTGCCTGAACCTGACTAACATGTCTGATCAGTATATTGTGCCTGACCAGTCGTTAGTCTTCCGTCCCTTTACATTCGTATTAAACAGTCCAATCCTATTCTTTATTGAGAATGTTGTCAAGTGTCATATTAGGTGAAGTGAGCTGAAAGAAAATCGAGCCCTATTAGTCCTGGTGTTATCATTGTAGTTTGTGCATCTATCTTTATCAATGCTATTTCTACTTTGGTGTAAGGCAGTGCCCTTCAACCTGGGAGCCACCAACCACTAATGGGCAATTGTAGCTTCCAGGTGGGCGGTAGCAGAATAATTTCATGCTGTATTAAAAACATCAAAAATGCACAGACTCGGTGGACGGTCGCGGAATTATCATCAATTTAGATTTTAGCGGGCCGTACGGAAAATTTACATTCACGAAAAATATAAAAGTGTGCTGTAAAAACAAACATTTATTGGTATGGTCACACACATGCTGCACTAAGACACAAACAGAAACGAAACCTACATTACGACCTAAAAATCTTCACCAGGTTGATGTAATCTCATAGCTGTTCTATAAATAGATATGATAAAATCCTTATGACCTTCTTTAATCTGATCTCTTCTTAGCTAACAATATTTAAAGTATAGCCACGATATTTATATATTTTTACATCATACTGAAGGGGGAGATCTTCTGTTTTCATTAAGAAAGGTTAGGTACTAGTCATATAGGATTTCATTACAACTGTCTGTTCAGAGATAATATCTGGATTACAGTTGTTACTATTAGCTTGCATTACATCATGTACAAATATGACTATTCATCTGATACTTGTTCTGTTCTATTAAAAAGTGTGATGAAAGTCTTAGATTTAGTCGCTTCTTTTTTACAAATGGGTTTTCTTTTTATTTGTATACAGTATATACAGGGTAGGGTCATCGGTTCCATGTTCAACCCTATTTTATCAATGCTTATCGTTCCCTTTGGGGCATAGGTCATTGACAACCTTTCTTCAGCAAGTTCGATCTTGAGCTGCCCTTTCTAATTGGGGTTTCCAGGGACCGAGGTTCATTTTCAGTCTCTTAACCTCACATCTTTATACTGGTTTAGAAGACTCTACAGAGTATGTATACAATCAGTTTCTTGGAGGGTGGTTTTACCAATGTGCGAGCCCATCTTAATAGACTCAAACACTAGAGCTAAATAGACCTGCGGCCAGTTATGCGCCATCTATAGCTGCTCTTAACAAACCACCTGGGGAAAGGTACAAATAACTTGGGTAGATTTTTAATTTTAATTTTGTCTGTGCAGCGGCCGTTAATCCTACTCTATTCTATTTCCAACTGCCAGGGAATTTTTAACATATTCGACACCGAACACAGGAGTCCGATTTCCCTACTCAGAGATCAGGAGACTTTGTACCAGAAGATACACGTGAAAAAAATCATGGTCTCCACCGTGATTCGAAAACGAGGCAGACACCTTACCTTGTGACTACTGAGTTTCCCCAGAATCAGTAGATTGTTTGGTTCTATTAAAAAGTGTGATGAAGGTCTTAGACTTGGTCACTCTTTTCTACAAATGGGTCTTCTTTTCATTTTGATATTGGGTCGTCGGTTCCAAGCCCAACACCACTTCAATCAATGATTATCGTTCCCTTCGAACATAGGCCATTGACAACCCTCCTTCAGCAAGTTCAGTCTTGAGCTGTGCTTTCTGTCTCTCTCCAGTTGAGGCCCAGGGACTGAAGTTTATTTTCACAGTCTCTTCTCTGAGTGTTTTTTAGTCTACCTCTCTCCCTCTTCACTTGAGGGACTGTCTGGCAATGTTTGCTGATGCTTTCTATAACATGTGCTCTATCCAACCCCATTTCCTACATTTGATCTGTTGCTCCACTGGTTGTTATTGGCTCCTTTCCCATAGGTCTTCATTGCTCACCATGTCTTACCAGTCTATACTCCCTATCCTCCGTAGACATTTATTGACAAATGACTGGAGTTTCCTGTTTTGCCTTTATCAATCTCCAAGTTTCTGCTCTGTACATCCAAGTTTCTGCTCTGTACAGAGTCCTTATTTGACATTGAAATTAAATAATCTTAACTTGGTATTAGTTACCTCTTATAACATACCATGCATGTTACAGTCATCATCATCATGTAGCATGTCCTTTGTAGAACGTCGCTCCCATCATAGTCTGTCTGAAAGAAACTCGTTCTCTTGCCAAAACTCCAGCCTCCACCAGTCATACCTGGATATATTGGTGCCATCGTCTTCTTGGTCTACCCCTTCCTCTTTTGCCTGGCACCATACCTTCCATCACTGTTATCTCAAGACCGTTGTGTCTCTTGATGTGACCAAAGTATTTGCATTTTCTAGCCAAAACAGAATTGATAAACCAGTTCTCCTCTAAGCTCAACTCTTGCCGAATGTCTACATTTGTTTTTTTCTCTGTCCAGGGTATTTTGAGGATCTTTCTGTAACATTTTGACTCGAAGAATTTGATTTATTCTTGTATATTTATGTATGTTTGTAACATTCGATGCATGTTACAGTATACTATTATATGTTCCCCTTTTGGACCCCAGTATCACATGCCCACTGAAAGTAACTTGACCTAATTTTGAAATAAATAAATCGAAGCTGATTTTGACTTAACATCTTTATACAGGTTTAGAAGACCTTACAGAGTCTGTATACAACCAGTTTCTTTAATTTCACTTGATCTAAAAACTGTGTGCATCCAATATATTCTTGAATGTATTAATAAGAAAAGCTATACAAATTTCAGTCTGGAAAAAAAGGTGGGCGTTAAATTCATTCAATGGCATATTACTACTACCTCTCAACAATAGCGACCCCTCTCAAAGTGATGAACAGAAAAGGTGGGTGATGGAATCCGGCAAGTTACCAGCAAAATTACCCCTGGTTTCAAGGAAGGTAAGACCAAAGTGTCTGCACACTTAGTTACCTCCAGTCATCTTATCTGATTGTTTTGCCACGGAATGAGAGAGTGAGATTGAAGACCAGCGCAGTTTCTTCCTCACTATAATCCAAATACAGTGTTCGCTACATCATCAATTAAAAATTTTTTTTTTAAACCGACTGATGCAGGTCGCGATCGTCACTTGCAATGGGCAACTAACTATATAACTAAGTCATTCAAGAAAAAAGTATACAAAAAATACTTCAACAAAGATTAAGACCAATTGTTGAACTGCAGTTGAGCAAAGCTCAGTTAGGATTTCATATGGGAATGGGATGTGGTAATGTTCATCTTAAAACAACTGACTGGAAAATCAATAGAACACAACTGGCATTTAACCATACCTTTGTGGATCAAGAGAAAGCTTTTGATACAATTGATAGAAATAAATTATAGACAAAATTAGAACATTCTGGAAGACAAGGACAGCTATTAGATAATGTGACAGCAATGTACCATATGAATTAAAATATAATAATAACAGTTTATAGTCATATATGATTTTGAAATAAACACAAGAGAAGAACAAAGATTTGTGTTTCACTATTTACATGGACAGAATAACAACAGAAGCTAGCCACATTGTAACAAAGATGCCAGTCAAATAGCAACACCAGAAGTGGAATTAAACATAAGAAATAGAACAAGGATATGTCTGTCTTTCACCATCTACATGGACAGAATAACAACAGAAGCTAGCCACATTGTAACAAAGATGCCAGTCAAATAGCAACACCAGAAGTGGAATTAAACATAAGAAAAAGAACAAGGATATGTCTGTCTTTCACCATCTATATGGACAGAGTAACAACAGATTGTGTGAAAGGTGGGAATTTGGCAAGATAAACGGTTAGCACTATGCACGAAAATCAGAATGAAGGTATGCGACTGGTTCTGGGCTGCACTAGAGATACCCTGATTATCATGATGTGGTACATGTTGGGATTGTTAGCTCCCATCATGGGCACATTAGTGATGCACAGAAGTGACATTTTTAAATCAATCAATGACAGCCTGCTGGATGAGGACACCGCAATAGATGAAGCAGCAATCCACAGACTGCAAAGTTTCGACATTAAACGAGGTTCGAGCGAAGTGGGACGCATAAGAGGACGGAGCAGGAGAGTGTACAACCAGCGTGCTACAGGGACCATCAGCATCCATACACTACACCATTTGATGAGAGAGACTGAGCACCTATGGGTATGTCCGGAGTGCAGTGATGTCGATTCTTAGAAACAGAATAGAAGCTAGCCACATTGCAGAAACAGTAGCCAACCAAATAGCAACACCAGAAGTGGAATTCAATACAACAAACAAAGAACCCAACAACTCATTACATGAACTACTCTTTGCAGCCATCCAAAGCCTGATATTCGAGGATGAATATGGACTGCAAAATCATACGCATGCACTTTGTAGTCTGTCAAAAATATAATATAAAGATTAGCACATCAAAAACGGAAACAGTGAAGATTGGCTTAACAAATGGTCCACTTAACACCCATGAAAACCATATCAACTCAATCTCTCCATGACGGTAAACAGAACAAGTGGATGGAAAAATAAAGTAATCCTTTCCTAAAGAATGTCTGGAAGCTTTACAAAAAGCTTGATAAAAACACATCTGGAAATAACATACAAAGCAAACACAGGATACAAACAATTCAACTGTGAGTGGCTGACTCAGAGTATGTAGACCTTTATCTATAGTTACTTCAAAACAAGTGCCCCACTACAGCCTGGATCTTCACAGGCTTGTTATTTACCACTTATGATTTTTTTTAAACACTAAGCAAATCAACTGAGGCATGGAAACAAACGCAACTAACTTAGTCTTAGGTTGACCTGTACTTCTATGGGGACAGATGTCCCTGTGCAGGTTCCAGCTCTGGCATAAGCTGAGTGTAGCCGGAGAAGGATTTCCTGCTTATCGCGCTAGGCTCGAGCATCTCCGCTGCATTGGGACAAGTTCCACGGAGGGTGGTTAACCGATGTTCAAGTCCCTCTTCATAGACTCAAACACTAGAGTAAAGTAGGCCCGCAGCCTGTTAGGCGGCATCTATGTTGTCTTAACAAACCACTTAACCATGAGTCATATCTCAGTCGCCTATTACAACATGTTCTCTGTGGGGTATTGGTGCTCTATTCTTTACCTTGCCATATGCAAAAATCCCGGCAGACCACTAACACAAATAACAATGTAGGAAATAAAAGGTCATAAAAAGGCGTTTATTCCATTAGGTTGTTATAATTTTTTCTGATTTCTCTATTCCACAAGGCGGTGTGCATTGCACTATATTTTTATTTTGTGCATGTCGGCCCGGTGCATCCAACGTTGGCATGCATTTTATATAAGAGTCTGATTCAGCCTGAATTTTCTTAGGGTTTGCTTTCCCTGGGTAACAGCTATTGCTGTCAATGGGAAAGGGATGGGGGGGGCAAACCCAGCGGCTTTGGATTGTGAGCCATGTCACTTAACCACTAGCCCACACCGTCTCCTATTTTGTCTTCCCCTTTCATTTAGGCTCCATCAGGAACATGGGACTTCCACTAATGATGAATGAAGTATTCAGATTGAAAAAATCCTCACACACTGGTACACTTTGCCACTGATATAAATTCAATTCAAGTGTCGTCTACATAATGGCGGGTGACTGCGATGAATCTCCTACATTCTCTATCTCTTGCCCTGGTGGTGCACATAGACAGACTACTACTTGTCCATCATTTGATTTGATCCTCTCACTTGTAGCACTGCCTACCTCGTGCTTGAACGCCTTCAACCTTTCCCTCTAATATAGTTTTTACAAAAGTGTCATGTTTTTTTTAATGTGGTCAAAATATATGATTTGTCTACACCTTATGTCATTCAACAGATCTCTTTTCATCCCTAGTTTCTCCAGAACCTCTACATTTGTTAGCTTTTGTTTCCATGAAATGCAACCCATTCTTCTGCGTATCCCCATCTTCAGGAACTTTATTTTACCTTCTAAGCTTATTCATTGTCCATGTTTCCGAACCATACAGTAGTGTTGAGTATACATAACATCTGATCATTCTTATTTTTAAGTTGCAGTCCGACTTTCTAGATAGGAATATCTTCTTCATTCTGTTGAATGTATCCTTGGCCATACCTATTATCCTCGTCCTTTCAGTTTCATATTTGCAATGATCAGTTATTACATGCTCAGGATATGAGAAACTTGCCACCTCTCCAGTATCTATCCATTTATTCTGATGTATAACTTGGGCTTGTCCTTTGTACTGCTAATTATGAAAGGTTTTGTTTTTAAAATATTAATGTCTAGACCACACTCTGCCCTGCATTTATTGACTTGCTCCACGAGGTCTTGTAATTCCTTGTTCACTTTCAGCCAACAGCACTATATCTTCAGAATAGCAAAGGTTGCTTATTATTCTTCCATTCCCGTTCCTCTTTAGTTCAGACATTTCTCCGACTTGCTGACATAATATTCACAGAAAAATCAATTTGATGTAAGTGCTGTACAAAACCAAATATGATATATTTTTTTTTTTTTTGCGTTCGCCTTATTTCTCTAATCCCCAAGGCGGTGTGCATTGCACTGTGGTTTTTATTTTGCTTCCCCGGGGTAACGGCCGGTGCTGGGATGGGGATCGAACCCAGCACCTTCTGGTTGTGAGCCGTGTCCCTTAACCACTAGCCCACACTATCCCCAAATATGACATAAAAAGTTTCACATTATCCTCTGCGTCAGTCCAGCAGATGTGCCGAATGTGAGGAAGACAAGAATATTGTGTATGTGTCCCGATCTTTTGCAACACTGTACAGTACAGTGAACCAAAGCAGGCCTAGGTTTTTGGTTAGTCCATCTTGCCATTGCATAGGTGGGCAACCCTGTGGACCTGTATAGGCATATGACACTAAAACGTTTTAGGTGTCGATCTGTTGTCAGGCTTGCATACCATATGTATAGCCCAACGATGTTTGCGTGGTATCGCCGTTTACACAACGCCCCGAAACAGAGTTTGATGTCAAATTTCTTCGTTCCGGATCTTATCCCGTATTGAAGTACAAATTCCCCACTTCGTATCCGTAAATCATGCCTGGTATGACCATGTAATTAAAAGTATGCGCTCTTAATGTGGTGTCTTTCATCTCTTGGGGTGTTGGCTTAATGGAGTTAAAGATAAACCAAGCTGCTTTTCACCGCCTACAAATTTTGTGGTCAACATTTATCTCTTGTCCTTGTGGTCAACATTTATCTCTTGTCCTTGTGGTCAACATTTATCTCTTGTCCTTGTGGTCAACATTTATCTCTTGTCCTTGTGGTCAACATTTATCTCTTGTCCTTGTGGTCAACATTTATTTCTTGTCCTTGTGGTCAACATTTATCTCTTGTCCTTGTGGTCAACATTTATCTCTTGTCCTTGTGGTCAACATTTATCTCTTGTCCTTGTGGTCAACATTTATCTCTTGTCCTTGTGGTCAACATTTATCTCTTGTCCTTGTGGTCAACATTTATCTCTTGTCCTTGTGGTCAACATTTATCTCTTGTCCTTGTGGTCAACATTTATCTCTTGTCCTTGTGGTCAACATTTATCTCTTGTCCTTGTGGTCAACATTTATCTCTTGTCCCTGTCGTCAACATTTATCTCTTGTCCTTGTGGTCAACATTTATCTCTTGTCCTTGTGGTCAACATTTATCTCTTGTCCTTGTGGTCAACATTTATCTCTTGTCCTTGTGGTCAACATTTATCTCTTGTCCTTGTGGTCAACATTTATCTCTTGTCCTTGTGGTCAACATTTATCTCTTGTCCTTGTGGTCAACATTTATCTCTTGTCCTAAGAAAATATAGGAGTTGAAGATCTTGATGGTTTCATCTCTTAGCTTCATGTCCTGCTTTGGGCAGTAAGAGTTTCTGAGGCAGTGTTTTTTACTTGTATTTATCTTCAGACCAGCAATTCTGCGGACCCCATTTAGAATATTCAAATATTGTTGGCTCTCTCAATCTTAGGACTGACCTAGCTGAGTATAGGGTCAAATGGAGAAACATGCTCAGAAAAACTTACAACCAGTTTTAGGACTGATCAACTAGATGATGATGGTGATACACAATAAAATATTCTGAGAATAGTAGGTTTGGTGTACACAAATGCCCAACTGTTCAGATTATCCTCCTTCATGCTAAATCATCAGACTTGTTTGGTCATATATCCTCCTTCATGCTAAATCATCAGACTTGTTTGGTCATATATCCTCCTTCATGCTAAATCATCAGACTTGTTTGGTCATATATCCTCCTTCATGCTAAATCATCAGACTTGTTTGGTCATATATCCTCCTTCATGCTAAATCATCAGACTTGTTTGGTCATATATCCTCCTTCATGCTAAATCATCAGACTTGTTTGGTCATATATCCTCCTTCATGCTAAATCATCAGACTTGTTTGGTCATATACCCTCCTTCATGCTAAATCATCCTACTTGTTTGGTCATATATCCTCCTTCATGCTAAATCATCCGACTTGTTTGGTCATATATCCTCCTTCATGCTAAATCATCAGACTTGTTTGGTCATATATCCTCCTTCATGCTAAATCATCAGACTTGTTTGGTCATATATCCTCCTTCATGCTAAATCATCAGACTTGTTTGGTCATATATCCTCCTTCATGCTAAATCATCAGATTTGTTTGGTCATATACCCTCCTTCATGCTAAATCATCCGACTTGTTTGGTCATATATCTTAACTATCTTTTCTTTTTTGATCAATTAATGCTATGCCTCAAGCTCGAGTAGGTTCACAAAGGAGACTGTGTATTTCAGGTCTTTGCCAGTCCCCCAGTTTTTTTAGCATGGTCGCTTTATAGCTCTGTGGATGGTGAGTCTGCATTCTACCACTTTAAATTTTTGCGAGCTTATCTGCTTTTTCATTTTCAAGGATCTCACAGAAGTCCGGAATCCACCGTAGGACTAAATCTGTTTTTGGGGCAGCAATTCAATGTATTTTATCATCCTAAATACTAAAAGTAACCTATTCTCCAGATGTCTTAACTTCAAAGAGACAGTTGATAAATATTATTTGTATACCAACTCTCTGCTACCAGCATCAGACATGGACTCAGCGAGATACAAGATTGAAAAATCATGGTACGCAAAATGAGGTGACTGAGAAAAGCAAAGAAATCAGACATAAGGTTGGTGGAACATTGTGTATGGATTACATAGAAAGAAAGACAATAAAATGATTCTGACATCTGAAAATTGAAAGAATACAACTAAATCCACCAGCTGTGTAGATCTACACCAGACAAGAGGGAGACTAATAAAAAGATAATAGATGGTGTAATTAAGATACTGAAGAAATACAGCACAACAACATTATTTGGTGGAATATTTGAAAGAAATACTAATCAGGAATGCATAAATATCAGAATAGAACTAGCAAATGTAAATTTAAAAAGCAAAAGAGATCACACAAACGGTAAAGCTGCAGAACCAAATGTAATCCTCCCGCAGAAGCCATGGAAGCAGACATCTTAACAACCATGGAGATGCTAAAGAAGCTCTTTAAGAAGATATGGGAACAAGAGGTTATTCCCAAAATGTAGAAAGACGGCCACCTAATAAAACTACCAAAGAAAGGAAAGTTGGCCTCATGCTGTAACTGGCAAGAAATAACACCCATTGACAGAGGCTGGAAAAGTCCTGACCAGGATAATGCTTGATCATATAAAAGATGCTCTAGATCAGAGGTGGCCAACCGACAGCCTGTGGGCCAGAACCGGCATGCCAACCAATTCTGACTGGTCCCCAAGGTTGACTGAAAATGATTATATATTCAGACACCTGAACTAAAAATAAAATGTAATAACACACAACTACACAAAAAACAAAACGAACCCGAAAAACCCCACCCAAAATGTACAATAATTAACATCCCTTCCAAGACATAAAAATGAGTTGCTAAACAGTGCAGACAAAAGGGAAATGATTTAATAAAATCTCTGATTGTGCAAGTTGACATGCGAAACAATGTCAGTTGGCGACTTTGGTAATGAGAAAATGAGGCGATGACATATCTTTTCTAGTCTGCAAGCCTCTGAGATCAAAAGGGGATTTAGCTTTGTATTTAGTATCAGTATGAGTAATGGGATGAGATCATGGGGGTGGAAGTGGATAGGAGGTTCATTTTTATTAGGAAAAGGTTGAGGTGGATGGTGGGTACATTTTAATAAGAAAAAATTTGAGGTAGACAGGCCGGTCTTGCGAAGTGTGTAACATGTATCTGGGTCTGCAGTTCTAAAGCTGCTTTCCAAGAAAAGAATAGTGGACAGTGAAAAGCGCACAATTAAACCAGAATGGGAGTTTGATTATTTGTTCATTCTCAATAAGGGCAATAAACCTTAGTGCTTAGTTTGCATCAAAGTGTTAGCTGTATTGAAGGAATATAACAATACATGCAGATCACAAAAACTCGGATAAGCATATCAGCAAGTCTCAAAAACTAAATCAGCAAAAGAGTATATTTAGCAATGTTAATAAAATTCAAGAATCATCGTTCGTGGCGTCCTATGTGATTAATTATTAGCTTGCAAAAACAAAAAAGCCATTTAGTGATGGAGAGCTTGTGAAAATGTCTGCAGTATGTACTGATGTTTGCAGGGCTATAGTTGGGAGAAATGCTGGTTTTGTTAGACTTTTGACTGACACTATGGCTACTGTGGTGACAATAACGAATGTGATCTCCTCTGATCAGAGGAGAACAAATCTTTCTAACTCACAGAAAGTTTCTTGCATTTTTGGAGAAAGTGGATTCTGTTTTCATGCTGAGGTGAAATAGCTTAGTTGAGGAAAAAGTTTAATCAGATTTTGTGAACTGAAGGATAAAATATTTACCTTCCTGTTAGACAACTTACCACATTCAATGGATCATCAAAATAAACTCAAAGGTATTCATTTCATTCATGGCTTGGCATTTCTCATAGATATAACATGGTATTTGAATGTACTGAATTTGCAGTTACAAGGAAACAGACAAACCAATTTTGAAATGAAGGATTACATTGATGACTTTAATAAGAAACTGAATCTATTAAACTGTTTTTTGCAAAAGAATGACCTATTTGATTATCCTTGTTGTAAACAGCTGTCCAAGGAAGGGAGTCTTAACTTCAGAAGATACACAGATGACAAATAGTTGATTTCTGAATTTGATGTTCACTTCAAGATTTTTAGATATTTTGTCCACATATGGAACGTTTTAATGACCCATTCAAGTGTCCAGTTGTGTGTCAGAAAGCAGAACTACAATACCAGTTTATGAACTCCAATGTGACCCATTCCACAACAACAGAAGCAACTGGAGCTGATTTGTAGAAATAAATACAGAAGGAACGTTACCTACTTATGAGAAAATGAGCACGTATCTTTGTTAGACATTTCTGCCATAAAGCTTATCTTAACTTAACATCTTTAAACTGGTTTAGAAGACTCTGCAGAGTCTGTATGCAACCAGTTTCATTTACATCACCTTGTTCTAAAAGCTATGTGCAATTTATTCTTAAATGCATTAATTGTCCCTGCCGCCTCCCACACCCCCCCCCCCCCCCCCCCCCCAGCTTCTGTGGCAATGCATTTCAAGTATTCACCACTCTCTGATTAAAAAAATATTTCCTAAAATCTGATCTGGACCTCTCTTTAGTTAATTTGTAGCTATGCCTCTTGTTCTTGTGGGTGGTTGTATTTTGAAAAACTTGTTATATAATTTATTCATTCCTTTGATCATCTTATAAACCTGTATTAAGTCACCTCGATTTCTTCTCTTTTCTAGACACTGTAGTTCGGTTTTTCTGAGTCTTTTCTCATAACTGTAATTCTGGAATCCCATTATCAGCTTTGTCGCTCTTTTTTGTATTCTTCCCAGCATGTTTATATCCCCTCTATGATAAGGACTCCACACTTGTACACAGTACTCCAATCTAGGTCTAACTAATGCTTTATACAGTTTGACTATCACTTCCTTGCTCCTATGTTTAATATTTCTTTTTATCATACCTAACATTGCATTTGCCTTTTTCCCTGCTACCTGAACTTGCTCACTCACCTTACCTGTATGATCTATTATTACCCCTAGGTCCCTTTATCTATTTTTCTAATATTGTTCTCGCCATACTGAAATTATGTTCCATATTGGATCTACATATGTCAATGACTGTACATTTATCTAAATTAAACTCCATTTGCCAGCTTACAGACCATTCTTGAATTTTATCTAAATCCGACCTCAATATATCCAATTCTGTTTTAGATGAGACACTACTGCTTACTTTTGTGGCATCAGCCAATTTTGCAATCAAGGATCCCATATCAATGTCCAAATTGTTTATATATATCATTATCAAACCCAAGAACAAAAACGGATTAAATGGCTGCATTGTCCCATATTCTCAGAATTGCTATGTCACAAATGGAAGCAGACGTGAAATACTGGTGAAAAGTTTTGACAAACTTTTCAAACACTATTCGCATTGAAATAATATGTAAAAGTGTTTTTGAAATAAATAATGAAATATTACATATTAAGAAACAAATTTAAATAATATATTCATTATTTATTTAATCTAGGGGACGGCGTGGGCCGTTAAGTGACACGGCTCACAGCCAGAAGGTGCTGGGTTCGACCCCCATCACAGCACCGGCCGTTACCCCGGGGAAGCAAACCCTTAGAAAATGCAGGAGGAAGCAGACCCTTACATAAAAAATGCATGCTGAAGTCGAATGCACTGGGCCGACAGGCGCAAAATAAAAACCACAGTGCAACGCACACCGCCTTGGGGATTAGAAAAATAAGGCGAACGCAAAAAAACAAAAATGTAATACTAAACCTCAGAACATAATTTTTAAGGATGGTATCAGCTCAGCCCTCTGGTGGTACCCTTTTACTATAATCTGGCTCTCAGCTAACCTTAAATTGGCCATGACTGCTTTAGATGGACAACTGAAGGAAGAAGAGGTAGGATTTTGACCAGGAATTTCTTGCACAGATCAAATAGCAATGCTCAGAATTACCATAGAACAATCTATAGAGTGGTAGACAATGTATTTATGAATTTTATAGATTTTGAAGAAAAAAATATGATAGAATAGTCAGAAGAGCAGTTTGGAAAAATATAGATGAAATATGGAATACCAGATCAATTTATAAGTATAATACAAGATTTCTATGAAGAGGATACACGAAGAATAATTCACAAAAGAAAATTATTAGACCCATTAACAATTCAAACTGTGGTGGGACAGGGATATCTACTATCTTCAACAATCTATATCATGGTCTAGACTGGGTGATGCAGCAAGAAACAGAGGGCAGAAAAACAAGAATGCAGTGGATATTTGATGATAAGCAGCTGAAAGACCTTGAATATGTAGATGATATATGTTTACTGTCACATAAATATCATGACATACAAGGAAAGATAGACAAATGAAACAACAAAAGTGGGGTTGCAGATAAGTGTGAACAAAAAAGGGAAATGATAATAAATAACAAAGAGACCCTACAAGGATAAATGGTCATAAAATTGAAGAAGTGCAAAATTATACCTATTTGGAAAGTAATGAATAAAGAAAGAGTAACTAACGAAGATGATTATGCCAGAATTACAAGGTCAGATTTCGTTTTAACTCTCTGGAACTCGGCAGCTTTTTCCATGGAGAATCAGATTGGGCTGTTTAACATGAATGTAATGTCGGTCCTGCTATATAGTTCTGAGATATGGCATTAGATCCAGAATGCAGACTTTCATTAACAAGTCTCTTCATCGCATACTTCGTGGTGGATTGTCAGAGGTAATGGCAAACACAGATCTCTGGGAAAGAGTACATCAGCAACTAATACATCAGGAAATTAGAGAGAGAAAGTGGACATGGATAGGACACCCTATCAGAAAGAAGTTGAACAGGATAACCAGGCATGTGCTAGATTAGAACTCACAGAAAAAGACTAGTTGAAACGACACCAAGGAACATTTGGCGGCAAATGGTCGAGGAGGCAGTTCAATGGGGGAACTCAAGAGAATGGCACAGAATAAAAACAGATGAAGAGAATCTGTGGCAACTCTGTATTTCAAGCGGAACAAGACAGGTAAATGATGACGACGGCAAGAATTGATTTGTAAACTGAGTAACCTTCCACCTTCTAGCTACCAACAATTTCATTTGTTCTTAATCCACTGCATTGGTAAACAATGTTTATTAAAGATTACAATTTGTCAGCGTTCAAGGTACCAACAAGAAATTTCCAAGCCTCTGTGGGGGCAGAATTCAAGAGAACTTCACAAATTAGCTGTTTTTACAAGCTTTTATTTAACCTGATGTGACCATTGTACATCTGCATTGGCTTCTATTTCTCAACTATCCAACTTTCCATAACCTAGAGAGCTGAGAAAATTTTGTACACAGCCTCTACTAGTGCAACCTGTTAGTCTATCTAATTTTTATGAATCCTGGACAAGTCATTCAAAAGCTTGCATCGAAAAACTTGGCTTTTTTTCATATTTACTTGCATTGACTGTGAGATCAGCAACTTCATGTCGTATTCAAACAGCCACAGAGTTTAAAAATTGCAAACCACCCGGAGTAAACATTGAAGACTCTAGTGAAGAAATCGACATGAACGATGATGATTTTCAAAGGTTAAGGCCTTCAACAGTAATTTATTTTTTTCTAAACTTCAATTCACCAAAGAAGCAGCAAAATATTTAAAAATGTGACCCCAATAGTACTGTAAAAACAAAAAACTAAGTCTTAGCATAAATAAAAGCTACAAAAACTTTTGTTTTATAGAAAAGTTAGTGAAAAGGAAGTTAAAGTCTCTGCAATCCATGCTCTGGGATATAAATAGACTGACACAAATAACAATATATTAAAAACAAGCCATCTATTACTAAATAAGGTTGCAATATGTATCTTAAGGCCTATTTCTGTCGGCTGTAGACTTTAGATAAGCAAAAACCACATAAAGCATTCCATATTACAAGGGAGAGTCACCCAATGGCCAGAGGGCTAATTTTTTAATATTATAATAACTTTTCCTCTTCAATCATAATAATGTGTTCTTTTTAGAATGGCTGGTCCTTGGTTTTTTTTGCGATCGCCTTATTTCTCTATTTCCCCATCAGCTCCGTGCTTCACCGCCTCTTTCCATAAGTCTGGAGAACAAGACATGTGTAACAGAGTTACAAGTGTCCAACGAGCCAATGCCAGGAAAGCCCTGAAAATACCGTTCGTGGTACCCCCACATAACTTGAAAGCCCTGCCAGAGAGGTACAGTTCATTGAACGGGGCATTGTCCTTAATTATTAAACAAGGCAGATTAAAACTGTCCAGCCAAAATGGTTCTCTTCCCACGATTCTACTGGGAATTCCACGAAATATAGGTTATCCAGTAGTTTGAAAAACAAAGTAGCTTTTCTCTGGGACATGCCAGTTCAAATAAAGTTTGAGGGAAATGAACTCAAGAAAGTAGAAGTCATTGACCAAAGCGGGGAGCTTAGCATATAAGCTGGAGGAGACATATCAGGAGGAGCAGAGAAGGGAGTTCTACCATGCAGTTTAGTAGGTAGCATATTAGACAAGAACAGTTAGCTAGATAAATCTACAAGACTTAGCCGGTGAGTGACCAGAATAGAGAGATAGAATTAGAAGCCACCAAAGCAGACCAACACTGAATGGTAACGAGAGACCACGCATGTGTAAGAATCTGTGTGTGATGTGCTGTTCGAGTCGTCGCTAACATCTGTCTCTCGTGACCCGACTTCATTCTCGTCAGAGGGAGACGTGTTGCTTCAACACGAAGCTATCGTCCTGGACGACCCGTCGTGACTCATGTGTGCCTCATCTTGACAACCACAGTAACAGAACCACTGTCGTCTGTCATAGGCACGAACACAGCTGCAGTCACCGGCGGTCCTGATGTTGAGATGAGACAAGCAGTTCAGTAGACATCCAGGTTGTGTAAGCTGAGAGGTGGAACATAAGGCTTGCAAGATGAGCAAGGACAGAGAGATGAGGACTGAGAACAAGTAGCTGGACAGTATTATTTCAATACACAGAGATAGACGGTGAAGAGAACAATTGCTATATTCCGACCACGTGATTAGAACCATGGTAAAGTTTAGTGAAAGAGAAATAACTGTGCTAATTGCATGAACCTCTAGAAAGTAACTATAGTCAGTTAGAGAAGTGTTGATCACAAACTTTTTGAGAGACATTAAAATTAGTTAATAATTGATGAGCAGGGCGAGAACTTGATCACAGGTAAGAAAGCCGCAAACGCCTTTGTCGATCACTATGCCAGAGCAAACCACATCGAGGTCCCTGCAGATAAGCATACAGACATTAGCGAAGAGCTAAAGGGGCACGAAGACATGAATACGGCACCTGAAGAGCACATGATGGCCAAATTAACAATGCGCGAAATGGAAGAGGCTATGAGAACACTAAAGAAAAGGAAATCTCCCGGAAAAGACGGGATCACAAACGAAATACTGATGGGGCTGGGCCAAACAGCGAAGAGGAAACTGCTATCGGTCCTGAACCAAAGCTGGAAAAGGGGAATTGTACCACAGGCATGGAAAGATGCAATACTGGTACCAGTACCAAAAACAGGAAAGGACAAAACAGATCCAAATGGATACAGGCCCATAAGCCTACTGAGCTGTGTCGGCAAGCTGATGGAACGGATGATAAACACCAGACTGATGTGGCATCTGGAAGAAAAACGAATACTAATTCCACAGCAAGCCGGCTTTAGACAGCACAGATCCACTGAGGACCAGGTCATCCTCATAGCCCAGGAGATAGAAGATGCCTACTAGGCACAGAAACACACAGTAGCTGTTTGGGTGGATCTGGAAAAGGCATTTGATAAAGTCTGGAAAGATGGACTTAGAGTCAAGCTGTCAAGCTAAGAAGAAGTGATGTTTGTGGGAAGATGTACAAGTGGATCAACCACTACCTCAAACAAAGAACGGCCAGAGTCCTAGTACAAGGGCAGATGAGCAAAAAGGTGACACTCGAGCAGGGAGTACCCCAAGGGGGAGTACTGTCACCCACACTCTTCCTGGTATATATAAACGATATTACAGAGAATATACCAAGAAGAGTCCATAGCTCAATGTTTGCAGACGATCTGGCTATGTGGACCTCTGAAAAGAATCTCACCATAGCAAGAAATCGGATGCAGACGGCCCTAACATCGCTGGAAGAGTGGGCGAACTCATGGCTGGTCAAAATAAACGAGGAGAAAACCACATGCACAATATTCTCGCTTTCATTAAAACCCCAAAGTACCAAATTAAGTCTAAATGGCAAATTCCTGCAGCCAAACGACAACCCAACCTATCTGGGAGTCACATTTGATCGGCGCATGACATGGAAAAGTCAGATTGAGAGAAACCGAATGAAAGCCAGAGAAAGAATAGCAATCATGAGGAAACTTGCTGGCACAAGCTGGGGAGCAGACGAAGGCATACTAAAGAAACTGTACACTGGAAGAGTGAGACCAGTTCTCGAGTATGGCATTGCGGCATGGACAACAGCAGCGAAGGCGAACTTCGATAAAGTTGACAAACTTCAAAACCAAACCATGAGAATTATAACAGGTGGCATGAAGTCAACGCCAATTGTAGAACTTGAAAAGATTACAAAACTGCAATCCATGACCGATAGAAGAGACTGCAGAGCCCAGCTGCAGTCAGAGAAACTCCGAAGACTGACCGACCATCCAATGCACCCGAGACTAAACAATTTGGGAAATGGGAAACTAAAGCGGAGAAACTTTGCAGAAATAGCCAAAGCAAAGATGCACGAAGATCCCATAAACGCACTAACAACACCAAAACCCATCACTACTGTACGAAAACCTACCTGGAGGCAGGATATATTTCCAGAGGTGGTAGAAAATATACCAGGTATTGCAAACAAAAACTGCCAGACTGAAAAAGAAAGGAGAGATACTACCCTAAGCTTCATAACGAAAAGCTACCCAAGCATGGACTGAACCCATGCATACACCGACGGTTCTGTAACAAACACAACACAGAACGGAGGGGCAGGAGCATTCCTGAACCTACCAAATGGCAGAAAAATAACACTGTCATTCGCTACTGGTAAGTACACAAGCAATTTCAGAGCGGAGGCAGAGGCACTGAGGGCGGCAGTGGAAGAAATGGTGACACACAGTGAAAATGAAAGCCATATAGTCCTGCTGACAGATGCTCTCGCCGTAGTCACAGAGCTAAAAAGCCAGAAAAACACTGAGCTTAATGACTTAAGAGCAGCACTCTGCAAACTGTGCCAGCAGTCCGCACCAAAAAGGGTAGTGGTACAGTGGGTGCCATCACACTGCAACATCCAAGGCAACGAGGAGGCAGACAGACTGGCAAAAGAAGGTGCAAGACTACCACAAACAGATACCAGTATGACGTACGAAGAGTCAAAACGGCTTATCAAAGCCAGATACATGACCAAATGGGAAACCGAACATACTGGTTACACCAAAAACGATGCCTATTACCAGTTAACCCGAAGAGAGCAGGTCGTTGTCTTCAGACTTTGCACTGGCCACAATAGACTGAGGTACCACCTATTCAACAAATTGAAGATAGGGTGTACCGACGAATGCCCGTGCGGTACTGGTAAAATGACCGCTGAACATCTGCTGCAGAACTGCCCGACATACGAGGATCAGAGAGAGCAGATGTGGCCATCACCAGTGGAACTGCAAGACAAGCTCTATGGCAGTGGCGACAGCCTCAGGATGACCGCCGCTTTTTTCGAAAAAATAATGGTTACTGTCTGACTGCGTACGCAGAAGAAGAAGAAGTTAATAATTGATGAACAATATAATTCGATTTACGAGCCTGGTGCATTGATATTATGTGCATGATGTTCATGAAATAAACATTCTTTGTTTTGCTTTTGTTAAAAGAATTGTTAGTGGTTTAATTAAAGTGTGAGTTAAGGAGTGATAGTGGTATGAAGGAAAGATAGTAAATAAAGTGATACAATAATATTAGAACTCTGCTACATATTAGATTAAATAGTACCGTGACCTAGGATATAAAGAACGTTAACCCTGTTATACAATAGATTAAATGATTCAGTGGCTTAGGATGGGCTATCATGGTAAACCTGTTTCATGCGTTCCCGCAGATTGGTGAGATGCAATAATTGTTGCCCTATACAAAAGCAAGGCAAGCTGTAAGGACTGCAACAACTATAGACCAATCACACTGCTCTCAGTCCCAGGCAAGGTATTTGCACATGTGCTGCTGGCCCGACTCAAGCCACTCCTGATCGCAAAACGCCGTCCACATCATTCTGGTTTCCCCCTGGGTAGATCAACTGTGGATGTCATTCTTGCTCTTTGGCTCCTGGCTGAGCTGCACCATGCATTGCATATGTGGATCTACAGGCTGCATTCGATTTGGTCAATAGGTCAGCTCTCT
The DNA here is from genome assembly GCA_036924085.1 of Ariolimax columbianus. Lineage (NCBI taxonomy): Eukaryota > Metazoa > Mollusca > Gastropoda > Stylommatophora > Arionidae > Ariolimax > Ariolimax columbianus. The sequence goes on along the minus strand of JAVGWX010000020.1, from coordinate 30,571,893 downwards.
GGAAAGCCCTGCAAGGCATTGGCACTCCTGCCACCTGCTGAACTTGATAAGAGAGCTACACATGGACACTTGTGCCAGAGTCCACTTAGGTGGCACTCTCTCTGACAAGTTCCCAACATCTACGGGGATCAGGCAAGTTTGTGTCCTTGCCCCTGACCTTTTCTGCCGAGCCATCGACTGGATTGTACACCACCTTGTCACTCACCATCTGGGCATTGTCATGGAACAAATATGCATCACATACCTCCCCTATGCTGATGACATAGTCCTATGTGGCTATTCAATAGTCTCTCGAGAAACATCAAACCTGGGTCTATCAATATCCTGGGCCAAGATGAAAATTCTGAACCTTTGCTCCGACACTGGTCCTCACAGCATTGTTGTCCATGGTCACACGGTGGAGTGCACCACTGAATTCATATACCTGGAAAGTGTTTTTTCATCTGATGGACGCAGTGCGCCTGACATGTTAAGGCGGATCGGGCTTGCTACTTTCGCTATGAACGACCTTCGCCGGGTGTGGAATAATGACAGACTCTCTCTTGGATCCAAAATTCGTATTTATCAGACGTGTGTGATTCCTGTCCTACAGTATGGTTCAGAAACTTAGACCCTACTTAATCGGGGCATATCAAGACTCAATTCCTTTCATATGCGCAACCAGCGACGCATCCTCGGTATCCAGTGGTTCGATCTCGTCTGTAATGTCAAGGTGTCTGCAAAGACGGGTCTTCCCTCCATCACTTACACTCTGGTTTGCCGCCGCCTGTCTTTGTTTGGTCACCTGGTTCAACTGGACCAGAAAGTTCTGGCTCACCAAATAATGTGCTATGTGTAACAACGGTCTGGCTGGAGGCGTGGGAGGGGCCATCCCCGTTCTACATGGCTCAGACAGATTGCAGTCTCTCCTTCGGCAGTGAACGAGGTTTCGTTACAACCCTCAGCAGTTGGACATGGTAGTGGTCGATCGACACAACGGGCGCTAGATGCCTAGGCAAACATTATTATTATGCTTCCCTGGGGTAACGGCTGATGCTATGATGGGAAGCGAACCCAGCACCTTCGGATTGTGAGCCATTGTATTTTTAAAACTTTATATTGATTATACTGCAATACATTTTATGGTAACAGGATGATTATCATATAGAAAGTATCACATCATTTAATAAAATGTCAACATTTGAAATTAAATAGCATTTAAAATACAATTTAGCAGAATCATCATTATCATCTTACTATATCCACTTGTGTCATTAGATATCATGGGGAGGTGTAGTTTTTGCACTTGTGTCATTAGATATCATGGGGAGGTGTAGTTTTTGCACTTGTGTCATTAGATATCATGGGGAGGTGTAGTTTTTGATTTGTGTGCCAGATTTGTAATTCCATGCTTCTTCAGTGTCTCATCCATATTTTTTTTGGTCTCCCTGTTGCTCTGCAACCCTGATGACCTCTATATTTATTTATCAGAATACAGTGGTCTGCTGATGTCTTTGTGCATGACAAAGACAGAATAGTACCACTGCCACACAGAGAGCATGTCGTAAGAGGCAACTGTCTGACATGGCGTAACACCACCCATGGTTAGCCTATATTGTTCGTTAAGAGCAGCATAGATAAGGCCTAATACTATTAGTAATAGACTGCAGGTCTACTTTGTTCTAGTGTTTGACTTTGAGTCTATTAACTTATTAAGATTAATTAACTCACATAACAGTTAGTCACTCCAAGAAACTGATTGTGTACAGACTCTGCAGTCTTCTAAACCAGTATTAAGACGGTAAGTTAAGTTAAGAATATCCACGCCCTGTAATTTGTAAACACTACAGTTCATAACTTCAGCACCACACAGTTTCACTTGACACAGTACACTTAGTTACATAATAAATTAAATGATTGTGTACGTACTATAGACACACACTCCCCTTTCTCTCTCCTCTCACCTCACTCTGTTTCATTTGACTATCCCACAGCCACACCCTTGCACAACTTTCACACGCGCCCTCGTGGTAAAGCCCTTCCATTGCACTTTGGTTGGGCTAGCTTCTGAGGGCGCACAAACCTAGCATAGGTACATACAGATGCACACATGCATCCAAGCACTGGTTTATGCGTCCTGATATCGCCCAATTGACTACGGTCTAAGGTGGAAAATGGCGCGCCTCCGCCAGTAGAAACTAGTGAGGCAAACATTTAAGCAAAAAAAAAAAAAAAGTACGTACTATAAAACATGTCGGGTTATTATAATAAACTATGAGTATATTATATGATTCAACAATCAATAAAACTCATAGCTATGACGTAATTAGTCATGTATAAACTATTATAGTCATGTCTACACAATAGCCATTACGGGAGTAGAATGATAACTGAACACTATTTATTTTTGATACAATTGAATTTCATTTGAATTCGCTTACCCGACCATATTAGTTTCAGCAACTTTTCACAGACCGGAAGAATATGGCTAACCATTTACGAAAACTGAAAAGCCTTGAGAAGTTGCTAGCCATTAATGGCATTATTAATACAACAAAAACCTCCAGTAGGCGAGGGAAATGTGTTGTTCACCCAGTCTAATGCCATTGGTGATGATTGACATTGTCGAGTGAGCTCCGACGTCGACGACAAGACACGCCTGACAACGGGCCTTTTAATAAATAACAACAATATTCTATAACAGGTTGATTTCTAAAAACTAATTATAACACACATCATGTTTCAGTTTGTTTTACCGTTTCCTAGACCGCCATCATCTGCGTCTCGTCCGACTCGTCGGCAATCGAAAATGAAATTGAAAGTATTAAGTAACCTGAATAATATTGAAAATTAAGTTTTACATTCTTATTTTTTTACTTAAGCTATTTTACGATGTAAAGTTACGAATAAATACATACATGAGTGACGATACATACATTAGAAGACTGTGTCGTGTTGGAACAAGCCACAATTTCCTTATAGAACACACTGAAATTACAGTAGCACTTCCCAGGATTAGAATCGGGAAGTCCCTTTAGACTTTCCATGATATCATCATTATGTGTCATGCCGATACAAGATACTTTGAGATAGTATAATCCTTCTTCATTCATCCTCATTCCAAAGTCACAGTTTTGCTTACAGAATATACCGTTGTTTTTATCTTTATACAGCTTTTTTCTCATATCTGTCTTGCGAGGCCAGTACTGTTCTCTCTCTTCCTGGGTGCCGTGAGCATGAATCTTTGTTTTGTAGGATCTGATTCAATTGTGTTCTGCGGTCATGGTATGCACTCCAAATGGACACCTGTCATCTGTCACAATCCTCATTTTGTTGTAAAGGTTACCCTTGAGTCTGTTATGCCCAGTTTGTAGTCTTCTTCGTACGGTCTTTCTTCTTCTTCTTCTTCGTACGCTGTTCGTAGTCTGAAGATGAAGATGATGACTTGCTTTTCTCTAGTCAAATTATGTTAGCTGTCTTCTTTTCGGAAGTGTGAGTGTTGATCAACCCAGTTTATGTTTCGCCTGACCCTGACTAACATAGTAATCACAATATGGCTCACCTGATTCTGACTAACATAGTCTGATCAGTATGTTTGACCTGACCCTGATTAACATAGTTTGATAGTATGTTTCACCTGACCCTGACTAACATAGTCTGATCAGTATGTTTGACCTGACCCTGACTAACACAGTTTGATAGTATGTTTCACCTGACCCTGGCTAATATAATCTGATCAGAATGTTTCAAATGACTCTGACTAACATAGTCCGATCGGTATGTTTCACCTGACCCTGGCTAAAATAATCTGATCAGAATGTTTCAAATCACTCTGACTAACATAGTCAGATCGGTATGTTTCACCTGACCCTGGCTAATATAATCTGATCAGAATGTTTCAAATGACTCTGACTAACATAGTCCGAGCGGTATGTTTCACCTGACCCTGACTAACATAGTCTGATCGATATGTTTTACCTGACCCTGACTAACATAGTCTGATCAGTATGTTTCACCTGACCCTGACTAACATGCCTGATCAGTATATTGTGCCTGACCCTGACTAACATGCCCGATCAGTATATTGTGCCTTACCCTGACTAACATGCCTAGTCAGTATAGTTTGCCTGACCCTGACTAACATACCCGATCAGTATATTGTGCCTGATCCTGACTAACATACCTGATCAGTATATTGTGCCTGATCCTGACTAATATGCCTGATCAGTATATTTTGCCCCACCAGACGTTAGTCTTCCTCTGTGTCTTTCAGATTTATATCTTACTTGGTGTGTTGCTGTCTAAACCCAGGATCTCCATTGCTGGTAAGATGTTCGATGTGTCTTGCGGTGAAGGTCCGTTTAGGATTTCTTTGATATATACGCAATCAATCGTTTATGTTGTTTCTCATTAGATGATAGTCAGTATGTCTATTCAGGATCAATCAATCAATCTGTCAATAACACTGTAATCCCCAATGGATCAAAGGCCTTCAACAAATAATCTCCAAATGTAGCGATCATTGGCCAATCTTTCCACCTAAGCCATCGATCTATGCTTCCCGAATACCCGAATCGAGTGCTCTTTCCACGAATACCAAGCTCTGCATATCGCCTTCTTGCTGTGGAATACTCAGAACAAAGAATGCCGCGTTATACTATATAGAGATCTCTTTAATGTGGTCCTTTCCAGCTGGGTAGCTCCCAGCAAATAAGGTGTAGATCCGCCACAGCCTGTCTGCTTCAATGTGTACTTGGGGCTAGGACAAAATCCAAATCGCAGGATGTAAATCAAGTGTACCAGACAATAAAACTAAAAATAAAAACTGCAGGCTTCGACTTGGAATGTCAGGACCATCAGTCCAAGACATGCGACTGACCTCAGAGACTTTGGTGAGGTGAAAAAAATGGCAGTAATTGATGCCGAACTCAATCGTCTTTGTATAGATATTGCCGGTCTGCAGGAGAAACGCCTTCCCGAGGATGGGTCACTTAGGTAGAAAAAGTATACCTTTTATTTGAAAAGGCAGAGGAAAGAAAGAAACCCGACACCATGTGGTGTAGGTTTTCCAGTGAAGAACTCGCTATTGTGTGCTATTGAGAGTCAGTTGGAGGATATGAAAGACTGTTAACAATAACATTGTCTACCTCGTGTGGATTAATAACAATTATCGCTGTATACGCACCGACGCTCATATCAGCGGAAGATGCAAAGGATTTCTTCTACGTAGAGTAAGACAATGCAGTGAATGCAATTCCAAAATTAGACTGCCTATACATACTTGGTGATCTAAATGCTCGGTTGGGATCGGACTCGAATTCATGGCCAGTTTATTTAGGTAAACATAATATTAGGCGCATGAATGAAAATCGATAAAGGCAGCTGGAATTTTGATCAAAAAACAACACAAAAACCATGCCAACTCTGGACCTTCTGGACTCGCTGCCAACTCACTATTAAAACAAACAAAAAACGTGTTTACCAGGCCTGTGTCATCAGCACCCTTCTTTATGTATCATTGCTGACTGCTTCTAGCAAGGCTCCAGGAAAGGATGGAATCCCAATAGAGGTCATCAGGAGAAGAAAGGACATACTTGCCCCACAGATACACCAGTTGATAACTTTATGCTGGCATGAAGGACAGGTCCCGCATTATTTCAAAGATTCAAGCATTGTAACCATATACAAGAACAAGGGGGACCGGAGTGACTGTAACAACTACAGAGGAATTTCGCTTCTGTGTACCGTTGGAAATATACTTGCCAGAATTGTTCTTCTGGTTCAGGTCCGATGAGACCAGGTTTACCCAGAGTTACAGTGCAGATTTCGTGGGAGTAGGTCTACCATAGATATGCTATTTTCGTTACGACAGTTGCAATGGAAATGAAGAGAACAAAGGCAACCATTTTATATTGCCTTCATAGAACACGAAGGCATTTGACTTGGTCAGTCGTATGGATCTGTTCAAAGCGCGCAGGAGGATTGGTTTTTCACCGATTCTTCTGAGCATTATCGAGTCGTTCCACACTGACATGAAAGGCACCATCAACTTTGACGGTGCGTCCTCAGAGGAGTTCGCAATCAAGTGCAGAGTAAAACAAGGCTGTGTACTTGCTCCAATCCTCTTTTGAATATATTTCTCACTTCTCTTGAAGCATGCATTCTGTGACCAGGAAGGTGGTACCTTCATTTATTTTCGCACAGATGGTGGTCTATCGGATTCCCAAAGGCTGAACGTCAAGACCAAAATAAACAGGGTGCTGATGAGAGAACTGCTTTTTGAGGATGATGCGACAATTACGACTCACTGAGAGGAGGAACTGCAAAGCTTACTGTCTGCATTTTATGATGCCTGCTGTGAGTTCGGGTTAACAATCAGCAACAAGAATACACAAGTTATGGTCCGGGGTGCAAACAACCCATCAGTAATCTCCATTGATGATGAGGATCTCGAGGTAGTAGATCATTTTACGTACTTGGGATCATCAGTCAATAATAAACTATCCCTGGACCAAGAGATCCATATCAGGATAGGCAAGGCATCAACAACAATGGGCAGATTAACAAAAAGGGTCTGTGAGAAAAAGAAGCTCACTATTAAAACAAACAAAAAACTTGTTTACCAGGCCTGTGTCCTCAGCACCCTTCTTTATGCCAGTGAGACATCGTCTACCTACATGCATCAGGAGAGGCGGCTAAACAGCTATTACATGAAGTGCCTGAGCAGAATCCTGGGGGTTGGGTGGCAAGACAAGGTCACCAACGCGGAGGTGTTGGAGAATACAGGCACTGTCAAAATCTTTGCCATGCTTAGTATTCGACGGCTCCGATGGTTGGGACACATTCGGAGGATGGTTGGGACACATTCGGAGGATGGATGATGGCAGAATGTCAAAATATCTTCCCTATGGGGAGTTACAGTTGGGGAAAAGGTATAGGGACCGGCCATTACTTCGTACAAGGATGTATGCAAGCGGGATATGAATGATGTATGCATCGATTTGGAATCATGGAACAGGACGCCATGGATCGTGTTACATGGATTGGCTTGGTTAAGCATGGCATGCAGACAAAGGAGATACTGATTGCTGATAGGCTTAAGACTCAGCGTTTGAGAAGACACGCCACACCACGCGGTGCCGCAAATGGTCCTGACTTTCCTTACACAGACTGTGGAAGACGCTTCTCTGCTCGGATTGGTCTAACGAGTCACATTCATTACCGTCATGGACAGTAGTCATAGACCTTTTTTTGCAAAGCACAAATGCTATCGCTTGACAAGACGGAAGGGCCAATGAACCTTTCCAGCCATTTTTCTAAGATTCGCTAGTTCATTATTGCCGATGTTCGTTGTCGCTGATGAAGGCTTATTGGTCGAAACTTTAGTTTCATTTGTGTTTTCGTCCTAGTGCGGTATCTCACCATACTTATTTATGTTTTTTAACACTTCTTCGTATGTCGTGTTCGGTCGGTGATTGTTCAGTTCACATTTATTTTGCCGTTCAGCGTCAGGTTATGAAGAGATCTCTGTTCAACAGTTCAACATCAATGATATCATCATATCATTTCAGCCTTGTTATCTCTTTATCCTACTCAAGCAGCCATTAATGAAAGAAGTATGTACATATTTTCAAGGTTAACGTTACATCTCAGAGTCATACACAATCACTAACGTGACACTGTACTTAAAAATTGTCATTTTTGTGCAAGAACAAAACACTCTTGATATGCAAAACTAAAGTCACAAATTATATAAAGACACATTTCACCTTTTGCATTCTTATGTCGATATCCAATTCGTTGCCTTAGATTTTGTCAAAATTGCTTCTAAAATATATGAAAGACTCCATTTCTTGAACGTGTGAGGGTAAGTCAGTAACTAACTAACACAAACTAATATGGGATATCTGAAAAATGTAATTGGTAGTTTCTGGATATCATCAGGTGGCAGCTACACCCAGCTTTGTGATAACTGTAGGTGACAGATACTAGGTGTCACATGTACGTGCGCAGTAGAGATGCAAAATGGCGTGCGTGCATACAGAGTGTGCAATTTAAAAAAAACAACAACAGTGTAAGGTTGTGCGGTTTTGATTGGGTGGAGGGAGGGGAGGTACGAGACGACTTTTTACAAAAGTTATTCACAAGAAAATGCTTCTTGCGAAGTTTATTTTATGCTTCGGGATGCAATTAGGAGAAAACGTCCAGACTTGCCGACTAAGGGGTACTGCTTCATCATAACAAGGTCAGACCACAAACGATTCGTTTAACCAATCAGAAAGTTGACTAACTAATATGGCTACTTTTTGAACATCCCCCTTGCAGCCTCGACTCAGCCTTAGCGATATCCACCTGTATGTTGCACCAAAGAACTCCTTGACGGGATACGTTTCGCGAATCACGGCGATGCTGAACTGGAAGTGCAAATGTGGCTGAGACAGCAGACCAGAGACTTCTATGCTGCAGGCTGTGGCTGAGACAGCAGACCAGAGACTTCTATGCTGCAGGCTGTGGCTGAGACAGCAGACCAGAGACTTCTATGCTACAGGCTGTGGCTGAGACAGCAGACCAGAGACTTCTATGCTGCAGGCTGTGGCTGAGACAGCAGACCAGAGACTTCTATGCTGCAGGCTGTGGCTGAGACAGCAGACCAGAGACTTCTATGCTGCAGGCTGGGGCTGAGACAGCAGACCAGAGACTTCTATGCTGCAGGCTGTGGCTGAGACAGCAGACCAGAGACTTCTATGATTCAGGCTGTGGCTGAGACAGCAGACCAGAGACTTCTATGCTGCAGGCTGTGGCTGAGACAGCAGACCAGAGACTTCTATGCTGCAGGCTGTGGCTGAGACAGCAGACCAGAGACTTCTATGCTGCAGGCTGTGGCTGAGACAGCAGACCAGAGACTTCTATGCTGCAGGCTGTGGCTGAGACAGCAGACCAGAGACTTCTATCCTGCAGGCTGTGGCTGAGACAGCAGACCAGAGACTTCTATGCTGCAGGCTGTGGCTGAGACAGCAGACCAGAGACTTCTATGCTGCAGGATATGGCTGAGACAGCAGACCAGATACTTCTATGCTGCAGGATGTGACTGAGACAGCAGACCAGAGACTTCTATGCTGCAGGCTGTGGCTGAGACAGCAGAGACTTATATGCTGCAGGATGTGGCTGAGACAGCAGACCAGAGATTTCTATGTTGCAGGCTGTGGCTGAGACAGCAGACCAGAGACTTCTATGTTGCAGGCTGTGGCTGAGACAGCAGACCAGAGACTTCTATGCTGCAGGATGTGTCTGAGACAGCAGACTAGAGACACTTATGGTGCAGGCGGTGGCTGAGACAGCAGACCAGAGACTTCTATGTTGCAGGATGTGGCTGAGACAGCAGACCAGAGACTTCTATGCTGCAGGATGTGGCTGAGACAGCAGACCAGAGACTTCTATGCTGCAGGATGTGTCTGAGACAGCAGACTAGAGACACTTATGGTGCAGGCGGTGGCTGAGACAGCAGACCAGAGACTTCTATGCTGCAGGCTGTGGCTGAGACAGCAGACCAGAGACTTCTATGCTGCAGGCTGTGGCTGAGACAGCAGACCAGAGACTTCTATGCTTCATGCTGTGGCTGAGACAGCAGAGACTTCTATGCTGCAGGCTGTGACTGAGACAGCAGACCAGACACTTATGGTGCAGGTTTTTGGTGCACTGGTAGAGCGATGTGATAAGTGTATCAATGTTGGTATAAATTATGTTCAGAAATAAGGGACAATCCAAGACCAATCATACATGATTTTCAAATTCGTTTATAATTTTATTTTTTTAAACTTACCATCGTATTTGTAGCAAAAGGACCTACGCGATCTAAATCCTCCTGGTACTATTTGCAACGTAATAACAGATTGTAAAAGCCTCCTTTTTAAGTAAAAATTTGTATTTTCACTAGGACATATTCAGCATCGCAGAAGCCGAACAACGCCTAAAAGAGCTAAACAATGCAGACACGGCAGTTGGTCTGAACATAAATTGAAAGAAGATTCAATTTCTACTGAAAACTTTATACCATACGGGGAAACTGCAAATGGAAGATGAGCCCATCGAAATTGTCGCTTCTTATGTCTTCCTAGGTCCGGAAATCAACAACAAATACAACAATGATACGGAGATATCACGCAGCAGAGAAGCGGTTTGGCTCAGCTTCAACCACATGCGGTTAAAGCTGAGCCAAACCGTATTACACCGATACCGCAGCACATGACGGAGGTCAAGGCCAGGGCTCACACCTTCAATAGCATGATTATTCCAGCACTGGTATATGGGTGTGAGATTTGTAGTTTACACAAATCAGACGAAGAGAAGCTCCGAATTATCGAAAGAGCAATGGAGCGTAGAGCCCTAAATATCTCTATAAGAGACCATATCGGAAACACCGACACCACTGACCAAACTGAGTTCCAGGATATCGTCTACTCAGCATCAATACGAAGGTACATGTGGTCCGCGCTACTGACGATATGTGGACAAGGAGGGTGCCTTTCTTGTGACCATACAACTACAACCGCTTGGGTGACCGTCCACCGACCAGATGGAGAGACTTGCACCACGCCTTTAGACCGTCATGGTACTCCAAGCCGAAGGACAGACACATATTCAAACATCCTTTGCCTACCTAGCATCAGTCAACCTTGCCCGATTGAATACCCGGATTCAAGTAAGTAAATATTCAAGTAAGTAAAGATTCAAGTAAGTAAAGATTCAATCAAGTAAGTAAATATTCAAGTAAGTAAAAATTCAAATAAGTAAAGATTCAATCAAGTAAGTAAATATTCAAGTCAGTAAAGATTCAAGTAAGTAAAGATTCAAGTGAGTAAAGATTCAAGTAAGTAAATATTCAAGTAAGTAAAGATTCAAGTAAGTAAAGATTCAATCAAGTAAGTAAATATTCAAGTAAGTAAAGATTCAAGTAGGGAATATTTTTTGTGTATGTGTATCTTCAATGACTTTACAGGTACATCCGTCACGAACTTCCACTCAAATATCCTAAAGCTACAGCATGACAGGGTCACGAGAATATGAGTGAGTGAAATTTAACATACGCAGCAACTATACAAGTTTAAAAATATCTACGCTGTTCGGAAAAAACTTTGCGTTACTCGTCTAGGATCCGAAACAATTTAATAGATTAACAGTCCGCCTTTGAAGAAACAGTGCACGGGATTTAATCTTTTTAGGTTATGAGGAAGTTTGTTAAAATATAATTAATAGAAGTTCAGGAAAACAGTCATTGTCATGTGCAACTAAATAGAAGCTTGTGATAGTGAAATAATGAGGTTAGTTGGAGTAGTTTCCGGGACGATTCTGTGAATAACAGAGAAAAGAACTACTGTTAATGCTAAAAATATGCCCAAATCGTGCAGCTTTGCAGGATGTGCTACACTGTCATGACATGCTCACCACATGGGCACCTGTCATCTGTCCCAATCCTCATTTTGTTGTACAGGTGACCCTTGAGTCTGTGATGCCCAGTTCTCAGTCTGAAGATGATGACTTGCTCTTCTCTAGTTAAGTTATAGTAGCTGTCTTCTTTTCGGAAGTCGGTTTGTTGATCAGCCCATTTTACCCTGAAGTTGGCTTTAATTATGGTCTTGGCCTCATTATATGTTTGTGGGGATGCTCCTTCACTCTTTGCTAGTAAGTTTATTTGATCCAAATGATATTCACACCGGACATTTTCATCAAAGCGTCGGCCCTTCATTATTTTGGCATATCTCACACATTTTTCGCTATGGGTTAAAGGTTATAATAAGTATTCATTATTTATGTTGATTGATGAGACATTATAAAACTAAAACGTGTTTCATTTTAATGTATGAAATGAAATAAATCCTTCTTGGAGTGTAAGCCAACCAGCAACCTGTCCCGTCTCACTTGCATTCTGCAATAACATTCCCGTTGCTCCAGATGGGCGACTCAATATCCGTTATCATGAAGGAAATGGGGTTTCCTGTGCATATTATTCATCTCATTGAAACATTTTATCAAGATCAACAAGCCGCTGTCCGAGTTTCTGGGCGGCACAAAAGGGAGTAAGACAGCGATGTATCCTCTCACCTTTTCTGTACAATATATATGCGGAATGTATAATGCGAAATGTTAGAGAAGACGAGAACATTGAAAGTTTCGATCCGTTTAGGATTGGCAGGTACGAGATTCCAGAGTTACAGTACGCAGACGACACAGTGAAACTATCAAGAAGTGCAGAAGGGCTAGAGCAGCTAATTTCAGCCGTTAATGGACACAGTAAATATCAAAACCTGTTTATAGACATTAATAAAACAAAGATAAAGACCACAATGTCAGCATCAATTTACAGTAGTTGTTGAGGAAATAGATCAGGTCACACATTTTAAATATCTGGGCTTCAGAATTGATAAAATTGGCGACTGCTCGAAAGAAATCAGAAGAAAAATAGCCATGGCAATGCAGAGACTGAACAAATTATGACAGAACACCAACAAAATGATAAAGTAAAAATCTTGAGAGCCTGTGTTTTTCCTTTGGCAGCTTATGGCTGTGAATCATCGACGGATACCAGAACTTCCAGACAAATAATCGAATCCTTCGAGTCAAAATGTTACAGAAAGATCCGCAGACTACCCTGGACAGAGAAAATGACAAATGAAGACGTTCGGCAAGAGTTGAGCATAGAGGAGAGCTGGTTTATCAATTCCATTTTGTCTAGAAAATGTAAATACTTTGGTCACATCAATAGACACAACGGTCTTGAGAGAACAGTGATAGAAGGTATGGTGCCAGGTAAAAGAGGAAGGGGTAGACCAAGAAGACGATGGCACCAAGATATCCAGGAGTGCCTGGGTATGACAGTGGCGGAAGCTGGTGTTTTGGCAAGAGAACGAGTTTCTTTCAGACAGACTGTGATGGGAGCGACGTTCTACAAAGGACATGCTACATGATGACTTCTCTGCAAAACGCTCTACTTATTCGAAGACTTTAGCTTGTCCGCTAATGTAAAAAAAACAGAGGAACAAAAATATAAATGGGTATGAGTATTGTTAGATACCGCAACGAGACGAAAACACGAACGAAACCTACGTTGCGACCACAGGCATTCATCAGGGACAACGAATAACAATACTAATTAACTAGCCAATCAAAGAAGGGTTTAATACATAAATTGAGGGGATGTCAATACATGTTCTTTGCAAAATAACCGAGTTAGCAAATAACATATAGAGCAAATGATTCAAAAGTTTGTAAACTTTGAAAGATTTTCAATATTTTTGACGACAATACAAACATACCTTATGCCGCGCTGTGTGCTGTGTTCATAATACGTGTTCAAATGAAACCGGACTTAACTGCACCAAGTGAACATACGTACAATGCGCATAATGACGTTACACCAGGTGTAAACAGCACATACCCACCGTCAAGTTTGCACATTTTCATTATCCTCCGACTCATAGTTTCCTCAGCAGACCGTCGAAAACATGGCGGATGTTATATGGAATCCGTCCACAGTTGATCAACGAGCGGTGATTCGGTTGCTAACAGCCGAAGGATGTCGACCAGTTGAAATTCATCGCAGAATGTAGGCAGTGTATAGTGACAAAAGTGTGTCGAAGACAACAAAGAAGAACTGGACAACGATGTTTAAAGAAGGACGTGAGTTAACGAAATATCTTCAGAGGCCAGGTCAGGCGCATTATGTTGCGTCAGAAGATTCCATCGCCAAAATTGATGCAACAGTTCGGATCACCATACGCTTCTTGCATTCTGCCATGAATGTCAACTGACCGACATCCTCCAGCTGTTAGAAAGCGAAACACCGCTCGCTGATCAACTATGGGCGAATTCCGTATCAGACCATCAATGTTTTCCAATGATCTGCTGAGGAAACTATGAGTCGATAGATAATTAAATTTTGATCATTTTGACGGTTGGTATATGCTGTTTACACCAGAAGTGACGTCATCATGTGCGTCGTACGTATGTTCACTTGTTGCAGTTAGATCCGGTTTCATTTGAACACGCGTCGTAGATATAAATGTCAGGCTCAATTTAATCAAAGAGTTGCCAGATGTAATACCACTGAGTGGCATCACAACCGGACCTGACATATTTCATTAACCCGAAGAGTTTCAATCAAATCTTGCGTTACTTTGTGACAGACTCGTGTTGATGGCAACTAACGGGGCACCAGCAATATGCTCTAAAAATATTAGTTTTGCGCGTTAAGGAAATTCAAGTATATGGGCAGAAATGCAACACGGTTAATGAGCCGACAGCAGTCAGCTACTGTTAGCTGGCTGCCAGCATCAAGGTCAGCAAACCAGACTTGACCAGCTACTGTTAGCTGGCTGCCAGCATCAAGGTCAGCAAACCAGAGTTGACCAGCTACTGTTAGCTGGCTGCCAGCATCAAGGTCAGCATACCAGACTTGACCAGCTACTGTTAGCTGGCTGCCAGCATCAAGGTCAGCATACCAGACTTGACCAGCTACTGTTAGCTGGCTGCCAGCATCAAGGTCAGCAAACCAGAGTTGACCAAGACCCTTCCGCCTCTTGGAGGCGGCTCTGGAAACAGAGTGTACTAGTGTAGTCGGGCTAAGAGAAGAGGGATCGCAGTAGGACGGCAAAGCTTGTACACTAAACTAAAAAAAAAAAGCCTGCTAAAACCAGATGAGCCAGACGGAAGATGCAGATATCGCAGAATCGCTGTAAACTACTACACTCCGTCACAGCGTCTTTTTCAGAACAAACGCCAAAGCAGAATTAGAAATATAAAATTCTCAAAGCACCACGAAATAGTTTCACAAACAGTCAGTGTATTTTACACAAGGAAGCTATATGCGGTGAAAGCCTACAAATGAAGTAAATTATGGACCTTGCTACTAAAACTGCCAATTTCATTCTCTCAAGGCGATTCAATCACAGACAGTTCACCTTTTCAACAACAAAAAATAGAAAACATTGAAAGTGAATATGGAGAACGTTTGTTTCCCACTGAAGTTAAGTGAAATGTTTTGATGTGGGGGTTTTTCCATTAGGAAGGAGATTGAGAGATTTTTGACAAAGAAAGACATTCAGGTTTTACTTCCATCTGAAGAGGAACAGACAAGAAGAAACTGTTGTGTTGCGTCTTAGAAAAGGTCACAACCGACTCCTCAGCCACTTGTACACAAAAATGAAGATTGGCAACTCAGCCATGTGTATATGCGGACAGGCACCCCAGACCGCAGAGCATATACTACAGAACTGCCCCGAATTTGATATACAGAGAAAATCTCATTGGGCTATAGAAACAACACTGGAAGAGAAACTCCATGGACCTATATGTGAACTACAAAAGACAGTGAAGTTTATACAAGAGATCCCATTGCAGATATAGACAATATTTTAAAGCGAATGAAAAAAAAGAAGAAGAATATGCAACCTTGCTTAATTAACAGACTTAGTTCACGAAATGACCTAAATTAGGATTTCCAATTCAAATGTGAAGTCAGTCCTGCTGTATGTAGCGGAAACATGTAGGATGACGAAGGCAATGACAGGAGACTGCAGGGTTTTGTCAACAGATTCCTGAGAAAGATTCTTGGTATAAAATGGTTTGACAAAGTTAGAGAGGACAGTCTATGGGAGAAAGCGGGACAAGGGAAATTGGAACAGGAAATCTTAGGAAGAAAGTGATGGATGGGTCATACATTAAGAAATCCCCAGGCCAGTATCATCAGGCAATCCCTGTCACGGAACCCCCAGGGAAAGAGGCATAGGCAGACCAAGGAATACATGGAGACAAGATCTGGAGGCGGAAGTGGAAAGATTGCACAGGACAGAGCTGCTAGGCGAGGGTTGGTTGATTGCCTATGCACCCCTAGGTGATAGAACGCAAAAGAAAGAGAGTTTATGAAGTGAATACATTGAACTTGAAAAGGTTGTGATAAAACGGATGTATTATCAGGATTTGTTATGTGCGGGAGGGGGAGGGGATTGAATGAATACAAACCCACCTAGTTATGGCATCATTTTCTTTCTCATCTAAGGCCGAACGTAACGCACATTATTGCACGTGAAGCCTAAATGTTTGTTCCGGTTCTCAACCTGATTTTTTCAGGTTCATGCGACTCAGGAGTCAACGGGGTGCTTGTCCCTTAATTCACCCCCAAATAAATGAAATAAATAGTTTTTGCACCGGAATTGAGGTTAGTGGCGTCACAGAATAGTCCACTTTTTATCTGTTGGGTGTGTCAAACATTCTTAAAAAGAAGATCCTATCACGCCATGAGGCGCATAGGAAATACGGTGTTAGGCCCTTATTGTTTTATAACCAACGTCACATGATGATGTGGCTTGGTCGCCCACAAGGGCCGATTTGAGATCAGAAAAAAAGTCCCGCACAAACTGGGGATTGAACCCAGATCACCTGACCACCGCCTAACCACTGCGCTATCTCGGACCCCTGTCAAACGTTCTGCTTCCGAGAATGTCAGCTCCCGCTTGTTTCTGACATCTTATTTGAAATCAGCAATGAATTTATTGAATCTGTCATCGTTGGTCCATGATAAGGAGAGCAGCATCCAGTTTCTACAGCAGTACGCCATTGTACAAGCGGTCAGACGATGTCATAACAACCATGACTGAACGACAGGATAGATCATATGGAGATATCAACAGACACAATGTCGGCAGGACATCCCTGTGAGTCAAGGCACTTGGCTACAAGGCTCGAGCATGGAATACACGTAGATCATTCTGTTTGTATACTGCTAGTCTCAAGAGCTGACAATACTCCATTTTTGCAAACTGAATATGATAATCTCTTCTACACATCTACCTTTATCTAGGTTTTTTTAATGATTTATTTAAAATTCATTTAAATCGACCTGTCTTTCCAGTAACCCGAAATGGAATGTCCCGTTGACAGTCATCAGCTGTCAAATACGCTTGATGGGAACCCAGAGAACTCTTGTTTGATGTGAATTAAAGAACAAGGAACAACGGATACAAGAAGTAGATCATATTTGCTCATTTTCGCCCAATCTAGAAACCCTGCGCTGAGCTTCAGACTATATCTGACCATTTCCCACGACTTGTTGCTCTAGCTACGCTTTGCGCGTCTGTAGCAACGCTTAGTTAACAGCTGCACACATCCCGCGTGACTTCACGAGACTTGCTGTCACGAGGTAGAGCGGGTTGTCATTCGTTAAACGTGATTCAGCCACGTAAACCAACCGCATGAAAGTGATAATGAGCAAGGAGGGAAAGATGGCGAGACTTGGAATGAACATCTTCATTGACCAAAGTAATGCGCAACTGTTTCGTCTCATGTGATTCATTCCCCCTTGATGGGGAAAAGTTTGGAAGACGTCGAGAAATACTGTTATCTTGTTATCTTGTTAGTCTGTTGTTGTTGTTGTTATCCCATAGCTACTGAGCAAGCCTGCTCTTGACAGCCCAATGCTATTCTTATATAGATACAGGTCTTCTTCAGTTGTTTCACTGCTCCGTACCGTTATGTTGACGATTGTCGGCAGTGCTTGTAAGAATCTCATAATGTCCGCAAGCGCCTTACACTCAATGAGTAGATGTCGAACTGTTTCATCAGGATGAGAGCAATGTCTGTACAATGTCTGTGCTGGGGATTGATGCGGTTTACTTGGCTATTGACTCTGTTCGGAACTGAAAGATGAGACTGATTTCTTCTATGTAGTTTATTTATGTCATCGTTACTTTTTGGCTGTGACATTTCGCTAAATACACTGCGACCTGTTGTTCCGTCATCCATTTGTTCATCCAGATTTCTCGAGTATTATTCTGAATAATTCGTTTTACTGTGTGGTTACTGCATTCTCTGTCCAATTGTTTTTGCCAATCTGTTGGCCATCTCGTTCCGTAGTAGCCCACTATGTCCAGGGATCCATTGCAAGGTGACATTTATCCCGTGGGCAGTGAGGATGTTGTTGATCGTCCTCCCCACCAAGAATATCTCCCCTTCTTTGTATGGGCTGTTCTTCAGCGCCTCCAGAACCCACTTGGAGTCACTAAAAATTACAAAAATCCATCGGCAACAATTCGTGCAAGTCAAACGGTTGGTGCAAAATCTCAACTGCTGTTTTTATAGCCTCGGCCTCCGCTCCCGTTTGGACGGTTTTCGCCATATGAATCACAAAACTCGTATATGTACCGATCCGGGTATTTCATATGGATACCGGTTTTTCTGAGTCTTTCCTCGTAACTGTAATTCTGGAATCCCACTATTATCTTTGTCGCTCTTTTTTTGTATTCTTTCCAGCATGTTTATATCCCCTCTATGATAAGGAACCTGTACACAGTACTGCAATCCATCACTTGACGCCTTTTTCAGGGCGAACAAAACGAGTAACGTTCCTCTTTGTGGGCATTGGAAACAACCACAACTACCACATCATAGATGTGGCAGTGTATCTGAACGTTGTTTTTAAAGCCTGTTAGAACTGAATTATGGATGTATACCGCTCGATCTATGTGCATGTCTTGACATATGAACGTGAGTCATGGACAATAACTACAGCCCAAGAAAGGCAACTACACACTTCAGAAATGAGGTATCTAAGAAAATGAGACGTAACGGGACAAGGTTCGTAACCAGACAATACGTAGCAATCTTGAAGTTCAACCCCTGCAGACACGAGTGGAGCAGTCCCAACTACAGTGGTTTGGCCATGTCTGTAGTATGGAAGAAGATCGGATACCAAAGCGGTCAAAGAGATAAAAAGTCAAGGACGCAGACCCCTAGGACGTCCCAAAGTACGTCGGGAAGACAACATACGAAAGACCCTAAGAGGGCTGTATTGGAAGGAGGCCAGGAAAAAGACGGCGGATAGAGCAGTGTGGCGCTCTCTCTCGAAAACCTCTACACCTCACGGTAGAAGAGGAGCGACTAAGTAAGTAAGTGGGTAGAACTACACTAAGAATCCATTACCAAGTATCGGATATTTCATCTTTCCCAGAGAGCTTGACACATTCACAGACACGCGCACATATATGAATGTGTACTTATATGTTTACAACAATTAGGTGTACATCTCTATCATGTTTTACGTCTGGTGTAAGTTAATTATGTCATTGACCGGATAAACCAGATGTGTACAACTATAAATGTAAGAACGTGTACTCAATGTGTTTGTTTACTTTATGAATAGGACAACTTGAGAAGTACAGAGAAATAAACAAATAGATACACACTGGCTTTAAGGTCCAGCTTCGTGTTTACATGTTTCAAATGTAGAACTATTCAAATTAAGATCATATTCATTCAGCTAGGCAGTAATAAAAAAAAGGTTGCACATGGTAAGTATTATTTTAATTATGGCAAAGTTTTGTGTGTGCCTGAAATGGGTCAGGGTAAAGTTCAGATGTGCGCGGTAAAAATATTGCGCTTACAGAAGATGTGTTTATAGAAGATGCGTTTATGGAAGATGCATTTATAGAAGATGCGTTAATTGAAGATGTGTTCGAAAAAAAGTATAATGAAACAATTCTGATACCTCTTTTTTTTGGTTTTGTATTTTACTATTTTATGGTTATTCACGATTCAATCAAAACGTGTGTACAAGAATGTCTTTTTTTTTTGAGACATGAAATTATAAACGTGGCGTGTTCAAATTAAACTGGACCAAACTGCAATAAGTGAACATGAGAACGATATGCTTGATTACGTCCCTTCTGGTGTAAACATCACATACCAACCGTCAAGTTTGCACAAATTAATTATCCTCCAACTCATAGTTTTCTCAGCAGACAGTTGAAAACATGGCAGATACGATACTGAATCCGCCCAGAGAAGAACGTGAGTTAACGCAACAATAAACGCCTGACCTGGTTTCTGAAGATCTTTCGTTAACTCACGTCTTTCTTTAAACATCGTTGGCCAGTTCGTCACTGTTGTCTTCGACACACTTTTGCCACCATACACTGCCTGCATTCTGCGATGAATGTTAACTGGTTGACATCCTTCAGCTGTCGGAAACCGAATCATCGCTCGCTGATCAAATGTGGACGGATTCCGTATCAAGCTCGTCATGTTTTCAACGGTCTACTGAGGAAACTATGAGTTTGAGGATAATGAAATTTTTGCAATCTTGACGGTTGGTATGTGCTACTTACACCTGAAGTGACGTCATCATGCGCATCGTACGTATGTTCATTTGGTGCAGTTAGGTCCGGTTTCATTTGAACACGTCTCGTACATATGAACTAAAGTTGAGAACTCAATATTTATACATTCTGAAATTGTACATCACAAATAAAAGAGGTTTGCATATATATGAAGAAAAACAAATGTCAATTATCAAAGTGACGTATCTGTCTCCGTGTATACAATTTTAAGGTTTTTATTCCAGGTTCATTCAAAATATTTGTAAAAGAATATTTTTTTGAGACATGAAATTATATACATAACAACCAAAGTTGTGAATTGAACAATTATTCATTCTAAAATTGTACATCATATTTATGGAAATCTAAAACAAATTTGGACTCGACCGTTAGGCCTAGTCGGAGGTTTGTACATTATTTCTTTTTAAATGTCAAGCATCATGGAGTCCTGTCTGGATCCGTCATCCGTCAAAGTCCATACACTCCTTCTGTATGTACATCCTTTTTATACTTCTGATGTGCACATATAAATATATACATTCGTTCTTTGCAGGTATACTTACAGACACTAGTATATCCACCTTATATACAAATATATTTATACAGACATATACATGCAGATATGTTCATATACATATAAATATATACACTCACATACATACACACATGCATACTACATTTACGCACACCACACCTGTGTGCACACCTACGTACTCATATCCGCGTACACACTCTTATTAAGTCTTTGCAAAACTCACAAAAGAAACACAGATAGTTGAAGAAGAATGGGTGATGTTCAAGAGTACAATAACTGAGGCAGCGAGAGCAACATGTAAAGACAAGAGGTCCTTAACCAAAAATTACAGCATGGTGTAATGATACAGTAACAACAGCAATTAATGAGACAAATAACAAACACAAAATAGGGGTTAGTAGCAAATCAGTGACAGACTATACTGAGCTTAAATTGGCAAGAAAAGACACAAAGAGGGTAATTCAAAAGGTGAAAACACAAACATGGAAAGAATACGGAGAAAAATTTAACTTGGACCATAAAAATGTACTAAGAGGCTTTTATATACAAATTAAAATAATGAGACACAGAAGAGAAATCATAAATGATGGAGAGGGAAATGATATACACGACAAAAGAAAGATCATGGGAAGATGGCAACATTATTTTGAAGAGATACTCAGTACTGGAGAAATAGAGGGAGCACAAGATAGCAATATAGAGATCACTACAGAGCTAGAACAGGATATAACTAAATCAGAGATACAATACGCTATACAAGCGGCACCATCAAACAAGTCACCAGGGCCTGATGGCATCCATCTTGAGCTAATCAAGGCAGCAAAAGACGTAGGGAAAACTTTGCTACACAGACTGTATAACCTGGTTACACAGACTGTATAACCTGGCTACACAGACTGTATAACCTGGCTACACAGACTG
This sequence comes from Ariolimax columbianus, assembly GCA_036924085.1. NCBI lineage: Eukaryota > Metazoa > Mollusca > Gastropoda > Stylommatophora > Arionidae > Ariolimax > Ariolimax columbianus. Next base: position 30,550,314 of record JAVGWX010000020.1, on the reverse strand, counting down.
CATAACCTAGTGTGGATGAAACAAGAAATACAATAAGACTGGAGACGTGCAACAATACTCCCCATATGGAAAAAATGGCAGCAAAAAGGACTGCACAAAATATAGAGGAATATCATTGCTTAGTTATACTGGAAAGATATTCTGTAAAATACTGGAAAAAAGACTACGCCCAATCATAGAATCACAGCTTAGCGAAACACAGATTGGATTTAGGAAAAACAGAAACTGTACAGATACAATCTTCGCACTCATAGCGGAGAAAACAATAGAGTACGATCAGACACTACACGTACCGTACCTTCCGTGGATCAAGAGAAGGCAGTCGATCGAAGGAATAGACACCAACTGTGGACAACATTAGAAAATTATGAAGTAAAAGAACATTTGACCATTATATGTAAAAGTTTTTATGTGAATAGCCAATGTTCAGTAGGAACAAATTCAGGACATTCTGAAAAATGTCAAATTAGGACCGGTGTACTGCAAGGTTATGCACTATCCCCTTTACTGTTTATCACATACAAAAACGCAATATGGAAAAAGATAACATTAGTGAGGGAAACAACCCCAGTGATCACTTAAATGAACTTCTCTTTACTGATGAGCAAGTAATAATAGCAAGCTCAGAAAAACAACTGCAGGAACACATCAACATTCTTACGGTATAAAAATCAACATAGAGAAAACTGATGTTATGACGATTACAAGAAAAGAAACAAAAACAAATATATTTACATAAAATCAACAAGTAAAACATGTGGAAAGAGTTCACGTACATGGGTAATATAATCTCAGCAGATGGCAAAGGAGACACTGAAATCCTTCACAGATGTAATAAAGCAAGTCAAATCATTTGGCAAATGTTCCCGATATTACAATTAAAACGCGTGACAATAGATACAAAAAGAACGCTATACAACATATCCCTACCCACATTGTGCTATCAGAGCCAAAATTGGACATTGACAAGCAAAAATACAAGAAACATTGTAACATCAGAGGTAACATTTCTACACAGAATGCTTGGAGTAACAATAATAGATAGAATCACAAACGAAGATATTAGGAAACAAGTAGGTACAACATCCGTGCTAAACCTAATCAAGGGACAGCAAACCAAATGGTTCCGTCACATGACACGTCAAACACCAGATAGTATCCATCAGAAAGCAATGCTATACAAATACAATGGATACAAAGCCAAGGACCGACCACGCAAAAAGATGTATAGCAAAAATAACAAAAGCAATAAAACTCCCCGTGCATGAAGCACATACTAGGGCCCGGTCAAGAAACCTCTTCATAACCTGACGCTGAAAGGCACAAGCACATACTAGGGCCCGGTCAAGAAACCTCTTCATAACCTGACGCTGAAAGGCACAAGCACATACTAGGGCCCGGTTAAGAAACCTCTTCATAACCTGGCGCTGAAAGGCACAAGCACATACTAAGGCCCGGTCAAGAAACCTCTTCATAACCTGACATGAAAGGCACAAGCACATACTAGGGCCCAGTCAAGAAACCTTTTCATAACCTGACGCTGAAAAGCACAATCAGGAGACAAGCAACAAAGAAGATACGTTTATATTTATAGATTCATATACATGCAGACATGTTTAAAATACACATACACACATGCACACTGCATCTACACACAACACCTGTGTGCACACATACGCTCATATCCGTTAACATACTATTATTAATCTTTTGAGCTTGTCTATCAGGCAGAGCGTGCATTCTTTACACAAAGGACATGAAACACCTGGGCAAAAAATTCACTTTTTCTTTCAAACAGCAGAAACTGCTTGGGTTGAAGTTGTGCCTGCAGTATAGCGCCTTATTTCGGCATCTCCATACCAGGTGTCTAAATGCTGCTAAAATTAGTTATAGTTTGTTTTGAATGTCCCTGTCTGTCTGTGTATGTAGCATTAACGCTCTAAATATTTCTACCCTTATTTGTTGTGTATTTACTGATAATTCATCTAATTTTACAAAGTGTTGGGCTAATTACTTTACATTGAAAAAATAAATTTGTGTCTGTCTTTTGTGAGTTTGTTTTGCATAATTTACACACTTGTCCATAATCTACACATTGGAATCTTACACACATCTACGATATAGTGTAAGGGAACCACAATGTTAATAGTTTCTACCAACATTTAGAAAAAACTAACAGTTCGTGCAGCAACTACAATAGTAAACGGCTTCTCAGATTGTATCTGTTACGAGATTGTCCATTACTGTACGCCACACTAGGCTGTGCGCAGGCTCGCTCAGGTCGGTGCTGATGTCCGCCATGTCTATCGGAGGAATGGATGTCTGCGACTACGGCTCTTCGCTGCAACTGGTCTGTTTCAGCTCTGGCGATGTCTCTGTATTTTTCTGTTCCGCTGCTGGCTCTGCTGGGGTTTCGGGAACCGCCCCGTCACTTCCCACCACATACAAGGGGCTTGTCATAGGTATTTACCCTGACCATGAAGGAATAGGAGGAGAAAGTCGACATTTGGCACATACAAGGCACTTGTCATAAGTCATTCCCTGACCATGAAGGAGATCAGAATCCAACCAGAACATACTCCCGAGTGCCGACTGTGCACACATCCTTATGAAACTGTTAAACTTCATCTTTTTGAATGTCCGGCGCTTGCCGGTGTTAAGAAAGAGCTTCTTTCTCTGAGGCCAGATAAATGGAACACTTTGTATGGGGCTAAACAACAGCTTACAAACACTTGCAGATACCACTATATGGCATTGGGCCAAAGGGCAAGAGCCCATAGACCACTGGATCAAAAACCAACCAACCAACCAAACAACCAACCAACCAACCAACCAACCATTTGAGTTTGTTTCTGTCTCCCAATAATGACTTATGTTATCAAGATTTGAAGGTCAATTCAGCAAACAATTTAAGCATGTTTCAAATTTTCTCTAATTCTAAACTTTTAGCAATGTCTCTTATCTTTACTCTCCACCAAAATAGCCCAGTAAGTATCTCTCTCTTTCTCTCTCTCTCTCTCTCTCTTTCTCTCTCTCTCTATCTCTCTCTCTCTCTTCTCTCTCTCTCTCTCTTTCTCTCTCTCTCTCTTTCTCTCTCTCTCTCTCTCTCTCTCTCTCTCTATTCCACTCTACTCTCAACAGTTAGTCCATATAACAAGCTAATTCATGAGAAATAAGAATTGATGTTGCCAGCTAGGACATTCCAATGTTCGCCGTGTACTTCTCGTTAAGGGACAACATAAAACCTGAGACGAGCCAAGCTCACGTACAACAGCAGGACCTGACAAACCACCAACAGTAACGACTATCGGCCGAACAAACAACAATTGTTACATTTGACATGTATGTCAAAGAAAAGATTGTAGGACTATAAGCTTGGTCAAGTTGCTGTTTCTTTTCATTGGTTAAACAAAATAAAGAAACACTGCAGTTAGGGATGAAGTGGTAGAAACTTCACTGTAAGACGTCTCAGCTTTTGTGAGGCAAAGTGAACAGTTTACTTTTCCAAGGGCTTGTATTACAAATCAAAAAGAGGTAAATTTAGTCCCTTGTCAGTCACTGCCGTTAGGGATGATATACTACATGCTTCATTGTTCGAGACATCAATGCTTTGGAGAACCACATCCTTTCCCTTCTGTCATGCCAACCCTAACAGTAAATCAGGTTCCAATTTGGAACATGTCGCGACTAGAGAGTATATCATGTGACTTTGGGTGAACAACGACCGCTCTAACAATATCCCATCCTGCGTTCTCTAGATGACGCGTCACCTAGAGTTTAAAACAAGGGTTAGACAGTGGTGTGTGTGCTCTCCCTTCGTTTATGTAATGTATACACAGAGCAGATGTTCAAAGACAGTTATGGCATGTGTTGTTTGAATATAGAAGGACGTAGCATCAATAATATCAGATATTCTGGTGTTACAATGTTAATAGCAGAAGATCCAGTACATCTGCATAACTTAATGACTACGATAACCAGCAAAAGTCAGCATTAGGGGTTGGAAATCAATTTCAAACAGACTAAAGTTAGGGTGTTCACTGAAAAGAAAAAAATCAAAAGCTTTCATCCACATAAATGGAGCAATTCTGGAACAAGGGTCAAGCTATGTACGTATTGGCCAACTCATTTCAGCTGATGCAAATCTGAAAGGCAGATCATAAAATTAATTGCAGTGACCAAAAATATATTTAACAGCAAAGATAGATACACTTCTGTCAAAACATACAAATCTATGTGCATTCAAATTTATTGTATGGAATAGAAGATTGGACCCTGACAAAGAAAATAAAGAAAAGTATTGAATCCTTATAAAACGTGGGTATTCAGAAGACTTGGACGAGTTTCTTGAAAACACAGGAAAACCAATAATGAGGTTCAAGTACAACTCCTGCTGGAAAAAACACTTCTGAAGGAAATATAAATCACAAATATAAAATGTTGGTCACAGCAATCGCCATGACAGTCTGATAAATTTTATTTTGGAGAGCAGAGTAGAGGACAAGACAACCAAAGGGCGACATATGTACAGATGGACAGACAACATGAGGATGTGGTCGGGACATAGTTTGACTGCGTGTACCAGCCTGGTGCGAGACAGAGCCAGACAGAGATCCATTACTTAATCTCCGTTGATGGCAATATCTGATGATTATGACAGGGTGCAAGGAGAACAAGATATAACGTACACCTATTACAGCACCAGGAAAAGAAGACATCAGTTAGCAAACAACGTAATAACAGATAGCAAGTCCTACAAGAGCTGTATGAGGATGAATATATAGATATTCATAGTATTTGGGACTAGGTTGAAGAGATGATGAATAAGAAATGTGAAGAAACTGTAGGATTCGAGAAAAACCAACACAAAGAATTGATCACAACGGAGACATTACATAAAATAGAAGAAAGGAAAAAGAAGAAAGCTATACTCAATAATTGCCGAACCCGACCCACAAGATCAGACGCACAGAGTAATTATACTGTTACAGACAAAGAGGTAAATACATGTATAAGGAACAATAAAAGGGAATATATTGAGAAGTTGGCACAGAAGGCAGAAGAGTCAACAGAGATAGGAAATATGAGAGATCTCTACTCATTAACAAAGAAAATGGCAAATTGATATATACAGACAAACAAAAATCAATCAACGATAGAAAAGACATGATATTGAAATCATCGGAGAAACAACAGAATCGATGGGTTGAGTATTTCAAAGAAAGTCTAAACAGACCTCCACCACAAGAAGCACCAAACATCCTACAAGCACAGGAGACCCTGAACTAGGACGGCAACCCACCAAGTAAGATAGAAATCCAAAGGGCCATATCCAAACTCAAGTAAGGAACAGCTGCAGCACCAGATGTAATAGCAGCAGAAGCCATAAAAACATCGATAGATAAGGCCACAGATACATTGAAATGATTATTCAAGAAGATATGGGAAGAGGAGAGACGCCAACATAATTGAAAGAAAGACATCTTATTAAACTGACTAAGAAAAGGGATCTGGAAGATTGCAGCAATTATAGATGGATTACATTGCTGTCATTGCCAGGTAAGATATTCAACAAAATCATATTGCACAAATTAAAAACTGAAATAGACAAAAAGTTCAGAGAGGAACATGGAGGATTTCGTCAGAGAAGATCATATAGCTTCAATACCAATTGAATGAAAATCATTCCTATACGTAGATTGTATATACTATGAAAAGGCGTTTGACAGTGTGGATCGAATTATTCTATAGCAGCTGATGAGACAATATGTGATACTAGAGAAGTACACGACCCTCATCCAGAATATGTACAAAGACATAGTTAGTAGAGCGGTACATGAAGGAGTACTGACTGACAGCTTCGGGGTACAAACAGGGGTGAGACAGGGATGCCTGCTCTCATCTTTCATGTTATTGTTGTCTATAGATTGGACAATTAAGACATCAATCGAAGGGAAAAAAACAGTTACTCAGTGGACACTATTCTCACAATTGGAGGACCTGGACTACACAGATGATCTGTTACTATTGTCACACAGAAATAGCCAAATGCAAGAGAAACGTGATAGAATGAAAGAATAATCAGCCATTCTGGCACTGAATATCAACATGAAGAAAACCGAGCTCCTTAAACTCAACACTAATAGCACAGTTTCAATCCTGATGGAGGGAGAGCAGATGGAGGAAGTGCATACCTTTACACATTTGGAAAGCAGAATAGACACATCAGGAGGTACAGATGCAGATATAAGGATCATAATTGGAAAGGCAGTCATGACGCTAGACACCTCATGGGGATCCAGATAAATCAAAATCCACACCAAAATTAGAATATTCAACGCCAGTGTTAAGTCGGTGTTGTTGTATGGAGCGAAAACATGGAGAACGACCAAGGTCATACAACAAAGTCAAGTCGGTGTTGCTGTATGGAGCGGAAATATGGACAACGACCAAGGTCATACAACAAAGTCAAGTCGGTGTTGCTGTATGGAGCGGAAACATGGACAACGACCAAGGTCATACAACAAAGTCAAGTCGGTGTTGCTGTATGGAGCGGAAACATGGACAACGACCAAGGTCATACAACAAAGTAAAGTCGGTGTTGCTGTATGGAGCGGAAACATGGACAACGACCAAGGTCATACAACAAAGTAAAGTCGGTGTTGCTGTATGGAGCGGAAACATGGACAACGACCAAGGTCATACAACAAAGTCAAGTCGGTGTTGCTGTATGGAGCGGAAACATGGACAACGACCAAGGTCATACGACAAAGACTCCAGGCCTTCATTAACATATGAAGGATAAGGGCATAACGTGGCAGGATATGGTGAGGAATGAAGACTTATGGGAAAGGAGCCAACAACAGCCACTGGAACAACAAATTCATCGAGGAAAATTTAACTGGATAAGGCATACGCTGCGGAAGGAAAAGTATAAATAAAATAGCCAGACACACAATACCTCGGAATCCTCGAGGGAAGAGAGAGAGAGAGAGAGAGAGAGAGAGAGAGACAGAGAGAGAGAAAGAGACCCAAACATGCGCGGAGAGAGGCAGAACGAGCGGCTCAGGACCGTGCACACTGGTGGGATGACGTCGGTGGTCTGTGCGTCTAGAAGTGCGACTGGCGTTTATTAATTGACTGATTGTTAATTAACTAAACGGCTATGAAACTAACTAATTAAACAACTGTTTGAATGATTAATACACTATCAAACTAACAAGCTATTTAACTAAATAAATAACCAGCTAACTAAATAAACAACGCCATACCACGTACCATCAGACCCTATGACTCACCAAGCAGTTATCTACCATCAAACCCTATGACTCACCAAGCAGTTATCTACCATCAAACCCTATGACTTACCAGTGCTCATCTACCATCAAACCCTATGACTCACCAAGCAGTTATCTACCATCAAACCATATGACTCACCAAGCAGTCATCTACCATCAAACCCTATGACTTACCAGTACTCATCTACCATCAAACCCTATGACTCACCAAGCAGTTATCTACCATCAAACCCTATGACTCACCAAGCAGTCATCTACCATCAAACCCTATGACTTACCAGTACTCATCTACCATCAAACCCTATAACTCACCAAGCAGTTATCTACCATCAAACCCTATGACTCACCAAGCAGTTTTCTACCATCAAACCCTATGACTCACCAAGCAGTCATCTACCATCGCCCCAAAGCCTTTTTCCCCTGCATCTTGTCCTCTGGTACCTTCTGTAGAAGACGTACATGTCTCATATTGCGACCCAACCAACTCAGTCTTCGTTTCTGTTTTATTTTTAATAATTGTCTTTGTTCAAACTTACAAAGCAGGCCGGTACCATCAAGAATGTTGACTTAACTCTATTATCAAGTGTTGACTTAACTCTATTATCAATTAGTCTCATTCCATCAAGCCCAATGACCTACCGATCAGTTATATTCCATCAAGCCAGACGGCTTAGCAATCAGGTATGTACCATCGAGTCCCTTGGCTTATCAATCAGTTATCTACCTTCAAGCCCGAGTATTTACTAACCAGTCATCTCCCCTCAATCCCTAGCTGACTTACAAAATGGCATCTCCCATGAAGCCCGGTCAATCGGTACAGCAACGTTTGCTCATAAAGGATGCAGCCGTGAAGAAAATATGTAAATAATACATATCAATCTTCGGTTGTTCTAACCGTTTGATATTCCTTAGGGCATGTCACCTTCTGTTGTGTTGTTTGGCCTGCGGCAACTACTGTAAAACATCAACAAGTTTAGCACTGACAATTATAAATAAACAATCAACTTCCATTTGCTGTCGCTACATGTATTTTAATAAATATTCATGCGTACACACAAGCACACGTCACCATCCACACCCTCACACACACACACACACACACACACACATACACACACACACACAACGTGAACAAAAAACGTATAAAAGTGATGCGCCAAACAGTTGTTGTATGAGGCTCGCATGGTAGATTTCAAATAAAAATGTATAGTTGTCAATGCAACAGTTTTAAAGCAACAAAAACAGATAATCTGAATCGTTGAATTTATCGCATTTTTGACTTTGTTATTGTTATTTTAAAATGTCTTTTCTGAGTTTACCTTTCCTGTTTTTGTTGACTGTAATAATCGCAGGTGAGTAAGTTTTGTGAGTTTCAATCGTTCTTATTTGAGTACCTCTAATAGTGTTTATATATTTGTTTTGTTACTTTAGCCCAACTTTTATACGTGACTTGTTCATTTAGAATATTATACACCTGTAAGAACAACTAATGTTAGTGTATCTAACCGTTCTTGTTTATCATCGTCATTATCTGGGTGAACAGTCCTGAGACTGGTTGTTGGGTTGTCTGAGACTGGTTGTAAGGTTGTCTGTGACTGGTAGTAAGGTTGTCTGAGACTGGTTGTAAGGTTGTCTGAGACTGGTTGTAAGGTTGTCTGAGACTGGTTGTAAGGTTGTTTGAGACTGGTTGTAAGGTTGTCTGAGACTGGTTGTAAGGTTGTCTGAGACTGGTAGTAAGGTTGTCTGACGGGTTGCAAGGTTGTCTGAGACTGGTTGTAAGGTTGTCTGAGACTGGTTGTAAGGTTGTTTGAGACTGGTTGTAAGGTTGTCTGAGACTGGTTGTAAGGTTGTCTGAGACTGGTTGTAAGGTTGTTTGAGACTGGTTGTAAGGTTGTCTGAGACTGGTTGTAAGGTTGTCTGAGACTGGTAGTAAGGTTGTCTGACGGGTTGCAAGGTTGTCTGAGACTGGTTGTAAGGTTGTCTGAGACTGGTAGTAAGGTTGTCTGACGGGTTGCAAGGTTGTCTGAGACTGGTTGTAAGGTTGTCTGAGACTGGTTGTAATGTTTTCTCAAACTGGTTGTAAGGTTGTCCGAGTATGTCTCTCTATTTGATCATATCCATTGGATGAGCAGCTAAAAAAACTGGTTGTAAGGTTTTTCTGAATACGCGTTTCAAATTGACCATATCTTCCGCAGATCTTTTCGTTTCAACATAAGTGTGTCTTAGTCTTTGTCTTAGTCGACCTGTACTTCTACAGGAGCATAAGCGTTAATACCTTTGCATGCCTGAGATGTACAGTAGAGTCTTACTCGCCCCAAAGCCTTTTCCCCCTGCATCTTGTCCTCTGGTACATTCTACGGTAGAATTACATTCGGAATTGATTTCAGGCATTTTTTATCCTGCTTTGCTAAAGTCCATGTTTCAGCCTCATACAGATCCATCGACTCATCAATATGAGTCACGACTGCTCAGTTCTATCCTGATTTTCTTTGAGGTTAGTTTTTCTCTGAAGGCTTTTTTTTTTTTTTGCCAGAGTAATTCTCTTTTTAATTTATGTCTCATTGCAGCCATCTTCTGTTGTGGTGTGTCCTAAATATGTCAACTTCTGTACTTGTTCGATTATTCCGCCTCAGGTCCAAGCTGAGACCAATCGTGGAGAGCGCCTTTGGTGCGTGAGCAGCGACAACCAAAGCGGATACAGGAAAACTAGACCATGCCCAGAATATCGGTATCAGAATTACACTTGGGACATTGCAAGACACTCCTGTTACAGAGCTGGAGAAAAAAAAACACATCAAATATTGAGCCCCTCGAGTTAATGAGAAAATACAAATATCTTACTCAGTTTGAAAAACTGCTGGGACTGCCTAGTTGCTCTCTGCGCCAGATATTTCCTAAGAGAACTAGAAATAGACTACTAGGGACAAGCTCCGAACATCTGGCCAGAGAAATACACAGAAAGCATGCGTACATTCTAGAAGCCGAAGTCGAAATGTTCGAGGCGGTCATTTCAGAGCCATGGATGCGAAGCTGGGGCCTCACCAAGGTGATATTGAAGGTTCAAGGGATAACGAAGAGCGCTGAAAAGTCGGGTTAAGGAACACATTATTGACCTTCTCCGGGAGCTAGGAGCCCTGCCTGTTTCTCGACACGTGTGTGTACAGGTGGATCGGCCTTCTGCTATACTGGATCTATAATGAGCAACCTGATTATATCTATTTTTATAACGTTACCCAATGAGCCTTGGGGAACTGAATGTTTAGATTTTAGAACAATCAGCCCTGCCGAAGACAGATGTGTCGGACCGAAAGGTGCAACTATCGCAGTTAAACTGTAAACTAGCGACACAGCGCATCCCGTTCTCCGGACTACATCCTGTTACTTGCAACGCCCTGTTCTAGGCTTGGTAGCAGTAGATTGAGAACAAATGCAGAAGAAGAAGAAGAAGAAGAAGAAGAAGAAGAAGAAGAAGAAGAAGAAGAAGAAGAAGAAGATGAACAATCGGCTTATGAGCCACACTATTAAGATACTGCTAAAAATTATACGGGAGAGAATTATACGAATAGTAGACAATGAAGTTCAGGACATATGCCCCAAAGAACAAATAGCAACTTGTGTGCCTTATTTTCAAATTAGTCACTGACATGAAAAATGAGTGTTTAAAGAGGCAATACTCAGGTATGGATCCTGGTGGTGGTAGCAAACTCCTTGTCATCAAACCACTGCTGCAATCTGTTGAAACTCAGCCTGGTCTGTGACATCAGTTCGCACAGCACACAATCAACATCTCCACCGTTCTCATGATCCTGATCGTCTCAACAAATTCCCATTGACGTCTGAGAGTTTCCTGGGTTAACATAATGATGCCGTTGTTTCCTTTCTGGCATGTCATGACAGATGGCTAAGGTAAGTTGTGCATAGGGCTAGCAATTTCACCATGTAAAAGCTACTGCAACTGAAACCTCACTGGGAAGAAATGGATTCAAGATTCTTTAAAAGGTGGTTTGGATAAATGAAATACTGGACCTATACTCTGTCAGGTAGAGTGACAGGGAAAGGGTGATGAAGGATAGCATGACCATACAGAAAGATCATATCCAAACATACTCGTACAATCAAGTCTCGAACACTTTCCTCATCAGCTGGAGTCTGTTTTACCATAACAAAAAATATGTTGTAGCATGACTTTAATTAACAGAACAGATTCTACATAGATAGAACATAATGATAAACCCTTATAACATCAATTTTATGTTATATTATGTTAAGCTCAATTTTATTTTATGTTTAGATCAATGTTATGATATGCTCAATGTTATGTTTAGTTCAATGTTATGTTCTGCTCAATGATAGGTTATGATTAGTTCAATGTTTTGTTATGCGTAACTCAAGGTTGTGTTATGTTTAACTTAACTTAATTTAACGTTTTTTTACTGGTTTATACGACTCATTAGAGTCTGTAGACAACCAGTTACATTTGCATTGCTCTGCTATAAAATTAATGCACATCCAATCTATTCTCAAATGCAGTAACTGTCTTTGCCTCCACTATCTCCTGGAGCAATGCATTACAAGCATTCACCACTCTCTGACTAAGAAACTAGTTCCTAATATCCAATCTTAACCTTTCTTTAGCTAATTTGTATCTGTGCCCTCTTGTTCTCGTTGGTGGTTGTATTTTCAAAAAAACTTGCTATAGTTTAATTTAACATTTCCTATGATTATCTTTAGTTCAATGTTAGGCTATGTTTAGTTTAATGTTAGGCTATGTTTAGTTCAATGTTAGGTTATGTCTAGTTCAATGTTAGGTTATGTTTAGTTCAATATTAGGTTATGTTTAGTTAAATGTTATGTTATGTTTAGTTCAATGTTAGGGTAGGTTTAGTTCAATGTTAGGTTATGTTTAGTTAAATGATATGTTATGTTTAGTTCAATGTTAGGCTATGTTTAGTTCAATGTAAGGCTATGTTTAGTTCAATGTAAGGCTATGTTTACTTCAATGTTAGGTTATGGTCAATGTTATGTTATGTTTATCTCAATGTTATGTTTAGCCCAATGTTATATTATGTTTAGTTCAATGTTATGTTATGTTTAGATGAAAATTATGTTATGTTTAGTTCAATGTTATGTTATGCTTAATGTTATGATTAATGTTATGTTATGTTTAATGTTAAGTTATGTTGCGATCATATCTTCTAAACGCTAGAATGTGTACATCCAGCGAGAAATAAGTACCATCAGTCATTGTTATTTGCTCAGAATGGATGAATGTCTATTTGTCTGCCTGAGCATAGGGATGTCACTTATGTATAACATTATATAACAAAGAAGTGATAGAATCTGAAATAACATAATTATGTTTGTATGTTACAGCCTCCATTAGATCTCAACACACGTAGAGTTGTTCCTGATGGGTCTGGAAGGACTAAGGAACATAGTGTTTCTATTGGCTCAGCAGACAGTGGACGAGGCACCGGTGTATGTGAAGTTGACTCTAGTCGCCAGAATAAAAGTGAAAGTGATGTCTCTTCAGACATGCAAAGTGCTGACTCTTTTAAGAATAATTGGAGTCAATGTGCAACAACAGATGAAACTCTACCCATCGATTCATCAGCCCGTCGTTCCTTAATCAATGTCACTAATAATGGTGACAATACAAGCAGATCAACGAGGTTAGAGATGGAAGAAATTAATGAGACTTGTGACCGTAATGAAAGCGATGAAGAGAAAGAGGAGGACATTGGCGAGTGTGAAGTAGAACAGAATCAACAACAAGCTCTGGAAGAGCTAGGTTTTGGTTTCCAGACAAATGACAGCGGGAGCATGCAATCTCTTGGCTCCAATGAAACATTTCCAAGTATCAATACCAGTAATGCAGTTTCAGATTTTAATGGAAACACTACTGACCATATCAGAAATAGCATGCCTTCAGTTTCACCGCCCCGTTACAAAGTACCTTCATCGGATGACAGTAGCTTTCATAGACTTTTGTCTTCGGAAAGTGAGTCTGATGGTGACAGTGCCCAAGCATCTTTTAAATTTGAAAATTCAATATGCTAACAACGGGAATCCTTTATGGAATGTGTGAACATAGCATGTCAGCTTCTGCCATATTCTGCATCAAGGGTGACAGTCCAATGATTTGTAATGTTCTCTTGCTTAAGCGCTTCAAGACCTTTGTACGTTGGTCTTATCATTTATACAAAACTTCTTTTACATATCTCTTCTTTCTCGTTTTTTGTGTGGATATTTCAGCTATCATACTTTGTACTTAAACATGTGGCCCAGCAAACCAAATTGTACAGCCCACTGCACAATTAGCATCGCAGTAAAGAAACGGGATAATGATGGTTAGATAAATGAATAATCTAATGAATAAATCATAATATTAACAAACTAGAAACACAGGTCATAATCCACAAGAAAATACATATTTAATGTTAAATGAAGGCAAAATAAAATTAAATGAGTAAATCAAAAACATTTAAGCTCCCAGATGAGAATAAACCTTCAAGACACAACCACAAACTGTCCCGTCCTGAGTCAACAGTTTCGGCTCATCTCTTGACTTCCTTCCAACAAACAACCACCAAACTGTCCTGTCCTGAGTCAACAGTTTCGGCTCATCTCTCGACTTTCTTCCAACAAACAACCACCAAACTGTCCTGTCCTGAGCCAACAGTTCTGGCTCATCCCACGACATCCTTGTTTTTCTTAAAGCTCGATTCATGTTCACTTTTCCATATATGTCTCAGCCTGCCTCTCGCTTTCTTTTCATGGGGAACCCAGACCAGAGACTGTCTTGTAACGCCTTCAGGAGAACGCCTAAATGTATGACCAATGTTGCTCAGTTCTGATTAATAGGTCGGTATTTGTGACCTTATTGTACCATCTCAGTCGTTCCACCTGGCGCAAACAACAGTTGATGAAAGTTTTCACCATCTTTGTCGGAGGCTTTGGCAGTTTGCCATGCCAGAGAGATATAGAACGGTGCGAGTTTAACGTTAGAGTTGAGAAAATATTTTGATTAATTGTAGAACCAATCACCTGGGATCATCATAACTATGGTTACTCCAGCCATGGTATGTGGCTGCGAGGTGTGGAATATACGGAAAGCTGATGCAGATAGATTCCACATTGCCCAACGAGACATGGAACGAAAAACATTGAAAATCTCAATTCCAGACCAAATCCGCAACGCAGAGGTTAGACGTCAAACTTCCTTCTCTGGCATCATAGATGTCGCGCTGTTACGAAAACACAGATGGGCCGGCAATGTGGTACGCAAGCCGGATACCAGATGGGCACGTAGAGTGACGTCGTGTTGGTCATACAACTTTAGCCGCCCTCGCCGGGGTTGAGGTGGAGAGATGGCATGATGGAGGCCCTGGACCCAACATGGTTCACCAAGGCAAACAATCTAAATTAATTTACTGCACGTTTGGCTACTTGACATCAGACATGCCTGATTGAATACCAGAATTGAGAGAAAAGACGTCATGATGTTTGTCTGCTCCGTGATGGCAATTACAGGACACCCTTGACATCCTTAGCAACTATTCTAAGAAGTTACCATACAAAGACATGTTTTTTTTTCTAATTTCTAACCCACTTTTAAAGGTTTTCATTTTAAGCTACCTCGTATATAGTGACATGACCATGTTTAATCATTATGTTCCTGTACACAACAATACTACTTGGATATCCTGCTCACTCTGAGACGCCAGATGTTTGACACTAAGTTGAATGAATCCAGCATCTCGGATATCCTGCTCACTCCGAGACGCCAGAAGTTTGACACTAAGTTGAATGAATCCACCATCTCAGATATCCTGCTCGCTAACAACAGCATCATTAACCCCTGCTCAGCATTTGATGCCCAGTACATCATTTTCCAGCAGGCACGGGATGGCAGGAGAAGCACCAAGAAAGCCGTCACGACCTCAGTTCAGCTCAGTGAAGGCGCCATGTCCGCATCAAATGTCGGCAGCGTGTTCTATCTCTTACCGAAAGGGTGCAACCTAACATACATTTTCCAGTCAACCTCCTGATGTTATCCAACATCGTATAGCGTTGTCTTCCCTGTGAGCTGAAGCCTTCCACCCTACCCTCTAGTATGGTCTTCAAGAAGAGGTACGTCAGCTTTTAATAACACTTTGTGAATATCTGAAACATTAGTTTATGTGCTATTCGTGACGAACATAGAGGTTTGGTCCTGGTCATGACACATTCCGAACCGAATAGATGTCACACAATGAGGACTGAGTAGTCTTGAGGATAGACATCGGCCTCGGATGCTGGATGTCGCGGGTTCAAACCCCGGTGGAGACCGGTATTTTTTCACGTAGGAATTCTGAGATTTCCCCATATTTTCGGAAAGAAGAGATGGCACCCTCGTGTCGCGCATGTTAACAATCCTGTTATAGTTAAAAATCGAAAAAAGTTGGATAAACGGCTGCTGTCTGGGCAAAATTCAAAATTATGTTAAAAATCTACCCAATCTATTATTAGATCTTCATCCGTGCTACGGAGCTCGTGCATTGTGCCGAGATTCTCCAAAAATATGGAGAACAGAGCACTTATGGTTTAAACCGTGTGCAATTACGTTGATTTTACGACTAAACTCTAAAATAAACTTAGATCGCACCCCTGCTGCGTTGCGGAGTACATGTTTACGGTAACGACTTCGGAAGCAGACGCTGATGACAAACCTGCATCGTGTGCTATCTCAAGCCACATCGATATTGTCTTGCTACTGGCTAAAGGTAGCACAGGGCGAGAGAGTGAGGTTGACATAGCGCAACCTTTCCTCACTTTAAACCAAATCACCGCGCAAGTCACCCGTTTCAGCGGAAATAATGAAATGATAATGTTGTCCCCACGGCTGAACAAAGAGAGTGGTCTTCCTCACACGTGATGAACGAACATCACAGCACATGTTATTTGGCCAAAATAGTGAAACTGTCTAACCTTGATTTCGATCATTAATTCTCTTTTCACCTACAGCTTTTTCAATGCATCCACATTTGTTTTCTTATCTTTCCAAGAAATGCGACGCGATCTTCTATATACCCTATTTCAAAGCCATCAATACTATTTTCCGACTTGTTATTCAGTGTCAATATTTATGCGCCATAAAGCAGTGACGAGTATACATAACACCTTACAGTTCTCATTTTCAATTTCGTGTATCTGTTTGGATGTCAGAATGTCTCTGAACACCAGTTTGATTATACCGAACCACTTTCTGATTTCTTTATGGCATACTGGATGACAAAGGGGAGATCGACATTGCGATCCCAGTTTTAATGCGTCTTCTCGCACACCCCAGATTGCACAACAGAGAGAACTACTAAAGTTCACTTTCTTCAGAACGCCTTGGAATTTAAGAAATAACTGCTACACAATTGATGCCAGGGGAGTCAACAAGGGAATCCACTCTGTTCAGGTAGATCGATAAACATAAATGGCTATGCTCGTGAACTATATTGGATGCAAACTGACGTCACTTTATAAGTTGATTTTATAATCATTGACACGAGAGGTTCAGACTGACAATGAAGATACAAACAGACTGCACGAAGCTGTTTCAGATTAGGTTGAATAAGGTTGAAGAAGGAAAGGCTCAGACTGACAATGAAGATACAAACAGACTGCACGAAGCTGTTACCGTGTCGGCTGATTGTAACGTCCTTGACCAGAAAGGTTAAGACTGATACATAAGTTACGAACAGACTATTGACATAAACGATTGACACTGACAAATACTGCACGAACAGACTGACTACAGAAAGTTGTTATCATATATGTCGATTTTTATGAGGTCGGACAAGAAAGGCCCAGATCGTGAAAAAAGTCACTAATGGACGTAACACCACAATCTCCATCAAGGATTTCCAGTCCTAACATCATGGGTCGTATGCTATTCTCCATACACGTGCAAACCAACGAGCTGCTTTCGCTGATATCCAACGACATCAAACTGACCAGAGAAGCTAGAGCGAGAGGGATCCTAGTCAGTTTCGTGTTTCTCATGTCAAGAACTGTCAAGTGTTGCAGATTGTGGAACGCCTGGGCAGAGATTCTAGTAATCGGGTTGTAGTTTAGGTTTAAGTTTATGATACTAGCATTCTGTGGGAAGCTTGTGTCCGTCAGTTCTGTGATCATGTTGAATGCAAGATTGACATCCACGACTGACGTATGGAAGTCTTCATCGTTAAGCAGTTTAATGTTATTCCATGGAAGGGTAAGAGTCGTTACAGAATATACTTGTGACATCATACGAGGTATTGTTCGAAGCTTATTGTGTCCCAAGTCAATATTAAAAGCAACAGATGGTATAGACCCCGAGTTTGAATCAGAAATTAGATTTTTGGAAAGGTCAATGCTTCCTAAGTTTGTCAGAAAGGATAGAGCAGGAATAGCATCCAACTTATTGTCTTGAAGGCTTATTTCTGATAGAGATGATCCATATGGCCGTAGAGTGTCACTAAGATGGGAGGCGTTAGTCAAGCTGCTGTTATTAATTTCTATCGACGACAAATTGCTTCCAGCGGGGAGGTATGTTACATCTGAGATTTTAGTGTTCACTAAAATTAACGATTGTAAGGCCAACAACTCTGAGAATGCTCTGGGAATAGACGTAAGACAGCTATTAATTAGGGTTATGCCACTTAGGCTATTCGTCATGTTATGCATGGATCCATCAGGGAGAGAGGAAATCGAACTGGTGCTAATGGTTAGTTCTGTCAGGTGAGAGAAATACCCAATCCAGTCTGGCCATATAGCCAAACCAACATCTTCTAGATACAGTTCCTCAACAGTCTGACCAATGTTCTTCATAGCTTCAAAGTTCCAATCTAGAATGTTCATGTGTGTAATGCTTAATCCTGTGAGAGCTCGTAAATGAAGAAAGGCGTCTGGGATTCTGGTAAAACGAGATCCTGAGAAATCAAGTCTTTCAAGTGTGTCGGACACTTCGTCAAAGGCGTTGTCGTCTATGGATGTGATAGGGTTGTAACCTAACTCAATCGTTTTCAAGCCACGGGGTAAACTTCTGGCTGGTACTGTGGTTATATTGTTTCTCTAATGACAGACATCAAAAATGTATGAATAAATTATCAATGATATCACTGGATAAGTTACATAATAACTTAGACGTGTGTATAGGTTATTTTCTTCTTATATCTAACATTACTGTTAAATTGATAATAATACGGGGATCAAGATGCGGAGCAGCGCATGAGCTGCAGCGGTCAGAGACCCATAGCTGACTGCTAGCGTCATGGCCAGCAAACCAGAGCTGCCAATACATTTCTACACCTCCATGCGGTGATCACGGATAACAGGCTGCAGCAGAGCAGACTGGCTAAGGAGAAGGGATCGAAGAGGGAATGCTAACCTGGTACTAAAAAATGCTTGCTGATGTCGGATGTGTTGGACCGAAAGGTGCAAATATCACAGTCAAACTGTAAACTACGACACCACGCATTCCGTTCTCTGGACTACATTCTGCTACTTAAGCCCTTTTAGGGTTTGGTAGCGGGAGATTGAGAACGAACGAAGCCAAGCCATATTGATAATAATTGCAAATACTCTACCACATCAGTCATTGTCATTTGATAGACTATAATGCTAATATCATTATTTATAACACTATTGGCAAAGCTACTACTACTAAACACTATAGCTAGTAATACTGGTAGTTCTACTGTATTACGACGACTACTAATAATAATAATTCGTCCATGGTCGTCGATGGGAACCACCAACATCATCACATGTCATAATGCAACCTTGAGAATGTGTGTGCGCTCTTGTCTGATCAAGCCAATTCGAGCCTGGAAAAGTCTATGGCGCGACTGACAAACGTAATCAGCAGTCGTCTCTGATATTTTCTCTGCTCTTGACTTCCTGATTGCACGTCTATCCAGGCTGCCTTAATACGGAGACCCTCGTTGAGTTCAACGCCGTCTGTGATCGTGCTGTTCTCTGTTTAGTGATTGTGAACCAGGTTCTCCCATGTATTAATGTCTATTTGACAGCACGTTAGGGACTCTTTCAGACCATCCATGAAACGCATTTTATGATGTCCTTGTGATCTTCTTCTTCTTCTGCGTACACAGTCAGACAGTAACCATTATTTTCTCGAAAAAAGCGGCGGTCATCCTGAGACTCTCGCCACTACCATACAGCTTGTCTTGCAGTTCCACTGGCAATGGCCACATCTGCTCTCTCTGATCCTTGTATGTCGGGCAGTTCTGCAGCAGATGTTCAGTGGTCATTTTACCAGTATCGCACGGGCATTCGTCGGTACACCCTATCTTCAGTTTGTTGAATAGGTGGTACCTCAGTCTGTTGTGGCCAGTGCGAAGTCTGAAGACAACGACCTGCTCTCTTCGGTTCGTCCTTGTGATCGTTCTCCTTCACTCAGTTTGCTATGCAGGAGCCTCTTTGGAAGCCTTTCGTTTGACATTCGGACAAGTTGGCCAGTTCATCTCAAATTGGGATTTTTGAGTGTTGGCCCTGGACAACACTTCAGTATCTGTGATATCGCCATGCCAGCGTATATGCAATATGCGTCTCAAACAGTTTATGTGAAAATTATTTAGCCTCCTGGCGTCACCAGCGTAGACAGTCCAGCTCTCACACGCATGGAGCAGGGGGAGACAATAGCGGCATTGTAGAACTTCAGCGTAGTCATTATACTGATTCCTCAACGTTCCCATTTTGTTGAGTGCATTCGGTCAAAAGTTGAGCTGGTCTTTGCTATTCTATTAGCCATCTCATCAGCAATAGTCACTGATCTCTACAGCATGCTTCCGATGTAGATATATTTGTCTACCTCTTGTAATTTATGTAAACCGGCTGTAACTACCGGCTGTTTATACAATGTGCCTGGTGCTTGTTGATACATGACTTCAGTTTTCTTTGTGCTAATTGTCAATCCAAAGTTGTCACAAACAACAGAGAACCGGTCCATACCCTCTGCATTTTCTGTTCTGAGTTACTGTTCAGAGCACAGTCATAAGCAAACAAGAGTTCGTATATCGTGTCGTGCATCACCTTGGTCTTTGCCTTCAGTCTGCGTAGATTGAATAGACCACCATCCATACGGAACGTTATTGGTATGCCGTACTTGGTATTCTATAAGGCGTCCGTCAACATAACTGAAAATGGCTTACTGTTCTGTCTACCTGTCAAAGATCTGAGCTTTCTATGTTGTCAGCAATCCATAGGTGTTTTAGTGCTGTAGAGTAAACAGTGTCCCTTAGGATTGTCCCCTTTTGATCGATGCTGGAGTTTCCCAGTCTGGTTTCTAGCTCAGCAGCGAAATGGTTTCTAATAGGTTCCCACGTCAGCTTCTCAACATTTAGTTTCTAGCTTAACATCGAAATGGTTTCTAGTAGGTTCCCACTTCAGCTTCTCAACATTTAGTTTCTAGCTCAACAGCGAAATGGTTTCTAGTAGGTTCCCACTTCAGCTTCTCAACATTTAGTTTCTAGTAGGTTCCCACTTCAGCTTCTCAACATTTAGTTTCTAGCTCAACAGCGAAATGGTTTCTAGTAGGTTCCCACTTCAGCTTCTCAACATTTAGTTTCTAGCTCAACAGCGAAACTGTTTCTAGTAGGTTCCTACTTCAGCTTCTCAACATTTAGTTTTTAGCTCAGCAGTAAAATGGTTTCTAGTAGGTTTCCACTTCAGCTTCTCAACATTTAGTTTCCAGCTCAGCAGTAAAATGGTTTCTAGCAGGTTCCCACTTCAGCTTCTCAACATTTAGTTTCTAGCTCAACAGCGAAATTGTTTCTAGTAGGTTCCCACTTCAGCTTCTCAACATTTAGTTTCTAGTAGGTTCCCACTTCAGCTTCTCAACATTTAGTTTCTAGTAGGTTCCCACTTCAGCTTCTCAACATTTAGTTTCTAGCTCAACAGCGAAATGGTTTCTAGTAGGTTCCCACTTCAGCTTCTCAACATTTAGTTTCTAGTAGGTTCCCACTTCAGCTTCTCGACATTTAGTTTCTAGTAGGTTCCCACTTCAGCTTCTCAACATTTAGTTTCTAGCTCAACAGCGAAATGGTTTCTAGTAGGTTCCCACTTCAGCTTCTCAACATTTAGTTTCTA
This sequence comes from Ariolimax columbianus, assembly GCA_036924085.1. NCBI lineage: Eukaryota > Metazoa > Mollusca > Gastropoda > Stylommatophora > Arionidae > Ariolimax > Ariolimax columbianus. Next base: position 30,528,895 of record JAVGWX010000020.1, on the reverse strand, counting down.
GTAGGTTCCCACTTCAGCTTCTCGACATTTAGTTTCTAGTAGGTTCCCACTTCAGCTTCTCAACATTTAGTTTCTAGCTCAACAGCGAAATGGTTTCTAGTAGGTTCCCACTTCAGCTTCTCAACATTTAGTTTCTAGTAGGTTCCCACTTCAGCTTCTCGACATTTAGTTTCTAGTAGGTTCCCACTTCAGCTTCTCAACATTTAGTTTCTAGCTCAGCAGCGAAATGGTTTCTAGTAGGTTCCCACTTCAGCTTCTCAACATTTAGTTTCTAGCTCAACAGCGAAACTGTTTCTAGTAGGTTCCTACTTCAGCTTCTCAACATTTAGTTTTTAGCTCAGCAGTAAAATGGTTTCTAGTAGGTTTCCACTTCAGCTTCTCAACATTTAGTTTCCAGCTCAGCAGTAAAATGGTTTCTAGCAGGTTCCCACTTCAGCTTCTCAACATTTAGTTTCTAGCTCAACAGCGAAATTGTTTCTAGTAGGTTCCCACTTCAGCTTCTCAACATTTAGTTTCTAGTAGGTTCCCACTTCAGCTTCTCAACATTTAGTTTCTAGCTCAGCAGTAAAATGGTTTCTAGTAGGTTTCCACTTCAGCTTCTCAACATTTAGTTTCTAGCTCAGCAGTAAAATTGTTTCTAGTAGGTTCCCACTTCAGCTTCTCAACATTTAGTTTCTAGCTCAGCAGTGAAATGGTTTCTAGTAGGTTCCCACTTCAGCTTCTCAACATTTAGTTTTTAGCTCAGCAGCGAAATGGTTTCTAGTAGGTTCCCACTTCAGCTTCTCAACATTTAGTTTCTAGCTCAGCAGTAAAATGGTTTCTAGTAGGTTCCCACTTCAGCTTCTCAACATTTAGTTTCTAGCTCAGCAGTAAAATGGTTTCTAGTAGGTTCCCACTTCAGCTTCTCAACCTTTAGTTTTTAGCTCAGCAGCAAAATGGTTTCTAGTATTTTCTCACTTCAGCTTCTCAACATTTAGTTTTTAGCTCATCAGCGAAATGTTTTCTAGTAGGTTCCCACTTCAGCTTCTCAACATTTAGTCTCCCTGTTGATTGTGTTCCTTGAGGACGCCTCTTGGGTTGGACTTTTACAATCAACTTGATTATCACGAAATGATGGTCAGTCCAACATTCCGCCCCACACACACTCTTAGTTTTTTGACATCACTTCTGTCCCCACGTCTGACAATGATGTAGTCGATAAGATGCAAGTGGCGACACATGGAATGCACACCCTTTGACCTTTTTCTAGATGGAAGTCGGAAGATGGTGTTTGTAATTATAAGCCCATTTGTGGCACATGCCTTCAATAAGGGTAGGCCGTTTTGGTTACATTTACCTAAGCAATTTCGTCCATTTATGCCATCCCATACAGTGTAGTCTGCGTCAACTCTGGCGTTAAAATCGCCTGGCAGAATCAATTTGTCCGATTTTTGGACCGTTAAGTAGTAACTCGAGATCTTCATAGATCCTATCTTTGGCTGAGTCAGGATTTGTCAGAGTTGGTACGTAGGCACTTATTATGGCGGCCTGACGTTCCCCTGTCAAAGGAAGCAGCATTGTCATGAAGCGATCGCTGATTCCCTTAGGTAGACTATTTAATTGCTGTACGATTGTTTACTTTATGGCAAATCCAACACCAGCCTCACTTTGCTCCTCATTGCTGTGGCCGCCCAGAAAAAAAGTGTAGCCAGAACTATCCTCTGAGAATTGTCCCTCCTCCGCCAATCGCGTCTCGCTCAAAGCGGCTATGCTGATGTTATATCTAGCCAGTTCCCTTGCGACCAGGGCGGTTCTCCGTTCTGGCCTGTTAGCCCTAGTATTGTCCATACGTATGCGCACATTCCACGTAGCAAGTGAATTGGGCATTACCATTTTCTTTTTTGTATTTCGACCGTAATATAGTGAGAACCACTCTAGCATCGGTATGCTGGTCAGGGTGTAGTGAAGCAGGCAATGTTTAGGGCACCTTTCCTAGCCCCTTCCTCAGCCTACGGAGGTGAGCAGTGCTGTCCTAGAGAGGGCTGCCTGGTTTCAATACTGCTTCAAGTCAGTGAAGGACGACCATATGGCATAAGCTGCCTGCGTGCAGGTCTGCGACTACAGCATCCAGTATATCCTCACCTGCTGTTTCGTCGCTCCCCTATCGTCCCATGACTTTTGCATGAGATATGAGATGCAGGTGATGTCGTGAGTGGAGCGTGAATTTGATTTAAGTGAGGGTTATTTGCGCAGAGTCAGCCTCACTCTCTCGTCTGAGTCGGACATGGTCTATCAGCAAGACAGTGTCGAGATGGCTAGTGAAGGGTCCGGATGCAGAAGATTACCCGCGCTTCTTGTGTGACTCGCCGTGCTTGTAGCATTGTTCAAGACCTGCTGGCCCCGTCTTTTTGTCCGTTGGACAAACCTGTTGTCTCTTGACATTAGACTAATAATAGCGTCTTCAATTATACACATATTAATAACAAAAACATATCTTACGTCAAGAGACAGTACAAAGCTTCCAGAAGCGTCAGGGTTGACAAGTTCCGGAATAGCCTGTAGTCCTAGGCTTCCACAGGATATGACGTATTCCACACATATGCATTCCTGGAACACGTTAAAGTCACAATCACAATTTATCTGTCCATTCATACGCCCATACATAGATTCACCCATCTATCCATTCAACCATATACCGATCCATGCATATATATATATATATATATATATATATATATATATATATATATATATATATATATATATATATATATATATATATACACACGAATTGTGTTCAAATGCAACCGGACAACAAACTGTAACAAGTAAACATATGTACTAATTGCACGTTTTCATTTTTTTGTGCTTTAAACAGCACATACTAACAGTCAAGTTTGCTAAATTTCATTATCCTCTGACTCGTAGTTTCTTCAGCAGACAGTTTAAAACATGGCGTGTGCGATACGGAATCCCTACAGAGTTGATCAGCGAGCGATGATTCGGTTTGTTACAGCTGAAGGGTGTCGACCAGGTGACATTCATCGCAGAATGCAAGCAGTGTATGGTGATACAAGTTTAAAGAAGGACGTGAGTTAATGAACGATCTTCCCAGACTAGGTCAGCGACATATTGTTGCGTTAAATCACGTTCTTCTTTAACCATCGTTGTCCAGTTCTTCACTGTTGTCTTGGACACACTTTTGTCACCATAGACTGCCTGCATTCTGCGATGAACGTTACCCGGTCGACATCCTTCAGCTGTTAGAAACCGAATCACCGCTCGCTGATCAACTCTGGACGGATTGTGTATCTGACCCGCCATGTTTTCAACGGTCTGCTGAGAAAACTATGAGTCGGACGATAATTAAATTTTCCAAACTTGACGGTTGCTATGAGCTGTTTACACCATAAGTGACGTCATCATGCGCACCGTACGTATGTTTACTTGTTGCAGTTTGGTCAGATTTCATGTGAACACGTCTAGTATAATATATATATACACAAATAAATATATACCGCTTAAGGGATATATGGTCAAATTGAGATGCATTCTCAGATAATCTTACAACAAGTCTTAAGTCTGATCTACCAGATGGTATGGTGATAATAATGATGAGGCTGAGGATGATGCTGTATTTCAAAAGCTTACAGAAATTAAAGTCACCGAGGTGGGATAACATCCCAGCGGAACTAATACAAGCAGAGGGGAGGTCAGAGCTCGCATATTTAATGTGCTGGTCAAGAGAATCTGTGGCCAATCGTTTGGAAGAGATCCATCTATAATCCTCTCCCAAAGAAAGGCAACCTAAAAATGTACGCAGATTACAGCACTATCGCGATAATAATCCAGGCTCTTTAGGTTCTCTTGTGGATCACATTGAAGAGGATAGACAGAACATTTGTATGCGAAATCCATGAAGTGCAAGCAGGCTTCAGACAAGAGTTCAGAGATCACATATTTAATATGAGAAACGTCTAGGAAAAATGTAGAGAGTGTAACGTAGATCTGTTTACAATCTTTATCGATTACACCGAGGCCTTCGATTGTGTAAAGCATTATAAATTGGGGAAAATTCTGATAGATATGGGGTTTCCAGTACATCTAATCTATCTAATCCATACAATTCATCTAATCGAATCATTATATCAGGAACAACAAGTTTCTTTCAGAGTAACTGATGAAACATCAGTTTGATTCGAAGTACACATGTGAGTAAGCCAGGGTTGTATCCTCTCCTCTTACATAGGTAAAAAAAACATTTATGAAGAGTGCATAATGAGGAACGTATAGAGAATGAGAATATCAGCAGCTACGCCCCCTTTACAATTTGACGGAGACAAGATCCCACAGCTAAGATACTCATACGATGATGTGTTACTATCAAACAGTGCAGGTGGGTTAGAGCAACTCATTGCAGCCGTAAACCGATTCAGGGAAGTTCAAAACATATTTGTGAATATAAACAAGATAACGATCACCGACACAACAAGAAGTCAACATAAAATTAAGTTCGGGAGCGTGGAAATAGAAGAAGCCACGAACTACGAGTATTTGGGATCCAGAATTTACAACACAGGCGATTGCTCAAAGGAAATTAGAAGGAGATTGGCAAAAGCAATGCTGAGGCTACATGACATGTTGCAAAATGACAGAATACCATCAACCAACAAATGCGAACTTTTTGAGGACCTGTATTTTTCCCGTGCCAGCATACGACTGTGAAACATGGACAGTTACACACACATCAAGGAAAAGAATAGAGTCGTTCGAGTCGAAATATTATTTATGTATGTATATATATATTTATAATACCATGGACCGAAAAACAGGGATGTAGACGTTCAGCAATAGTTGGGTATAGATGAGAACTGGTTCCTACATTCCGTCATGAACACAACATACTTTGGCCACATCAAAAGTCACAACGGTCTTCAAAGTACGGTAATGGAAGGTACTGTGTCAGGTAAGGGAAACAGACCAAAAAGGCGATGGCACCAAGATGTCAAGGAATGCTGGGGTATATCTCTGGAGCAGATTGGAGCTTTGGAAAGAGATCTAGATTCTTTCAGGAGTACAGTGATGGGAGCGACGGTCTGCTAAGGAAAAGCTACATTATTTTTTAATATATGTGTGGTCGCTGTAGTCAAGAGATTAAGGCACTCGCCTCTCACAGTGATGAACGAAAACGGATGGCATCAAAATCCGCAAGTTTCAAACGACCCCTAATCTCACGAGTTACCTCCAGTCGTCTTTAATGTATATGCAATTTCTGTCTTTCAATCCCATAGTGCGTGCATTCGTTTGCTGTCTGTGAATGTATGTATCAATATGTATGTATGTACACCTGCATACCTGAACTTGGTTAGTCTAAACAGCTGAAATTGGTATCACGTATAAAGTTATGGATGGCATATGCAACAAGTAATGGAATCGGTTATCATCAACAACCAACTGCCGAGATATTAGCCCTCAATGTACAGCTACCGGACTACATGTGGCTTTACTTACCTTGTAAGGGCATGCATCGTTGAAAGCTGACACAGTAGACAACCAGGCTAAGAGCATGGCAGCTGCGCATCGTGTAGCACTCATAATGAAGCAGACGTGAACTGAATGGAACAAACACAGAAACCAGCAAATGTCTTCGTTCGAACTGTTCTTCCTAACATGGTTTGCCACCTAGCTTGGGCGATCATGAATCGTGTATAGTTTAAAAATGTTTATATTGTGTGTTCTTTTTTTGTTTGTAAGTTATTCCTCGTCTCTGTGATGTCCACCCATCTGGACATTAGCCGTGAACAAATCTCCTACAAGCATTGACGTATCGTTAATTTTTTTCCAGTTCATTTCAAGTTCTCGTCTTTAATTTTTGGTATGTCCTACTTGTCTTTTCGTTATATGTTCATTGGTCATACTTTGTTTCATTTTCCCTGGTCTTACTGGACATCAGATATCAGTTGATCCGTGTGGCCTCTTGGTCTTACTGGATAAAAGATATTAGTAGATCTGTGTGACCTTCGCAACGTGTGGCCTATTCACGTTGGTATATATATATATATATACGCACGCATAAGTGGCGATAGGAAAGTAATGCCTCCTATTTTGTTCAATGAAAACAATAACAGATAAAAAGAGCACAATGACACCACTTATTTGAGCCGCCGGCATCGTGATCAGGTGATGTGGGTTCGACTCCGGACTCCGCCGTCTTTTTAACGGGTGATTGATGCGGAGTCCCCTGCACCTCGTAGTCGCCCCCTAGTCGTCTTGACTTGCCACTGGGGACGGGCGGCACGAGACGAGAGAGGATAAAAAGTAGCGCAGTTAATCCTTACAAAAAAACAGCACAAACAAAATTAATTATGCCATCATCGTCTACGATGGACAGCGGCCTTTGCTTTGCTTTGTGTGACCCACCTGGTAGAATCTGTGTGATATTCCAGCTTTACCTACATCGCTCCCAATGCATTGACGTGAATATCCAGCTCCGTAGACAGTTTGTTTTTCCTCCGATTTGGGCGGATGAGCTGATCGAGATGTTCTTCAATCCGTGGGGAGATAGTTGTACACGGCCGCCCGGAACATGGCTTGACCTTCACGTCGCTTCCCCCGCCTCACCGTACTAACTTCCCTTTTTTGGTCTTCGTATACGTTCAGCGAACGAACATGATCGTCAATTGATGCAACTTTTTCCGCATGGAGGAATTCAATAAGGCATCTTTGTTTATATAGCCTTTCTATGACAGACGCCATTGTGTCAGACTGCTCCTCCCCTTCCACCTGTCGGAGGGAATTACAATTTTACGGAAATTGACGAGACGATTCAGACTTTACAGCCATATTGCCGGAATCCACGTCGTGAGGTATCATAATAACATATGAGGTATTACTTTCGGAGAGCCTCTTGCATACACATACACACATATATATATATTTTTAGTCTTAGTCGGCCTGTACTTCTACAGGACCATAAGCCCCTGTGCAGGTCCCACTTAGTCGGCCTGTGCTTCTACAGGACCATAAGCCCCTGTGCAGGTCCCACTTAGTCGGCCTGTACTTCTTCAGGGGCACAAGCCCATGTGCAGGTTCCACTTAGTCGGCCTGTACTTCTACAGGGGCACACGCCCATGTGCATGTTCCACTTAGTCGGCCTGTACTTCTACAGGGGCACACGCCCATGTGCATGTTCCACTTAGTCGGTCTGTACTTCTACAGGGGCACAAGCCCATGTGCAGGTCCCACTTAGTCGGCCTGTACTTCTACAGGGACACAAGCCCATGTGCAGGTTCCACCTCTGGTGTGAGCTGGATGTATCCAAGAGGATGATTTCCTGCTTAGCGGGCTAGGTTCAAGCAGCTTATTATCCACTATGGAGGGTGGTTAACTGATGTGCGAGTCAATCTTAATATACTCAAACACTAGAGCAAATTAGACCAACAGCCTGTTTGGCGCCATCTATGCTGCTCTTAACAAACCACCTAACCATGGCTGTTGGTATGCCATGTCACACTGTTAGCCGCATCTTACGACATGCTTCTGTGGGGCAGTTGTGCTATTCTTGTTGTTGTCATACACATAGACTCCAGCAAGCCACTCTCGGGATATGTATTTGCATATATATATATTAATAGTTGTCCATCACAAGTGATGAAGACCACTCTCTTTGTTCAGCCGTGTGGACAGTCGTATCTATTGCTGTGTCCGCTGAAATGGGTGACTTGCGCTGTGATTTGGATTAAAGTGAGGAAGAAACTGCGCCTTTTGTCAACCTCACTCACAGAGCCTAAGCTACCTTTTTCCAGTGGCAAGACATTCATCGAGACGACTGGAGATAGCATAGGATGCAGATTTTGCCTCAGGGTTACCACCGAAGCCTTTCCGTAAACATGTAACCCGCAGGGTAGAAAGGTGGGGTGGCATCTAACGCAGTTTGTCGTGCCTTTTCGATAACCACAAGAGGTCGTATGGACAACACTCAGCGTGTGAGTGAGTCTGGCATCTCTCCCCAGCTGTATTCAGCTCATCATAGTAGCATCTAAAATTCTCACACACCAAATTCGTGAAGGTGAACCGGCAGAACTAACCCGTGAAATACGACACAGGTATAAGCGTAGTTCCATTCAGCCGGCGTCCAGACCAGGATAAACGGATGGAAGAAATCACAAAACAAATAACAAGTCCAGACGGAAAACAACACCATGTTTCCGTGAACACAAGTGTAAGTCGTCGACTAGTGTGAATTCCAGGCAAAATCCGTGGTCTGGCGGCATCCATAATGATCCAAAACAGTAGAAAAATGTAGACTCGCAGCCAGTTATGGCGACATCTTTGCAGTTATGGCACCATCTTTGCCAGATATATATAGCGTCTCAATAAATAATTTTGACTCTTCTTAAACTTTGAGGATTCGAACATAAATAACGAGCAGAATGACAGGTTTAAACAACACACGTCGACCTTCAGGTTAACAATGTAGAAAATGACCTTGATTCGCAGCTATACGCCGTCTGTAACACCATAGAACAAACCCAAAAACATTACATGTGGTTTAAATGATAATGGAATCAAATGCCGACACAATTGCGAATCTCACTGCAGCAAATTTTTGTTCTTCCACGATAAAGGTAATACGCATTGGCCCATTATACGAAGTTGTGGCGATTGACTGTTCCATTACAATTTGCATCATCAGAACAAAGAAAAGAATCAGTAAAACTTGATTTGTTACACTTGTTCATAAACCAACCTCATAATTCAATGCCATCACATCTTTCGATGACCAAGCCATAATGGGATCAACAGCAATGTTGCAAAAGCTGCTTAAAAAAAAAGTAACAGCCAAAGAGTTTGGCATCAAAATCAACACACTGAAGACAAAGACCGGTAAAGGATAAGAAACATGAAAATTAATATAAACATCAATGGATAAATATTTGAACACATACATAAAGTATTTATCTCAAAGAATATCAAGGCACAGATAAGAACAATAATAATTACTACTCATGAAAAGTCAGTAGCACAGAGGATATGGTCAAATGAAGAGACATATTTAGAACACCTTACAACCAGTCTTATACTTGTCCAACCAGAGGATATGGTCAAATGAAGAGACATATTTAGAACACCTTACAACCAGTCTTAGGACTGACCAACCAGAGGACATGGTGAAATGGAGAGACATATTTAGAACACCTTACAACCAGTCTTAGGACTGACCAACCAGAGGACATGGTCAAATGGAGAGACATATTCAGAACACCTTACAACCAGTCTTAGGACTGACCAACCAGAGGACATGGTCAAATGGAGAGACATATTCAGAACACCTTACAACCAGTCTTAGGACTGACCAACCAGAGGACATGGTCAAATGGAGAGACATATTCAGAACACCTTACAACCAGTCTTAGGATTGTCCAACCAGATGATGATGATGATGGCTACCCTTAAGAAAGAAAAGTAGCCATTTCTGAAACTAGCCCTACCACTTCTAAAAACGATGTGGTCTAGAGCAAGGTAATGAAAAACATTTCATCGTGGATAGAAATATCACGAACTTCGTGGTTTACATTTATATCGGACAGTTAAGTCAATCAGAATCATTTGAACTATGTTAAATATAAAGATTACCAACAATGTTCAAAGTGCACAAAATAAGAGGGAGAAATAACACTGTTACTCCTACCTGTTCTAATGAAAGCACTTTCTGAAAGTCTCCCATAGTTCATCATATTTGCCAAATAACATTCTTAGTTTTACCTAACAATTACTGCACAGGTACAAATATTGAGTGCGGTCATATGTCCAGTTCTGAAATTTTTTTTTAAAGAAAAAGTAAAGCCTTATCTAGCTTTGCTTTGCCATGGGTTTCTTATCTCTCTCCCTGCGACATGTAGTGAACAATATAACTGATCAATGTGGCTCCAGAGCAATCACTGCCGTCGAGGATGAAATGCTAGGAGTTGCATTGCAGGTGTCAACCTTTTCAAATAATCAAATAAGCAATTGCAACAATGTCGAAGAGTCTTCCGTATATGTAAATCATGTACTCGTTAAACGCTAAGTAGACTGGGGCGTGAAGAGAAGCAGGTGATCGAACTCAGTTCCTTTGCCTTAAGAGGATACTCTGTGACCGAAAGTTTTTAGTATATTATAGAAGAAAGAAAAAAAAGCAATGTGTGTGTGTATGTATGTATGCCTACGTGAGTGCGTGCGAATTTACATGCATGTGTATGTATGTATGTATGTAGGGGTGTGTGTGTGTGTGTATGTATGTAGGGGTGTGTGTGTGTGTATGTATGTATGTAGGGGTGTGTGTGTGTATGTATGTAGGGGTGTGTGTGTGTATGTATGTATGCCTACGTGAGTGCGTGCGAGTTTACATGCATGTGTGTGTATGTATGTATGTAGGGGTGTGAGTGTGTATGTATGTAGGTAGGGGTGTGTGTGTGTATGTATGTATGCCTACGTGAGTGCGTGCGAGTTTACATGCATGTGTGTGTATGTATGTATGTAGGGGTGTGTGTGTGTGTGTATGTATGTATGCCTACGTGAGTGTGTGCGAGTTTACATGCATGTGTGTGAGTATGTATGTATGTAGAGGTGTGTGTATGTATGTATGTATTTATGTATGTATGGGTGTAGTATGTATGTATGTATGTATGTATGTATGTATGAATGTGTAATCATTTAGGTCAACAATCCCGTGACCTCTGCTATCTTCCCATCAACCAAAACACAGGTAATCGTTGGACTTTTAGACAGGTAGGGTTTCATTGTTATCATTTGTTATTGTTATTATGGAAGACATTCGCAAATATTTGTTTGAACAATATTTCTTCGAAGGCAGGTTGCAGTGGCTCTTCTTGAATCTCGAGTTCTGTTTGATAAGGTGGACCGTTGTCCTTGTCGTTTATAGATCAATGAGAGGCTCTTAGATAACTGAATACAAGTTTCGATCCCACCTCGTTGACCAGAGTAACACAGCCTGTTTTCAGAAACTACGGCAAGGACGTGATGGGGTACTTCATCCGCATGTTTTCCATGGCACTAACGCTAGGAGTAGTTCAAGTTATATTTCCATCCACTTGTCTTCCTTCAGTTCATTTGAGTTCACCACTTGAGCTCCTGAGATCGTTGGGTGCACCGCTGCTGTCACTAACCCAATCCTGCCCCACCACTATTATTCTGCCGTTGCTTCTTGTGCCTCCTTAGATTGAAGGTTAGCTCTTTCATGAATGTTATCTTCCCATCGTTTTCTCCAATGTCCCATGACTTGGCTTGAACTTTAAACAAACAAAAAATTAGAGAAATAAATATCAAAAAGGTCCTATATACTTGTTTTTTAATGTTGTTCTTCCAAAGTAAACTTATTTCCTGGGGAACTCTGATGCTAGTCCAGTCAGTCACATCATACTGACAAGGACGTCACGTCAGGGTTGGGCACAATACACTGACAAAGACCCCAATCCATATTCCATGTAGTGTTCCCTGGAAACAGGATGTTTTCAAGGCAGCCTGACTGACGGGATGTGGATCGATGTGACGCCGGTAGAAGTGAGCGCCATTTCACAGATGAAGCCAGGCATATCGTGCTTTTTAGGGCGCACAAAAGAGCAAACTTACTCATTGTGGGCAGGAAACAACAAACACCAACTACCTATTCCCCCAAAATGGTCCCATAAATTCAAAATTGTCGGGTTTGACCTCAGGAGTCAGACAGACCATTTCTACGAAAAAGGACTTTCTATGAGCGACATGGGAGGATAAGTGAGAGGATCATCAAATGCTATGAAACACTTTTGTCCGACAGAAACATTAGATTAGGTACATACACACACACGCATCTAGACACTGATATCGCCCAAAGGACTGCGGCCTGCGGAAGAAAAGAGCGTGCCTCAAACATTAGGATACAGAGAGACAAATATTTGAGAAAGAAACAAATATTGCATATGCAAGGTTCGTAGACCTCAAGATGTGCCCATAGCAAGTCAACATTCGCCTTTTTGATCGTTGTGAAGAAGTAGTTATAAAGTCTACTTGTGTTTCCATGCGAATGTGACATGTAATGGTTTGTGAATGTTGTCAGTCTCAAGAAAAGATTGACTTCAGAGCACACGTTTGAAGTTGCTTTTGTTTATGTCGTACACGATTTGTTTCACCAGTCCAGCTTGCAAAGTCTGCCTCCAGCTGGGCCTATTTTGGGGGGCAAATTCCTTCCAGTTTTAGGGGATCATGTTTATCAGTTTCAGATCACGCTTTAAAACGTATTTTTAGCTGAGTTCGGGTCTATATTTGTTTCACAGATATGTCATGAGACTATATGCAAGGTTGTCTCTCTATTTGACCATATCCTTTTGTTGGGCAGTTTTTAGACTGATTCTAAGGTTGTCAGAGCATGTCTCTCCATTTGACCCTATCCTTTGGTTGTGCAGTTTTTAGACTGATTCTAAGGTTGTCAGAGCATATCTCTCCATTTGACCATATCCTTTGGTTGGGCAGTTTTTAGACTGATTCTAAGGTTGTCAGAGCATGTCTCTCCATTTGACCCTATCCTTTGGTTGGGCAGTTTTTAGACTGATTCTAAGGTTGTCAGAGCATGTCTCTCCATTTGACCCTATCCTTTGGTTGGGCAGTTTTTAGACAAATCTAAGGTTGTCAAAGCATGTCTATCCATTTGACCCTATCCTTTGGTTGGGCAGTTTTTAGACAAATCTAAGGTTGTCAAAGCATGTCTATCCATTTGACCCTATCCTTTGGTTGGGCAGTTTTTAGACTGATTCTAAGGTTGTCAAAGCATGTCTATCCATTTGACCCTATCCTTTTGTTGGGCAGTTTTTAGACTGATTCTAAGGTTGTCAGAGCATGTCTATCCATTTGACCCTATCCTTTGGTTGGGCAGTTTTTAGACTGATTCTAAGGTTGTCAAAGCATGTCTATCCATTTGACCATATCCTTTGGTTGGGCAGTTTTTAGACTGATTCTAAGGTTGTCAAAGCATGTCTATCCATTTGACCCTATCCTTTGGTTGGGCAGTTTTTAGACTGATTCTAAGGTTGTCAAAGCATGTCTATCCATTTGACCCTATCCTTTGGTTGGGCAGTTTTTAGACTGATTCTAAGGTTGTCAAAGCATGTCTCTCCATTTGATCCTATCCTTTGGTTGGGCAGTTTTTAGACTGATTCTAAGGTTGTCAAAGCATGTCTCTCCATTTGACCCTATCCTTTGGTTGGGCAGTTTTTAGACTGATTCTAAGGTTGTCAGAGCATGTATCCATTTGACCCTATCCTTTGGTTGGGCAGTTTTTAGACTGATTCTAAGGTTGTCAGAGCATGTCTCTCCATTTGACCCTATCCTTTGGTTGGGCAGTTTTTAGACTGATTCTAAGGTTATCAAAGCATGTCTCTCCATTTGATCCTATTCTCTTGAGCTCTCTTTATTTCACCATAGGTTCGTACTAAAATGTCTCTGTGTGCCTGATATGTCAAAGTGAGTCTTGGTCGCCCCCTCTCTGTTCTCCCCTGACATGAATATCTTCTACAGAAAATACCATAGCATGTGTTCCGATGGAGAGATATAATCAAACAACCTTACAACCAGCTTTAGAATTGCTCAACCAGATGATGACGATGGTTACTGTTAAGAAAGAAAAGTAGCCAGTTCCGAAAATAGGCCTCACACTTCAAGAGACAATGTTGTCTTGAATTAAAGAAATGAATATCATTTCATTCTCGACAGCAATGTCTTCTGTGGGACCACATTTAGGTATTTTTTAATAGGTGGATATCTAAAGTGGCTTATGTATGTTAAATACTTTAATGCTAGAATTTTGGAATACTAGAATCCTGGAAAACTGAATTATTGGAATCCTGGAATTCAATCAGGATGTCATTATGTACTGTAAATCTATTTTGTCTACCCTAAGAATAAAAAGACAAAATGAATGACCAACAACGCCGGGGGCTTCAGCAGTAGGATAAAAGCTAATGGCCAAGAATCTAGGTTCGATTGCCATGATGAAGGATCAAAATGTGAAGTATTGGCCAGAATAGCACAGACAATAGCGACGCTTGCACGGCTTAACAAAATCTGGCAAGATAAACGGTTAGTATTATGCACGAAAATCAGGTTAATGTGTACACTGGTCCTGTCAATATTCCTCTATCTTGTCAGACATGGACAATTACAGCTGACCTTCAGCGGAGGATACAATCTTTGGAGATGAGATGTTCCAGAAGACTTCTAAACAAAGATCGAGTTACAAATGAGGAAATACGAGAAAGAATTACTGCAACAATAGGGCCTTTTGAAGACCTCTTGGCAACTGCCAAAAGAAGGAAAGTCGCTTGTTACATTCACATATCGAGATCAAATAGTTTTGCAAATACGATCCTGCACGGAAGAGCGCAACGCAGACGACGAAGAGACCGCCCGATAAAGAGGTGGGAGGACAACATAAAAGAATGGACTAATCTCCGACCAGAAGAGGCGAAGGGAGCGACCGATAACAGAGAAGGATGGCATGAAGTTGTGAGGATGTCCTCATGTGTTCCCCAACGACTTCACTGGTTACGGGATGACCTGACCTGAAGAATAGACCTTAACATGTTACATAAGGACGGAAAATTAGGCTTTCATTCTTTATTGCAAATCAATTTTATCAACCCTAAATATGGACATTGATGAGACAACTTTACGATCTCGACTTTGCCGATGATTTGGCTCTTCTGTCCCATACCCACTGTCAGATGCAAAATAAGATACGTATACTGGAAGAGTAAGTAGTGAAGAGGTTAAGGCACTCGCCTCTCATAGTGATCAACGAAAACAGACTTCGATCGATCAATGCAAGTTTCAAGCGACACCTGGTCTTACCTAACGTAAGACCAGAGTGCCTGCATCCCAAGTTACCTCCAGTCGTCTCGACCAATAATCTTGCCACTGATACAAGTTAACTCATGATAAGAGTGAGATTGATGGCCAGCGCATATTCTTCCTCACTATAATCCAAATACAGCGCATATCACATTATTAAGACAATACTGTCTGATGTTGTGGCCTTCATCACTTCGTGATGGGCAATAACTTGAATAGAGGTCACTACATTTGAGGCTGCAAATAGACAGAAACAGAACACAAGTTTTGAAAGTGAATGCAATTGGCAATGATAGAATCGGGCTGGGAGAAATTCACCTTTAGAGTGTAGAGTCACTACCATACTCTGGCAGCAATATAGACATATTGGAAGGTACAAAAACTATATTCAGTTAAGAATACAGAAAGCGAAATGATCTTTCATTGCATTGAAGAATTTATGGAAGTCAAAAGAAATTAAAACCACCACCAGAATAAAAATCTGCAACTCTAACGTAAAATCCGTTCCATTATATGGCTCTGGGCAGCACGCTGTCGAGATCTGTCAGCCTAGACGATGAGGTGGCAAGCAGAATAGCAAAGGCCAGCACAGCCTTTGGTAGAATGCGCTCGATGGTCTGGGCACGTCGTGGCATCAGCGTCAAGACCAAACTCAAAGTCTACCGTGCAACCATCATTCCAACCCTACTATACGCTTGCGAAAGCTGGACTGTATACTCTGGACATGCAAGGAGGTTAAACCACTTCCACACAGGTTGCCTGAGGCGAATATTCCACATCCGATGGCAAGATCGTGTCACTGATATCGAGGTTCTCTCGAGGGCTAACATGCCCAGCATCCATGCACTGCTAGAAAAAGCACGACTAGGATGGGCCGGACACCTCGTCCGTATGTCAGACGAGCGGCTCCCAAAGAAGCTTCTCTACGGCGAGCTGAGAGAGGGATGGCGCGAGAGGGGGCGCCCAAAGTAACGTTTTAAAGACGGTCTGAAGGACTCACTAAAAAGTTGCCAGATAGACATCGACACCTGGGAATGTCTTGCGAAAAACAGATCTGACTGGAGAAGCGCAGTCAAATCGGGTGTAGCTGCCGGTGAAGATGACCGTGTTGTGAAAGCCCAGAACAGACGCGGAAATCCCGAGCAGCGGGAACACCATCCCCTTCTACAAACCTCGTGTGCCCGATATGTAGCAGATGTTTTCGTGCTCGCATTGGCCTGTTCAGCCACATGCGCACCCACACCCAACAGGGAAATCTGTGACAAGGATGATGTCGGCGGTCCTCATCGACAACGATGGACAGCTATTATTATTATATGGCTCTGAAACATGGAGGACAACACAGGAACTTATGAAAATGGTAGAGACTTTCGTAAATGGTTGCCTGCGCAAAGTACAAGGATGGAAATGGTAGGACAAGATCATAAACGTGGAACTAATGGAAAAAACTGGACAAACACCAGTGGAGCATGAACTACGGAGGAGGAGGCTATGGCGATGGATAGGCGACACATTACGGAAACCGGTGGATAACATTACCAGACTAGCTCTGTACTGTAATCAACATAGCAAGAGAAGTAGAGGAAGACCGAGACACTCATGGAAGAGGGAACTGGATGCAAATGTAAAGGAAGCGACAATACATAGACAGAATTGGCTCAGATGGCTCATGAGGAAGACTTGGGGAGTATTTGTTGAGGATTTATGCTCCACAGGCTGCTGACATGTTTTTTTGTGTGATTGATTGAAGAATGTGCCTTCGTAAGTTAAATAAGGATGGATATTTATGCAATAATTATGTACTGTAAATCCAATGCGTTTAACCGAGGATTATTACTTTCACTGTTATTAAAGGATGAATTTAAAACTTTTAAAAGATTTGACTCATTCCTGTTGTATTTCTGTTAGTTCACGTTTTTCTCTCAATGAGATTGCTAATACAAAATTTGGGTCCAAAGACACAGCACAGTGAATGAGCTGACAGCAGTCATTTCTGGTTGCTTGCACCAGCATCAGCGAATTAGTGCTCAACAAGACCATATCCCCCCTCTATGCGATGGCTCTGGAAACAGAATGCACTAGCCTGGGAAAAAGAATAGCTTATTCAAGTGGTAAAGCAAAATCAGTAGCAAAAAAAACAAACAGGTGGGTCTTTCGGGTGGACACATTCGATTTAATTTTATATTTTTTTAAAGTTAAGTTTAGACAATATTCCCGCGTCAAGCGGCGGCCCTGGAAACAGCATGCAGTAGTGTACTCAGGCTAAGAGAATAGCTTACGTTGTGAGAAGACAAACCTCAGTAACAAAAAACTGGTGAAATCGTATGTTTCCACCCGAAAGACCCAGATATCGCAGCTTCGCTGTAAAGTGCTACACAATAAGAAAACGTCCTAGTCAGGACTAGAAAATCCCCATAAAGACGCATGTAGATAAAATGAACATGTTTATCTTCTTCTTACTTATATTTCTTCTTCCTCTTCTTCTTTTTCCTTTTCGTCTACTTCTTCTTACACCCGCATCTTTTTCATTTTCGAATTCATCTTCTTATTTTTCTTCTTCTCTATCTTCTTTTTCTTCTTACTCCTTCTTGGTCTTGTTCTTCTTCTATTTTACTTCCTTTTCTCTTTATCTTCTTATGTTTCTAATCATTTTTCATGTCCGATTAGCTCTTGACGGCTTGAATGGGACACCTCATTTGTATATTATTTGAAGCCACTAAAAGTACAATTATGAGTTATCTTGGCCACACTTATAAACTTATGTAGGCCATGTCCTGGGCCAACCTATATACAAAAACCCATTGAAAGTCCATCTACAAATTATATTTTGTAGTATGGTATGGAACGACTCAGCACACACTATAGGGCACTACATGAGGCATCTCGCATTGTAACTGGGCCAATTAAGTCAAAGCTAGAAGGGAAAGTTTATGCAATCACTGGTATTACAGCACCAGAATTCAGAAGATGCATTGCGCTAGAAGTCGAAAGGAAAAAGGATTTGTGCGATCAGAAACATCCCCTTTTTTGGATATAACCCAGAAGAAGGACCGCTGAAAACAAAGAAAGGTTTTCTTCACACTGTACAGATAAAAGCCCAGCAGCCTGAGCAAAACTGGGTCAAGAAATGACGTAAACGATATGGCGAGGGATGGATGGAGAAAAAAAGAAGAGCTTGCTACATGTCATAATATGCTATACTCTGTTTGAAAAGCCTTGAAGAGATTAGGAACATAGGGGTCCAGGGGTAGATCAAATTGGACAAAAATGGTGACATGCAGTTAAGAATGTCTGCGAATGCAAGACATCCAAGATCGCGCAGATAATAGCAGAACTGCACAATATGAAAGAAATAGCAGTTTATTCAATAAAGGTTTTCACACTTCCCAAAGCCATTCCCCACATCACCATTGCACTCATTTCCCATCTTTCAACCCGCCAATTTCTTCTTCCTCAATTCTTCCCCCTCCAAGCCATTCATTCTTTCTTCTTCTTAGTTCGTTCTCAATCTCCCACTACCAAACCCTGAAAGGGTAAGTAGCAGAATGTAGTCCAGAGAACGGAATGCGTTGTGTCGTAGTTTACAGCTTGGCTGCGATATTTGCACTTTTAGGTCCAACACTCCGACTTCAGCAATATTTTTTGAGTACCGGGTTAGCATTCCCTCTTCGATCCCTTCTTCTTAGCCAGTCTGCCCTGCTGCAGTCTGTTATCCAGGATCTCCGCGTGGAGATGTAGAAGGGTCTTGGCAGCTATGGTTCGCTGGCCCTGACGCTAGCAGTCAGCTATGGGTCGCTGACCACTGCAGCTCATGTACTGCTCAGCATCTTGATCCCCGATCATTCTTTCAACCTGCTTTACATCCACAACCCATCTCTCTACCTGTCTCTCTCAAATCGTTCGTTTATTTCCTATCATCTGTGCTATACAGTACAGTTATAACAATCGAAAGACAGAGTGATATTTCAAAATGTTTATATATATTGGTGTTTATGTATGAAAAAACACACGCTGAGCGCACGCACGCACACACACATATATGAACTTAAAAAATTGTGTGTGTAAGTATGTAAACATAAGCATTGGTGTTTTTCTCTGCAAACTGTCAAGAGTACTATCGTGTCCTTCTGTGTCTCGTATCGAGCAGAACGACTAGAAGAACATGTTCCACTATCTGGTTGTCCATCAGATGTCAAATGTCTGTGTATATGACTTTCAATTAGTTCAACATGTAATATCTGAAACCTGCAGCAATGTGTGTGTGTGAGACATATATATAGTTTGTCTTGACCCTGTCCTATGCAGCTTTCTTCATTTCAGCATATACCCATACTTTAATGTCTCTGCATGACTGAAATGTGAAGGCGATTCTTGGACGCTCTCTTTCGCTTTTCCCAAAGACATTACCATCTAGAATCTTCTGTGGAAGGCTTTCTTATCGCATAATGTCTCCCAGCCAATTCGATATTTATTTATGTACAATTTTTAATATGTAAATGTGTTCGCTTATCTCTGTGACAAAATTATCATTGGATCGTCTTTCTCTGTAACTCACTCCTTCCATCCTACGATAACACCACATTTAAAACATTTAAAAGCTTTATTCATCCTTGGTTGCTGGAGTTCATGCTTCAGCTGCATGCAGAGTAATTGGTCATATATGAGTAGTGATTATTCTTTGCCTCAGCTCTATCACACAATATATTTATATATATGAAACATGTATAATTTATTAATATGAAACACGTATAATGGATAGATTGATACACATGATGTATGAACGTGTTTGTGTAACATGTGCATGTTTCAAGTGTGCCTGCTGCGCTTGTATGTATGTGTGTACGCTTGTGTGTGTTTATGTTTGTGTACATGCGCATATCTTTGTGTATTGGGTGAACCATACGTCGCTGTCTCATTTAAAAACCAAATACATTTGTTTGTTTGCTTGTGATGTATTTTCTTTTTTAAATATTATAATATACAGAAAATGGAAATTATCTAAAACAATGTACATAAAATAATGTCACGTAGATTGACAAACAAGTAACAGTATAACAAATTATTACATGCGTAGATGAGAAAAGAATGCATGTGTAACACTAAGTAGCCTGTTTTAGAAGATCATAATTGTATATATTAACATCCCTATCATTATAATCCACAGAACAACTCCATCACAGCGATTCCAGCCGGAAGACTGGCAGCCAATTTTACCGATATCTCCTTACTAAACAAGCCCATTAAAAAGACTTTGTAGACTCACAGCACACCCTGGCAACTCTACCATTTTCCAACGTGAGGTTTACTCGTATCCCAAATGCGCTCCGTATATTACAAGTTCTCCATGCATTTAGCATCTATGACACTGCTTGCTATACAAGATTGGAATACGAACGCTATAATAACAATATCATCCACGATTCAATATCTTTACCTGTCAAATGTTAGCTTGAACGTCTGGCCTATCTGGATGAAGAATTTCTCTAACCTCACAGAATTATCGTTAGAGAAGAATAATCTATTCTTTGTTCCAGAAGGAGCTTTGGATATGCTAACCAACAGCTTGACAACACTCGACCTATCACAGAATAGTTTGACCGAGGTCCAGAAAACACTTTCAACACTCCAAAATGTCTATTCTCATCGCCTTGACAATAACATAATCAAAGACATAAAATGGCTTCCTCACTTAAGCAGACTATCCGATTTACAATTAAGTTTCAATAGAATTGCCGATCCACAACAACTTAGTGAATCACTGCTTTCTTTCAGTAAAACGCTGACTAAATTTTCCATATTCAGAAACCAGCTTAGACGAATTCCTGATTTATAGTTCCTGGAAAGAATAGAATCTGAGTGGTCCTGGGTTCATTCCCCAGTTGAGGCGGTAATGTTTTTTTTCAGACCGCAAGGGCTCCCGGGTCGACCCAGTCTTAAATGGGTACTGGTTCAGTCTGGGAAGTAAAAGCGGCGAGGGAGAGGAGATGGCTACCGCCCTCATATAGCCGAGCCTTTGAAATGTGAGCTCGCTAACACCTCACACTCCTGCGGCAGTAATGATATGGGTTACTTTACTTTACAATCAGATTCACGATCTGGCTCTTTATCAACAATTTTAAATTCAGTAAGTTTAGATAATAATTTCCTTAACGGAGTTCAAGGTGTGCTATCCACGTTACCTTCTGTTAACTATTTGCTTCTTTCTAACAATCGCTTAACAGAGATCTGAGGAATATACATTTCTGTTTGGGTTAATGGTATAGAAATGGTCAACAATCTTATAACAGAGTTGTCAGACACAAGCTTTCCAGAAAAATGTGAAATAAAATGTATAAACTTACAGAATAATCCTATTGTTAAAATTTATAATCTGGCATTCAAAAACCAGCAGAATCTTGAAGTCCTGAACACGCAGAACTGAAAGCTGACTCACTTACCTCTGGCGCTAGCTTCGTAAAGTCGTGCAATCCATTGACATAAGTGGCAGCCCCAACCTAGTCTGTACTTGCCCCAAGAAGGGTGTGAGTCCTTGGATTGTGAGTCGCACAACTGGCATTAACAGAAATTGTGGTGAAATCAGCGATCATGACTTTTTTTGTCATGTTAAGCCAAGATTGCCCAGAATATAGAAGATTCATCCCGATTTTGTAGAAAAATAGGTAAGTACAACACGAATTCATGAATGACATCAGAATGCAACAGATAAGATATTTGGTACACATAAAAAATCATAGCAACTTTCTCAAAACTATCATCATCTGGTTGATCACTTCTGAGACTGGTTGTAAGGTTGCCTAAGTAAGTCTCTCCACTTGACCCTATCATCTGGTTGATCAGTTTTGAGACTGGTTGTAAGGTTGCCTAAGTAAGATCTCCACTTAACCCTATCATCCGTAGTTTGAATTATTTCAGCATAAGTTCGTACTTTAATGTTTCTGCATACCTGAGATGTAAATGGGAGCCTTGATCGCCTGGGTCCTCTCATCCCTTGAATCTTGCCCTCCAGTATCTTCTTTAGAAGCCTTACATGTCTTATATTGTTACTCAACCAACACTTTTGTATCATATGCAACTCTGACAACATCCTGCTACTTGCAGAGCCCTTTCCAAGGCTTGGTAGCGGGAGATTGAGAACGAACGAAGAAGAAACAGAAGAAGAGGAAGAAGAAAAAGAAGATAAAAACACGCACTGGAAGTGTATTCTAAAATACATATTGGTAACGATAATCAAATGTAGCTGGGGGCTCTATGAGAACCAATGACTCTCGTTATTTCCATAACACGAAGGAAAGCTGAAATATGATATTGTTATGCAAGATTGCTGGGAGCGTGTTATTTCCAGCTGCTGTATATTTTGTCAAATCTGCATTGTAGGACTCGAGTGTGTAGAAAACGATCAGCTTGTTGTTAATGATAGAAATATGGATTAGCTGGAGGTATCTTCTCCCTGTTTTTCTGTACCGACACTGTACCTTCTTAGAAGTTACATCAGTTCGAATTGGTGTCAAAGTGGGTGTCCTGGCCTGCGCTAGTGTTTTCACTGTGAACTTGTGCTGTGTTGGTCACTATCAATCTGCTATGTTATCTCAGCTCGTGTTTCTAGCAACTTCAACACTTGGCCTGTGCTGCCTTGCGGTTATATCCACTTGTGAAAAATGCTTTTGAGAATTAACCCAGAGAACAAATCAGGAACCGGAATCTCTTGACAGCCAGGCGTTGTAATCATTGCTAGTCTGACAACCCATGTGACGCCTCTTGTGCCAAGTAGTATCGACCTGTCGTTTTCTTCGATACACCGGTTACATGGAGAAGGGAGATCTGTTTACTGGGCAACATCAACTGTGTGACTGATTAGTAAACTATTCTACAAAGGCAAAAAAAAAAAAAAAAAAGGTAAATGTCATTTCCATAGGTAGAAAAAAAAAGTTTTAATTATATTTAATAAATATAATTCATATAGTCTTTAATTACAAAGAATGCGTATTTATAGCTTATGTAATTACTTTTTAAAAGTTAAGAGATTTCTTTAGATAATTATGACCAAAATTGGGTATTTGGAGGGTTGGGAAAATACATTTTGAAATTCTTCTTTTGTCGCCTCACTTTCTATAGGGTTGTAGCCCAGCGTCGAGGTATTTGTCTTCAGCCTCTTTCGTGGCCAAAGTGACACTTATCCCCACTTTAAGGCAGGCTTTGTTTACGCCATCTAGCCACCTTTTCCTATGTATACCTTTTGTCCTCCTTTCTGATGTTCTCCTGTAGAAGGTTGCATGAACAATGTAGTCTGGTTGCATTCTCGCAATGCGGTCAACCCATTTCTTTCTCAGTTGCTCGATGTAATTTACAAAGAGAATGATTTGATCCTCCTCCCGAATATGTGTATTTGTGATTTGGTCTCTTCTGGTGTTGTTAGTGACATTTCGTAGTTTTGCAAGTGGCTAACTTTCGTTCCTTAGCCTGATGCAATGATCATGTCTGGCTTTGGAAGCGCAGGGTACAGGTAAAAATACTATTTATCATCTGCTTTTTTTGCTTGGAGGGAAATCTTGGGGTGTCTTAGTAGTGGAGACAGCTGGTAGGTGATAGCATTTGCCCTCTGCACTGTCATCTTTATTTCTCTATCAAGTCTTCAGTAAAAACAGTTCCAAAATACCTAAATTCTTGCACGCGCATGATTGTTTCCTCATTTACGTGAATATAAAGTGCAGTTTGCTTTCTACCTTTACTCATTGTCTCTGTTTTTGATGTGCTGATATTCATGTCGCACTTATTACAGTTTAATGCAAAATGACGTTGTAGGTTATATTCACTGGGATGGATGAAACATTGGTCATTTGGCAAGATCATTTCATTAGTACTTTCCTGTTCTGCAATTGTCTCCAGGAAGATTTTATTAATATAAGTGACAAAGAGGAGTGGTTACAGAACATAACCATGTCTGACACCTGGGAAACCACTCCGACGTGTCTTTTGTTGTTCTTACTTCACTCTGGCTGTCCTGATGGGCGTTGATGTTATTAAGAAGAGGACCTTGCAGTCCATATACAGTTAGGATCTCCTGTAAATCTCCTGTTGACTATCAAACGCCTTTTCTTGATCTATGAATATAAGACTGTTGTTACAATGTATTTTATAAACCATTCACTTATTTGTCTCAATGTACATTTTGCGTCGATGCAACTCTTTTCTTTCCAGAACCCGAACTGATTATTTTCTAGTTGGAGTTCCAGTATTGGTCCCTGTTCTGATTTCTAGTATCTTTGCATATATCTTGTCTATGTGGCTATAATAGAGATTGCTCTATATGTTTTGCACGCTCGCCTGCTTTATTTTTCCAGATAGGAACGAGAATCGATTGCTGCCAATCTGTTGGTACCATTCTTGGTGTCCTATCCCGCAAGGCAGCTTTATCTACTTGTAAATTTATTTAGTGTTCCATGATACCTAAACATTTTTCAAATTAGAAAATATTTAAGCTTTACTGAAAATTAAGTTCTGTTCTGTACATAGGTTAAGGACTTGCCCGGAATATGTTCTTGTTAGAGTCTGAGCCATACCGTTTCTAATTTGAGTCACCTTCCACAAACTGTTTATTGCTATAAAAAACACGTCCTGGAGTCTAAAACTCTTTGAACTTCACATTAATTCACAGTGTTCTAGCCAAATTTCTGTAAGGTGTGTCGCTATGTTGGACCAAGAAGTCTGATTGTGAGACTCAAATAAACAAAATGAATGCTAGATAATTATGCTAACAATGCTAGATTGGTATGTAAATAATGTTTTTGTACATGGCAATTAGTAATAGAATAACTGAGGAAATATTGGCATGAAACAATTTTGTTCTAAATCATTTAGACAACATTTATCTGAAATGGAAATGTCCAAGTTTCCAAGCAGAGTGTAATTGTTCTCTGCATCAGAGTAGCTGATATACAGCACACCAGTCATGTGTTGATTCCACACTGCTTGAAATAGGATCCATTCACCAAAGTCAACCTGTTTATTTGCATCATCTAGGTCTAAAGCAACTGCGACTGTATCCTGTCTACACATGAAGTCTTCATACACATCATATGCTAATGTCCCAGCATTATCCTGGGTCTCATTAGTTTGTCCATAACTACCAAGGGTGTCAGGTAGAACAAGTTGATGTTCTAGATGGCACATTATGTTTTTGGTTACAATTTTTTCAAGATCTTGATGACCGGTTCCTCAGTGTAGCTGCTGGTCCCAACTTCGTCTCCAGCGGACCCGGTCTTGGGCCATGGAAGTCCAGTGCATCGTAAGTACACATTCAGAGGCATCTTGAATGTTGTAGCGAACAGCAAGGGAGTCTTACCAACGCATTGGAGGCCTTCCCCGCAGTCTCTTCTTATCTCGGGGGTATCAGACTGCAGTCGCCGTGCTCCATTGACCATCGTTACATGTAGCTTGTCTATCTATGTTTTGCTTTATCTGCATGGATTACTGCATCAATCACCAGGAACAATCATCTTATGTCAGAATTGTGGAGACCTGGCATACGTTGGTTCCAAAGAGTGATTCTGACCAAGTGTCTCTCAAGGGAGGCTTAGGTCACTCTCACTATCTTTTCAAGATACATGGTGAAAATTTTCTCTGGAGTGATTATTTTATCATTACTGAGGAGCGTGAGGTCATTGTCAGGCGGGAGTTGGAAAGAGCTTAAACATCCATGTCTTTCTAAATATCTCCGAACCAACGCCACTATCCTTTCTATGGCCATCTAATGTGAAGTGTGCGACACTTGTTTAAAAAAATTGGCAGTGTGAATGTGACAATGTTAGTCAAATATTGCCCCAGAGCTATATAGCAGGACCTATTTTACATTCACGTTAAACAGCCTGATCTTATTCTCCACGGAGAATGCTGTCAAGTTCCATTTCGGGTGAAAAGAGTTGAAAGCAACTACGGTCTTATTGATCTTGTTGTTAACACCTTGGTCTGTTCCTTCATCTTTATCAATGCTAATTCCTAGGTATGCAAAAATATTGCACTTATGAAATTATCTGACCCCTGGGCTTTATGAGCTCTCTTTGTTTGTTATTTATTCTTATTTCCTTTATTTGCTCACACTGTTCTGCAATTTCTCTTCTGCTTTATATGTTAGTCTGTGTTTCTTTCCTTGTATACCTTGATGCA
The DNA here is from genome assembly GCA_036924085.1 of Ariolimax columbianus. Lineage (NCBI taxonomy): Eukaryota > Metazoa > Mollusca > Gastropoda > Stylommatophora > Arionidae > Ariolimax > Ariolimax columbianus. The sequence continues at coordinate 30,502,873 of JAVGWX010000020.1, read as the reverse complement.
TATGTGACAGCATACATATATATGTAAAATTTAGGTATTCCGGCTGCTTACTAAATATCCATTTCATTCTTGTTTTTCTTACCTGTGTTGTTTATCACATCCTGGATTTATGATCACAAAAAAGGTTGTTGAAACACAGTAGATATCCCTGTCTGGGAGCAGCTTGACCTCTAAATGAGTTAAACAATTTAAATATTAGGATTTTTCTACATGAAACCTTCTGGTAGCGGGATATTGAGAACAAATGCAGAAGAAGAAAAGGAAAATAAAGATGAAAGAGAAGAAATCTATTATCTTGCTTATTTCTTGTAAATTTATCTAGTAAACCTAAACGTTTTTCAAATTGCTTTTTGGTCTATTGTGTCAAAATCCTTTCTAAAACCTATAGCCATGTTTAGAATTGGCATGTTTTTTTTATATCTTGATGAAGAGATGGTGTAGTAAGAGTGTAGTGTAGTGTGTATGATAAGATATCCGTGCTCATGGTTTATGTTAAAAGGGAAAGGGAGGAGAGTGTGTGTTTGCCAAAGAGGAAAAAAATCTCAAACACAATAAGTGATACAACAACATACTATTTTTCAATTGATATTGGAACGATAACTGTTGACGTACAATTTGTAGACCGTACGTGTAAATAGCAAACAATTGATTTAATTATAATTCAATATGAACTTACTTAAGCATTAGAGTAGAGGAATTTTCATTTCTGCAAAGGATTGTCAGACTTTTCGGTTTTTTCCCTTGAATTTTGTGTTTCAGTATTTTCAATTGCAGACCTTCATTGTGATGTTTCATATTCTCGTGTCTTAACATGTGGCTCTACAAACATAAAAATGTGAAATAGTTTAAATATAAACCTAATAGTAAGTCGCATGACCTTTTACAGAACGTAACTTCTTACAACCGCCACCTATTTGGCTGTTATAAGTTTCTTGGCAAGTGTGCAGTACAGTAGGTTGCCATTACTTTCCATATTTGGAGGAGCATTCGCCCGAGAAAAAAACTATTACTATTGTTTTAAGTCAATATTCTTAATTAATACCACATGATTGGCTGTGTTGCTGATTCTGATGAATAGCTGTGGTAATGGATTCTCCGTTCCTTCAAAGATAGATTTGCAAGTGTGTTGGCACAAATTCTTAAAGAATATTTAATTAATAATTTACTTACATGGTGTTCACATGGCATATTGTTGCTGCTGAATATTACAGTGCAATTTTGCCCAGTAAGCGTGCATGAAGTCATACAGTTTTGCAGTTTGAAAATGAATTTAAAAAAATAATAATTTCAAGGTGCATGTATTTTTTGTGTCATTCTGAAATATAATATTTTAGTTTAATATTGTATTTATTTTAAATTAGATATATGTGTGCGTATGTGCATGTGGATGATGTGTGTGCTGTGTATATGCAGTGTGTGTGGATGATGTGTGTTTGTGTAGTGCGTGTGTGTGTTTGGTGTGAACGTGTGATGAATGTGTTGTGAATGTGTGTGAACGTGTGATGAATGTGTTGTGAATGTGTGTGGGTATAAATGAATGTATGGTGTGTATCTGTGTGTGATGAATGTGTGGTGTGTGTACTGTATGTGTGGTCAATATGTGTGCGTGTAATGAAGAATGTATTGTCAATTGTGTTTATGTGTGGTGAATGTGTGTGTGTACATACAAATCATTTACTTATTTAATTCGAAAATGCCAGTCAATGGCACACAAAACAAATGATAATTCATCATATCAGTACGGAGACTGTTTAGTGCCTTTGCTGTTCAATCATTTTCTATACCAAACGTAGTACCAATAAAAAAAAACACATCAAGCAGAGTGCAAGTTTTGTTAATAACGTCTTATGATCAATCATTCAATTAATGGAGAAATAATTAGAATATATACCATAAAATTTGCAGATGACCAAGCCATCAAAAAAAGAACATAATTAATTACAAAAGCTATTTACCAGGATTAACGACGCAGTGAAGCATATGATAAACATGGCTAAATAGGTCTGACGAGGACATTGATCATGATTGATGTGACATGATCTGACAAATTTAATACCAGTAAAGTTTCTTCGTTCAGCAAGAAACTATACGTACATACTGGTTAAGTCGATATTAGCGTGCACTTTTAAACTTATCGAACTATTTTTGCGCATTCAACAGTATCCTTATTTGCTGTATGTTACATTTTTAATTAAAACGCTTATTTAGATTTAATTTTATTTGAACGGTCAACTCACGTCTGCTGTTGAGAGAACAGGAAATGTGGCCAGATTTTCTTAATAAGTTGTTGCTAAACCAAATTAAACGTCTGAAAAATGTTATTAGTGTATACACATTTTTTCTTGGTGCAATCTATTGTATTTTTGTTACTCATGTATTCGTAGATGCAATTTTTTTAATAAAACGTGTAGTACGCATAACCATCATCATTTGCTTTATCAGTTCTTCTACTGCTTCTTCAAACGCTCTCAAAGGTCTACTTGAATATGTTAAAAGAAAGCAGCGGTGATTTCTAGGCTGTCGAAACTACAATGGTTTCCCTGTTCCGCATATGCATTTGTCAGTCGCACCTATCTTCATTGTATTGAATAGATGTTACCTTAGTCGGTTGTGACCTGTGCAGATCTAGAAGACCTGCTCTCTTATTTTGAACTGCTAATAAGCATTATGTTTGTGTGTGCTCTGTTTCCCATTTGTTTATAGGATGAGCTATGAAATTGGCTATATCATTATCTTAGCATGTATCTTTCATTCGCCAACGACAAATGGCTATGTATATGTTGTATCTGTATAACATTTCTTTCTGAGGAATACTATCTGGTGTTTGACATGACACGTGCGGGAACCATTTAGTTTGTTGTCTCTTGATGAGGTCCAGCACTGGTGTTGTAACATCTTGTTTCCTGATATCTTCGTTTCTTATTCTATCCATTATTGTTTCTCCAAGCAGTCTGCGAAGACATTTCACCTCTGGCGTTACAATGTCTCTTTTATCTTTGCTTGTCAATGTCCAATTTTGGTACTATTAGTACAATGTGGGTATAAATATTGTGTTGTATAGTGTTGTTTGTTTTTTGTTTTTTTTGGTATCCATTGAAACGTGTTTTCATTGATATATCAAGGAAATTTGCCCAACGCTTTGACTTGTTTTATTGCATCTGTGTCGGATTTAAGTGTTTTCTTTTATATTCACTGAGATTATATTACCCAAGTACGTAAAGTACCTGACATTGTTCATCTGTTTTCTTCTTCGTTCGCTGTCAGACGTCAACTTAAATTTGTTCGAAGAAAGCAGAAGTTATCCTGAACCTGTGGACACTGCCATAGAGCTTGTCTAGTGTTGGCACTGGTGATGGTCACACGCGCTTCCTCTGGTCCTCGTACGTCGGGACATTTTGCAGCAGAAGTTCAGGGGTAATTTTCCCTGTACCACAGATGCATTCGTCAGTAGCACCTATCTTCAGTTTATTGAATAGTCTGTTGTGGCCTGTGTGAAGTCTGAAGACCAGCACCTGCTATCTTCTGTTCAACTGGTAATAAGTATAATTTGTGTGTGTATTCAGTATGTTCTGTTTCCCATTTGGTCGTGTATCTTGTAATAATAAACCTTTTGGACTCTTCGTAGGTCACACTCTAATCTGGTTGTGGTAACCTTGCATCTTCTTTTGCCAGTCTGGCTGGCTCCTTGTTGCCTTGAATGTTACAGACAGTTGGATGGAACCCATTGTACCACTACTCTTTTGGGTGTGGACTGCTGGCACAATTGACATGGTACTGCTCTTAAGTCATTAAGTTATGTATTTTTCTGGCTTTGGAATCTGTAAACAAGACTATCTGACTTTCATTGCTTTCTCCTGTCAGCATTACGTCTACTGCAGCCTTCAATGCCTCTGCCTCCGCTCTGAAATTGCTTGATAATTTTCCAGTTGCCACTGGTGATGACCACATATGCTTTCTTTGGTCCTCGTATGTCACGTATTTTTGCAGCAGATGGTTTCCCTGATATTCCTCTATTCGTGTACTAAACTTGTAAATTCTTTTGTAATTTAGCAACATATGCCAAAACGTCAACTTTTTACAATTTAAATAAATCCGTAATATCCTCCAACGACCAACCTGGTACTCTCCATGGCTACATTCTTTAATGCGCCTGAAAAAAAAACATGTGCTAAATTGTGAGAGCAATTGTGGCAAAGAAAATACAAAGTAGAGGTTTTTCTGGTATGTCTCACACTGATAGAAATTACAGAAACGAATATAAAAAGAATTATCAAATGTGCCACGTATTTCCTATCCTACGGATATTAATATAAGAGATAGTTGTGATAATCCTCGGTTTTTAAGTTCTCGGACTGTTTGAAAGATTCTGAAGTCTGTCTCATTCCATGTCCGTTGTCCTCTAATGCGCATTCTGAATTTGTCGTATGATTTTATTGTCACATGCATGTAAACTTGTGTAATGAATGAATTCTTTGACTTCTTTGCGCGTTCCTTGCTCTTTTTTTGTTCTACAAAGACTTCTTGAACTGAACAAAGTGTCCCATTTTGGACCACGCCCAGACAATCGTCGCCTTATTAAGTTGTTTTATTTCATCAACTGCCGTTAGCCCAACATAGTTTGATCGTCTCACGGTCTAGTTGATGCCTTCCGTCACAACTTAGTTTGATCGTCTCTCGGTCTAGTTGACCCTTTCCATCACAACATAGTTTGATCGTCTCACGGTCTAGTTGATGTTTTCCATCACAACATAGCTTCACATTTAAAAATCATCCACAGACAAATATATTTCTTCTCTCATGTTTTTCGTTCATGTCTCCGAACCACACAGTAAACAAACAAAAAAATGTAATAATTTCCGGTTTCTCTCTCAAAACAGTTTATGCCATTAACATTATATCTCTTAAATTGTTATGGATAATGCCGACCTCTGATTACGTCTAAATGTATGAACTTCCTGACTTGCTTGATGGTTTTAAATCCTTTAGCTTAATCTGCTCCCATTATGTTTCTGCAAATCTCGTGACTTGGGTCGTCTAAATATTTATCTTCCTGCAATATTTCTTCGTGTTGTTATTTTTGGTGTGGTCATGTACAGTAAGATTACGATCACGCGTTTGTCTCCGACTTTTACTCCAATGTCGCAGCCACCGATGTCTTGTCCCATCAGCCTCTCAGAGTATCTGTTGAATAATCCCGGGGAATAATCCAGGCATCTCTGTTTCACTCCAATCATTATTGTTATAGGGCCAGTCAGTTCTCCGATCAATGACATCATGATATATTGTTTAATGTAGATGGTGTGGTCACTCTTAGTAGCGTGTATTCAATTTCGGTTTGTTTCCATATTTCAAACCGAACCATATACAGAGCAATCTTCCTTGTACAAGCGTATGATATATATGTCTATGATAATCAGATAATGAAGATGCGTGTGTTGTGTTTGTGTGTGTGCGCACGTGTGTGTTCCTGCCCAATCACACTTTTTCTAGTTGAAATCGTCAATTATATCTCATTTCTCAGGCAATCCATCCCATACCACGATGACGTCGTATGCAGTCTCCAGCGTCAATTGGCTCTCAAAACATCATGACATAACTATTATTCTATGTTTATAAAATCTTCTATAAAGCATTTCTGCACATCGCATATACGGCCACGGCTCAATTATCACAACCAGTCATCATACCATTGCTAGATTCAGCCACACCTTCATGCACCAGACGACGAGAAAGAAGAGACCAAGTACTCTTTACCTGCTCCCCCACATATAGAATGTACAACTCTAAGGTGCTCACTACGTCGAAACTGGAGAAATATAATGTTGAGCAACAGAGGCAAAGTTATTCTAACACTGAGAGTTACAAAAATAATTCTAGGACTAGAAGATTCCAGAATTCCAGGAAAAAAAGTATGTAGCTACTTCAAGGTTTCTGTAAATGCATAACCCCATGTCATGCGCACGCGCATTGTGAAAGTCTCAGAATCACGCCCCACTGAATGCCATAACCAGTCGGCACGGCACACGATGTTGATTCAATTTTATCGCTCTCCTACAGGCTTTTGTAAAGATTTTTCTCGTAACCTGTTTATGTTTAAAGCAACATATTATGTCACGACAGAATATGACAAGCTCAGTCAGCAAGTTTATAAAATTAGAACAATATGCCAATCTTCCATGTACATTATCTACGTGTAGCCTTTCAAGCGTGAACATTAATAATTGTTTACGCTGACAATTATGTGTATGTAGGAAGGCAGTAATTTATGTTCAGAATCTTATTTTAATTCTTTTAACATTTTAAAATACACGTTTGAACTTTATGTTTCTATTGTTTATCTGTCCGTTGGATTGTGGCTATGTGTTTCTATGTGGCAATGATTCCCAGTTTTTAGCTTTGTGGGACAATTGGTCAAAGATGTTCTCCAAATTTAGTGTCCCGCATTGACGATGTAATAGTCTTTAATTATATTAGTGTGATTCAGCATCATCATCACGCACCATGCCATTTGTAAAACGAAACTGTAATGTCAGCCGATAAGTAAGAGACTCGATCTTTGGCCAGCTTTCTCATCTCTACAGCTGTCAAAAACAGGACCTCCACAATGTCAGCACTGATGCCAACTGCTAAACTACAAAATGGAGCTAAACACGCACACCGGTGTCGGAGTCCGCCGAGGTGGTGCTCTCTCAGACAGGTTCCCCTCATCTCCTTGGATCAGGCAGGGTTGCGTCCTTGTCCCAGACCTTTTTTGTAGAGCCATCGACTGGATTCTCCAGCGCCATGACTCCCACCATATTGGAGTTGTCATGGACCAAACTTGCATTACAGACCTCGCCTATGCTGATAACATAGTCCTAGTCGGCCGATACAATGCGGCTCTGCAACAACCTATCGAGAAACTGGATCTCGGAACATCAAACCTGGACCTATCAATATCTTGGGCCAAAACACAAATTCAGAACTCTGGCTGGTCCTCACAGCGTTGTTGTCGATTGTCACATGGTGGAGTGCACCAATGAATTCACCATACCTGGGAAATTCCTTTTCATCCGATGGACGCAGTGCGCATGTCATGTTAATGTGGATCGGGCTTGCTGCTTCCGCTGTGAACGACCTTCGCCGGGTGTGGAATAATGGTAGACCCTCTTTCGGATAAAAATTCGTATTTATCAGACGTGTGTGATTTATGTGCTCCTATATGGTTCAGGAACTTGGACCATTTTTAAACAGGACATGTCAAGACTCCATGCCTTTCATATGCGCAACCAGCGACGCATCCTCTGTATCCGGTGGTTCGTTCTCGTCCGTAATATAGAGGTGTCTGCAAAGACGGGTCTTCTCACCTTCTCGGACACTCTAGTCCGCCGCCGTCTGTCTCTGTTTTGTCACGTGGTTCGACTGGACCAAGAAGTTCCGTATCACCAAATAATGTCCAAGTCTGCTTTTCTTAACAACGCTCTACCACCGGCCGACTGGAGGCGGGTGAGGGGCCGTCTGGAGGCAGGGGAGGGGCCAGCTGGAGGCGGGGGAGGGACCGGCTGGAGGCGGGGGAGGGGCCGGCTGGAGGAGGGGTCGTCTACGTGCTACATGACTCAGACAGATAGCAGTCTCTCCTTGGGAAGTGAACGAGGTTTGGCTACAAGCCTCAACAGTTGTACATGGTAGTGGTCGATCTAGATGCCTAGACGAACATTATTGTTATTAAAGTATGTTCATTTCCTAGAAGTAATGTCGTTTACTAGCCAGTTGTGTTCTACAGTATATCGAGCTACTGCAGGATTTCTCAGCATTTTAATGTCTCGTTATCCGCCGTATTTTGAGTACTTTCCTGTAGCATTTTAGCTAGAGGGAGACAACGTTCTCCCGTAGCGTTTTAGATAGATGGAAATGTTCTCCCGTAGCGTTTATAAAAATTAGTGCAGTTATTGGAATAAACAGCACCACATGGCCGATTAGTTATATATATATAAACGTATTTACTAAGCATCACGTCATACTTCACGCATCCAATATTCAGTAACATGGATTGCCCTGTCATTTGCATCTACCTATACCATATTTCCTGGAGGTTGAGGAGGGTCATCAGGTGGTCATGTGTTGCACACGTCCCATGTTTAATGGTCTGTGTATCTCAATCGTTTCATTTTGTTCATGCACCGTGGTACACCAGTTCGGAGTCTGTTCAGCGACTTCCATGTTGTGTATGGTAGATGATGTCCCATATTCCTCTTGCACCGTGATACACCAGTTCGGAGTCTGTTCAGCGACTTCCATGTTGTGTATGGTAGATGATGTCCCATATGCCTCTTGCACCGTGATACACCAGTTCGGAGTCTGTTCAGCGACTTCCATGTTGTGTATGGTAGATTATGTCTGAGAGCAGGTTCCTTCCGAAGTTCCATCTCTGCGGCCTGCATCAACTCGTGCCATTTGTCGATACGGAAGCTTTTAGAGCTTGTCTGTATCGGATTTGTTGATTTTTAGGACGCTGTGTCTGGATTTGAGTCGTGTGTTCTGTACCTATGTCCAAACATTGGATGTCTTGGGTCATGCTCCTGTTTTTCTCTTTCAATCTCTGCTGCAACGTTTCTTCTGATCTCGGGTAGTGCTATGCCAATTATGGGGTATATTTTGTACATGTGGGTGGGTTTTAGGCTCCCTTATACTATCCAACCGGTCCCATTTATTGCTGTTTCGTATTGGTTGAGTTTATGCAGCGTAGAGGAAAAAATGATTGAAAATGTTACCTTTGGGGAACTGTTTGCTCAAGGGACCATCAAATCATCCGCTGGGATCTTATTGCAGGGAAAGAAGTAAACATAATTGCGCGAACATATGACTACTCTAAGGCAGATGTTAAGAGGGTGAGAGAGGCAGCGAACCACATAATCTGGAAAGATATTGTCGGAGGAACAGATGTTGAACAGGAGTGGGAGAGTTTTAAAACAGTTCTCGAAACGCTAAAAGAGGAATGTGTTCCATGTAGGTAGGTAAACCCCAAGCGTAAAAAGTGGATAACTAGATTTGTAGTGAAATGTAGAAGAGCGAAAAATAAAGCATGAAAAAAATATATAGAGGCAGGTGAATCAAAAGAAACATATTAAAAATATTTGGACAAGCAATACACATCTGAGAAAGGGAATAACACAGCAAAAAACAGACTTCAAAAAGAAACTTTCTCAGAGGATCAAGACTGATAGTAAAAGCTTCTTCTCTTATGTGAGAAATAAACAGAGATCGAAAGACAAAGTAGGCCCTCTCATAAACAGCACAGGGAAAAAAATAAGTGCGAATAGAGAGGCAGCTAATCTACTCAATCAGTACTTAGGCACAGTCTACACAAAAGAGGACTGCTCAAAAATCCCAGAGCCTATAGATATTTTTTCAAAGAGACATGGATACAGCGGGATTAAGATCAATCTGTATTACAGAGGAAATGGTTTTTAAAAAATTGGAGGGGTTGAAAGTGGATAAATGTCAAGGTCAAGATGGTATTCATCCAAAATTGCTGTTTGAAATTAGAGACCAATTAGCAAAACCATTGGCTTTATTATGTTCTCAATCACTTGCAAAAGGGATTGTTCCACAGGATTGGAAAGATGCAGGAGTGATCCCCTTATTCAAAAACGGCAAAAAAGCAGATCCAGCGAACTACAGACCTGTGAGTTTAACGAGCATAGTCTGTAAATTGTTAGTCAATAAACAAAGAAAACATTGTAATGCATTTAGACAAATTTAATCTAATTAGAAATAGTCAGCATGGGTTTACTAGGGGGAGATCATAATTAACAAATATATTAGAATTCATGGAGGAGGTCACTAAAATCATAGATAAAGGGGAGCCAGTGGACGTTTTTTATCTAGATTTTTCAAAGGCCTTTGATTGAGTACCTCATCAAAGATTATTTCGAAAGTTAAAATCACTTGGAATAGGTGGGAAAGTTGCCAAATTGATTGAAAATTGGTTTACGGGAAGAAGGCAGAGGGTCTGTATAAATAGGGAGTACTCTGAGTGGTGTGAACTGAAAAGTGGAGTGCCACAGGGTTCGGTTTTGGGACCAATTTTATTCTTGATATATATAAATGATTTGAACATAGGTATGGGATCCATGATTGGAAAATTTGCTGATGACACAAAACTATGCAATAGTGTCTCATCTAAAGCAGAAGTGGATATATTGAGGTCGGATTTAAATAAAATTCTAGAATGGTCTGTAAGCTGGCAAATGGAGTTTAATGTAGATAAATGTACAGATCCACATGGGTAGATCCAATATGGAACATAATTACAGAATGGGAGAAAACAATATTAGAAATATAAATAAAGAAAGGGACCTAGGGTTTATAATAGATCATACAGGTAAGGTGAGGGAGAAAGTTCAGGTAGCAGTGAAAAAGGCAAATGCAATGTTAGGGATGATAAAAAGAAATATTAAAAATAGGAGCAAGGAGGTGATCATCAAACTGTATGAAGCTTTAGTTAGACCTAGATTGGAGTATTGTGTACAGGTGTGGAGTCCTTATCATAGAGGGGACATAAACATGCTGGAAAGAATACAAAAAAGAGCGACACAGCTGATAGTGGGATTCCAGAATTACAGTTATGAGGAAAGACTAAAAAAAACCGGTCTACAGTGTCTAGAAGAGAGATGAATTCGTGGTGACTTAATCAAGGTTTATAAGATGATCAGAGGAATGGATAAATTAGACTATAACAAGTTTGTTTAAAATACAGCCACTCACAAGAACAAGAGGGTGCAGCTACAAGTTGACTAAGGAGAGGTCCAGATTAGATATTAGGAAGTATTTTTTTAGCCAGAGAGTTGTGAATGCTTGGAATGCATTGCCAAGGGAGGTGGTGGAGGCAGGGACAGTTAATGCATTTAAGAATAAATTGGATGCGTATAGCTTGTAGAGCAAGTTGATGTAAATGTAACTGGTTGTATACAGACTCTGCAGAGTCTTCTAAACCAGTATAGAGACGTTAAGTTAAGTTAAGTATTCAGCTACGGAAACACACAAGGAAAGTGCCTATGTCTGAATGATTGATGGATGTTCCCCCATGTTATGCCAGTCAGTTTTCGAATGATATTACTTCTTGTGTGTATCTTACGCTCTGTTTCTTGAATTAAATGTGAATTGTAGGACTGTATGCGGTCAAACTTTAAACCTAGATGATATTCAACCATCATGTGTTGTGTCATGACGACCACTCTCTCTGATCAGCTGGTTGGAAAATATATTCATTTTCTCTGTCCTCTGAAATGTGTGAAAGCGTGACCTGTGCGGCGACTTGGAATAAAGTGAGGAAGTTTTGCACAATTTGTCTTCTTCTTCGTTCTCAAACTCCCGCTACTAAGCCCTGAAAAGGGCTTTGCAAGTAGTTGGATGTTGCCCGGAAAATGGAATGCCTTGTGTCGTAGTGTACAGGCTGACTACGATATTTTCCCTTTTCAGTTCGGCACATCCAACTTCAGCAGGCATTATCGAGTACCGGGTTAGCCTTCTCTGTTCGATCCCTTCTCCTTAACCAGTCTGCCCTGCTGCAGCCTGTTATCCAGAATTATTAGGTGCAGGCGTAAAAAGGTTTTAACAGCTATGATTCGCAGGCCTGATGCTACCAACTTCACTCTCTTGTCGTCAGCTACCTTTGTCCAGTAGCAAGACCTTATTAAGACGAGTGAAGACAGCATAGGAGAAAAATCTTTTCCTGAGGGTATACTCACGGAACCTTTCGGATTCTCACGAAGAATATTTGTAATATATTCGAGTTGTCTGAAAACGACAACCGATTCATCCTACCAATGCAAAAAGAGCATGGACAATAATTGTTTTTAAAAATGGTGAACTGAAATGAAAAACTTTTGGAAAAGGTTATCCGTGGCGTAGACATTTTTCTACAGATCTTTTTGTTTCGTTTATATTTAGACCTAGTTTAAGCCATGCCGTTTTTATCGACTAAATTAAGACTTGCTAAATGTCTTACCTTTAATCTTGGACCTTGCACAGATGTTCATGTTTTCGTTGACAAAAGACAAACAACTAACACTTGCAGCGTCCAATCAAAAACATAAATTTGATAATTAGGGAGGAAACAAAAAAAACAAAGTAGAGAAACAAGGCGCATTCTTAACCTATAAGTCCGAGGTTCGCTTCTGAAGTACCAATGACTTGACTGACGTTTATGTTGTTTAGTGCGTGTGTTGTCCTAGTGTTTATAATAAGCTTGACTCCCTTGTTGTTGTCGGTATTATCTTGACAAGGGTGCTAAGGCACTTGAGTCTGGGTTTGGTTAAACATACTGATCATGTACCTACAGCGTGCAGTGGAACACATCAGCCTTTCCAAATAAACAATGCGATACTTATAGTTGTGTGAAATGATAGCGACGTCCAGAAACGTATGGTGATGAACTGTGGCAGAGGAGGTCAGGTCTGCTGGAGTCTCTAAAGCGGAGTTCAAGAAGACGGCTAATAATAGGAACAAATCGAGAGCATCCGTTACGATGCTATTTGTTGTCCAGGGTAATATCCCGTGACAAGTGGTTGTGTGTCGTGTCTGGCTATTTGTTGTCTCGGGTCTTACCCTGTGACAAGTGGTTTTGTATATTGTCTGGTTTCTTACTTTGTTGTGTGTTCATACACTTTTGTCAGAGCACATTATGTTCACCCCTGAACAAAAGCAGCTCATTGGTTATATTTGGGCGTCTTAGCATTTGTTTAAAATTGTAACTATATTTGTGTATGTTGTCTTGTTGTGTCCAGTGGTAGTGTAGTTCTTTATCTTATATTGTTTCTTAACTCTTGCTGAGCTTTGTTAATGGCTTCAGGTTAAATATGGACTGTCAATGATTTTGGCTCTTGACTTTCTGTTATAGAAGGGATGCTATTCATATTTATGTAATATCTCCTAAAAAATGTATACATATTGTGTACCTGAATGTCACGTTTGGTATACTCACAACAACACAGAATTCACGTTTGGCAGGCTCACAACAACACAGGGTACACATTTGGTCTGCTCACAACAACACAGGGTACACGTTTGGTATGCAAACAATAACACAGAGTTCACGTTTGGTATGCTCACAACAACACAGTTCACGTTTGGTGTGCTCACAACAACACAGAGTTCACGTTTAGTATGCTCACAACAACACAAAGTTTACGTTTGGTATGCAAACAACAACACAAAGTTCACGTTTCGTATGCTCACAACAGCACAAAGTTCACGTTTTGTATGCTCACAACAACACAAAGTTCACGTTTCGTATGCTCACAACACGCACAAAGTTCACGTATCGTATGCTCACTACAACACAAAGTTCACGTTTCGTATGCTCACAACAACACAAAGTTCACTTTTGTGTTTATTATACTCGTTACGCCTTTACTGGTACGACACATCAATAACTGAATTAGTTTTAATATCCAATAAATATACTAAACAAATTACACTTACAACAAAATACAGCAAAATACATTACACTTAATCTAAAATATTATCAGTAACAAATAACACATTTAGAAAAAGAGATATAAAAATGTCTTGATCAAACTTGTGAAATAGTTTCAACAATATTTGAGAAAGTATTCTTGTTGATCTGTTGTAGCAGCACATAATCTTCTCACTCTTACAGCAACATTTATTTAGAACAATCATTGCCAAGTCGAACTGTCGTACATTAAGCTGTCGTAAGATCAACAATGGTACATTAAGTTGTCGTAAGATCAACTACAGTACATTAAGCTGTCGAAAGACCAACTATGGTACATTAAGCTGTCGTAAGACCAACTATGGTACATTAAGCTGTCGTAAGATCAACTATGGTACATTAAGCTGTCGTAAGATCAACTATGGTACATTAAGATGTCCTAAGACCAACTATGGTTGTAATACCAACTATTGTACATTGAGCTGTCGTAAGTCGAACTGTCATAAGTCGTGCTGTCGTCAATCGATCTATCGTACATTGAGAAGCCGTTAGTCGTTTTATCAGTCGATCTATCGTACACTGAGAAGCCGTTAGTCATTTTATCAGTCGATCTATCGTACACTGAGAAGCCGTAAGTCGTGCTGTCCTCAGTTGATCTATCGTGCACTGATAAGCCGTAAGTCGTGCTGTCGTCAGATGATCTATCGTACACTGAGAAGCCGTTAGTCGTTTTATCAGTCGATCTATCGTACACTGAGAAGCCGTTAGTCGTTTTATCAGTCGATCTATCGTACACTGAGAAGCCGTAAGTCGTGCTGTCGTCAATTGATCTATCGTACACTGAGAAGCCGTAAGTCGTGCTGTCGTCAGTCGATCTATCGAACACTGAGAAGCCGTTAGTCGTTTTATCAGTCGATCTATCGTACACTGAGAAGCCGTAAGTCGTGCTGTCGTCAGTTGATCAATCGTACACTGAGAAGCCGTAAGTTGTGCTGTCGTCAGATGATCTATCGAACACTGAGAAGCCGTTAGTCGTTTCATCAGTTGATCTATCGTACACTGAGAAGCCGTTAGTCGTTTTATCAGTTGATCTATCGTTCACTGAGAAGCCGTTAGTCTTTTTATCAGTCGATCTATCGTTCACTGAGAAGCCGTAAGTCGTGCTGTCGTCAATTGATCTATCGTACACTGAGAAGCCGTAAGTCGTGCTGTCGTCAGTTGATCAATCGTACACTGAGAAGCCGTAAGTCGTGCTGTCGTCAGATGATCTATCGAACACTGAGAAGCCGTTAGTCGTTTTATCAGTTGATCTATCGTACACTGAGAAGCCGTTAGTCGTTTTATCAGTTGATCTATCGTTCACTGAGAAGCCGTTAGTCTTTTTATCAGTCGATCTATCGTACGTTGAGAAGCCGTAAGTCGTGCTGTTGTCAGTCAATCTACCGTACATTGAGAAGCCGTTAGTCGTTTTATCAGTCGATATATCGTACATTGAGAAGCCGTTAGTCGTTTTATCAGTCGATCTATCGTACATTGAGAAGCCGTTAATCGTTTTATCAGTCGATCTATCGTACATTGAGAAGCCGTTAGTCGTTTTATCCGTTGATCTATCGTACACTGAGAAGCCGTTAGTCGTTTTATCAGTCGATCTATCGTACACTGAGAAGCCGTTAGTCGTTTTATCAGTCGATCTATCGTACATTGAGAAGCCGTTAGTGGTTTTATCAGTCGATCTATCGTACACTGAGAAGCCGTTAGTCGTTTTATCAGTCGATCTATCGTTCACTGAGAAGCCGTAAGTCGTGCTGTCGTCAGTCGATCTATCGTACACTGAGAAGCCGTTAGTCGTTTTATCAGTCGATCTATCGTACACAAAGAAGCCGTTAGTCGTTTTATCAGTCGATCTATCGTACACAAAGAAGCCGTTAGTCGTTTTATCAGTCGATCTATCGTACACTGAGAAGCCGTAAGTCGTGCTGTCGTCAGTCCAACTGTCCGTAAATCTTGCTGCAGCAAGTCGGGCTGTCATAAATCAAGTTTTCGTAAGTCAGACTGTCCTCAGACGAGCTGCGTAAGTCAAGCTATTGTACGTCGAACTGTCTCCCGCAATATCATTATTTCACACACGCACAGGTTACAAATTTGTATCATGTGTCAATCCTCAGAAATGTGCTGGTTCATTTTTTTTTTAAAACAGTTCCACATATTTGTAAAGCGTTTGCTGAATACAAAAGACATCCCACATTGAACATATTATAAAAAATACTTTCTTATTTATGAAGTTGCTGAACATGGGCAACATGGGGATCAAAGTAAACACGGAGCCAACTCCCCAAGCCAAACCAGTCACAATCATTTTATTAGTTTTAGAAAAGTTTCTTTGGCAGTAAGGAAATGTGAGAACCTGTCCACAGTGATTAGAGTATATAAAATGTGGATGTTTCAATGCACGTAGTGACCAGAAAACCCACAGTTTTTACAGACATCGCTTGCTTTCCATACTTTGTCGTGGAGAACATATACAAGCTGACTAAAGAGAGGTCCAGATTAGATATTAGGAAATATTTTTTTCGACAGAGAGTGATGACTGCTTGGAATGCATTTGCCAGGGGATGTAGTCGAGGCAGGGACAGTTAATGCATTTAAGAATAAATTGGATGCGCATAGCTTTTAGAGCAAGGTGATGTACATATAACTGGTTGTATGCAGACTCTGCAGGGTCTTATAAACCAGTATAAAGACGTTAAGTTAAGTTAAGTTAACATACACGCTCCGATAATAACTATCAGCTCCATCTATCATGAGTAAGTACAGACCCATTATCAAGTCAGATATACCCAGATTTAGCACAAACAGACCGTAGGGCATCTTTAAAATCGATCCTTCCCAAAATAAGCGGGAAACAATAACAGTCAAGTTACCTAAAATAGCAACATCCCGAACTAGCCACATAAGAATATACTAAACATCAACATCTATCAAATCATAACATGAAGTTAACTACACCAGCCTTTATAGACCTAAAACCACAACATATTTCACCAAATATGTGCAAATTAATTAAATGGAAACAGAACTCAACCATCAGCAATAACTGAGTCTTTACTTTATTTTAATATCCAATAAATACACGACACAAATTACATTTACACAAAATTCCATAAGATACATTACACTTAATCTCAAATATTGTCACCGATGAAATAGCCAAATATGCAAACGAGGCATAATATCCCTCAGCTCAAACATGTAAAAAAGATCAAAGAATACAAAACATTTGTCACATTTAATGTATTACTAAAGACACAAAACCTTTTCCGCACGCACAGCAGCGACTGAAAAGGTCAGCCTGCTGTATTCTTCATCCCTTTAAAATGCGATCCCATACTGGGAAAAATACCAAAATTATAATTTTAAGTTCTATAACATTTTTTTTTTAGTTTTAACAATTGAGGGGAAGTAAAGAGAACCAGATGTGGAAGGCACTGGGTCACATCCACATCCACATAATGTACATACAATTACTTGAAACAGAACATACAGAAACGCTTTAACAATTCGAAGAACACAAAATCCAGCATAAAATTGTTGTCCCAAAATAAGCTACCTGTATCATGTTCAGCACTTTGAAAACTGAGTGGGATTGTTGTTATTTTTGGTGTGGAATCGTTAGTGCTGTTGCCTTTTTTTTTGCTAGGAAAGTGTACATTAGCTTATGTGTTTACCTTATGTTTATTTAGTTTTTCTCCAAACGGCCGGCTCAGGGGATTCAACTTACGCACATTTTATTCAGTGGAGTTACTTCCCATAGAGTCAAGAATGTGGTTTCTTTTTCTAGGAATCGACGTCAATGCACTCCGGGCATACCCATAGGTGCTCAGTCTCTCTCATCAAATGGCGTAAGTTATGGATGCTGATGGTCCCTGTAGCTCGCTGGTTGTACACTCTCCTGCTCAGTCCTCTCATGCGCCCCACTCCGCTCGAACCTCCTTTAATGTCGAAACTTTGCAGTTTGGGGATTGCTGCTTCATCTAATGCGGTGTCCTCATCCAGCAGACGGTCATTGATTGATTTCAAAATGTCAATTCCATCCATCACTAATGTGCCCATGATGGGAGCTTGTGAAGCCATGATGTCAGCTCTTTCATTGTCCTGAGCCCCAGCATGAGCAAGACAGTAGATCCATGTCAACCCCTGGAGGTTTGAGGCCTCAGCAGCCGCTATTCACTCGTACCTAATCCATCCCTTCTGTACCTTCTGAAGTACAACTTGTGCGTCTGTTACGATGACTGCCCCTGATATAGAAGTCTCAGATATCCATTTCAGTGTTGAGATCACTGCTTCCGTCTCCATTCTTATACTGCAGATGGTTGACATGTATGCCCTTCTGCGTTCAGAAATGACCTGCCCTCTCACTCTAGCCGAGAAACCCCAGCCGGATGTCTTATTGCGTTATCACTGATCCGTCCTTGTGGTTTCAACTGTCCGAACCAGGCTCCTTACTTTGCCTCTAATTTCAAGTGCCAGAACCAGACTCCTTATTTCGCCTCTAATTTCAAGTGCCAGAACCAGACTCCTTATTTCGCCTCTAATTTCAAGTGCTCCAACCAGACTCCTTATTTCGCCTCTAATTTCAAGTGCTCCAACCAGACTCCTTATTTCGCCTCTAATTTCAAGTGCTCCAACCAGACTCCTTATTTCGCCTCTAATTTCAAGTGCTCCAACCAGACTCCTTATTTCGCCTCTAATTTCAAGTGCTCCAACCAGACTCCTTATTTCGCCTCTAATTTCAAGTGCTCCAACCAGACTCCTTATTTCGCCTCTAATTTCAAGTGCCAGAACCAGACTCCTTATTTCGCCTCTAATTTCAAGTGCTCCAACCAGACTCCTTATTTCGCCTCTAATTTCAAGTGCTCCAACCAGACTCCTTATTTCGCCTCTAATTTCAAGTGCTCCAACCAGACTCCTTATTTCGCCTCTAATTTCAAGTGCTCCAACCAGACTCCTTATTTCGCCTCTAATTTCAAGTGCCAGAACCAGACTCCTTATTTCGCCTCTATTTTACTGAGTCAGTGCTCTATTCCGATTCTTCTTTTTCTTCTTTCTTTCTTTTATATCTGCTTCATCATCTTCCTGTTGTCCTCTTCATCCATTTCTTGTTGTTGTTCTTCTTGGTCTTCTTTTTCTTTTTCTTCTTCTTCTTCTGCTGCTTCTGTATCTTATTTTCCACCTACTTTTGCCTATGTATTCTTCGTGTCATTCTTCGCAATTTTCTTCTTTACTACATCTTGTGTTTCCACTAATCTTTT
Organism: Ariolimax columbianus; assembly: GCA_036924085.1. Lineage (NCBI taxonomy): Eukaryota > Metazoa > Mollusca > Gastropoda > Stylommatophora > Arionidae > Ariolimax > Ariolimax columbianus. The sequence goes on along the minus strand of JAVGWX010000020.1, from coordinate 30,484,126 downwards.
CTTCTCCTTTTTCGTTTGCTGATTTGTCCTTATCGAACAATAAGTTGTACCTTACGCGTAATTACCATTGGATACTGTCACAAAACCCATATAAATGTAGAACTTTTCTTTTGTCCAGTCTGGCTCGATCCGTCTTAGAGTAACAGTGTAGTTAGATCACTTGTTTTTGTTCAGCCTGGCTCTACACCTGTTAGAGTAACGTGTTTAGATTACTTGTTTTTGTTCAGCCTGGCTCGACCCGTGTTAGAGTAACAGTGTAGTTAGATCACATGTTTTTGTTCAGTCTGGCTCGATCCGCGTTAGAGTAAGAGGGTAGTTAGATCACTTCCTTTTCACAGTGAAGGTGTATTGTTGAAGTCCTCGTTGAACATGCTCGAGTCTACACGTATGTAAATCTTTACATGAGTTACTCTCAGGCACACAGAATAGAATGTCACTTGTCAGCGAACATAAGAAGTATCTTAAACCTGGTCCAGTCGTGCTCTAACACTATATTCTTGAGAGCAGTACAGACTATTAGCTCTAATCTCAATCATCGAGTCAAGGTTCTACACCAGGAAGTATGTTGTAGCGTGACACTGTGTGCCCACAATCTGTTCATTAGTTGAATGTTTGGTAGGATGTGGTCTTTTGGAGGTCGAAAGTAGTAATCTTGTTATTACTGTGGGGGGAGGTGGGCAGGGAAGAGGGTAGTGGGACATATATACATATAGGAGACTCCATGTGACATTCTTCTTATAAACATAGCAACTTATTCCATGAATATCATGGTTTTCATTCTAAGGCCTACATATATATATATATATAAGATATAGGCGTGATAACCTACATCTGCTTATTGAAATAAAACACAATTTAACGAGGTCTGCAGTCTCCATACTTGCACTTCTCCTAAGTAGCCAACAAAACAGTGATAGTGTAGAGAAGTTGGTTCAATGCTAGGTTGACTGTGAGAACGAGAAAGACTGTCCATGCATAGGCATCCTTACTGATATTGTGACCATAGCGAGACAATAAACCCACGATTCCAACAGAACACCAGCGAATGAAATTAGATAGGACACCCAAGGGATAAGATGCTGAGCAGCGCATGAGCTGCAGTGGCCAGCGACCCATAGCTGACTGCTAGCGTCAGGACCAGCTAACCAGAGATGGCAAGACCCTTCTACACCTCCACGCGGTGATCATGGATAACAGGCTGCAGCAGGGCAGACTGGCTAAGGAGCAGGGAGAGAATGCTAACCCGGTACTAAAAAAATGCTTGCTGAAGTCGGAGTGTTGGACCGAAAGGTGCAAATATCGCAGCCAAGTTGTAAACTTGTAAACCCAACATATTCCGTTCTCTGCACTACATTCTGCTACTTAAGCCCTTTCAGGGTTTGGTAGCGGGACATTGAGAACGAGCGTAGCCAAGCCAAGGTAGGACACCCAGAGACAATTGTTTGGCTACGACGATATTCTATGTCCGAATTTTGGCTTCAGGCTTCTTTAGGAACCCTGTTATTAGAAGTTAATTTTGGCTTCAGGCTTCTTTAGGAACCCTGTTATTAGAAGTTAATTTTGGCTTCAGGCTTCTTTAGGAACCCTGTTATTAGAAGTTAATTTTTACTTTAGGCTTCTTTAGGAACCCTGTTATTAGAAGTTAATTTTGTCTAAAAACAATGTTGAGAAACACAACACAGTTGAGAACAATGAAAACGCTAAAGGAAAACCCCACCCACTGAGTTCTGTAAAGGTAAGCCAAATCACATTGCTCTTGTTTAAAAATGGGCAACACGGGAATCAAAGCAAGCACAAAGCCAAAACCCCAAGCCAAAATCTCAAGAGAACACCACTAGCTAAAACTGCAAGCCAAAACAACAACAGCGATTGTAGTGATTCTATACAACTGTCGTTAATGTAATAATGTGAATTACCTTTACCAGTAATCCAGAAATGTACGTTGATTTAATATTCACCGACAAAGCGTAACAATTACTTAAATACGAAACATATACACATCATATTTACATGGCAACGTCATGTATTACTGATAGTTTACTATATGATAGGATATATTAGCTTATGGTCGTTAATAGGCGATACCATGTTACATACCGATTAATATTTATTAATGTGTGTGTGTGTTCGTTTTTGTAATGGTATGTCTGAAATAATTATTAATGTATGTCTCTCAAGAGAAGTACGATTTGTCTATCATTTCTAAATATATTTCTCTCGTGAAATCTCAAAATATGTCTTACAAAATAATATGTTTTGTTTGGAGAAAAGTATGTGGAGTCTAAAACAATTTCATAGAATTGACAAAGTACACGTTGACGCATGTTTTGATCATTGGAGAAGTACGATTGCTTGGAGTCACACAGAAAATATTTTCGTAACTGACTAAAACAGATTAAAAAAAATATGAGAATTGATTTCAAATTGCTTAAGAAACAGACGATTAAGCTAACAACCAATGAAGAAAACAGACGATTAAGCTAACAACCAATGAAGAAAACAGACGACTCGACAAAAAACTTGTTATAGTAACAGAATAACGGACTAAAAGCATCTTAAGAAAACATAAGAATAGATTAACACATTCTTAAGGAAACAGAAGAATATATTACCATCGGCTTAAGGAATAACATAAGAATATATTAACAATAGATTAAGACAAAAAGTAGGCAATTTAACTAACTATGAAATTTTTATATTTGAACTTATCCCACTTAGCCAAAAGAACAGGGATAGTGTAAAGAAGTGGGTTCAAGGCTGAGTTGACTGGGAGAACGAGAACGACTGTCCAGGCATAGACATCCTTACTGATCTCGTGACCAGAGAGAGACAATAAGCCCATGAATCCCACAGGAAACCAGCAAAGGAAATTAGAGAGGGCAACTAGAGACAATTGCTGAGCTACAGTGATATTCTGTACTTGAAGTAAATAGTTTTGACTAGGGTCTTCCATGGCAATCCTGTTTTCTGATATTGACATAGAAATGGCTGCTTGCCCGATGGCAATGACAAGAAACAAGACAAAATTGAGGATTATGAAAACACCGACTGAATACTCCCAACCATTTACTTGCTCATTTGTTAAAGGTAAGCCAATACACATAGAACTTGAAGAGAATATGGACTCATTCCCAAATATGGGCAACACGGGAATCAAAGCAAGCAGGAAGCCAACACCCCAAGCCAAAACAATAGAAACAATTTTGGTTGTTCTAGAAAACTGTCTTTGGCCATTAGGACATGTGAGTACCAAAAACCTGTCCATAGTGATAAGAAGTATAAAAAATGTGGACGTTTCACTGGACAAAGTGGCCAGAAAACCCGAGGTTTTACAGACGTCGCTTGCTTTCCAGACTTTGTCGTAGAGAACGTACACGCCCCTGTAATAAACATCAGCTCCAGCTATCATGAGTAAGTAGAGGCCCATTATCAGGTCAGATATACCCAGATTTAGCACAAACAGACCGTAGGCTTTCTCCAAAGTCGATCTATCCCAAATTAAGCGGTAAACAATAAAGGTCAAGTTACCTAAAATAGCAACAGCCCCAACTAGCCACAGCAGAATACGCTGAACTTCAACCCCTATCAGGTCATAACAAGATGAAATAGCGTCTTTAGAGGCGTGACACATATGTCCAGGTATGCCACTGCCCCTGACTTGAGGACAGCACATCCCAAAGTTGTCGGCGTATAACGATGACCTGATTATGAGACCGTTAAACGTGTTTTCAAAGAACTGTACAATAGGGGTACCTCGTAAATCGAGTGAATCAAGTGAGAAACTAGACGGGAAAGTGTTTACGGGAAAAGTAGATATCTTTGTGTGGCTTAGATTGAGATACTTTAGACTCGGCATTTCCTTGAAACAATTCTCAGGGAAATACGAGAGACCAGTATGAGACAGGTCTAGCGTTTCAAGAAGTTTTAATTGTATATTTTCAAAGCTATCAAGATATTCGTTAAAGGATAGATTCAGTGATCGAAGATTATCCTCAAACAACATTACAGGGAAGTTATCTTTGTCTATGGACCGAATGAGGTTGTAACTTAAATCAATGATGTATGCTCCTTTTGATGATGTTAATACTTTCGGACATTCGTTGGTGTTGCATTTTATGCCGCACTGTGAACATTTAAATTCGAATAAGAATTCAAATATGCCATTAAATGATATACTTGATAAGTCTACTCCAGACAAATCGAGGTATCTGTGTCTGTTATTTTTCAAATTTACCTCTCCTTTTTTAATAAATGAACTCTTATTCCCTGCGGTAACAGTTCCGGCTACACAACGTAATCCTTTAACACACTCGACGTCACAGTTTAGTTCGTCATCTTTATGTGGACAGTCTGCGTGTCCATCACAAACTAGGTCAGGATGAAGACACACTTTACTGTTCCAACAGGCAAAATTTCCGATACAAGAGTGGTTCCCTATATCTCTCTCCTCCTCTCCAGCCGGACAGTCACTCTTTCCATCCAGAACATAGTGTACAGGGATACAGTACGTGTCAGGACATTTGTAGTAACCCTCCTGGCAAGGGAAGCTCTCACAGTCCTGTAGATGAGACAAATCCCTACATCCAAGAACTGCTCCGTATCTATCCTTGACGTAGACACATCTTGGAGACCACATGAGAGATCCTTGCTTATTGTAACAAGAACTGGACTTTGGTAACTTTCCAATAGTTTCATCCAGATGTCCTTCTGGGCCAGTACAGTCAAGTGTTCCATCGTTTAATTGGGATTCTAAAATACACTCATCTCTGTTACAAATAAAAGCACACGTCTCGTTTTTATAGATCTCATGTGAAATGATATACTCATCATTGGCCTTACTGTTATTTGCCGTACATTCGCTGCAGTCTACCTGCCCATCATGAAATAAATGAGCGGGCAAACACGTTCCATCACAGCATCGCCTACCACGACATTCATAGCAGTCTTCTTCATCGCTTCCATCATCGCAATCCTTGACCATATCACACTTGTCTAGACGACTAATACATTGACCAGAGCGACAAGTATCGCAATCATCTCTAACACACAAACGCTCATCCCGCCTGTTGCTGCAATGGTCAACAACGTCACACACATACGAGTAGGGGATATATCGTACGTGATCGGATCCATCTCCACAATCAAATATTGGGAATTCCTCATGTTCATTTTGAAGAAATCTTCTAAAATCTTCGTCCATGACATAGGCAGAGATGGATACGATTCTGCCTTCGAATTCCATGAACTCGACTCTGCTTTCCGCTTTATTTATGCTTTCCTTATTGGCTGGATATATTCTCAAAACGTACTGGTCCCCGAGATAGAGTGGAAACCGCGCCTCACACAAGCTCACTTTAGTTAGTTCTGTACTACAACCTACGTCCGACCACCCACCCGTGTTGCTTGACTTGTAATCTGACAACGTCAACCTACCATCACTAACATTTGTAAAGTCAGGACTAGATCTGGCTTTGTCGTCAAAGATGTCGTTATAGAGCCATGCCCCACACGCGTGATTGAGGCCCCTAGCAGGTTTTCCTGCTAACCAATGGTTGAGTACAAGTGGGCGATATCGAGTTGGATTGTTAAGTTCCCACTGAAATCGTTTAGCGACACTCTTTGAGTCCCGCCTCAAGCCTATAAATAGCATGCTGGAGTTGTCAAGCACGTCCTTGGGATCATAAATTAGTTCTCTTTTTTCTTGAATGTGCAAAAATAATTTAGCTTGCAAAAAATTCAGCTCTTCTTTTCTTTCTATTGAGACCAAAGTCGCGCCATATTCTTCACATCTTCTGGACGCGTCAAACCAGTTGCTGACCTTGGAAGCTACATCTAGTTTATAACAAGACATCAAATGATTGACTCTCTTATTTTCAAGGGGAAACCAGCCAGGGAGACATTGATTGCAAAGCGCAAGAGACGCGATATTGCTGTCCCATTTAATGTCCTTGCCAACAAAAAGCGTATTTCTAAAAAAGAACGGCTCAATAACAGATGTAGGGTCATACACTAAAACAAAAACTTTCACCTTTGAACGTTCTTCTTGTACAATATCTGCAATTGTCATAATCCCATCATGAGTCAAGTTTGTAAAGTTCACACGATTAACAAGGATCAATGCAATATGGCTGGAGTTTTGCCTTCCATATTTTAAGTCAGAAAATATGGTCGAAGCAATTTGTATAGTATACTTAATTTGCACATGCACATTCTTACTGTTGAAGTTAATGGAGGACAACAAATCCAACCTGTTGCATAGTCTTATCAATCCCAGTCTCACGTCACACGTGACACCAAAGAAAGCCGAATAGTCATAAACGTTAGTGACATTTACTCTTGAATATCCAATGTCGCCGAATTTTTTTTGGAGGTCACCATACAATAATCTACTATTAACATAATCAGAGCCAGGATATATCTTAGCCATGAGTAAGATGTCAAACTGACCTTTGTTACAGTCTTTTAGCGGGAAGTGACCAAATTCAAGTTCAGGAGATTCTGTAAGGATGGTAATGAATGCTGGGTTAGTGGGAAGGTCACAAGAGGTCATGTAAACACAGTTTATAATGTATTTGCTCGATTGTGTGGAGATTATTTTGGAGCATAGTTATGTTCAGGAGGGTGTGTTTGTTTAGCGATGCCCAAGAGTTAATAGTTTTAATATATAACTAGTATATGCAACAAGAAAGGCGCCCCATAAAAATTGGCACTGGACATGTCTCTGCTCTCCTCTGGGCTGTGTTCGTTGAAGCGTCGGTCACTATCTGTTTTTGTCAGTTTACAGATTTGCATTTCTATCTTTTACATGATAAGTTCTGTTCAGGTGTCATCTCTACATCGAATGTTAGCTGGTCAGTTCTCGCCACATCTCCACATCAAAGGTCAGTTATTAAATTCAGTGCAGATGCCATCTTCGGATCAAATGTCAGCTGAACAATTCTGGACTTATCTCTATATCGGAAATATGCCGAACAGCTAAGTTCAGGTGCCCTTTCTGCATCGAAGGTGGACTGGTCAGTTTAGGTTCCGTCTTCACATCGAGAGTCAGCTTGTCAGTTAATGTGCCATCATAGTTCAGCTGGTCAGCATATACGCCATCAATACAACGAAGTTCACCTCCACGTGAAAGGTCAGCTGGATAGTCCAGGGCCTATCTCGACATTTCAGCTGGTCAGTTCAGTACAGGTGTCATCTCTACATCGAAGTTCAGTTCATGCGCAATCGTCATATCAAAGTTCACCAGAACAATGCAAGTCCCATATCCACATCGAAAGCCAGATGGAAAGTTCAGTTCACGTGCCATTTCCACATAGAAGGTCGACTGGTAATTTCTAGTCACATCTCCAGATAGAAGGGCAGCTGGCCAGTTTAGGCCCTATCTTCGCATCGAAGATCGGCTGGTCAGTTAAAGTGACATCTGCACATCGAAGACTGGCCGGCACGTTCAAATGTCTTATATACACCGAAGGTGTGCTGGACAGTTGAAGTACCGTTTGTATATCGAATGTCAGATGGTCAATTCAGCTCATTTGTCATTTCCACATCAAAGGTTGGCTGATCAATTCACGTGCCTTCTCCGTGTCAGAGTTTGGCGTGTTAATTCAGTTCAAGTGACATCTCTGCGTCTAAGAGTGGCTGGTCCTTTCAGTTCAAGTGCAATATCTGCATTTAAGATCAACGTCTCAGTTCAGGTGCTATCTCTGCATCTGAGATCAACTAGTCAGTCCATGTACCATATCTACATCTACTATCAACTAGTCCGTCCATGTACCATATCTGCATCTACTATCAACTAGTAAGTCCATGTACCATATCTGCATCTACTATCAATTACTCAGTCCATGTACCATATCTGCATCTACTATCAATTACTCAGTCCATGTACCATATCTGCATCTACTATCAATTACTCAGTCTATGTACCATATCTGCATCTACTGTCAACTACTCAGACCATGTACCATATCTGCATCTACTATAAACTACTCAGACCATGTACCATATCTGCACCTAAGATCAGCTAGTTCAGATGGCATCTTCACATCGAAGATTGACTGGTCAGTTCAGGAGCACATCTCCATATTAAATGTATTCTGGTCAGTTCATCTGTTTCTCACATCGAAAATAATAGGGTCAGTTCAGATGATATCTCAATATCGAAGGTCAGCTTGTCAATTCAGGCCCTCTCTCCATATCGAAGGTCAGCTTGTCAATTCAGGCCCTATCTCCATATCGAAGGTCAGCTTGTCAATTCAGGCCCTATCTCCATATTGAAGGTCAGCTTGTCAATTCAGGCCCTATCTCCATATCGAAGGTCAGCTTGTCAATTGAGGCCATATCTCCATATCGAAGGTCAGCTTGTCAATTCAGGCCATATCTCCATATCTAAGGTCAGCTTGTCAATTCAGGCCCTCTCTCCATATCGAAGGTCTGCTTGTCAATTCAGGCCCTATCTCCATATCGAAGGTCAGCTTATCAATTCAGGCCCTCTCTCCATATCGAAGGTCAGCTTGTAAATTCAGGACGTATCTCCATATCGAAGGTCAGCTTGTCAATTCAGGCCCTATCTCCATATCGAAGGTCAGCTTGTTAATTCAGGCCCTATCTCCATATCGAAGGTCAGCTTGTCAATTCAGGCCCTCTTTCCATATCGAAGATAATGTTGGCAGTACAAATATAATCTTAACATCGAATGTCATCTGGAGAATTCAGATCCCATCTCTACATCCAATGTTAACTGGACAATTCAGATCCCATTTCTACATCCAATCTTAACTGGACAGTTCAGATTCCATCTCCGCAATGAATTTAAGCTGGACAGTTTAGTTAAGGTGTCATTTTCACATCGAATGTCCCGTGGTCACATCATGTGCCATCTCCATAAAGAAATTTACTATTCAATTCAGTTCAGGGGCATTTCTGCAATGAAGGTTAGCTGGTCAGATAAGAGCTAGTGAAATCTCCGCATTGAAGGTTAGCTGGTCAGATAAGAGCTAGTGAAATCTCCGCATTGAAGGTAAGATGGTCAGATAAGAGCTAGTGAAATCTCCGCATTGAAGGTTAGCTGGTCAGACAAGAGCTAGTGAAATCTCCGCATTGAAGGTAAGATGGTCAGTTAATTGTAGGTGCTATTTCCTCATCGAATGTCAGCTGAACATTTCAAATCCCATTTTTGCATCGAAGGTTTAATGGTCACTTCATTTGCCATCTGCACATCGAAGGTCGGCTGGTCAGTTTTGGTCTCATTTCCAGATCGACGGTCAGCTAGCCAGTGTGCTTCTCAAGATCGAAGATCAGCTGATCAGTGTAGATTATATCTCTACATCGAGTTATGTGTCATCTCCGCATCGAAAAGTAGCTGGTCAGTTGAGGTGGATCTCCATGCCAAAGTTTGACTGGTCATTTCAGGTTCCCATCTCCACATGGAAGGTCAGCTAGTCAGTTCAGTCGCCATTTTTATAGCTAAGGTTCATGAGCCCATTTCCATATTTAGGTCTGCTGGTCAGATCATGTACTATTGAAGGTTCGCTGCCAATTTCAAGTGTCACCTCCACGTCAAAGGTCAGCTGGATAGTCCAGTGCCTATCTCGACATTTCAGCTGGTCAGTTCAGTACAGGTGTCATCTCTACATCGAATGTCAGATGGTCAGTTCATTTTAGGTGCCGTTTCTTCATCGAATGTTAGCTGAACAGTTTAGTTCCCATATTCACCTCGAAAGTTAACTGGCCAGTTTAGTTCATGTGCCACATTAAAGATCAGCTGGTCAGTGCAGACGTTATATCCACATTAAAGATCAGCTGGTCAGTGCAGATTATATATCCACATTAAAGATCAACTGGTCAGTTCAGGTCCGATCTCCCCATCGAAGTTCAGCTGTTTAGTTCATTTGTAATCGGCACATCGAAGGTTGGTCGGCACGTTCAGGTGTTACTGTTGCATCAAAGGTCAGCTGGACAATTCAAGTCACTTCACCACATCGAAAGTAGAGATGTCTGTTCAGTTCAGGTGCTATCTCCACGTCCAAGTTTGGCTGGCCAATTTAGTCCAGATGTCATCTCCACATTAAGGTGGACTGGTCAATTCAGTTTAGGTGTCATTTCCATATAAAAGGTGGGCTGGTCAATTCAGGTCAAGTTGCCATCTCTTCATCGAATGACATTTGGACAGTTCAGGCCACATCTTCACATCGAAGGATGTCTAGTCATTTCAGTTGAAGTGTCATCTCTGCATTGAAGGTTGGCTGGTCAATTCAGATAGGTGCCATCTCCGCATCGAAGGTCGGTTGGTCAGTTCGGTAGCCGATCTCCGCATCAATTGTTGTTGTTATCCAATAACTGCTAGTGATGGCGTGGGCTAGTGGTTAAGTGACACCGCTCACAATCCGGACGTGCTGGGTTCGCTCCCTGGGAAAGCAAACCCTTATAAAATGCAGGAGGAAGCAGATATTTCATACAATGTATGCTGACGTCGGATGCACTGGACCGATACGCGCAAAATAAAAACATAGGGCAACGGAGACCGCCTTGGGGAAAAGAGAAATAATGCAAACGCAATAAAAAAAAAAAATAATTCCATAACCGCCCATCAAGTCCGCTCTTGGTATCCCAATGTCAATTTTTTGTAAATACCTGTTTTCTACCTGTTTTTTTCAATTATTTCACTGCTCCTTACAGTGTGTTGGTAATTGTCGGCAGAGCGTGTAAGAATATTTTTCTCATTGTGACGTCTTCCACTTTCTGAAGGTGGAAGAACACTATAAGGGACACCGTTTCGTTTCTGACGAGAGTGTGGCAGCAATTGTGCGTACCTGGTTTCGGAAGAAGACGTCTGATTTGTTGCCTCAACGGGATAATTTGTCCGACGTTGGCGCTTGTATAGACCCGAACGGTGAATACGTCAACAAATAATGATGCATTACCTAAACGACATTCCAAGCTTTCAGAAAATGAATCGCCCACGGGTAAATCTTGCACATCAGTTCAATTATCTCATCAAAACGCAAAGCAGTTCATATCGCGCTCGCAAGAAATGGTTTGTGGGTAGGGTTATAAAGGCAGATGTAATCAGGTCGCTTGGTGCAGACTTCACGTTGTATATACCATTACAGAGATCAATGATTTTATCTCCACGGAATTTCTTTAGAGTTTCTATAATTTCTATATTTATCGTATCCATGTTGTTATCACTTTCCCGTCTTCTGATATGAGGAGAACTGGCCCATCATAATTCAATTGTGATGTTTGTCACTTCTGTTCTCTTCGAACAGTCCAAACATATATCATCCCAAACATATATCATCCCAAACATATATCATCCCAAACATATATCATCCCAACCATATATCATCCCAAACATATATCATCCCAAACATATATCATCCCAAACATATATCATCCCAAACATATATCATCCCAAACATATATCATCCCAACCATATATCATCCCAAACATATATCATCCCAAACATATATCATCCCATCCAGCTGTTTGTTATGTCTTTCTCGTCAAGTAAAATGGAATAATTCGTTTCCTAAATGCATGTACCTCCTTGTGGCAGAGTTGTCTTGTGCAAAATATGTTATATATGATATGTATATGTATATACCTAGTTATCGTGTTGTGCTGCTTTCCCAAGTCAATTATTTCCTTGAGCTTTGATTCTTAACTTAAATTAACTTAACGTCGTTATATCGGTTTAGAAGAGTCTGTATACAGCCAGTTTATTCCACTCCTCCGATACTAAAAATGCTGTGAGCATCCAATATATTTTAAAATGCACTAATTGACTCTACCTCCAATACATCATGCTGCAATGCATTCCAAGCATTACCCACTATCTGACTAAACAAGCAATTCCTACTATATAACCTGGACTTGTCTTTAAAACAATTTGAAGATGTGCCCTATTGTTCTTGTAGCCAGTAGTACTTTGACAAACTTGGTATAGTCTATTGTGTCTTATCCATCTATTCATTTACAGACGTGTATTAAGTCAGCTCGAATTCGTCTCTGTCTGAGCCCATTAGACCAGTTGTGTGTAGTATTTCTTCATAACTATCATTCTGAAATCCCACGTTCAATTTTGTAGCTCTTCTTTGTATCATTTCTAGAATGTTTATATCCACTGTATGATACGAACTCCACACATGAACACAGTACACAAATTTGGGTATCACCAATGATTTATAAAGTTTAACTATTTCTTCGTTTCTCTTATGTGAAATGTTTCTTTTATAATTGCCAGGAATGCATTAGCCTTTGTCACTGCCACCAGGACTTGCTCCCACACATTACCTGTATGATTCACTAATATATATATATGTATACATGCTTCCTCATCTTACATGTATGATACTCTACTATATGTATATATGCTCGCAAACCTTACGTATGATACACACCCATACATATATATGCAACCGCACATTACTTGTAGGATACCCTCCTATATATATATATATATATATATATATATATATATATATATATATCCTCCCACACCTTACGTGTATGATACACTGTTTCATATATATATATATATATATATATATATATATATATATATATATATATATATATATGCATCCGCACCTTAAGTGTATGATCAACTCCTATATATATATATATATATATATATATATATATATATATATATATATATATATATACGCTCCCCCACCTTACCTGTATGATACATTCCTATATATATATATATTTATGTTTCTGTTTCTAAGAATCGACGTCACTGCACTCTGGGTATACCCATTGGCGCTCAGTCTCTCTCGTCAAATGTTGTAAGGTATGGATGTTGATGGTCCTTGTATCTCGCTGGGTGTACACTCTCCTGCGCCGTCCTCTCATGTGCCCCACTCCGTTCGAACCTCGTTTAATGTCGAAACTTTGCAGTCTGTGGATTGCTGATTCATCTATTGCGGTGTCCTCATCCAGCAGACGGTCATGGATTGATTTTAAAATGTCACTTCTATCCATCACTAATGTGCCCATGACGGGATCTTGGGAAGCCAATATGTCAGCTCTTTCGTTGCCCTGAACTCAAGCATGAGCAGGACAGTAGATCCAGGTAAACCCCTGGAGATTTGAGACCTCAACAGCTGCTATTAACTCGTACCGAAGCCATCCCTTCTGTACTTTCTGAAGTACGGCTTGCGGGCCTGTCACTATAACTGCCCTTGTTATAGAAGTCTCAGGTATCTATTTCAGTACTGAGGTCACTGCTTCCGTCTCCATTCTCATACTGGAGGTTGTTGACATGTATGCCCGACTGCGCTCCGCAACGACCTTTCCTCTCACTCTATCCGATAAAGCCCCAGCCTGATGTCCTTTTTCTTCTTCTTCTTCTTCTTACGCTGTCAGACGTCGACCTTTATTTTTTCGAAAAAAGCAGCGGTCATCCTGAGGCTATCGACACTGCCATAGAGCTTGTCTAGTGTTGCCACTGGTGATAGCCACATCTGCTCTCTCTGATCCTCGTATGTCGGGCAGTTTTGCAGCAAATGCTCAGCGGTCATTTTCCCGGTACCACACGAGCATTCGTCAGTGCCACCTATCTTCAATTTGTTGAATAGGTGGTACCTCAGTCTATTGTGGCCAGTGCGAAGTCTGAAGACCACGACCTGCTCTCTTCTGTTCAACTGGTAATAGGCATCGTTTTTTGTGTAGCCAGTATGTTCTGTTTCCCATTTGGTCATGTATCTAGCTCTAATAAGCCGTTTTGACTCTTCGTATGTCACTAGAATCTGGTTGTGGTAGTCTTGCACCTTCTTTTGCTAGTTTGTCTGCCTCCTCGTTGCCTTGGATGTTGCAGTGGGATGGAACCCACTGTACCACAACTCTTTTTGGTGCGGACTGCTGGCATAGTTGACAGAGTACTGCTCTTAAATCATTAAGTTCAGTATTCTTCTGCCTTTTTAGTGCTGTGACTACGGCCAGGGCATCTGTAAGCAGGACTATATGGCTTTCATTCCTTTTACCTGTCACCATTTCTTCCACTGCCGCCCTCAGTGCCTCTGCCTCCGCTCTAAAATTGCTTGTGTATTTTCCAGTTGCCAATGACAGTGTTATTCTTCTGCCATTAGAAAGGCTCAGGAATGCCCCTGCCCCTCCGTTCTGTGTTTTGTTTGTTACAGAACCGTCGGTGTATGCATCGGTCCAGTCCATGCTTGGGTAGTTTTTTGTTATGTACCTCAGGGTAGTATCTCTCCTTTCTTTTTCAGTCTGGCAGTTTTTGTTTCCAATACCTGGTATATTTTCTACCACCTCTGGAAATATATCCTGCCTCCAGGTAGGTTTGCGTACAGTAGTGATGGGCTTTGGTGTTGTTAGTGCGATTATGGGATCTTCGTGCATCTTTGCTTTAGCTATTTCTGCAAAGTTTCTCCGCTTTAGTTTCCCATTTCCAAAATTGTTTAGTCTCTGGTGCATTGGATGGTCAGTCAGTCTTCGGAGTTTCTCTGCTTGCTGCTGGGCTCTGCAGTCTCTTCTGTCGGTCATGGGTTGCAGTTTTGTAATCTTTTCGAGTTCTAAAATTGGCGTTGACTTCATGCCTCCTGTTATAACTCTCATGGCTTGGTTTTCTAGTTTGCTAATTTTATCGAAGTTCGCCTTTGCTGCTGTTGTCCATGGCGCAATGCCATACTCGAGAACTGGTCTCACTCTTCCAGTGTAGAGATTCTTTAGTATACTTTCGTCTGCTCCCCAGCTTATGCCAGCAAGTTTGCTCATGATTGCCATTCTTTCTCTGGCTCTCATTCGGTTTCTCTCGATCTGGCTTTTCCATGTCATACGCCAATCAAATGTGACTCCCAGGTAGTTTGGGTTGTCGTTTGGCTGCAAGTGTTTGGCATTAACACTTATTTTGGTGTTCTGTGGTTTGTTTGAGAGAGAGTGGCGAGATGTCCGACTGCGCACGACTGATCCGTCGGTGTATATACAGCGTCACTCTCATGGGTTTTCTCAGTTATCAGCTGATTTACCTCATGTTCTGCTCTCGCATGGTTCCGTTCTCAGCATTCCTTGCTTAAGGTTATGATGACTCTCTGGTACTCTATCATTCTTTCACCAGTGTGGACCCATTCTTACCCTTTGGATATCGTCTTAGCTGGAGTGACGTGTCCGATTGTTGTCTCAGTCTGTGTCAACTGTGATGACATCCCTTGATTCTTTATGTTTGAGATACTACTGTGCAGAGGGTGCAGCGTGTCTGTGGTGACACGCATATAGGCTTTGACTTGTGCCAGTTAATGTCTGGATGTCACTGATAACATTCCCAACATGTATCATCACAATCGGGGTATCTCTAGTACAGCCCAGAACCAGACGCATACCTTCATTCTGTATGCGTTCCAACCTTACACACTGTGTTCTTGATAGTGTGAGGATGCCTTGTCCGAAATCGATGACAGCCAATACGACCTGACGAAATAGGAACAACAGGAGGTGTTGTTCCAAGTCGGAAGCAGCCATAGTATTGAGTTCTCCTAACCCTCTCTTGCATCTTTGTACGTTGTGGTCAACATGGCAGTTATAGGAAAGACTGCGATCAAAATTCACTCCGAGGTATTTCAACCTGTCGCACCTGTCAATGGTGCAACCATCAAAAGTGATTCCCGGGAGCTCGGCCTGTACTTTGGAATTATTCAAAGAGCACCACATCATCCAGTCCTTGATCGGATTGATCTTTGAGCTTGAGTCGCCGCACCATTGTAAGATTACTTGCAATGTTTCCTGGATGTCACTGATAACATTCCCAACTTTTGCCTGTCGGAGCCAGTCATGAACGTTACGATGTCACCGGCAAATGTCAACGTTCGCCCTGTCCCTGTGGGTTGAATATTAACCACTTTTACTGTGGAGATGTTGAACAGCACCGGTGAGAGCGGAGACCCCTGATGCAGTCCTGGACATATTCGCCTTGGTTCTGAAGTCCACGATCCCACGCGTAGCGCAACTTTTCTTCCCATCAGAGCAGTTCGTTGGAACTAACCAGCCACGGGTTTAAATCACACTGCTGCACACAGGTAATTATGGTCCCAAAATCGACACGGTTGTATGTGTCTTCCAGGTCGAGTGCCACCGCGACTGTTTCTTGCTTTAACTGAAATTCCTCGTACACATCACACGCGAAAGTTCCAGCGTTAGCTTAGGTCTCGTTTGCTGTTCTATAGCTGCCCAGCGTATCGGGTAGAATCTGCCGCCGTTCATAGTAGGCGATTTTTTTCCTGGCCACTATCTTCTCAAGAAATTTTCTATATACATTTTTTATGGTGATTATTGGATAACTGCTGAGAAGCGTGCAGTCCTTATCAGGTTTAGGCAGTGGGCACATATGACTTCTCTATAGTGTGGTTGAACTCCTTCACCATATTTCTTATCTCTGTCTGATCCAACTGCTTGAAGCGGCAATATTGTACTCCATCAGGACCTGCGGCAGTGTTTTTGCTTGTATGTAGGCTATTTACGACCTCCGCCTCGGTGATAAGGTCTACAAAAGTCTCTCCCCTGATAGCTGCGTCTAATATGCCTTTCCGAGTTTCCTGACGTGCATCTCTGGGCAACATATCGACTGAAAAAACTCAGACCGTTCTCTTCATCTGTCTTCAGGAGCCTTCCTGTGATGTCTTGAGTGTTGGAGATAAGTTGGCTTGTAGTCTTTCCAGTCATCTGTCGATGCATGTGCCAGAATTCAGGAGGGTATTATCATTACCCACACCTGTGATGAGCTCCTCCCATTGCTCGCTTTTGGACTCCCTAGCTAACGCTTTAAAGGAATTGGTAGCTTTGCGTTTTACCTCCTCCTTCTTGTCCAACGTGTCGAAATTAATGTCAGCTCTCTTTCTGGCTTTACGCCAATCGTTTGTTGCCGCCTCCTTTTTCTTTCTAGGCCGTATCAACAGCTTGAGTCAACCAGGGTGGTTAGACAAATATGGATCTAGTGGTCCTGCGTCCGATCGTCTGGCGCAGCTTGTTTACTACATTATCTTGTTCGTTCCTGTTTGGGAATCCGGTGTCTGGTGTGTTTTCCTCTTGGTATAAGTACGACACACGGCAGGTGGTCGTTCTCTTGTGCCCCTTATACGTCCCAGCGTGTGGATGGAGCAACATCACTGGATATAAGAGCCAGGTCGATGACCCCCGTCCGTATCTCCCTGTCGAGATGCTATTCTAGTTGGATGTCCGTCATTCACGATAGTGAGGTTTGTGTGGACTAATACGTGGCTCAAGGCGACCCCTTGCCTATTTTCAGTGGCATTTTCCCACTCTTTTGACCTAGCATTAAAGTCACCTGCAATAAGGCACTGTTTGAACTCCGACTCTGACAAGTCCGAACAGAAATTCCCACTTTACGTCCTCGAAGAGGTGATCTACGTGAGCGTATACGTTGTAGATTTTCCATTCTTGGTGCTTGATTGTTACTACAATCCCTTTTAGCTCGACATCCTCAATTTTACATGTGCTAAGTTCTATCTTCTTTCTTGCTTACATACATCGCCAGTCCACGATTACCGGGAACGCATGGATTACTGTAGCACCTGTATCCCGGACACTTGATGGTAATATTCTCCTTCAAGCAGGTCTCCTAGATCATGAAGATGTCGAAATTGTACACCAATTTTGGGAGAATCACTTCGCGTTGAATAACGGTGGGGCAATTCCAGTAGCCTATTCGTACATTTTTTAACCCAAGTCTGTCTGACTTTCTTGGACATTTTCTCTTTCCGGCTCTTTTCTTTCTCTCTCCTCTTGTCTCCTCTTCCTCTCCTTCTGAATTAACCTTCCTTAGAGCCATTTGCTGGAGACATCGACGTCAGAGCACAATCTCCGTAGCTCCCGCGATGACCCTTATGTGTGGTTTGTCATCAGAGCTTTCCTGCTCCTAGATGAGTTGCCCGAGAGGCAAACGAGTCTCCACTACTCGGTTTGTGGTTGGTTGTCTCCCCCATTTTTATCGCGCTTTCATTAGCTGTTTAGAGAGTACTGTTGTTATTTGTAGCGTGGATACTACTCAATCTACTGGAATAGGACACGTTAAATATGACTAAAAGTAGCGCTAACGTCGATTTACTTCGCGCGACTCGCCAGGCGTGGAGGAAGAGCTTCGCAAACACACTTAAACCGACCTAGAACGTGACCTAACTTCGTATCCTTGCGTATTTAACGGGTGAACCGTTGCTTTAAACAGAGGCAGCAGCCATATATATTTTTATGCCGATTTAAAAAAAGCCACTCGACGGAAACCAACTGCGAGAACATAGACTACTCCATCATAGGCTTCTCCACCATAGGCTATTCCACCATAGACTACTCCACCATAGACTACTCTACCATAGGCTACTCCACCATAGACTACTCCACTATAGACTACACAGGGGACAGGGGTGAGGGTGGTAGAACATCGATTGAAAGACGAGTCCATTCAAAATGTCCATTCCTAGCGTCTGCCTGGGCCATGAAATCAAGTCACAGCATTGACAAGGAGATATCACACTGGAGAGCGGCGGGTTGGATCAGCTTCAACCGCATCAAACCGAAACTCCAGCAGATGACGTCAATGCCAGGGCTCGGACCTTCAATTGTATGGTTATCCCAGGAATGGTATACTAGTGTAGGGTTGGAGTCTGGACAAATCAGACGCAGATAATCTCCGAATTACTGAATGAGCAATGAAGCGAAGAGCACTAAATATCTCGCTAAAAATCGGTATCCGAAAAACCGACAGCCGCGACTACTCAATAGTTCCGGGATATCGTCGACTCTGCGTCAATGTGAAAGTGCACGCGCCCCGGAAAGGGTAGACACTCTTCATGCACTGTAAAATAAAGTATCTGTCAGCTAATGACTGCCCCTCGTCTGAATATACAAAATCCCTTAGAAGTCATTTGCTCAATAACAAGTCCTATAAACAGAAATTGTTTTATGCACTAACATTATTTGTAATGTTTACAAGTGTTTGTGTATTCGTCTTCATCTTATCCTTTTTTCCTGACGTTGTGTCGTAGTATAAGCGAGGCTGCGATAACTTTCCCTTTCTGCCTCAAACAACCATAAGCAGCAGACATGTTGTACTGTTTGCCTTCCCACTAGCGTCGCTATTCTTGTAGTCAAACTACACTAGCGCAACCTGTTTCCTAAGTGACCACTATGAGGCGGAATAGCGTCTGGTCAGCCATGACTCGCTGACCCTGAAGCAAGCAGTCATCCATGAGTCGTTAACTTATGTCAGCCCATTCACTGTGTTGCACTTTTAATCCCATTTGTGTACAATATCCCGCCATTTATAAAAGTTGGGCTGACGTAACACATCAATTGTAGAAACAATATTAAGAACAAAGATTGCAATTCACAAAACTTACTCACCTGCAAAAATTACAGCCACCATAACCAGAAACGTTAAAACGAAAAAAGACATTTTACAAATATAACGACTATTTAAAAAGAGATCAAATCACCGATTTAGTCTATTTCCATTCCGTGATTTAAAACTTTACAATACCAACTACAAACTTTATATTAGAAATCTACTATGTAATCCGCATTCAACAGATGGGCGTTGGTTGGGTCATCACTTTTATACTTGTTTTGTTTGATGGTGTGTGTTTGTAGAGTGTTGGAAGTAAGAAGAAAACAGATGACACGAGGTAACCTAGGAGACGTGATGATGGTCGTTGATTATTCATATATTACTGCGCGCGGCAAACTTGTGTGGCTTTACACTAGTTGTGAAGCGGTAAGACGGCATGAGGACGGGGACATTATCTAACAAATATCGCGGTGGATGGAACAAGCGAAATGTGGTATGCATTATCAAAACTTGTGGTTCACGGCAGCAACTTACGTTGCTGTCCTGAGTATGTTCCTATTTTGGACCAGGTGAGTCACGTCTATTGCTGACAGACCGTGTCTTATGAAAATCGCCTTTAACTCGTCTGTTTGGCTCAAATTTTCCTGAGTCACAATATGAGACATGAACGTCTTCTATAGAATATACTAGAGGGCAACACTCAAAGAAAGATAGAACCGGACGATCAAGACTCGCCTTTACATCTCAGGCATGTATGGACATTAATGTAAAAACTTATGCAGCAATGAAGAGAACTGCAGAGATTATGGTCAAAAGGAGAGACATACTCAGAAAACCTTACAACCAGTCTCCGATCTGATCAACGAGATGACGACGACTTCGTCTATTTACCTCTCCCTTTTTGCTCAAAAGCTGAACCGTCAGGCATTGCAAGCTCGAAGAGGAAGCTGATTAGATGGCATTCTCATGAGATGACCGAACCATCATAGCACCTTGTCTGGACATACCTACGGCACATGGGACGATCCGACCCTTTTGCGAATGTCGTCATTTTAGAATCTGTCTCTCCTGTAGAGTCGAGCGTCCATTCCCAGACATCTCATTTCAGAGACAGAAATGGTACTCTCTCGAGCCTTGGATGTGATCCATTTTTTTGGCTTTGGCAGAGCAGGGTTGGTAGGAAGATGCTGGTAGTAGATACTGCTTGGTAAGTCATCAGGATTGTTGGTACCTGACTGGATGACAAGTCATCGGTTACTGATGTATGATTAGGATGCACATTTTTGCTGAGTGTAGAACTGAAGAGCCTGGATCTCCCATCATACCTGACCTGCTTTGCTTTCCCCTAGTTCACCGTTATGTCAATTGGTTACCCAACCTAGTAACAAATGAAACTTCGTACAATGAAATCTCTAACACAGTACCTCAAAGGTAATATCAGTATTTAGTATGATCTAATAGTAGTTTATGAACAATTGTTACCCTTCAGCCCAAGCTAATTTGGATGTATCTATATGGGTTATGTAACTCCTCTTTAGTATCACCTGATTGAGACCGTTTCAACTTCAAGAAAGTTTCACTGATAAGCCACATATGAAATATCTAAATGTTTAGAATTGAATGTATTGGGAATTTTGTGTAACTGTTCTCAGAAAGAAGTGCATCTCTGAAACCTATATCTGATTGATGAGACTAACAAAAACTATAGTACAGCCATCACGCAATACCACCCTCCAGTATATGTTCTGATAGCGAGAGGAGTCCGACACGACGACACCATCTCCTCAAAGCTAATTGTAACGATTACATTAGATCAACAGAGACGTACATATAAATGGCGAGTGGCTCACACACTTACAGTTTGTAGATGGCATCGTGCTTGTCAGTCACACAAATGAGAAAGTCCAACAATCCTTGAACGACCTAAATGGGGTCAGCAAATCTGCTGGTCTGAAGATATAATAAAAGTAATGCAATGCCTCAGAACCCCTTACTGCCCACGGCAGGACATCTTGGAAGGAGAAGAAACCGTCGAAGATGTCAACTCCTACATCTACCTAGACCAAGAGATAGATGCCAACCACGTAATCCACGATGTCAACTCCTACATCTACTAGACCAAGAGATAGATGCCAACCACGTAATCCACGATGTCAACTCCTACATCTACCTAGACCAAGAGATAGATGCCAACCACATAATCGACCACGATATCTCCAGGAGACGAAAAGCAGCTTAGTATTCCTTTAACTTCATTAAGCCAATACTGCAAGAGATAAAAGACACCACGACAAGAGCACGCAATTTCAGTTTCAAATGCCATCCCAGCAATGATTTACAAATGCGAAGTGTGGAACTTGCCCAAAACAGATGCTGAGAATCTCAGTCACTCAGAGAGCAATGGAATGGCGCTGACAATACATTTTGATACCGGATAAGATCGGGAAGAAAGACATTCGACATCAGACTTTATTTCGGGACGTTTTGAAAGCAGCGATATCAGACTGTTTCCTGACATTTTGGAAGCAGCGATTTCAGACCTTATTTCAGGACGTATTGGAAGCAGCGATATCAGACCTTATTTCAGGACGTATTGGAAGCAGCGATATCAGACCTTATTTCAGGACGTATT
The DNA here is from genome assembly GCA_036924085.1 of Ariolimax columbianus. Classification (NCBI taxonomy): domain Eukaryota; kingdom Metazoa; phylum Mollusca; class Gastropoda; order Stylommatophora; family Arionidae; genus Ariolimax; species Ariolimax columbianus. The sequence goes on along the minus strand of JAVGWX010000020.1, from coordinate 30,462,175 downwards.
GGAAGCAGCGATATCAGACCTTATGTCAGGACGTATTGCAAGCAGCAAAATCAGACCTTATTTCAGGACGTATTGGAAGCAGCGATATCAAACCTTATTTCAGGACGTGTTGGAAGCAGCGATATCAGACCTTATTTCATTTCATCGATGGGCTGGCCCTCTGATTCGCATGCCTGACAACAGATGGACACGTAGAACAACGTTTTAGTGGCTTATGCCTGTATCAGTTCACGCGGTGGCCCACCTATGCGAGGGAAAAATGGACTTACCAAAGACCTTGGCCTAGATTTTTACAGCACTACAGAAGCACCTTAATCCCCGAGGACGATGTAAGCTGGTGACAATCTTCATCCTTTTCTTTGAAAGAAAAACTGATCCGTCAGAAATTGCTGACGTCATCGGTGCCGTTTGAGACAAGTAGTAATTGTTTACTGTTCACCACATGTACAATATTCTCGCTTTCAATCAAACCCCAAAATCCCAAATTAAGTCTAAATGGCAAATTCCTGCAGCCAAACGACAACCCAAACTATCTGGGAGTCAGATTTGATCGGCGCATGACATGGGAAAGTCAGATCGAGAGAAACCGAATGAGAGCCAGAGAAAGAATGGCAATCATGAGGAAACTTGCTGGCACAAGCTGAGGAGCAGACGAAAGTATACTAAAGACACTGTACACTGGAAGAGTGAGACCAGTTCTCAAGTATGGCATTGCGGCATGGACAACAGCAGCAAAGGCGAACTTCGATAAAGTTAACAAACTTCAAAACCAAACCATGAGAGTTATAACAGGAGGCATGAAGTCAACGCCAATTGTAGAACTTGAAAAGATTACAAAGCTGCAATCCATGACCGATAGAATAGACTGCAGAGCCCAGCTGCAGTCAGAGAAACTCCAAAGACTGACTGACCACCCAATGCACTAGAGACTAAACAATTTGGGAAATGGGAAACTAAAGCGGAGAAACTTTGCAGAAATAGCCAAAGCAAAGATGCACGAAGATCCCATAATCGCACTAACAACACCAAAGCCCATCACTACTGTACGAAAACCTACCTGGAGGCAGGATATATTTCCAGAGGTGGTAGAAAATATACCAGGTATTGGAAACAAAAACTGCCAGACTGAAAAAGAAAGGAGAGATACTACCCTAAGCTTTATATCAAAAAACTACCCAAGCATGGACTGGACCGATGCATACACCGACGGTTCTGTAACAAACACTACACAGAACGGAGGGGCAGGAGCATTCCTGAACCTACCAAATGGCAGAAAAATAACACTGTCATTCGCTACTGGTAAGTACACAAGCAATTTCAGAGCGGAGGCAGAGGCACTGAGGGCGGCAGTGGAAGAAATGGTGACACATAAAAAAAATGAAAGCTATATAGTCCTGCTTACAGATGCTCTGGACGTAGTCACAGCGCTAAAAAGCCAGAAAAACACTGAGCTTAATGACTTAAGAGCAGTACTCTGTCAACTATGCCAGAAGTCCGCACCAAAAAGGGTAGTGGTACAGTCGGTCCCATCACACTGCAACATCCAAGGCAACGAGGAGGCAGACAGACTGGCAAAAGAAGGTGCAAGACTACCACAAACATATACTAGTATGACGTACGAAGAGTCAAAACGGCTTATTAAAGCCAGATACATGACCAAATGGGAAACTGAACATACCGGCTACACCAAAAACGATTCCTATTACCAGTTGAACAGAATAGAGCAGGTCGTTGTCTCCAGACTTCGCACTGGCCACAATAGTCTAAATTGTTCACTTTGTAGATCAGATCCATCGGTACATATGATTGCATCACAATACTGCATTCTATCGTTTATCATCTTACATTTACAAATTAAAGATGTGAAAAGGAGATTAAACATAAATTTGAGCTGAAAGAGTCGAGGTCTGATATGAATGATACTATGACACTTAGAACAATATCAGATAATCGATCATTGTTGTATTATACAAGAGTTGAGCATAGAGGAGAACTGGTTTATCAATTCCATTTTGACTAGAAAATGTAAATACTTTGGTCCCAGCAACAGACACAACGGTCTCGAGATAACAGTGATGGAAGGTATGGTGCCATGCAAAAGAGAAAGGGGTAGATCAAGAAGACGATGGTACCGATATTTCCAGGAATGACTGTGGCGGAGGCTGGAGTTTTGAAAATGCGAACGAGTTTATTTCCGACAGTCTGTGATGGGAGCGACGTTCTATAAAGGCCATGCTACATGATGATGATGATGATGATGATATTCTATTATAATAGTCGGAACGTGCGGAACAAGTACATACACAAAGAGCTCATTGAATTTGGCTTGGCTTGGCTTTGTTCATTCTCAATCTCCCACTGTCAAACCCTGAAAGATCTGGGGTAGTTGTCTCGCCGCGGCGACTCAATTTCAACCAGTGTTCGTAAAGCGATCTCAGTCCCGCCAGGCGGTGCGATAGCGCGGGCTTGCGGAAAACGCTCGCCTGCCTTTCCCCGTAGTGCGAATTGGGTGCGGTTTGTTGTAGTGGCTCCTCCACCGAGGTGCGCTAGTCTGGTCCGTATCAGGAAACGTGGTCCGTCCGTGGTTATTTATCTAAGGCTTATAGCAGAGCTCGACAGTACGTCTCGCTGGTGGTCCGACTCTCGCAAAGAGCTTGTGACCGGCAAATGGAAAGCAGGAATCGTTGCCTCGAGGCCCTGCGTTCTCCTACGGAGAAGGGCAGGCCAAATTGTCTCCAGTCCCAGTGAAATTCATCGCCGAGGTCGTTGGGATCCGTTCTGCACAGAGCGCTGCCATCCCTCCTCGAGCGAGCCCGGTCGGTCGGTCGCCTGGTGCATGTGGGAGGCCCCTGTCAGGCGGTCCTAGGTCGACGGAGTGAGGGACGGGTGGAACAAACCGTCCGTCCCGTCAGTCGGTCCCTGCGGCCGTCGTCCCAGCGAGGCCTTTTACAAAAACACATCCTTCCTCCGCCGACCGGTGTGTGCTGTACACAGTACGTCTCCGACAGATATCTGGTTGATCCTGCCAGTAGTCATATGCTTGTCTCAAAGATTAAGCCATGCATGTCTAAGTTCACACTGTCTCACGGTGAAACCGCGAATGGCTCATTAAATCAGTCGAGGTTCCTTAGATGACACGATCCTACTTGGATAACTGTGGCAATTCTAGAGCTAATACATGCTTACCAAGCTCCGACCCTCGCGGAAAGAGCGCTTTTATTAGTTCAAAACCAATCGTCGTTTCCCCTCGCGGGGTTGCGGCGTCCCCACTGGTGACTCTGGATAACTTTGTGCTGATCGCATGGCCTCATGTGCCGGCGACGCATCTTTCAAATGTCTGCCCTATCAAATGTCGATGGTACGTGACATGCCTACCATGTTTGTAACGGGTAACGGGGAATCAGGGTTCGATTCCGGAGAGGGAGCATGAGAAACGGCTACCACATCCAAGGAAGGCAGCAGGCGCGCAACTTACCCACTCCCGGCACGGGGAGGTAGTGACGAAAAATAAAAATACGGGACTCTTTCGAGGCCCCGTAATTGGAATGAGTACACTTTAAACCCTTTAACGAGGATCTATTGGAGGGCAAGTCTGTTGCCAGCAGCCGCGGTAATTCCAGCTCCAATAGCGTATATTAAAGTTGTTGCAGTTAAAAAGCTCGTAGTTGGATCTCAGGCACAGGCGGGTGGTCCGGCTCGCGCCGGTTCACTGCCCGTTGTCTCCTGCCCTACCGTCTGCCGGCTCTCTCCCACGGGTGCTCTTCGCTGAGCGTCCTGGGTGGCCGGCGCGTTTACTTTGAAAAAATTAGAGTGTTCAAAGCAGGCCTCGGCTGCCTGAATAATGGTGCATGGAATAATGGAATAGGACCTCGGTTCTATTTTGTTGGTTTTCGGAACTGGAGGTAATGATTAACAGGGACAAACGGGGGCATTCATATTGCGGCGTTAGAGGTGAAATTCTTGGATCACCGCAAGACGAGCTACTGCGAAAGCATTTGTCAAGAATGTTTTCATTAATCAAGAACGAAAGTCAGAGGCGCGAAGACGATCAGATACCGTCGTAGTTCTGACCATAAACGATGCCGACTAGCGATCCGCAGGAGTTGCTTCGATGACTCTGCGGGCAGCTTCCGGGAAACCAAAGTGTTTGGGTTCCGGGGGAAGTATGGTTGCAAAGCTGAAACTTAAAGGAATTGACGGAAGGGCACCACCAGGAGTGGAGCCTGCGGCTTAATTTGACTCAACACGGCCAACACTGAAATGATTGACATGCCGAGACCACTCTTATGGGGTCTAATATTGAACTGGTGCTGGACTTGGACCCCCAGAAACCTGGGGTTATGCCCCCTGTGGCCCGGTTTTGTCTGCATCCAGTGTTTGATAAAGGAATTGACGGAAGAGCACTATCAGGAGTGGAGCCTGAGACCTAAGTTAACTAAACACGCCAATACTGCAGAATGACTATCAAAAAGTACACCTTCGTGGGGTCTAATAGAGAACATGTGCTGGAATTAGACCCTCGAAAATCTGGGACTACCCCCTAAGAAACTTGGGAATTGACGGAAGGGCACCACCAGGTGTGGAACCTGTGGCTTAATTTGACTGAACACGCCAATACTGTAGAACAACTGACAAATCGAGAGCACTGCCGTTTGGGTCTAATAATGAACGTACGCTGGTATTAGACTCACGGATGACAAGTCAGCTCTCAAACACTCAAATGAAAGAACGCTACGGAAATCGTGTTTAACTCCGCAGAAACCGCAGATTTCAAATACCTGGTCATTGACAAACAAAAGCCCTCAATAAATTCGTCTGACCAAATAGTGAACGGGTGCTGGAAATAGATCATCTGAAGACAGGTCAGTTTTACCCTACAAATGACAGGGCGTTGCTACGGAAAACCAGCTCAAATCGAGAGGAGCCGCAGACACTTTGGTTCACGTACCAGGCTGATAAGCCAAGGGCGCGAGGCTACCATGTGGGGGATTACGGCCGAACCCTTGTAAGCCGCAATCCCGCCCAAAATCTCAGCACCACTGCAATGGGATGCCCCTACATACTCGGGACCTGGGGCTTGCGCCCCAGCCCTATCAGGTAAGCCACAGTAAGAGGTCCTTGCCGCCCGCCAATCAAAGCGGGCGGACAACTGCTTGATACTCACCCTAAACGGCGATGGGGTGCGAAAACACCAACCAAAGACTTAGTACCTGGTCGGGGTGTCGAAAACAGTAGAGCAGCCACCTCACTGTGAACTGTCAAGACTCAACCACTGACCATGAGAGTTGTCCGCACACCAGGCGAACAACATCTCTGTGACATTACCAGGCTTGTCCTCTGGCTGAATGCACTCCGGCTACGATATCTACCTCTGTACGTTATCAGCCATATAACTATCATACTGGACGCAGAAGAGATGCAGACCAGCGGACATTGCACACCTGCCCCACTGTGTCAACACCCTAGGTGGCGGGGAATGCTAGGCGTACCATCCCTGCATAGAAGCCAAGAAAATAAAGGGAAAAAGAGATACCCCACTCACATGCAAATGCTACGTTCCTGGCAGGACGTGACGATCCTGGGACACAGACACACTGGACTGCCTCTCTTCCGGGTAAACCAGTCCATCTCATATATCATCACATATCATCATTGCACCCTATAGACACGAGTAGTGAAGACTCGATAGTCTGGTAAGACAACTTCCATAAGAGAGAAAACTCTGATCGTAAACAACTGCTGCCTTGCAGATAGGCGGGGGACAGCCAAAGGCTAAGGAGGGCATCCCTACAGAAACGCCTGTTGAAATCGGATGCACGGGGCCGCAAGCTTAACAAAACAGTGCAACGTAAATCACAGTATGATGGCAGTACAACCTATTAGAAAAACGTATGGCGCTCATCCTGCGGAGTCCCGCCAGGCAGCGATAGTGCCGGGCCTCACGCCTCGAAGGGGCCCACCCTTGACTACTGGTGGTCACCCACCCATGTGTCGTGGAGTGAAGGCACATGGCTATGGGGCAACGTCTATTGGCCAAAACCTCAAGACCCTCAAAATACTACAGTGGAATGCGGAGGGAGTCATTAACAAAAAACTTTCCCTAACACACCACCTGCATGAAGGTAAGATTGACGTGGCATGTATCCAGGAAACGCACCTCAACAATAACCATAAATTCTCAATCAGAGGATACCAGACCTTCCGTCTAGATAGAGAAGGCCACAAAGGAGGGGTCCTGATACTGACCAGAAACAGCATACCGAGTAGCGCGGTACCTGTCAATCACACCGGACAAGCAGAAATTGTAGGAGTTGACATAATGGCTCAAGAGACGAAGCTCCGCATTTTCAATCTGTACGGACCACCAAACAGAGACCTATCGCTCTCGAGTATGGAGGTCAGAGACTCCAACTGCATAGTAGTTGGAGATTTCAACAGCCACTCGGAGAGATGGGGATACTCTGACACAGACAGCAGAGGTGACGAAGTGGAAGATTGGGAGATAGATGCAAATCTCTCCCTAATCAATAGGCCGGAGGATAGCCCTAGCTTCTATTCAAGAACATGGCATACCACCTCGACTCCAGATTTGGCCTTCTCCACACAGGACATACACTATAAAATAGACCGCCAGGTGCTAAACCAACTGGCAGGTAGCGACCACAGGCCGATCAGGCTAACCATTGACATGGAAGTAGGCCCACAGGAAACAAAACTGCTCCCACGTTGGAATTACAAACGAGCCGACTGGGACAGATTTGCAATCCTGACAGATGGGCTGTGTGAAACCATCAACACACGAAACACCAAAATGAAGCCCATGGTAGAGAGCCTAAGCAAGGCAATAATGCAAGCCGCCACTGAAACCATCCCAAGAGGAGCTAGGAAAAACTATAAGCCCTACTGGAATGATGAGTTACAGAAAGTGGAAGATGCAGTAACAAATGCTAGGAACATGGCAGAACGAGAAAAATCCATGGAGGCAAACATCGCCCTCAAAGCCGCCGCGGCGAAGTACAAACACACTCTCAAGCAAACAGCAAGAGAAAGCTGGAAAAATAAAACGGAAAGTCTAAACCTGGACAAAGAAGAGAACAAGCTATGGAAGCTAGTCAGAGCCATGAATGACGAGACCCCGTCAAATAAACATATTACTATCAAGCAAGGCAGAACTTGATCACAGGTAAGAAAGCCGCAAACGCCTTTGTCGATCACTATGCCAGAGCAAACCACATCGAGGTCCCTGCAGATAAGCATACAGACATTAGCGAAGAGCTAAAGGGACACGAAAACATAAATACGGCTCCTGAAGAGCACATGATGGCCAAACTAACAATGCGCGAGATGGAAGAGGCTATGAGAACACTAAAGAAAAGGAAATCTCCCGGAAAAGACGGGATAACAAACGAAATGCTGATGGGGCTGGGCCAAACAGCGAAGAAGAAACTACTATCAGTCCTGAACCAAAGCTGGAAAAGGAGTATTGTACCACAGGCATGGAAAGATGCAATACTGGTACCAGTACCAAAAACAGGAAAGGACAAAACAGATCCAAATGGATATAGGCCCATAAGCCTACTGAGCTGTGTCGGCAAGCTGATGGAACGGATGATAAACACCAGACTGATGTGGCATCTGGAAGAAAAACGAATACTAATTCCACAGCAAGCCGGCTTTAGACAGCACAGATCCACTGAGGACCAGGTCATCCTCATAGCCCAGGAGATAGAAGATGCCTACCAGGCACAGAAACACACAGTAGCTGTTTGGGTGGATCTGGAAAAGGCATTTGACAAAGTCTGGAAGGATGGACTTAGAGTCAAGCTAAGAAGAAGTGATGTCTATGGGAAGATGTACAAGTGGATCAACCACTACCTCAAACAAAGAACGGCCAGAGTCCAAGTACAAGGGCAGATGAGCAAAAAGGTGACACTCGAGCAGGGAGTACCCCAAGGGGGAGTACTGTCACCCACACTCTTCCTGGTATATATAAACGACATTACAGAGAATATACCAAGAAGAGTCCATAGCTCAATGTTTGCAGACGATTTGGCTATGTGGACCTCTGAAAAGAATCTCACCATAGCAAGAAATCGGATGCAGACGGCCCTAACATCGCTGGAAGAGTGGGCGAACTCATGGCTGGTCAAAATAAACGAGGAGAAAACCACGTGCACAATATTCTCGCTCTCATTAAAACCCCAAAGTACCAAATTAAATCTAAATGGCAAAATCCTGCAGCCAAACGACAACCCAACCTATCTGGGAGTCACATTTGATCGGCGCATGACATGGAAAAGTCAGATTGAGAGAAACCGAATGAAAGCCAGAGAAAGAATGGCGATCATGAGGAAACTTGCTGGCACAAGCTGGGGAGCAGACGAAGGCATACTAAAGAAACTGTACACCGGAAGAGTGAGAGCAGTTCTCGAGTATGGCATTGCGGCATGGACAACAGCAGCGAAGGCGAACTTCGATAAAGTTAACAAACTTCAAAACCAAGCCATGAGAATTATAACAGGGGGCATGAAGTCAACGCCAATTGTAGAACTTGAAAAGATTACAAAACTGCAATCCATGACCGATAGAAGAGACTGCAGAGCCCAGCTGCAGTCAGAGAAACTCCAAAGACTGACGGACCATCCAATGTACCAGAGACTAAACAATCTGGGAAATGGGAAACTAAAGCGGAGAAACTTTGCAGAAATAGCCAAAGCAAAGATGCACGAAGATCCCATAAACGCACTAACAACACCAAAACCCATCACTACTGTACGAAAACCTACTTGGAGGCAGGATATATTTCCAGAGGTGGTAGAAAATATACCAGGTATTGCAAACAAAAACTGCCAGACTGAAAAAGAAAGGAGAGACACTACCCTAAGCTTCATAACGAAAAGCTACCCAAGCATGGACTGGACCGATGCATACACCGACGGTTCTGTAACAAACACTACACAGAACGGAGGGGCAGGAGCATTCCTGAACCTACCAAATGGCAGAAAAATAACACTGTCATTCGCTACTGGTAAGTACACAAGCAATTTCAGAGCGGAGGCAGAGGCACTGAGGGCGGCAGTGGAAGAAATGGTAACACACAGTGAAAATGAGAGCCATATAGTCCTGCTGACAGATGCTCTCGCCGTAGTCACAGCGCTAAAAAGCCAGAAAAACACTGAGCTTAATGACTTAAGAGCAGCGCTCTGCAAACTGTGCCAGCAGTCCGCACCAAAAAGGGTAGTGGTACAGTGGGTTCCGTCACACTGCAACATCCAAAGCAACGAGGAGGCAGACAGACTGGCAAAAGAAGGTGCAAGGCTACCACAAACAGATACCAGTATGACGTACGAAGAGTCAAAACGGCTTATCAAAGCCAGATACATGACCAAATGGGAAACCGAACATACTGGTTACACCAAAAACGATGCCTATTACCAGTTGAACCGAAGAGAGCAGGTCGTTGTCTTCAGACTTCGCACTGGCCACAACAGACTGAGGTACCACCTATTCAACAAATTGAAGATAGGGTGTACCGACGAATGCCCGTGCGGTACTGGTAAAATGACCACTGAACATCTGCTGCAGAACTGCCCGACATACGAGGATCAGAGAGAGCAGATGTGGCCATTACCAGTGGAACTGCAAGACAAGCTCTATGGTAGTGGCGAGAGTCTCAGGATGACCGCCGCTTTTTTCGAAAAAATAATGGTTACTGTCTGACTGTGTACGCAGAAGAAGAAGAAGAAGAAACCCTGAAAGGGCTTAAGTAGCAAAATCTAGTCCTTAGAACGGAATGCGTTGTGTCGTATTGTACAGCTTGACTGCGATTATGTGGCTGGCATTTATCTCTTGGCCTAGGTAGATGTAGGAGTTGACATCTTCGACGGCTTTTCTCTCCTTGCTTGATGTCCTGCCATGGGGAGTTATGGTTTCTGAGGCATTGCATTACTTTTGTTTATCTTCAGACCATCAGCTCTGCTGACTCCATTTATGTCGTTCAAGGATTGTTGGACTTTTTCAATTGTATGACTGACAAGCACGATGCTATCTACAAAGTGTAAGTGTGTGAGCCACTCGCCATTTATATGTACACCTCCGTTGATCTAATGTAATCGTTATAATTAGCTTTGAGGAGATGGTGTCGCCCTGTCGGACTCCTCTCGCTATCGGAACATGTACTGGAGGGTGGTATTGCGTGATGGCTGTACTATAGTTTTTGTTAGTTTCCTCAATCAGATATAGGTTTCAGAGATGCCCTTGTTTCTGAGAACAGTTACACAAAATTAGTCTCGATACTTTCAAAGGCTTTCCCGTAATCGATAAATACAAAACAACGATATACACAGTTCCCGTGTTCTCTCCATCAGTTAATGGATCGTGTGCAGTTGGTCAATGGTGGAGAACCCTTTTCTGGGTCTGGCTTGTTCTCGAGGTTGGTGTTCCTCAAGTTGCTTGTCGATTATGTTGGCTATGATTCTAGTGAATATCTTATGCATTATCGGCAACAGGCAAATTGGACGGTAGTTCCCAATATATTCATTATCTTTTTTGCATGTGAATGAGAACAATCTGTGAGGGATTGCACTGTTCAGGAGTTTGTAATGAATAAAGAGAATGATTAAACAGCTTCATTAGATGAAATGTTAGAAGTTCTCCCCCTGCCTTAAGGACATCTATAGTTCGTCCCCTGGCTTAGGGACGTCTATACTATAGTTCTTCCCCTGCCTTAAAGACGTCTATAGTTCTTCCCCTGCCTTAAGGCCGTCTATAGTTCTCCCCCTGCCTTAAGGGCATCTATAGTTCTCCCCCTGCCTTAAGGACGTCTATAGTTCTCCCGCTGCCTTAAGGACGTCTTAGTTCTCCCCCTGCCTTAAGGACGTCTATAGTTTTCCCCCTGCCTTAATGACGTCTATAGTTCTCCCCCTGCCTTAAGGACGTGTATAGTTCTCCCCCTGCCTTAAGGACGTCTATAGTTTTTCCCCTGCCTTAAGGACGTCTATAGTTCTTCTATCTAATCTCGGAGAAATGCCTGGTTTTGACTTCTTAATGGCGTACAGTATTTCGCCATGTTTGATTGTCTCAATGGGGCCCACCTCTGTTGCTACTGTGCTGCTAGCCTGAGATGTAATGGTGAATCGTGGTGGCCCCTTTCGCTGTTCTACCGAATCTTGTTCTCAATTATGTTCTACAGAAGACGCCAATGTCTTATATTGTGGACCAGCCAACTGAATCTTCGCTTCTGTATCATTGTCAATATTTGTCTTTGTGCGTACCTCAGTTAGGTCATTGTCGTTTGATCTTCATTCTGTCCAACTCCCTCTTTCTATTCTACGGCAGCACCACATTTCAAACTAATCTTGTTTCGTCCTTCTTAACTAAAATCCATAATTGAGTTTAGATAAACATCTGAGATAGCTTCAAATAAGTTCCAGGAATTAGAGAATTGTACATAAATAAGTTACTGTCGAATTATCTACACTCCATTTCATTCAAAGTAGTTCCCTTCTGCAAATACACACTTTTACCAACGAGGTGCATACAGCTGCTACAAACATTAAAGGAGGCCATTCTTTGATACCTCTCTCAGCTATTGTGGCATTGGTGATAACATCCTCGGCATCTTTGAATCGCTGTCCTTTCAGCGCCGATATCAGTCGAGGGAACAACAACAAATCAACCGCTGTCAAGTCGGAAGAATATGAATGATGTTCCAAAGTAATCACATTGTGCTTTGTGAGGTACTGCTTCACCAGTAGGGATCGATGTTCTGGCGCATAATCATGCAGCGTATTCCAACTGTCTGTTCTCCCTTTTTCTGATCGTTTTTTCCTTCTGATTGCATCTTTTAGACATTATACCAACGTGCATTTCCTTGTTAACCGTTCGGCCTTCAGGAATGACATCACGCTAGGCAAAACTAAGCCTTCTGTCAGCCCACACAACGTCTCGAACACGCTCAATGTTTTCATTATTGATCAAAGTTGACGGTTGTCCACTACGTGCATCATCATTGACCTTCACGGAAACGCGTGTGCCACTCAAATACTTGTGATTTATTCATTGCGGTATCATCATATGTTTTATTAAGCAATGCTTGTTGTCTCTGAGGGTGACTTTTCAAACAAAACACAGAATTTGACATTTGTTGTTCAATCAAGACGATGCAACAAGCGCACCACACAAACAAAATGATGTAATTTCTGAACTGTACTGAACAGTCAACCATCGATATAGAGACGGGACTTGAACTGACCAGTCTACCTTGAATGTAGAGATGGGACCTAAACGGTCAAGCTGACATTCGATGCGGAGATGGCAACTGAACGGAACTTACCATTTGATATTTGATATGGAGACGACATCTGATCAGAACTGACCATCTGATATTTGATATGGAGACGACATCTGATCAGAACAGACCATTTGATATTTGATGTGGAGACGACATCTGATCAGAACAGACCATTTGATATTTGATGTGGAGACGACATCTGATCAGAACTGACCATCTGATATTTGATGTGGAGACGACATCTGATCAGAACTGACCATCTGATATTTGATGTGGAGACGACATCTGATCAGAACTGACCATCTGATATTTGATGTGGAGACGACACCTGATCAGAACTGACCATCTGATATTTGATGTGGAGACGACATCTGATCAGAACTGACCATCTGATATTTGATGTGGAGACGACATCTGATCAGAACTGACCATCTGATATTTGATATGGAGACATCTGATCGGAACTGACAATGTGATATTTGATGTGGAGACGACATCTGATCAGAAATGACCATCTGATGTTGAGATGTGGAGAGGACATCTGATCAGAACTGGCCATCTGATCTTCCACACGGAGATGTGGAACTGAACAATTGACAGATAGAAATGTAAATCTGTAAACTGACAATAACAGACGATGACCGACGTTTTAACCAACTGGGATCTTTTTCAAAGACTGGACAACGGAAAAACAAAATCGAAAGCACGAACTAATTAAGCTAAATGTGTATACCAAAGTAGTCAAGCTTAAATCCATTACAGCTGTAGAAGAAATACAATAAATAACAATTTAAACAAAACCCAATCTTGTTGAGGTGTTCTCCTTGCTATATTTTATGATTATATATTACACATATTAGCTCTTGGACATCGCTAAACAAACACAAAATTCTGAACACGAATGAACTCCAAATTAATCTCCCCACTTTCGAACAAATACATTAAAAACTGTATTTACATCACGTCATATTATTCTCCATTTACCAAGCATTCATTACCATCCTTACATAATCTCATGACCTTGAATGTGGTTACTTCCAGCTAAGCGACTGCCATACCGGTCAGTTTGACATCTTACTCATGGTTACGCGATACCCTGGCACAGATTCTGTTAATAGTAGATTATTGTATGACGACTTCCCAGAAAAACTCATCAACACTTTGACTCACGGCGACATTGGATATTCAAGAGTTAATGTCACTAAAGTTTATCACTACTCGGCTTACTATGGTGTCAAGTGTGACTTAAGGCTGAACGAGATCAACATATGCAACATGTTGGATTTTCTGTCTTCCATTAACTTCAACATAAAGAATGCGCATATGGAAATGAACTATACAATAAAAATTACTTGGACCATATTTTCTGACTTGGGTTATGAAAGGCAAAACTCCAGCCATATTGCAATGATCCTTGTTAATCGTGTGAACTTTACAAGCTTGACACGTGATGGGATTATGAAAATTACAGATCAAATACAGAAAGAACGTTCAAAAGTGAAAGTTTTTGTTCTGTTTATGACCCTACATCTGTTATTGAGCCATTCTTTGTTGGAGATACACATTTTTTTGGCAATGATATTAAATGGGACAGCAATATTGCTTCCCTTGCGCTATGTAATCAATGTCTCCCTGGCTGGTTTCCCCTTGAAAATAAGAGAGTCAATCATTTTATGTCTTGTTATAAACTAGATGTAGCTTCCAAGGTCAGCAACTGGTTTGACGCGTCCAGAAGATGTGAAGAATATGGCGCGACTTTGGCCACAGTAGAAAGAAAAGAAGAGCTGGATTTTTTGCAAGCTAAATTATTTTTGCTTCTTTAAGAAGAAAGAGAACTAATTTATGATCCCAAGGACGTGCTTGGCAACTCCAGTTTGCTATTTATAGGCTTGAGGCGGGACTCAAAGAGTATCGCTAAACGATTTCAGTGGGAACTTAACAATCCAACTCGATATCGCCCACTTGTACTCAACCATTGGTTAGCAGACAAACCTGCTAGGGGCATCAATCACACGTGTAGGGCATGGCTCTATAACGACATCTTTGACGACAAAGCCAGAACTAGTTCTGACCTAACAAATGTTAGTAATGGTAGGTTGACGTTGTCAGATTACAAGTCAAGCAACACGGGTGGGTGGTCGGACGTAGGTTGTAGTACAGAACTAACTAAAGTGAGCTTGTGTGAGGCAGGGCTTCCACTCTATCTCGGGGACCCGTACGTTTTGAGAATATATCCAGCCAATAAGGAAAGCATAAGTAAAGCGGAAAGCAGAGTCGAGTTCATGGAATTCGAAGGAAGAATCGTATCCATCTCTGCCTATGTCATGGACGAAGATTTTAGAAGATTTTTTTAAAATGAACATGAGGAATTCCCAATATTTAATTGTGGAGATGGATCAGATCACGTACGATATATCCCCTACTCGTATGTGTGTGACGTTGTTGACCATTGCAGCAACAGGCGGGATGAGCGTTTGTGTGTTAGAGATGATTGCGATACTTGTCGCTCTGGTCAATGTATTAGTCGTCTAGACAAGTGTGATATGGTCAAGGATTGCGATGATGGAAGCGATGAAGAAGACTGCTATGAATGTCGTGGTAGGCGATGCTGTGATGGAACGTGTTTGCCCGCTCATTTATTTCATGATGGGCAGGTAGACTGCAGCGAATGTGCGGCAAATAACAGTAAGGCCAATGATGAGTATATCATTTCACATGAGATCTATAAAAACGAGACGTGTGCTTTTATTTGTAACAGAGATGAGTGTATTTTAGAATCATTGGTGTCTATCTATCTATCTGTCTGTCTGTCTGTCTGTCTGTCTGTCCGTCTGTTTGTCTGTCTGTCTGTCTGTCTTCTATGTATGTATCTATCTATCTATCTATCTATCTATCTATCTATCTATCTATCTATCTATCTATCTATCTAGCTATCTAACTAACTATCTATCTATCTATCTAGCTATCTAACTAACTATCTATCTATCTATCTATCTGTCTGTCTGTCTGTCTGTCTGTCTGTTCGTCTGTTTGTCTGTCTGTATCTATCTATCTATCTATCTATCTATCTGCCTATCTGTCTATCTATCCATCTTTTTAAAACGCAATGTCTATAACTATCTATCGCCTTATTCCTTCTCTCTCTCTCTCTCTCTCTCTCCCTGTCTCTCTACTATCATCTCACTTCCATGTACTCTCAACAAACAGACTACCAACTAACACGTGATAAACATGAACTGTTCTGGTGATAAAGGACATTCCAATGTTTTCCGTCCACTGCTAGTTCAGGGACAACAAAACAACACGGACGAGTAGAACTCACGAACATAAACATGGCCTGTCAAATGACCAACTGTAAGGGCTATCCACTTAAGAAATAACTATTGATTATATTAGAAACTATGTCAAGGACAATATTGTAAGGATATCAACTTTGTTAACTTTCTGTTTATTTATTCTTTGATTTATCGCATTAAACATAGGAAGTTGTATAACACACATTGAGGTCTGTGGTGATGTGTTAGAGACTTCACTGTAAGGCGTCTCAGGTGTTGTGGGCTGATGGTGACCAGCCCACTTTCTCGCTTTTTTGTCGTACATATCACAAAGAGGTATATTTAGTCAATGATGTTTGTAATGAAACACTAGAGTCTTCATTGTTATGAGACAGCAGATTTTATGAGATATAGTTCTTTTACTCTCTGTCAAGTCTTCTCTAATAACCAATAAAGTATCAATCTACACATGGAAACCATGAAACGAACCCTGCACCTTCTTATGTGAAGCATCTGCACTAACATTTCCTGTATGGGCTCTACATACATGTTCTGTGGGGTATAATGTTGTAATAATGTTTTTTAATACCTTGTTATGCCTCTATGAAAATCAACCACAGTTGTATCTGCTACTTATCGTATTGAACAATTATTCAATTTTGACATTTAAAGATCTTATTAAATATTTTCTAGTAAATTCTTGATGCTAGTTGTAGATACAAGAAGTTCAAATCGAGGTCTGCAATAGGTGTGATGTGCTTGAAATATCTTTTCCTAATCTACATAAATTGTGCAAAAGTTGGACAAAGGAATATCGTTTTGGATATTTCAATTCCAACTATTATTTACCTTAAAATGTTGAAAAACAGAGTTAGGTGATATTTATTTTTGAATCGATAAAGGGTAGCAGCCACATAAATTCAAAAACTTTAAAGGAAGCAAGAGTTATCTTTTCTTGGATATTGTTTTTAAAAAGTCGCAAGAGAGAACCTGCCTATGCCGTCTCCCCTCAGTCTAGGAGTAATTTAATACAGCCTAGAAAGAGTGATCTATGGCCCTGCAGCAGATTCACATGGATGTACATATTACGAGTAGGCACGTAGGAGGTAATGTTTTAATTTTCCACCTGACCAAATTTCTCTTGCTTGCTTTCGTCCTATTTACTTGACATATGGGGAGGAACCGCTCTGACCCCAATCTACCTGTGTAAGATCGCATCTTACACTGAGCTGAACCTTGAACTTACACAGAGGCGTCTAAGTCGCAGAACGGACTAGGCAAGTGGCTGCCGAACACAAACACTAGCTGGTCCTAACAGTTGCAAATGTTTTATTATTTTTATTTTTTTATTTCATGTGTTTGCCTCACTAGTTTCTACGCTATTCCACCCCAGACCGTAGTCAATTTGGACGATACTAAGACGCATAAGCCAGTGCTTGGATGCATGTGTGTATCTGTTTGTATCTAGCCTGGTATTTCCGTGATGCTCCTCCCGTTGTTCCTTGCTTTTGATGATCCTCGTTGTCCTTCGTAGACATTTGCACAAATATGCACAATTGTTTTCCTGGGACCATTTTGGGAATGAGTATATTTATTTTCCTTCATACTTGATTCGGATCTCTTTATTTATTTCCTGATTTAAATATATATACGTTCGTTCTGGCACATGGCTAGAGGGCACACGTCTGTCCTATAGGGAGATTATTCTCTTCATGTCCTGAGTAAAGAGATGACTAGCATTGCTTTCTGTAAACCAGAGCTAGGAATTGCCAATAATGCTGCCATCAAATGGAACAGTAACCTCCGTGAGGTTTGTGCAAATTCATTAATTGCCCACAAAACTCACAAACCAGCATCAAGGTCCGTTTTTGGGCCCATAAAAAACTACAAAACTGCACCCTGATAGCTAGACACACAATTATTTTTGTACGGCATTAACACACAAGTACTGCTTTTTATATTTCTTTCTCTGTTTCTTTTTTAATTGTTTGATAAGATTTTTGGTTGTCTTCCGTTTTGTATTTCCTGTATTTCTTTAGAGCTTTTTGTCTTTTTTTTATTTGGTTAGTGCATTCCTCATTCCACCAGGGTACAGGTGTTTTGTTGTTTTTACGGTTACCGTATTGGTTTTCTTTTTCTGTGGATTGTATTAAGTTAGCTGGCATGTTTTTGTTGGGTATGTGCTTTATAGCTATCTGCAGGATGTTAGGTTATGGTTGAATACGTCTACGTTAACTGAGATTAAGTCTTCTCTTTTGAGTCTAAGCAGATCTTATTGGAATCCGTTCCAGTCTGCCTTATGGTAGTTGAAATAGGGTCTGATTGATCCAGTATTTCGTATGTATTTTTCTTTTAAATAAATTGCTATGGGCAGGTCTGATCCTGCATTATGCAGAACTTCCCTTCCCATTTGATGGTTGCTAAGTTCGGCGTCATTATTGTGATGTCTATAGCCGTATCTGACCCATTTGGATTGTTATTTATTCTGGTCATTGACCAATCGTTTATTATTATTAGATTGTTTTCTTCACAGAAGGTCATCATTTGTTTCCCTGCCGTGTCTATGGCGCTTCCTCCCTATGCTGGATTATGCGCGTTGAAATCCCCTACTATGATTGTTCTATTGTTTATTTGTGCTTTGATTGTTTCCATGTTGCAAATAGTAACGTTAGAGTTACCTTATATGCTGCAAACTGTGGAAGACGTGCCTCTTGTGGTTTCCATTATTTGTATATCGTTTTCAAAATTAATATAATCATTTAAATTAAATACAGCTAAATTTTACAACTAACATCAAAGTATACCATAAATTGAATCAATACATACAATTAAAGGTACACATTTGCTTTGATGAAATATTGAACAGTTTTGTAAATCGAGGATGTATGTATTACCATTCTTTGATGTATGAAGGGAAACATATGATATAAGCATTCTTTGGCTTTCTTTGTTGTAAGGGATACATTGCCCTTGTGACGAGGTAAACATTTGCCACGTAAACATTGTTCACGACTAGGTCGTGTAACTGTTGTCTGGGTAATCGAATATCCTATACTGAGTAATGTGTAGGATTAAAATATAAGGTACTTATAGTATATACATGTGTTTGATATGGGTTTTTCGAGTATTGGAAATTAACAAGAGGTAAGCAAAGGAATGTGAACTTTTTTATACACATTTTCTGATAACAAATGATATATAAACTGTTATAATCTCACTGTGCATCTCTAAACGCTACATTGACCTTTTTCAAGCACGAACCGTCCACTACTATCATTATAATAACATCAATCATATGGAATCTTGCAGGTTTGCTGTTGGCTAGTTAACTGTGGACATAGTATGACATTTGAAACACGTAAACATGAAGCTATACGTTACCCTAGTATGGTTTTGTTTGTTGTTTATATATATATATATATATATATATATATATATATATATATAAGGTGCTTGTACTAAATACGGAGTGGACGCGTTTGCGAGCTGCTCCCGTCTTGTGTGTTTTCTGAGTACTTCTGGACTGTGTTTTTGTTTTTATTTGGTGTTTATTTGTTTTGATTCAGAAAATATTCAGAATATCTTCTAAGCTAAACATGCTGGAAGAAATAATTGATTTCGATAGCCCAGATGTATTTATGGACGATGGTAGTGTCTTCCGAAAGGTGACACTGAAAGTCACAGTTACTGGCGAACAGTCAGCCAGCTTGAAGCCGCACGAGATGGCAAGCATCCTAGCCTGGCCACTGGGCATTGGGCCCCCTGGTCTGATCTCAATTTACAAGTTCGCAAACCCACGTGTGTGGTATGTGCGGCTGACCCAGTCAGCCAACATACTACACTTCAAGAGCCTACATGGCAAAAGCGTCAACTGCTCCACACCAAAACTCTCGTTATCAATTGAGCACCAGGAGCAAGAGAGAGAGAGAGAGAGAGAGAGGGGTGCTAAATTGGGTGCCCGAGACCACCAAACTGGAGGCGGTCGTGATACAAATTACAGGCGATAAAAACGCCGAGGTGTTTCCCCAAAGAAACATCTCCAACAAATGGGCCGTTGCCTACAAAAAGAATAAGGTGGAGGTGCCCCACTACGTAACCGTCAGGTTTCTGATTGGGGACGCCAAAGCCATAAGGCTCTGGGTTACTATCACCGGCCGCCGCACCCCATGCGAAGGATGTGGAGAAGATACGCACTGGACAAGCCAGTGCACCAAGAGGCGACGTCCAGAGATCGTAAGAGAGGCTGAGCGACAGCCAAACCCAAAGCTGGCTGAAGCTCAGCCTCCACCACTTCCACCCTTCGCTGAGGAGCACCTCGCCACCTCGGATGATGACTACACCGAGGTGGACCGGAAAAGAAAAAGAAACTCGAGGAAGAGGAGTTCCTCTCCTCCAGTGATCAAAATGGGGACCGGCAACACACCGCCGGCCCCCGAAGAAATGTCAGCAGGACCTGAGACAGAGACACTGCCAGAGCCCGTGCCGGAACCGGCACCAGAACCGTCATCAGAGCCGTCACCGGAGCCGTCACCGTCACCGTCACCAGAGCCGTCACAAGAGCGGACAGACAGCGTTGGTAAATTGTCCTTACCGCCCACTTTTATAGCTTTCGTCATGGTAAATTGTCCTCCCCGCCCACTTTTATAGCTTTTGAGAGGATAAATTGTCCTTACCGTCCACTTGTATAACTTTTGAGAGGATAAATTGTCCTTACCATCCACTTTTATAACTTTTGAGAGGATAAATTGTCCTTACCGTCCACTTTTATAACTTTTGAGAGGACAAATTCTCCTTACCGCCCACTTTTATAACCATCAGCAAGGTAAAATTGTCCTTACCGTCCACTTTTATAACTTTTGAGGATATAAATTGTATTTACCGTCCTCTTTTAAACCTTTTGAGAGAATAAATTGTCCTTACCGCCCACTTTTATAACTTTGAGAGGATAAACTGTCCTGACTGCCCACTTTTATAACTTTTGAGAGGATAAATTGTCCTTACAGTAAACTTTTACAACTTTTGAGAGGATAAATAGTCCTTAACGCCCACTTTTACAACTTTTGAGAGGATAAATTGTATTTACCGCCCACTTTTATAACTTTTGAGAGGATCCATTGTCCTTACCGCCCACTTTTATAACTTTAGTGTAAATAAATTGTCCTTACTGCCCACTTTTTTAACTTTCATAGTGGTAAATTGTCCTTACTGTCCACTTTAATAACGTTAGAGATAATAAATTGTCCTTACCGCCCACTTTTTTAACTTTTGTGAGGATAAATTGTCCAGGACGCAAACTGTTATAACTTTCGAAATGATAAATTGTCCTTACCTCCCACTTTAATAACTTTTGTGATAGTAAATTATCCTTACCGCCAGCTTTTATAACTCTCGTTAGGATAAATTATCCTTACCGCCCACTTTTATAATGTTTGAGAGGATAAATTTTCCTTACCACTCACTTTTATAACTCTCGACAGGATAAATTGTTCTTACCGCCTACTTTTATAACTTTGAACATAGTAAATTGTTTCTACCACCCACTTTTATAAATTTTGAGAGGATAAATTGTCCTTACCGTCCACTTTTTTAACTTTCGAGTAGATTAAATTGTCCTTACCACCCACTTTTATAACTTTCATCATGGTAAATTGTCCTTACCGCCAACTTTTATAACTTTCATGATGGTGAATTGTTTTTTTCCGCCAACTTTTATAACTGCCATCATGGTAAATTGTTCTTACTGCCCATTTTTATAACTTTCGAGAGGATAAATTGTCCTTACCGCTCACTTTAAAAATTTCATAATGGTAAATTGTCCATACCGTCCACTTTTAAAACTGTCATGAGGGTAAATTGTCCTTACCGCCCCCTTTGATAACTTTTGTGAGGGTAAATTGTCCTTACCGCCCACTCCTATCACTTTTGAGAAGAAAAATTGTCCTTACCGTCCACTTTTATAACTTTGGGAGGATAAATTGTCTTTACCGTTCACTTTTTTAACCTTTGAGAGGATGAATTGTCCTTACCGCCCACTTTTATAACTATCATCGTGGTAAATTGTTCTTACCGTCCAATTTAATAACTTTCGAGAGGATAAATTGTCCTTTACCGCCCACTTTTTAAAACTTTTTTTAGGATAAATTGTCCAGGACGCAAACTGTTATAACTTTCGAAATGATAAATTGTCCTTACCTCCCACTTTAATAACATTTGTGAAAGTAAATTGTTTTTACCGCCTACTTTTATAACTCTCGTTAGGATAAATTGTCCTTACCACCCACTTTATAAATTTTGAGAGGATAAATTGTCCTTACCGCCCACTTTTATAACTTTCATGATGGTAAATTGTCCTTACCGCCCACTTTAATAACTTTTGTGAGGCTAAATTGTCTTTACCGCCAACTAGCATTTTAATTGAAGAAAATTAAATTATCGTCCACTGCTTTTTTTAATCATCCAGGCACATTTCCTTTTCAACATGTCGCCCCCATCACAGTCCGTCTGAAAGAAACTCGATCTCTTGCCGAATCTCCAGCCTGTTCCAGAGGGATGGCCAAACATTCCTTGACATCCTGGTGTCATCGCTTTCCTTGACATCCTGGTGTCATTGCTTTCTTGATATGCCCCTGCCTCCCATGTCGGACACCATACCTTACAACATTACCATTCTGTCAAGACCATTGTGTCTTTTGATGTGGTCAAAGTATTACAATTTTCTGTTAATGATGGAATTTATGAATCGGCTCTCCTCTATGCTCAACTATTCTCGAATGTATGCATTCATTTTTTTCGAACGGTATTCTGATGACTTTCCTAAAACATTTAGACTCGACCAACTCTACGTTTGGGTAACTGTCCATATTACACAGCCGTATGCTACCACTTTAAAAAAAAACACTGGTTCTCGAAAGGTGCACTTCGGTTGGTTTGCTGGTATTCTGCGATAGTTTCCTCAACTTGTGTGTTTAATACATCAGGACATTATTCTGATATCGCCCACCTGAAAGATAAAATCGCCTACTAGTGGGCAGTAGAGCTCAGTTTGAAGAGCTCTGCTTCAGATGATTAATCTTAGTCCAATGAAACAACTTATCTAGAGGAGATACACCTGGCATGAAACAACTTACCTAGAGGAGATACATCTGGCATGAAACAACTTACCTAGAGGAGACACATCTGGCATGAAACAACATACCTAGAGGAGATACACCTGGCATGAAACAACTTACCTAGAAGAGATACACCTGACATGAAACAACTTACCTAGAGGAGATACACCTGGCATGAAACAACTTACCTAGAAGAGATACACCTGGCATGAAACAACTTACCTACAGGAGACACACATGGCATGAAACAACTTACCTAGAGGAGATACACCTGACATGAAACACCTTACCTAGAGGAGATACACCTGGCATGAAACACCTTACCTAGAGGAGATACACCTGGCATGAAACAACTTACCTAGAAGAGACACACCTGGCATGAAACAAATCACCTAGAAGAGACACACCTGGCATGAAACAATATACCTAGAGGAGATACACCTGGCATGAAACAACTTACCTAGAAGAGATACACCTGGCATGAAACAACTTACCTACAGGAGATACACATGGCATGAAACAACTTACCTAGAGGAGATACACCTGACATGAAACAACTTACCAAGAGAAGATACACCTGACATGAAACAACTTACCAAGAGGAGATACACCTGGCATGAAACAACGTCTACCTTGTAGGTAAACTGGGTACACTTTGAGGTTAGGGAAGCAAAGAAATACGTGCTGAAGACGGACATATTTTGGGAACGCTATCGGTCTCAATAAGACAAGATACAAATATGGAATTATTGGAGCCTTTGAGTTAAGTTTGTATAGCAAGGAAGGAACATGGATCTGTCCACTGCGATACTGGGAGCATGCTACCTTAAGTGAAAAACTGCGATTTTTAACCATCGTACGGTAGAAGACGGCACATTTCATGTATTTGCACACCACGCCACTGACCTATATCGAAAGGCAGCTTAATGTGAAGCAGTTTTCTGTGTCTGAAAGAAAGTCCTATATTTGATCCAAGAACGAAGTGAATGAATTGTTTTCCTGTGGATTAGAAGATGGCGAAGAAGTCTGTATAATGATTTTTAATATGAAATCGTCTATTTTTGTTGAAGATTTTCAGCCGTCAACCTACAAATGTCAGGATCAACGTACGATAATATCAGGCATGGATCTGACCTGAACCACTACATCTGATTCTACAATTAGGTTTACTATGAACAAGAACTGATAACATCGATTGTCTTTCTTGTCGCTCCACTTCTACCAAGGGATGAATATATCTTCTTGTCTTTTTCTTGGGACTTAGAATGTCTACATAATGAGTTAGTTAGCCCCATGCCCACATCTCATGATTTGTCTTTTCTGACGTCCTTGACAGGTAACAGTGTAGCTATTCGTTGTTCCCTATTCAGATCCTGGACGACATGAGCTGGTAGCATTGTATTACACAGATAAGTAGTGGTGAGTGGTATCAACTACAACCATTTTGGAAACAGAGTAAGTTTGAAACCAAAAGTCTTACAATGGTAGAAGGTTCCATCTGCATCCCTTGTTCTATTATTTGTCTGATCCATGACTTTCTTTTGTAATAAATGAGGAGGTCCCACACTCTTTCATGGTGGCCAGCCGTACTTTCTTGGTAATACATGAGCATGTCCCATTCTCTTCCACGGTGGCCAGACGTACTTTCTTGGTATAAATGAGGAGGTCCGACAGTCTTTCATGGTGGCGAGCCGTACTTTCTTGGTATAAATGAGGAGGTCCGACAGTCTTTCATGGTGGCGAGCCGTACTTTCTTGGTAATAAATGGGTAGATCCCATACTCTTGCAAGGTGGCCAGCCGTACTTTCTTGGTAATAAATGGGTAGGTCCCACACTCTACCATAGTGACCAGCCGTACTTTCTTGGTAAAAAATGGGTAGGTCCCACACTCTTCCATAGTGACTAGCCGTACTTTCTTGGTAATAAATGGGTAGGTCCCACACTCTTCCATAGTGACCAGCCGTACTTTCTTGGTAATAAATGGGTAGGTCCCACACTCTTCCATAGTGACAAGCCGTACTTTCTTGGTAATAAATGGGTAGGCCCTACACTCTTCCAAGGTGGCCAGCCGTACTTTCTTGGTAATAAATGGGTAGGTCCCACACTCTTCCGTGGTGGTGAGCCGTACTTTCTTGGTATAAATGAGGAGGTGCGGCAGTCTTCCATGGTGGCCAGCCGTACTTTTTTGGTGTTCAATACGCTTCATGTTTACCGTACCATACCGTTTTGCATGTTAAGACGTTCCTTTCAATCAGAGTTTCCACTTTACTCACCAAACCTTTCAATCAGACTTACTACCTTTCTCGCCGATTCATTCTATCAGACTTCCTACCTATGTTTGCCGCTCCATTCTATCAAAGTTTCCACCTTACTCGCGATACCTTTCTACCAGAATTCCCACCTTACTCGCCATTCCTTTCTATCAATTTCCACCTAACTCGCTCTTCCTTTCTATCAGAGCTTCCACCTTAATCTATGTTCCTTTCTAGTATCGTCTACTTTACTCACCGACCCTGTCTTCGTGTACTCTCTACCGTGTATGTATTCTCTGTTCACTCATCCCTACCGTGAATCTCTCCTCTGTTCACTCATGTAGTTTAGCCAGTCAGTCAAGACTGCAGCCCGGGATCTTCATCAAGTGCCATCTCTGCAACGGATATTGACGGCGAGAATCTGAAGCTGTCTCTGTCTCGTGCCAGGCCGGTACACTCAGTCAGACTGTGTCCTGACCGCATCTTGATGCCTGTCACTCTGTACACTCAGTCAGACTGTGTCCTGACCGCATCTTGATGCCTGTCAATCTGTACACTCAGTCAGACCGTGTCCTGACCGCATCTTGATGCCTGTCACTCTGTACACTCAGTCAGACCGTGTCCTGACCGCTTCTTGATGCCTGTCAATCTGTACACTGAGTCAGACTGTGTCCTGACCGCATCTTGATGCCTGTCAATCTGTACACTCAGTCAGACCGTGTCCTGACCGCATCTTGATGCCTGTCAATCTATACACTCAGTCAGACTGTGTCCTGACCACATTTTGATGCCTGTCAATCTGTACACTCAGTCAGACTGTGTACTGACCACATCTTGAGGCCTGTCAATCTGTACACTCAGTCAGACTGTGTCCTGACCACATCTTGATGCCTGTCAATCTGTACACTCAGTCAGACTGTGTCCTGACCACATCTTGATGCCTGTCAATCTGTACACTCAGTCAGACTGTGTCCTGACCACATCTTGATGCCTGTCAATCTGTACACTCAGTCAGACCGTGTCCTGACCACATCTTGATGCCTGTCAATCTGTACACTCAGTCAGACTGTGTCCTGACCGCATCTTGATGCCTGTCAATCTGTACACTCAGTCAGACTGTGTCCTGACCGCATCTTGATGCCTGTCACTCTGTTTACTCAGTCAGACTGTGTCCTGACCGCATCTTGATGCCTGTCAATCTATACACTCATTCAGACTGTGTCCTGACCGCATCTTAATGCCTGTCAATCTGTGCACTCAGTCAGACTGTGTCCTGACCACATCTTGAGGCCTGTCAATCTGTACACTCAGTCAGACCGTGTCCTGACCGCATCTTGATACCTGTCAATCTGTACACTCAGTCAGACCGTGTCCTGACCGCATTTTGATGCCTGTCAATCTGTACACTCAGTCAGACCGTGTCCTGGCCGCATCTTGATGCCTGTCAATCTGTACACTCAGTCAGACTGTGTCCTGACCACATCTTGATGCCTGTCAATCTGTACACTCAGTCAGTCCGTGTCCTGACCCCATCTTGACGCCTATCAATCTGTACACTCAGTCAGACCGTGTCCTGACCGCATCTTGATGCCTGTCAATCTATACACTCAGTCAGACTGTGTCCTGACCACATTTTGATGCCTGTCAATCTGTACACTCAGTCAGACTGTGTACTGACCACATCTTGAGGCCTGTCAATCTGTACACTCAGTCAGACTGTGTTCTGACCACATCTTGATGCCTGTCAATCTGTACACTCAGTCAGACTGTGTCCTGACCACATCTTGATGCCTGTCAATCTGTACACTCAGTCAGACTGTGTCCTGACCGCATCTTGATGCCTGTCAATCTGTACACTCAGTCAGACTGTGTCCTGACCGCATCTTGATGCCTGTCACTCTGTTTACTCAGTCAGACTGTGTCCTGACCGCATCTTGATGCCTGTCAATCTATACACTCATTCAGACTGTGTCCTTACCGCATCTTGATGCCTGTCAATCTGTGCACTCAGTCAGACTGTGTCCTGACCACATCTTGAGGCCTGTCAATCTGTACACTCAGTCAGACCGTGTCCTGACCGCATCTTGATGCCTGTCAATCTGTACTCAGTCAGACCGTGTCCTGACCGCATCTTGATGCCTGTCAATCTGTACACTCAGTCAGACCGTGTCCTGACCGCATCTTGAGGCCTGTCAATCTGTACACTCAGTCAGACTGTGTCCTGACCACATCTTGATGCCTGTCAATCTGTACACTCAGTCAGTCCGTGTCCTGACCCCATCTTAACGCCTATCAATCTGTACACTCAGTCAGACTGTGTCCTGACCACATCTTGATGCCTGTCAATCTGTACACTCAGTCAGACTGTGTCCTGACCACATCTAAAGGCCTGTCAATCTGTACACTCAGTCAGACTGTGTCCTGACCAAATTTGGAGGCCGTTCAATCTGTACACTCAGTCAGACCGTGTCCTGACCACATCGTGAGGCCTGTCAATCTTGACACTCAGTCAGACTGTGTACTGACCACATCTTGATGCCTGTGAATCTATACACTCAGTCAGACTGTGTCCTGACCACATCTTGATGCCTGTCAATCTGTACACTCAGTCAGACTGTGTCCTGACCACATCTTGATGCCTGTCAATCTGTACACTCAGTCAGACTGTTTCCTGACCACATCTTGATGCCTGTCAATCTGTACACTCAGTCAGACTGTGTCCTGATCCATCTTGATGCCTGTCAATCTGTACACTCAGTCAGACCGTGTCCTGACCCATCTTGATGCCTGTCAAACTGTACACTCAGTCAGACCGTGTCCTGACCGCTTCTTGAGGCCTGTCAATCTGTACACTCAGTCAGACCGTGTCCTGACCGCATCTTGAGGCCTGTCAATCTGTACACTCAGTCAGACCGTTTCCTGACCCTTCTTGATGCCTGTCAATCTGTATATTTGCTGCCATCTAGTCCAACACTCTTCCCTCCAATTTAATCTTCAGCAGATTGTGATGTCTTGAGATGTCCAAAATATTTGGTTTTTCTGCTTTTCATTTCCTTCAAAAACATCTTCTCCTCCGTGAGTTTTCCAGGGCCTCACTTTTTGTTTTTCTGTTTTTTCAAGAAACTCGCCCAAGTCTTCTAAAGACCCACATTTCAATGAAGTCACTACTCGTCTCCATTTTCTTTGTCATGGTTCAGGTTTCTTTTCAATACTATAAAACTGAATGGACAAAGCTTTAAATGATTCGTATTTTTAGTTTCTGAGATATCTTCTTGGACAGAAGTGTATCTCTCTAAGGTCTGAGATATCTTCTTGGACAGAAGTGTATTTCCCATGTATTCTTCCCCATTGCAATTCTCTCTGTATATAAAATAGCATTGGGCCTACAAGAGTAGACTTGGTCAGCAGTTATTGAAAAACAACAACAACAACCTGAATTTCGTTTGCGACACTTCTCATGTCTCAGGTAATGGGGTATATGTTTTCCCTAAAGTAGATTTTGTGCACCCTGTAAGAAGAAGGAAAAGCGAAAAAAGTACAAGAAGAAGTAGAAGAAGAAGAAGAAGAAGAAGAAAAAGAAGAAGAAAAAGAAGAAAAAGGAAGAAGGAAGAAAGAAGGAAGGGGGAAGAAGAAGAAGAAGAAGGAAGAAGAAGAAGGAAGAAGAAGGTAGAAAGGGGAAGAAGAAGGAAGAAGGAAGAAGAAGAAGAAGAAGGAAGAAGAAGGAAGAAGAAGGAGGAAGAAGAAGGAGGAAGAAGAAGGAAGAAGAAGAAGAAGGAAGAAGGAAGAAGAAGAAAAAGGAAGAAGAAGGAAGATGAAAGAAGAAGGGGGAAGAAGAAGAAGGAAGAAGAAGAAGGAAGAAGGGAAGAAGAAGAAGAAGAAGGAAGAAGGAAGAAGAAGGAAGAAGAATGGAAGAAGGGGGAAGAAGGAAGAAGAAGGAAGAAGAAGGGGGAAGAAGGAAGATGAAGGAAGAAGAAGAAGGAAGAAAAAGGAAGAAGAAGGAAGAAAGGAAGAAGTGAGAAGGAAAAAAAACGATGTTCTAGGAAAAAAGAAGATGATGAAATAGTAGTGGATGCAGAAGATGACAAAGAAAGAAAAGACGACCGTGTAAAAGAAGAAGATTACATATTAAGAATAGGAAGAAAATCAATAGAAAATTCTTTATGGCGTTCATCACCATCTCTGGAATAAGCTTATACCAGAGATGGGGAATAATAGGGGCTTCTGGGTCGACTGTAAAGTGAATCTATTAGCTGGCAATTGCAACCTGTGTTTCCCATGACCTGCTGTTAAACTGTAAACAGTCATGTTGTTATTTCCCTTATCGTAACGTAAACAACGAGCGAGTTATGATCAACAACGACATAATAAACTACACACCAAGTGTGTGTGTGTGACCATACTGCACGAATTGTGGAGCCAGATAAGACTTCTCGTTAGTGGATGTCCCAAACAGAAACAAAAGGTAGGTGATCGTGATATTGATGTGTTCTTCTATTTCCGCAATGTTGTTTCTTGTATACACTTCACTGTCGTCTGTTCTTCTTCTGCGAGCATTTCTTGTTTAGACTGGGACTCCGGATTACTCAATAAATTATGCTGTCTTTTTCAGTGTCTGAAAACCGCCGTATAGTTGGCCCTCGAGGGCAGTCGGCGTGGGCCCTATCCTTCTCCTGAGATCTGTGTGCTTACGGCAGTCGTGAAGTACAGATGCTGCTGTCATGTTTGCCAGGTCGCAATACCATAGGCTGGTGGTACCTAGCCTGAAGTTAGTGTACAGGTGGGGGTCTTATTCTGTAATGGCCTGGTCGGATCTAGCCAGTAATGCTTCTACCTTTTTCCAGTCTCTTGGCTCTCCGAATCGGATCAGGGTCACTACTAGTACTTCGAGCTGGGGCCCTTCAAGGCATATGGACCGGCATTCTTTCGGGCTGGAGGGTCTACCCGTGGAAAAAGCACCATATCCTGACTCATTTGTTCAAGTCTGCATGAAATCACGAGATATGTTGCAACTTGTTGTGTGTTTTTTATGTATAGCATATTCGAGGCAGTTCTGTAGCCTGTGTTAGACATATATACAACTACAAATAGTACCTCACTTGTAGATCGGTTAGAGCGATATACTCTCACTTCAAAGAGACAAGGCTAGCGCTGAGATGGTGACATTCTCTATTCTATGCAACTGTAAATGGTCTTAAAGTGAAGGAAGACAAGACAGTGAGAAACATGAAGACAACTTACAAGCTCATGTTACCGGGAAATGGAAACTCGTACGATAAAGTCGCCCACACGTTACTGGTACTTAGAAGTATTAGTAGTAGTTGTAGTAATGGTAGTAGTCGTGGTAGTAGTAGTAGTTTCAGAAAAAGTAGTAGTAGTGGTGGTCGTAATCATGGCAGTAGTAGTAGTAATAATAGTTGCAATAGTAGTCGTAGTAGTAGTAGTAACAATATTAGTAATTGTAGTAGTAGTAGTTGTAGTAGTAGTAATTGAAGTGGTAGTAGTAATAGTAGTAGTAGTAGTTGCAGTGGCATTCTTTTTGGGCTGCTCACTTTTTCGTCGTTGCATCAATGGTTTAGTGCAGAGCCAGGTGAGTATCTTGTGTGACCCCAGAGAGCCAGGTTGGGTGGTCTGACGAAAGCGACTTCCAAGAGCAACATAAATATGAAACCATTTCAAGTCTTTGAGAGGAAAGAAGATGTGTTCATATTTCATATTCTGATCATATTGAGGTTCCTGGAAAGGAATATGATGACTTTCACCTCTCAAAGTCGGGCACAGATGAATCGTTAGCATGTATAAGGGAGCCATTCTGATGTCGATCAATGCTGGATATGTTGATACTGATAGTAATCGATGAGCAAGCAATCCGTATGGAGTTGATAGATATGTAGTTGGAATAATTAACTAGCTACATGAAAAGTCATTATCCACACACTTCGTTAATTGGTGAGTGAGACTTGAACGCCTATGGTTCTGCCCGGAGTGCAGAGACGTAGACTTTGGGATAAACATAATGGTCTTACTCTTTAAACACATTCTACTCGCAATCTGAGTCACATTCGTTTAACAACTGGCAGCTCTTACGATCTGAATTAAGGAACAGTCGCACGTGGTTGCCTGGGTATAGAGAGTCTCGTCAATGTCTCTAGGCACACTCCATGATATTGATGAATATGACGTCATCGCATTTTCATTTTATTAAATGACCACTTTTTACTATGAAACTTATTCAAGTCGCGTACATTACTTACCTCAATTTAGCGTCTTTATACTGGTTTAAAAGACGCTACAAACGTCTTTATACTGGTTTACAAGACACCACAAACGTCTTTATACTGGTTTACAAGACGCCACAAACGTCTTTATACTGGTTTACAAGACGCCACAAACGTCTTTATACTGGTTTACAAGACGCCACAAACGTCTTTATACTAGTTTACAAGACGCCACAAACGTCTTTAGACTGGTTTACAAGACGCCACAAACGTCTTTAGACTGGTTTAAAAGACGCCACAAACGTCTTTATACTGGTTTACAAGACGCCACAAACGTCTTTATACTGGTTTACAAGACGCCACAAACGTCTTTATACTGGTTTACAAGACGCCACAAACGTCTTTATACTGGTTTACAAGTGTAACAGTTCCCGCCGGAGCAAGGGGAGTTTAGGATGCCTGAACATGTTAAAGCTTAAAGCTACATGAATGCATGTCAAGGTCACTCACTGTCTCAGCAAAGGAGAACAGAGTTGGGTTAAGGAATGTGGACAGGTAGAAACTGACCACTGGCCTTCCGATTTTGGTAGGGGGAGATTGATTGACAGACGAAATTGGCAACGGGGCTTGCTGCGAGAGAATGAGTGACAGGTGTGCAAAGTGTTTCGTTCCAATTGGAATTGAAGATGACCATACCTGAGATCGATTGGTCAAGCTCTGGCCTTGCTTGAGGATATATAACTCGAGACAAAGTTTAGCTCGAGGAGAGAGAGGGCTGGAGAGAGAGTGAGGCTGTATGGAGAGTGAGAGAGAGAGAGACCAAATGTGGATAGTATGTTTAACTCACCGACTTTAGATAGAGGAGCGATTGATAGACTGTTGGACGAATGTTCAGTGATAGAACAGGATCGCTCAAATAGGTGTGTGAGTTTTGCATTAATAGATAATGTGAAAGTGTGTTTGTAAGCAAGGACACATTGTGAACGAGTTATGTCGAGATCGCCCGCCTGAGGGGATTTCAGTGAGGAAGAGTATTTGATAAGGTGTGTTGAAGACGCAGTTAAGGCGATGTGTGTGGGATGTAATTGCAAGGCAATAGAACTGGGTTTTTAGATAGTTGGGAATTCCATCAATAGCTAATGCTTACAATTCCCGTTTTAGTATAATGTTTAGTTAAGATATGTATTATATTGTGTTTGTAATTTCTCTACTCATTGTATGATATGAGTATGATATAATAAATATGCCACCTGCTGTGTGATATGTCATTTACTGAGTATGGTCATGATGATGTGGATGAGTGTGAGAATGTTCTAAGATAGATCACGGCCAAGGCAAACAGTGGGATCTGCTACACGTTATTATTATTTTGGTGCCGTGACCAGGATAGTCGTGGTAGATTTATAAATATAGTGCGTGTGTAGCTATAGATCTTGATTTGCATGTTTAACACAAGTGTCGCAGTTAAATATAACTTGTGTGTGTAGTTAGGAATAGAGGAGTATCTAGTGGTTAGAGTGTTAGAACCATAGACAGCTTTTCCAATCATCTGACTGGTAAGTGTGACATTTTTCTTCCACCCATTGTTGTATTATTGACAAGACTTTGTGCGTACTTGACAGTCTTATAATTTTTTTGGGTGGGCCAGACGGGTTTATTCAATATGTCGAGGTTGGACAATGTTAAACAATGTTATCATTGTCTAGCTTTTGGACATTTGTCTATCGGATGCCCTAATATTCTTCGGAATATTAACAGTTCCTGGAGAAGAGGAGGACTGTTTGTCAAAAACAAGCCTTTCATGGCACGAGCTACAGTCAACGATAAGTGGGAGGACAAAAGTCAACTACAAAACCAGCTAAGAGAACTAACAGGCAGAGTCATTCGGCTGGAAAGACAGGAAAAAGATCTCCAATGGAAGCTGCGACAGCTGTTGCAACAGTTTGAAAACGGAGCTTTCAAACCAGCTAGGAAGGAGAGAAGAAATCAAGGAATCACAGGAGTAAACACGGCCCAGTATTTTGGAAGGGGACAGAGTGGTAGGAAAGTGAGTAGGAAGCCCATCCAACTTCCACATTCCGATCCGTGGAGGGACAGAGGTGGAAATCTCAGGACGGACGTGTGTGGACGACTGGAAAGAGGTTGCGAAAAGCGTAGGGGTTTGACCCAGGTGCAGAGGCCAAGTCAAGTGAGAGGAGGAGGAATGGTTGGGCAGAAGTTTGAATCGGGCAGATTCTTAGCCCACAAGAGGCCTTTTGTACGGTTACAGATGGAGAGGCAGGACAGGAGCTATCAAAGAGACATTGAGCACGAGGCGGATGGACGGAAAGAAAGAGATACAGGTTTTGTGTATCCAGAAAAGTTAGGTACGGAGGGCAGGGTACGCAATGCAAACGAGACAAACGTTCGCTCAGAGGTTCAGATAAAATGTTACCGCATCGGACAGTGTAGGCCGAGAATTCAGGAAGAGGGTATTACGTCGATTAACATGGTCGGGCGTGCTGAAAGGGGCCAAGTTTACCAGGAACTTGTGGTCAAGCCTGGTAGAACATTAGTTAAAGTCGACGAAGAATCGAACAAGGAAATAGTCGGAGATTCGCCAGATAAAGAGGAAAGGAGAGGAGGAGGAATGGTGGCAGGGCCTAGCCATGCGGGAGAAGTGGTTGAACAGACCGAAAGAAGGGACAACTTTTCGGCCACCGAGGAAGGAAGTGGGAATGACGCACAGTTGGAATGCGAAACGGACGCACCAACAGCAGCCAACAAAAGAGGAACAGAGTTTCTAAGGAAAACGAAGAAAAGGGAAAGACAGGTTAACCACAGCCAGGACAGCGAACCAGTCATCGAAGCAAAGATGAAAAGATCTCAGTTCGAGATAAGCCAACAGTCAAACGAACAGTGTGAAAAGTCTTTCCCACAAATAGTGAATACAGATGGACGGAAGGCTGAAGTAGCGAACGATGTAAGTGTACGTAACACTAACAGAGAACCGGTAGGTACGAACCAAACAGCCGTGAAACAAACAGACCAGACGCCAGCAGTTAACGGGGCTATGCAACTTTAACAAAGACTGCACCTGGACTAGTAGGGTTACAGCATGACGTAATTCGACAGGTGGACGATTCGGTTTTTGACTTTTGACTCAGACATAGTTTAGTATCTGATTAAATTAGAACTTAGTCATAGTTTAGTGACATAGTTTAGTATCTGATTAAGTTACAACTTAGTCATAGTTTAGTGACATAGTCTAGTAGAACTTAGTCATAGTTTAGTATCTTATAAAGGGGGCATTAACAGGTGCTCATCTGTGGGGCACGAGCAGGAGTGAAAGTTGATGGCACTTGGTCATGAGTATGCGTGCAAATATTTTGACATTTGTATTTATTGTTTGGGTTTCGACATTGTATGCAATGCATTTGTCTTGTGTTTTGTTGTTGTTTTTTTGTTGTTGTTGAATCATCATGTTTACAGGTATTTGATACAGGTTATTTAGGTGATCTACAGAGCAGTATATCTCATCCAGACTGTAGGCCTCCGCAAGCACAAGTCACCACGAGTTCCAGAATCACATGTATGTGGAGTCTTTGCAGAGAAGACTACATTGATCAGAAGTTTTAAAATTGACTATGACATATGTTGTCAAATATCGTTTTTGTGGGAAACATAAAGAATTTTGCTGTTTTCTTTGAGAGGGGATAGCTGTCAAGAGAGACAATGATAACTAGCCTGAGGATAACCCACGTAAGTTCGTGGCCTCACAGGAGTTAGTATGAAGTGAATCGTCGGGCAGGCGTGTAATGAGACCGCCTGAGAAAATTGACCTGAACTGGTTGAGTGTAACAATGAAGGTTCGTGTCCTTAGAGGAAGGCACGGGAAACAGGGCGAGGTATGTTGACCTCAAATGAGTAAGGAGAATTCCTTAAGGTGTTTCTGTTTTGATGAGTTCAAGGTCCCGCAGGGACAGACTTTGGTGTATTTGACTGCAAAACGATGTAAAAGTGGTGGTTTGTGTTGTAAAAACGCCCAGCCACAGTGTTTTTCTTCTGCTTGTATTGATTGTGTATGTATTACAAAAAGTTTATATGTATCAAATGACATGTCTTTTTATGCATGTACGATGTGAGTGAAGTTGTAAACAGGAGTAGTGTTTACATTTTGGATAGTAGAGACGAAAATGGTGGTCATTTGCCAGATGAAAAAAATGACCATCCATGTTTCGGTCTGTAGTTTAGGGAGGTAATAATGTAACAGTTCCCGCCGGAGCAAGGGGAGTTTAGGATGCCTGAACATGTTAAAGCTTAAAGCTACATGAATGCATGTCAAGGTCACTCACTGTCTCAGCAAAGGAGAACAGAGTTGGGTTAAGGAATGTGGACAGGTAGAAACTGACCACTGGCCTTCCGATTTTGGTAGGGGGAGATTGATTGACAGACGAAATTGGCAACGGGGCTTGCTGCGAGAGAATGAGTGACAGGTGTGCAAAGTGTTTCGTTCCAATTGGAATTGAAGATGACCATACCTGAGATCGATTGGTCAAGCTCTGGCCTTGCTTGAGGATATATAACTCGAGACAAAGTTTAGCTCGAGGAGAGAGAGGGCTGGAGAGAGAGTGAGGCTGTATGGAGAGTGAGAGAGAGAGAGACCAAATGTGGATAGTATGTTTAACTCACCGACTTTAGATAGAGGAGCGATTGATAGACTGTTGGACGAATGTTCAGTGATAGAACAGGATCGCTCAAATAGGTGTGTGAGTTTTGCATTAATAGATAATGTGAAAGTGTGTTTGTAAGCAAGGACACATTGTGAACGAGTTATGTCGAGATCGCCCGCCTGAGGGGATTTCAGTGAGGAAGAGTATTTGATAAGGTGTGTTGAAGACGCAGTTAAGGCGATGTGTGTGGGATGTAATTGCAAGGCAATAGAACTGGGTTTTTAGATAGTTGGGAATTCCATCAATAGCTAATGCTTACAATTCCCGTTTTAGTATAATGTTTAGTTAAGATATGTATTATATTGTGTTTGTAATTTCTCTACTCATTGTATGATATGAGTATGATATAATAAATATGCCACCTGCTGTGTGATATGTCATTTACTGAGTATGGTCATGATGATGTGGATGAGTGTGAGAATGTTCTAAGATAGATCACGGCCAAGGCAAACAGTGGGATCTGCTACACAAGACGCCACAAACGTCTTTATACTGGTTTACAAGACGCCACAAACGTCTTTATACTGGTTTACAAGACGCCACAAACGTCTTTAGACTGGTTTACAAGACGCCACAAACGTCTTTATACTGGTTTACAAGACGCCACAAACGTCTTTATACTGGTTTACAAGACGCCACAAACGTCTTTATACTGGTTTACAAGACGCCACAAACGTCTTTATACTGGTTTACAAGACGCCACAAACGTCTTTATACTGGTTTACCAGACGCCACAAACGTCTTTAGACTGGTTTACAAGACGCCACGAACGTCTTTATACTGGTTTACAAGACGCCATAGAGTCTTTAAGCCGCTGGTTTGTCATTCTAGTCGAGTATTTTCGTCATAAAGTGACCGGCGTGCGATTGAAATGTTTATGCACTCGCGTGGTCATGCTGGTGCTGGAGAGAGGTCTGGGCTGTTGGTTCTGGGTTTGGCACTGGCCATCTTTAACCTGATCAGCGGGCCAGGATTAAGAAACATGTACATGATTTGAAATCAAACCTGCGTGAACGCACTCTTTTGACCATTGGTAGGATTTAATTTAGTATTCGATATAATCACGACGGCAGCAGAAAGTTCGTGATTTATGACGCACGAATCCAATTCGTTTACAGCCATCAGTTGATGGTATGTCATCACAATACTGGGCGAATTTGCACGATTGGTGAAAACAGGAGGAACGAATATTGATACATGTTGACTTCAATCTCTACATGCACACCCGTTTTCCATAATATATTGCAAAATATTTGTTTCGATGTAATTGGAAAAGAATACGTTCAGACGGTGTTAAAATGCAATACGTTTCATGCAATTCCGTGGCGAAGTGGTTACGCGGTCGGCCTCGTGATGAGGTGGTGTGGGCTCGACTCCGGACTCTATCGTCTTTTTCACGGGTGCTTGATGCGGAGTCTCTTGTATCCCCTAGTCGTCTTGTCCTTGACTTGCCACCAGGGTCGGGCGGCTCGAGACGAGAGGGTGAGAATAACAAGTATCGCAGTTAATTCTTACTAAAAATAGCGTTAGCAAATAAATTATGTCATCATCGTCTGGGATCGACGCGAGGCCTTTGCCTTTCATCTATTTCATTCTCTGTCCTCAGTTATTCTCACTGCAAAATGGGAAAGACGGGCTATACACTGTTGATCATATTCTGCCGTTTTCTATTGTTGCCAGCCTGTGCAGAGGAGTGTATGTACCAGGTGAGCGTACATAACGATTCTAGTTGACACTTTATTCATTTATTTGAAATTGTATTTCATAATGATATCAGTAATAATACTGTAATAGAAGAAGGGTACACCTTGAAACCGAAAAAATAGTGGTTTAGAAATAAATGCATAGTTTAACATGCGTATACTTTTATACTTCTATTAAACATTTACGTAACAGTTTATGTATTCACATGCATGCACACAAAAACACAAACACACAGACAGATAAATAGACATGTGCACATAGTTAATCTCGAAGAGCGCTGCGGGTCTGAAACAGCTGATCATGTCGGTCTAACGACACAGCGGGGAACAAACCATTTTTATAAACACGGACAAGACTAAGACAATGAGCACAGACAAGACTTGGACAATGAGCACAGACAAGACTTGGACAATGAGCACTGACAAGACTAAGACAATGAACACAGACAACACTAAGACAATGAGCACAGACAAGACTAAGACAATGAACGCAGACAAGACTTAGACAATGAACACAGACAATGCGAGAACCGGAGCTAAAGTTATCTTAGAGAAGCAAACAGTTCAGAACGTCGCGATGCAGGCTAACAAAAAGAAATATAGAATCATGCCCATTGGCATTGCAGAGGTTAACTAATATGGAAAACGTATGGCAGAACATGTTGCAAATGTGAACAATTATGACCTCTTTTATTTCCTGTGACACTTTCCCTGGCTTATCATATACATGGAAAGCGTGTAGTCAGTTCCTGTAGAAGGAAAATGCCGATGTAACAGAGATACAAGGGGCAAACGAGCCAGGTAAAGGGAAGCCATGAAATCACCGTTTGTGATACCCACGCATAACTTTAGATCCCTGTTCGAGAGATGGAGTTCATAGAACTGTCATTGTTCGAAATTCTTAAACATTGTTCGTTTAAGGCTGTCCAGCTAAAACGGATATTTCTAACGGTCCTACTGGGAAATCCGACGACTTTTAAGGTCACTTAGATGGTTTATGACAAGGTATCCTTACTTAAGCGGCAAAATAGTTCAAGCAAAGTTTAGGCGTATGAACTAAAGAAAATCATAAGTCATTGACCAAAGTGGAGAGAATAGGATATAAGCGGGAGAATCAGGGTATTAGATATAGAACAGAGAAGAGAAGGTTATCGTGCAGTTGGTAGGTAAGGCCATAGAGCAGAAAACTACCGATAGGTTGGTAGGTAGGGCCATAGACCAGAAAACTATCGATAGGTTGGTAGGTAAGGCCATAGAGTAGAAAACTACCGATAGGTTGGTAGGTAAGGCCATAGACCAGAAAACTACCGATAGGCTGGTAGGTAAGGCCATAGAGCAGAAAACTACCGATAGGTTGGTAGGTAAGGCCATAGATTAGAAAACTACCGATAGGTTGGTAGGTAAGGCCATAGAGTAGAAAACTACCGATAGGCTGGTAGGTAAGGCCATAGAGTAGAAAACTACCGATAGGTTGGTAGGTAAGGCCATAGACCAGAAAACTACCGATAGGCTGGTAGGTAAGGCCATAGAGCAGAAAACTACCGATAGGTTGGTAGGTAAGGCCATAGAGTAGAAAACTACCGATAGGTTGGTAGGTAAGGCCATAGAGTAGAAAACTACCGATAGGCTGGTATGTAAGGCCATAGAGTAGAAAACTACCGATAGGCTGGTAGGTAAGGCCATAGAGCAAAAAACTACCGATAGGCTGGTAGGTAAGGTCATAGAGCAGAAAACTACCGATAGGCTGGTAGGTAAGGTCATAGAGCAGAAAACTACCGATAGGCTGGTAGGTAAGGCCATAAAGTAGAAAACTACCGATAGGCTGGTAGGTAAGGCCATAGAGTAGAAAACTACCGATAGGTTGGTAGGTAAGGCCATAGAGTAGAGAACTACCGATAGGCTGGTAGGTAAGGCCATAGAGTAGAAAATTACCGATAGGCTGGTAGGTAAGGCCATAGAGTAGAAAACTACCGATAGGCTGGTAGGTAAGGCCATAGAGTAGAAAACTACCGATAGGCTGGTAGGTAAGGCCATAGATTAGAAAACTACCGATAGGCTGGTAGGTAAGGCCATAGAGTAGAAAACTACCGATAGGCTGGTAGGTAAGGCCATAGAGTAGAAAACTACCGATAGGCTGGTAGGTAAGACCATAGAGTAGAAAACTACCGATAGGCTGGTAGATAAGACCATAGAGCTGAAAACTACCGATAGGCTGGTAGGTAAGGCCATAGAGCTGAAAACTACCGATAGGCTGGTAGGTAAGGCCATAGAGCAAAAAACTACCGATAGGCTGGTAGGTAAGGCCATAAAGCAGAAAACTACCGATAGGCTGGTAGGTAAGACCATAGAGCAAAAAACTACCGATAGGTTGGTAGGTAAGGCCATAGAGCAAAAAACTACCGATAGGCTGGTAGGAAAGGCCATAGAGGAAAAAACTACCGATAGGGTGGTAGGTAAGGCCATAGAGCAAAAAACTACCGATAGGCTGGTAGGTAAGACCATAGAGCAGAAAACTACCGATAGGCTGGTAGGTAGGACCATAGAGCAGAAAACTACCGATAGGCTGGTAGGTGGGACCATAGACCACAAAACTACCGATAGGCTGGTAGGTGGGACCATAGACCACAAAACTATCGATAGGCTGGTAGGTAGGACCATAGACCAGAAAACTACCGATAGGTTGGTAGGTAAGGTCATAGAGCAGAAAACTACCGATAGGTTGGTAGGTAAGGTCATAGAGTAGAAAACTACCGATAGGTTGGTAGGTAAGGTCATAGAGCAGAAAACTACCGATAGGTTGGTAGGTAAGGCCATAGAGTAGAAAACTACCGATAGGTTGGTAGGTAAGGTCATAGAGCAAAAAACTACCGATAGGGTGGTAGGTAAGGCCATAGAGCAAAAAACTACCGATAGGCTGGTAGGTAAGACCATAGAGCAGAAAACTACCGATAGGCTGGTAGGTAGGACCATAGACCAGAAAACTACCGATAGGCTGGTAGGTGGGATCATAGACCACAAAACTACCGATAGGCTGGTAGGTGGGACCATAGACCACAAAACTACCGATAGGCTGGTAGGTAGGACCATAGACCAGAAAACTACCGATAGGTTGGTAGGTAAGGTCATAGAGCAGAAAACTACCGATAGGTTGGTAGGTAAGGTCATAGAGTAGAAAACTACCGATAGGTTGGTAGGTAAGGTCATAGAGCAGAAAACTACCGATAGGTTGGTAGGTAAGGCCATAGAGTAGAAAACTACCGATAGGTTGGTAGGTAAGGTCATAGAGCAGAAAACTACCGATAGGCTGGTAGGTAAGGCCATAGAGTAGAAAACTACCGATAGGCTGGTAGGTAAGGTCATAGAGTAGAAAACTACCGATATGCTGGTAGGTAAGGCCATAGAGTAGAAAACTACCGATAGGCTGGTAGGTAAGGCCATAGAGTAGAAAACTACCGATAGGCTGGTAGGTAAGGCCATAGAGTAGAAAACTACCGATAGGCTGGTAGGTAAGGCCATAGAGTAGAAAACTACCGATAGGCTGGTAGGTAAGGCCATAGAGCAAAAAACTACCGATAGTCTGGTAGGTAAGGTCATAGAGCAGAAAACTACCGATAGGCTGGTAGGTAAGGTCATAGAGCAGAAAACTACCGATAGGCTGGTAGGTAAGGCCATAGAGTAGAAAACTACCGATAGGCTGGTA
Source organism: Ariolimax columbianus (assembly GCA_036924085.1). NCBI lineage: Eukaryota > Metazoa > Mollusca > Gastropoda > Stylommatophora > Arionidae > Ariolimax > Ariolimax columbianus. Next base: position 30,420,917 of record JAVGWX010000020.1, on the reverse strand, counting down.
GGTAAGGCCATAGAGTAGAAAACTACCGATAGGCTGGTAGGTAAGGCCATAGAGTAGAAAACTACCGATAGGCTGGTAGGTAAGGCCATAGAGTAGAAAACTACCGATAGGCTGGTAGGTAAGGCCATAGAGTAGAAAACTACCGATAGGCTGGTAGGTAAGGCCATAGAGTAGAAACCTACCGATAGGCTGGTAGGTAAGACCATAGAGAAAAAAACTACCGATAGGCTGGTAGGTAGGACCATAGACGAGAAAACTACCGATAGGCTGGTAGGTAGGACCATAGACCAGAAAACTACCGATAGGTTGCTAGGATAGAACACAGAGCATAGCCAGTGAGTAACTAGAATAGAGATATAAAAGGCACCGAAGCAGACTAGCACTGAGAGGGAACCAGAGACCACTCACTTGTAAGGATTTCATTGTTTGTTGTCCTCATTGAGCCGACGCTGACACATGTCACACGTGACGCCGACTTCCAATTCCCTGAGTGGCATTCGTCTGCATTCTCGTCAGAATGAGACGCGTTGCTTCAACGAGAAGCTGTCGTCCCGGACAACGCGTCGTAACACAGATGTTATTCATGGCCTAACAACTATAGAAGCATAACAACTGTCGTCTGTCGTAGACACGAGAACCCATGTCTGTCGTAGACATAAGAACCACTGTGTAACAGATCCCACTGTTTGCCCTGGGGTTATTCTAACTTAGAACATTATCACATTCATCCACATCATTCATGACCACACACAGCAAATAATATAGCACACAGAAGATGGCATATTTAGTATATGATACTTATACAAGAAAAATGAGTAGTAAAATTACAAACACAATACAATACATATCATCTTACTAAATATTCCTATATTATATATATGTTAATATAAATATTAACTAAAACGGAAATTTTAAAACATCAGCTATTGATGGAATTCCCAACTATCAAAACCCAGTTCTATTGCCGTACACACATCACACACCCATCTAGATCTCACCTAGATCTACACACTCGCTTAACTCGTCATGACATACCTCGTTCACAAGGTATCCTGCGTGCAGCACACGTTCAGATTATCTATTAATACAAACATCACACACACACCTATTTGAGCGGCTGGCCCCGACTCAAATTGGCGTATGCTGTTTTAGCGATCATGTACTATCTCCAACATTCGTACAACAGTCTATCAATCGCTCCTCTATCTAAGTCGGTGAGTTAAATAGACTCCTATCTACATTCACTCATCCCCTCTCCATCCCAGTCTGCCTGAGCTAAACTTTGTCTAGTCTTATATACTCTCAAGCAGTATCAGAGCTGACCAATGGATCTCAGGGGGTTGGCTCTATTCAGTCGTTATTGGAACTAATTACTCTGAACACCTGTCACTCATCTATCGCAGCAAACTCCGCTGCCCTCCCGTCTGTCACTCACCCACCACTGCCCAAATCGGAACGCCAGTGGTCAGTTCCTACCTGCACATTCTTTCCCCAACTCCGATTTCCTTTATTGAGACGATGAGTGAACTTGGCGTAGTGACCAGACAGAGAGTGACCTTGGCACGCATTCAGGTACCGTTGTTCTCATCACATCACCCCTGCCCTAAACTCACATGCTCGGGATGGAACTGTTACAACTGTCGTAGTCACGAGAACCACCACTTTCTGTCGTAAACACGAGAACCCCTGTTGTCTGTCGTAGGCATGAAAACCACTGTTGTCTGTCGTAGACATGAGAACCACTGTTGTCTGTCGTAGACACGAGAACCACTGTTGTCTGGCGTAGACACGAGAACCCCAGTCGTCTGTCGTAGACACGATAACCCCAGTCGTCTGTCATATACACGAGAACCCCCGTCTTCAAGAGCGTTAGACTTGAGTAGGGAACAACCACACTGCAACAACCGCTACAGTCACAGAGTTTCTGACTAGCAACCGACGAAGAAAGAGAACCCGAAGATATAATCGCTGAATTCATCTTCCTGAGATGTGAAGACTAGACTAAAGGATCAGAAGACACATACGTTGGAGAAGCTGAGAGGTGGGATTTAAGGCTACCAGACGAGCGAGGATAGAAAGATAGGACAGATAACAATTAGCAAGATAGAATTGTATCAACTCAAAGGGAAATTGAACTGTGAATAAAACATTAGCTAGTATTTATCACGTGATATGACCTAGGGTTAATTTAGTGCAAGGGAAATACCTATGCTATTTGCACTAAACTCTTGAGATACATTATAGTTAAATAAGTGTTGGTGGACAATATGAAAACGATGCATGTGCCTGGTATTGTTATAATGTGTATGAAGTTTAAGTAATAAGCATTCATTTTATTTTGCTGTTAAAATAGTTGTTACTGTTATAATGAGAGTTGTGAGTTAAGGAGTTATAGTTGTATGGAAGAAAGTTAGGTGGAGAAAGTAATTCTATAACACCGATTGCCTGCTAATTTTCAACATGGATCAGATACTCTTACTATGGAGCCGTATCTCTTGACATCGAGCTGATAGCGTTTCTGATTTAGCCTGACTGAGGTCGAGAACTTTTGCCTAGTAGCAGCCTGAGGCAAATGAGCTATGGGTTGTTCACTGACAATCGATGGACAGTTGAGGATGCGCCTACCAACGCTCCAGAATCTAGACCATGTCAGTCAATAGCGCTGTGACGTCGGCACTAAAGGCACGGGATGAGGGATGAGACAGATGATCGTAGACCGCATTCAGCACACCCTTAGATCTCCACCGCCTTGTCGTGATGCAAGGCATCCCGCATTGACCTGAGCCTGCGTTTGACAACCGTACTTAAGTTGTGGTACGCAATCGTTTGATACGATGAATAGGGATCGCTTTGGAACAATCCAAACAAACGGCTCGTTTCATCCAGTAGGATCGTGATAGCTGCGTCACTTACGTTGAACCAATCATTAATCCTACATATAATACTGTTTTACGGATTGTATGTTTTATTGTAGGAATGTTTTTGTTCTGGGCAAACCATCATGTGCAGTAATAGGCACATGCAGGCACTTCCACAAATGGTCAACTCAGTCATGAGAAAGTTTACACTGCTTGAGATAGGGGTACGTAGATACTACAGTGATTTAGGTGTTCACTAATTATTGACATCAAGCTATCATAATGTTATAAATGTATATTTAATTAATTTTTTTAATTCAGTGCATTTAAAAATTATGAAGCTATTTGTTTGTTGGATGGAAGCTTTGTTTGCAGATTGAAATGAGGAAGCGGATTACGGACGACAGTTTCAGAACTGGTCTCTCTAGACACAAATAGTGTCGTTACAAAAATCATTTTAAAAGTTTTGCTCAAGTATCGGTGGCCACTGCATCGATCCACCACTGGCATGGGCCATGTACATCAGCAGTGGCCCGGTGCGTCGACCCACCACTGGCATGGGCCATGTACCGCAGCAGTGGCCCGCTGTGTCGACCCACCACTGACATGGGCCATGTGCTGCAGCAGTGGCCCGGTGCGTCGACCCACCACTGGCATGGGTCATGTACTGCAGCAAAATAAGACAATCCAAGTTACGACACTCATTGAACTCCCCATTTTCAGAGGATGGAGTCCTGGAAAATCAATTAGGTCATAGTTTGTGGATGGAAAAATTCGTGAATGGTTCGGCACATCTGTCGGGGTAACACAAGGATGTATACTTTCCCCGACACTCTTCAATATATTCATAGGAACAAAACAAATGAAAAAAATGTAAAAGTTGATTAAAGTTAAGTTTAATCAAAATTTAAAAATGGGTATGGTCAGATACCGCACCGAGACGAGAATACAAACAAAACCTACGATACGACCAATAGGTCTTCATCAGGGACAACAAATAACAATACTGAACTAACAAATCAACATATAAGGAGAAAATTGCCTACTTATCTGACAGTAGACCCAGTTTGTCTAAGCGACTGGTTGGGTCAGATGTTTGACTGAATATCAAATATATTCATATCAATAATTATGGGAGATGTATGTGATGATCATGTTGGCACTGTAAGGATAGGGAATAGAACAATGACCAACTTACGCTTTGCGGATGACATTGACGGACTGACTGGGACTGAGACAAAACTTCGAGAAGTCATCCAAAGACTGGATGTAACAGCACAGGGTTTAGGGCATAGAGAAAAACGCAGAAAAGACTAATTCGATTGCCAACAACTCTGACGGAATCAACGCTGTGATCAAAGCAAATAGACAGATTCTTAAAACGGAGAACCGTTTCAAATAGATGGGCTCAACAATCAGTGATGTGGGATCAAAGCCAGAGATCCTGACAAACATCAGCGCTTGCTCGAATGAAAAATACATGGAAAGATAAACGACTTTCACTCGCCATGAAGGTCAGACTAATGCGCTCACTGGTTCTTTCGTTATTCTTTTACTCTCGCGAAACATAAACTACTTCAGCAGACCCTAAAGAAGAAGAATCTAGGCCATAGAGATATGATGTTTTTCAAGACTCCTAAATATCACCCACAAAGACGAAGAAATGAGAATGCAAGTGGACTGTACGACGACCTCCTGGCAGTGATCAAATAGCGAAAGCTGACTTGGTATGGCCACGTCTTGAGGTCAAATGAACCATTTAGATGTTTGCCTCACTAGTTTCTACTGGTGGAGGCGCGCCCATTCCACACCAGACCGTAGTCCATTGGGCGATATCAGGATGCATAAACTGTTGTTGTTGCTTAGATGTTTGCCTCACTAGTTTCTACTGGCGGAGGCGTGCCCTTTCCACCCTAGACCGTAGTCCATTGGGCGATATCAGGACGCATATACTGTTGTTGTTGTTGCTTAGATGTTTGCCTCACTACTTTCTACTGGCGGAGGCGTGCCCATTCCACCCTAGACCGTAGTCCATTGGGCGATATCAGGACGCATATACTGTTGTTGTTGTTGCTTAGATGTTTGCCTCACTAGTTTCTACTGGCGGAGGCGTGCCCATTCCACCCTAGACCGTAGTCCATTGGGCGATATCAGGACGCATATACTGTTGTTGTTGTTGCTTAGATGTTTGCCTCACTAGTTTCTACTGGCGGAGGCACGCCCATTCCACCCTAGACCGTAGTCCATTGGGCGATATCAGGACGCATATACTGTTGTTGTTGTTGCTTAGATGTTTGCCTCACTAGTTTCTACTGGCGGAGGCGCGCCCATTCCACCCGAGACAGTAGTCTATTGGGCGAAATCAGGACTCATAAACTGTTGTTGTTGCTTAGATGTTTGCCTCACTAGTTTCTACTGGCGGAGGCACGCCCATTACACCCCAGACCGTAGTCCATTGGGCGATATCAGGACGCATAAACCAGATAGATGACACTGTACAAGGAAAGTGAAGGCGAGGACGTCCGAGAAAACGATGGAAAGACAACATCCCTGAATGGACTAACCTACGACTCGATGACGCACAAAAAGCAACCACAGACAGAGAGAGATGGCGCAGGATTGTGGAAGTGTCAGTAGGGGTGCCCCAACTATTTCAAGAGGTCATGAGATGAACTAAACTGACTCAGTGTTGTCGACTAGCCAGTCTTCTTCTATATCGAGTACCTGTACGATTTATGACTTTTTCTGTTTCGCTATCATTTTATATTTTGAAAACTCTTCTGAAGCGTTTCATCTTAATGTATTCAATCTTCTTCAGTAGAGTTTGTGGGGTTGACCATGCATCACATCTGCACGTTGCTAACTGTAAAATGTAAATCCACATGATCAAAATTGTTGTTATTCTGTATTTATGAAAGGGTAAACATTCTTATTTATTAATGTAATTTTATTTTCACAGAGTAACAATATCAGATCAATACCAGCTGGAAGATTGCCGCCAAATCTCACAGATATGAACTTTGTAGAAAACCCTATAGAAACCATAGAAGACACAGCCTTCGATGAGTCTGCCAACACGCTAGTCTCGTTGCTGTTCTCCAACACACGATTGGCTGGGATTCCTAACGCCTTTTCCCATTTACATGCCTTAACGTATTTATACCTGACCGAAGCCAATATTTCGGATTGGAATGAGGCAGCAATGACGAATTTAGGTCGAACTTTGCATTCGCTATTCTTGGATAGCGTTGGCATGACAACGTGGCCTGATTGGTTACACAATTGCTCCAGTCTTATGTATCTGACGATCGCTGGAAGCTCTATTTCATCCATTCCAGATCAGGCACTGGTCTCTGTCGCCAGCAGTTTGTCCAGGTTGTCTCTATACAACAACAGTTTGACAATGATTCCAAAAGCTCTTTCAAACCTGAAAAAGCTAGATACGTTGTACATTCAACACAACCATATCAGGGACGTTTCGTACCTTCCTCAGGGTGGCAAGCTGTCCTCCCTAACTCTCAGTTACAACAAAGTATCTGATGCTAGACAACTCAGTGACAGTCTGCGTTCTATCGGAAATCACTTGGTGCATTTAGCTATTGACAATAACGAACTGACATCCATTCCTGATTGTCCTTTCTTGACAGAGATTGGAAGGCTGGACCTTAGTTTCAACAAAATATCCGATCCAACTTCTGGAGCTCTCCCTTCCAATCTGTACGCCCTTGACCTAAACAATAATTACATTCCATCCATTCCTCAAGTTTTGGTATCCTTATTAAACGTAGCAGACATTGACCTTCCCTACAACACTATCAAGATAATCCAAGCTTCAGACTTTCACAATCATACGACAACGGTTGATCTTAGTAATAATTTGATAACAGAACTCAGTGACACCAGTTTCCCAGAATCTTCTTCCATTAAGCATTTAAACCTAAACAACAACCCAATTAGCCAGATTTCTTCTGTCGCTTTACAAAACCTGAGAAACTTGATCGAATTAAAATTACAGTCTTCGCAGTTAACCCGCATGCCGCTAGGACTCGGTGCCCTAACTAAATTGAATACATTTGACATTAGTAACAGCAAAAATCTGGTATGCACCTGTATAGAGAGTGTTCTGACAGATTGGATTTTGAAACGGAAATCAGATCAGGTTTTAGGAGAGTGTGGCCACACCAGTGTTTATATTTTCTTTTCCACACTAGGTCCGTCATGTCCACCACAACAAGATTTTCTAGAGCATCAACAGGGAACAATTTGACATTAATTTCTAAATATTCACCAATTCTGCGCAACAATTCTGCTTCAATTGGTGTTTTAAACATGATTTGGACTATTTGAGTTTGCTATATTTTATTCATAAATTGTCAAATCAGCCTGCTCGCTGTAATTGATCCCCCCCCCCCCCCCCCTTTTCAAATAGAAGTCTTTTCTTGTGTTTAAAAAAAAAAATGAAATCGTGTACGAAACTGAGGTTGCACTGTCAAGACTGAACAACTCACGAGAAAGTGTAAGGAACAAAATGCTTTCTCCTCAACACTGGTAGCCATTTTACAAATCGTTGTTTGCGTGCCACCTGACGGTAGGAATACGAACTGTGGCACACTCTACGCAAGCTTGAGAATGTGTTGAAATAAATTTCACGGGATATTCGATAGGTGGAAATGTTGTATTCATGATGAAACGTGTTGTTATCGTTTAAATAATGTTTTAATGACTTGTATACAAATCTGGGTATTGAGATCAGACTCGTGCTGAGCGTCGTGCACGTTAAAATTCACGTGGCAGTTAGAAATCGAAAACAATAGGCTTAATTAACGGCCACTACTGGACACAATTCAAAAATTCAAGTTAAAAATCTACCCAAATTAGTTCTGCCTTTATCCAGGCCTAGTAAGCCGCTTGAAGTTCTGAAATACCTACTACGCATTGCATAACCGAAGCCTTCGGCTACCTGGCAATAGACATTAAACATGCCTGTTGTTCTTGTTATCCTTTAACTGCTGAACAAGCTTGCTCTTGGCAGCCCAATGCCATTCTAATATTTACAGGACTTCTTCAGTTGTGTCACTGCTCCATACAGTGTGTTGGTAATTGTCGGCAGTGCTTGTAAGAATCTTTTCCTCATGTCCGCAAGCGCCTTGCACTCAATGAGTAGGTGTCCTATTGTTTCATCAGGATGAGAGCAATGTCTGCACAAGAGCAGGTGCTGGAGATTAATGCGGTTCAAGTGGCTATTGGCTCTGGTATGTCCTGTTCGGAACTGAAATATGAGAGTTTGATCTCTCCTATGAAGTTAATTTATGCCATCTTTACTTTTTGGCTGTGACATTTCGCTAAATACACCGTGGCCGTGGCCTGTTGTTCCCATCGCCTACCTGTTGTTCCTATTGCCCACCTGTTGTTCCCATCGCCCACCTGTTGTTCCCATCGCCCACCTGTTCATTCAGATCTCCCGAGTATTATTCTTAATAATTCCTTTTACTGTGTGGTTACTGCAGGGTCTATCCACTTGTTTCGAGGCATAGTAAATAAAAGAGAAGAATTGGAACTGTATGTAGAAGAAGAAAAACCAGATATAATAGGGTTAACAAATCATGGACATAGGAGGAGATTGCAGATAGTGAACTTGAAATTGAGGGATATATAATGTTAAGGAAAGATAGGATAATTGGAGACAAGACTAAGGGAGGTGGCGTTTTATTATACTTTATAAATTCTGTTAATATAACGATCAGAGATTATTTATCATGTGGTAACAAAAAATAAAGTGTATGGGGAGAAATAGAAAGTGGGGGTGAAAAAACAGTGATTGGAGTGTGCTATAGATGTCCATCAAGTCAAAAAGAGGAAGATGAGGAGCTGATTAGTAGCATAGCAAAGGCAAGTGAAGGGAAATTATTATTAATGGGAGATTTCAACTATCCAGAAATAAAATGGGATATGGCAGAAGCACTTGTTGAGTCAAAACTTTTTGTTAAGTGCATAACTGACAATTTTTTAATTCAACATGTAGGAGCAGCCACCAGAGGCAAAAACATACTCGACCTAGTTTTTACCACAAAGGAAAATATGATTGAAAACGTTACCGTTTGGGAACTGTTTGGCTCAAGTGACCATCAAATCATCCGTTGTGATCTTATTGCAGGGAAAGAAGTAAACATAAACACGCGAACATACGATTACTCTAAGGCAGATGTTAAGAAGATGAAAGAAGCAGCGAACCACATAATCTGGAAAGATATTGTCGTAGGAACAGATGTAGAACAGGAGTGGGAAAGTTTTAAAACAGTTCTAGAAACGCTAAAAGAGTAATGTGTTCCATGTAGGGAGGTAAACCCCAAGCGTAAAAAGTGGATAACTAGATTTGTAGTGAAATGTAGAAGAGCAAAAAATAAAGCATGGAAAAAATATTTAGAGGCACGTAAATCAAAAGAAACACATGTCAAATATTTGGACAAGCAGAACATATCTTAGAAAGCGAATAAAACAGCAAAATTTGACTTTGAAAAAAAACTTGCTCAGAGGATCAAGACTGACAGTAAAAGCTTCTTCTATTATGTTAAAAATAAACAAAGAACGAAAGACAAAGTAGGCCCTCTCATAGACAGTACAGGGAAAATAATAAGTGAGAATAGGGAGGCAGCTAATCTGCTCAATCAGTACTTTGGCACAGTCTTCACAAAGGAAGACTGCTCCGAGATCCCAGAGCCTATAGATATTTTTCAAAGAGACATGGATGCAGCGGGATTAAAATCAATCTGTATTACAGAGGAAATGGTTTTTTAAAAATTGGAGGGGTTGAAAGTGAATAAATGTCCAGGTCAAGATGGAAATTAGAGACCAACTAGCAAAACCATTGGCTATATTATGTTCTCAATCACTTACAAAAAGGGATTGTTCCACGGAATTGGAAAGATGCAGGTGTGATCCCCTTATTCAAAAAAGGCAAAAAATCAGATCCAGCAAATTATAGACCGGTGAGTTTAACGAGCATAGTCTGTAAATTGTTAGTCAATAATCAAAGAAAACATTGTAATGCATTTAGACAAATTTAATCTAATTAGAAATAGTCAGCATGGGTTACTAGAGGGAGATCATGCTTAACAAATCTATTAGAATTCATGGAAGAGGTTACTAAAATCATAGATAAAGGGGAGCCAGTGGATGTTATTTATCTAGACTTTGCAAAGGTCTTTGATAGAGTACCTCATCAAAGATTATTTCGAAAGTTAAAATCACATGGAATAGGTGGGAAAGTTGCCAAATGGATTGAAAATTGGTTAACGGGAAGAAGGCAGAGGGTGGGCATAAATAAGGAGTACTCTGAGTGGAGTGAAGTGAAAAGTGGTGTGCCACAGGGCTCGGTTTTGGGACCAATTTTGTTCTTGATATATATAAATGATTTGGACATTGATATGGGATCCATGATTTCAAAATTTGCTGATGACACAAAACTATGCAATAGTGTCTCATCTAAAGCAGAAGTAGATATATTGAGGTCGGATTTAGATAAAATTCGAGAATGGTCTGTAAGCTGGCAAATGGAGTTTAATGTAGATAAATGTACATCCACATGGGTAGATCCAATATGGAACATAATTACAGAATGGGAGAAAACAATATTAGAAAGATCGATAAGGAAAGAGACCTAGGGGTTATAATAGATCATACAGGAAAGGTGAGTGAGCAAGTTAAGGTAGCAGTAAAAAAGGCTAATGCAATGTTAGGTATGATAAAAAGAAATATTAAACATAGGAGCAAGGAAGTGATCGTCAAACTGTATAAAGCTTTAGTTAGACCTAGATTGGAGTACTGTGTACAGGTGTGGAGTCCTTATCATAGAGGGGACATAAACATGCTGGAAAGAGTACAAAAAAGAGCGACAAAGATGATAGTGGGATTCCAGAATTACAGTTATGAGGAACGACTCAGAAAAACCGGCCTACAGTGTCTCGAAGAGAGAAGAATTCGTGGTGACTTAATACAGGTTTATAAGATCGATAAATTAGACTATAACAAGTTTTTTTTTAATACAGCCACCTACAATAACACGAAGGCATAGCAGCAAGCTGACTAAAGAGAGGTCCAGGTTAGATATTAGGACATATTTTTTTAGTCAGAGAGTGGTGTCTGCTTGGAATGCATTGCCAGGGGAGGTAGTGGAGGCAGGAACAGTTAATGCATTTAAGAATAAACTGGATGCGCATAGCTTTTAGAGCAAGGTGATGTAAATGTAACTGGTTGTATACAGACTCTGTAGGGTCTTCTAAACCAGTATAAAGACGTTAAGTTAAGTTAAGAGGCGCCTATTTTTGCCAATCTGTCGGCTATCTCGTTCCCTAACAGCCTACTATGTCCAGGGATCCATTGGAAGGCGACATTTATCCCGTGAGCAGTGATGATGATGTTGATCGCCCTCCCCACCAAGAATATCTCCTTTTCTTTGTATGGGGGTGTTCTTCAGCGCCTCCAGAACCGACTTGGAGTCTAAAAATTACCAAATCCATCAGCAACAATTTGCCCAAGTCAAGCTGTTCGTGCAAAATCTCAACTGCTGTTTTTATAGCCTCAGCCTCCGCTTCATCGTTTGAAAGGTTTTTGTCGCGTGAATCATAAAACTCGTAAATGAACCCATCCGGGTATTTTATATGGATACCACACCCTGCAAAACACATACACAAATCGACATGCGCACACATACACAGACAAACACACATAGAAACATGTTTAAGTAGTTGATCCAACTATTTTCCATCAAGCAAGCCGTCTCTGGCCCCCGTTAATGGAAGTCTCACAGGCATCATACATGTCAGATGGAATGACAGCGATATGTCTCAGCCAAGATTTTAACCGACGACTTCCATGACAACTCTATTAGAGATGCGCTGTTTCCTGACCTGGATTTCCATGGACAAATACAGAAGCTGGTTAAGCCAGTGGTCTCGATGTAGGGTCTTCGCCTTTGGTTCTGGAGATTGCGGGTTTTTAGTTACGGTGACGACTGGAATTGTTGCACGTGATTCATCTTATAAAAACGTTCCCTTAACTCTAAGTAGTGAGAACAGACACCCGTTTGCAGTGGCGCGCACGTTAAGAAGTCGTTGGCTTTTGGAAATCGATAAGAGTAGGCTTAACGGCCACTGTTTGGGCAACATTCAAATTGAAAATCTACTCAAATGATTCTAGGGATTATCTCCCCAAAGAGAATATGTCGCAAAAAAAGATAATGTGTGGCTATAACATCAAGTCTTGGCATTGATGACGCCTGCCAGACTACGGATCTGCCTTGCTGAAATAGTAACATTAACATATTCTGGGATTGACCTGGCAAGTCAAAAGCGGATTTTCGTCTGCCAACAAATATGTAACAAATGAGGTCACACACCTTCACGACGTCTAACGACACAAGTGGACTGACGATAGATATAAAGAATGAAGAAGCTGGCGAGCCTGGATGTCTTGAAAGAGACGTGTCACATGACCGAAGAAAAGGTCACGACGTCGGTCCAGCATCGACCTCAATGCTCAGTGTTGACAGCTAGATTTTACCAAAGGAATCGTTGTTGTTTGTGCATGTGGAAGTCCTCGAGTCGCTTCTTATCCACGTGTAAAACTGCCCAGATTTCGGAGCCGTATAAAGAGTTGAGATGATACAGCCTCAGGGAATGTCAATCTCACCGAGGACCTCATCCAATTGGGCAGCAGACATAGTTTTGTTGGGCCCTGTAACCCACACCTATGAGTACACACACACACACACAATAAAACAAAGCAAAAATAGCAAGAAGAACATACACAAAGGTGGTGTCCTTAAACAAGAACTGGCTTGGATAAACAACTTTTACAATAAGTCAAGCCAAGTCATCCCGTAACCGAGGAAGTCGTGTGGGCACACATGAAGACACCTCCACAATTCTACGTCTCTAGTGCAGTCCAGAGCCAGTCGCATACCTTCATTCTGGATGCGTTCCAACCTTTGACACTGTGTTCTTGATAGTGTGAGGATGCCTAGTCCATAATCGATGGCAGACAACACGACCTGACAAAATAGGATGAACAGGAGGCGTTGTTCCAAGTTGGCAGCAGCTATGGTCTTGAGTGCTCCTAACCCTCTATTGCATCTTTGTACGATGTGGTCAACATGGCAATTATAGGAAAGACTGCGATGAAAAGTCACTCCGAGGTATTTCTACCTGTCGTACCTGTCAATGGTGCAACCATCAAAAGTGATGTCCGGGAGCTCAGCCTTTACTTTGGAATTATTCAAAGAGCACCACATCATGCATAGCTTGTTAGGATTGGTCGTGGAGCTTGAGTCGCTGCACCACTGTGAGATTGCTTGCAAGGTTTCCTGAATGTCTTTGACCAACTCTTGCATGGCTGCGCTTATTGTGATTATTTGATAGCTGCTGTGAAGCGTGGAGTACCTACCAGGTTTAGTCTATGGGCACAGATAGCTAGGAAGCGTGGAGTACCTACCAGGTTTAATCCATGGGCATAGATAGCTAGGAAGCCAGTCCTCGGTAACAGATGACTTTTCTATAGTGTGGTTGAACTTTTTCGCCATATTTCTTATCTTTGTCTCAAGCAACTGCTTGATGTGGCAATACTGTACTCCATCAGGACCTGCTTCAGTGTTTTTGCTTGTACGTAGGCTTTTTACGACCTCCGCCTCGGTGATAAGGTCTACGTAAGCCTCTCTCTTGTTCGCTGCGTGTAAAATGCCTTTCCGAGTTTCCTGACGTGCATCTCTGTAGCCTTTGTCAGTCTGGGCAACATATCGACTAAAAAAACTCAGACCCTTCTCTTTATCTGTCTTCAGAAGCCGTCCTGTGGTGTTGCTAGTGTTGGAGATAAGCTGGCTTGTAGTCTTTCCATTAATATTTCGATGCATGTGCCCGAACTTCTGGAGGTTATTATCATTACCCACACCTGTAATGAACTCCTCCTATATCTCACTTTTGGACTCCCTAGCTAACGATTTAAAGGAATTGGTAGCTTTTGCGTTTTACCTCCTCCTTCTCGTTCAACGCGTCGACATTAATAACAGCTCTCTTTCTGGCTTTACGTCAATCCTTTGTTGCCGCGTCCTTTTCTCTCCAGGCCGTATCAACAGCTTGATACCACCAGGGTGGTTGGACAAATGGGGATCTAGTGGTCCTGCGTCCTATCGTCTGGCGCAGCTTGTTCACTAAATTATCCTGTTCGTACGTGTATCTGAACACATGTTTGGCTTTTCGGTGTCTGGTGTGTTTTCCTCTGGGTATAAGTACAACACACGGCATGTAGTCGCTCTCTTGCGCCCCTTATACATCCCAGCGTGTGGATCGAGTATCATTACTAGATATAAGAGCCAGGTCGATGACCCCGTCCGTATCTCCTGGTCGAGATGCTATTCTAGGTGGACGTCCGTCATTCACGACAGTGAGGTTTGTGTGGACTAATACCTGGCTCAAGGCAACCTCTTGCCTATTTTCAGTGGCATTTCCCCACTCCTTTGACCCGGTATTAAAGTCACCTGCAATGAGGCGTTTTTTGCTCTCCGACTCTGACGTCCGAACAGAAATTCCTACTTGACGTCCTCGAAGAGGTGATCTACGTGACCGTATAAGTTGTAGATTTTCCATTCTAGATGGTTGATTGTTTTTATAATCACTTGTAGCTAGAAACGCTCAATGTTACATGTGCTAGTTTATATCCATGTATGGGGAAGTTCTTGCTTCACATACATCGCCAGTCCCCGCATGCCCTGTAGCACCTTTATCTTGAACACTTGATGGTAATATTCTCCTTCAAGCAGGTCTCCTGGATCATGAAGATGTCAAAATCGTACACCAATTTTTGGAGAATCACTTCGCGTTGAGAATCACTTCGCCAGCTTATCTCCAACATTCAAGACACCACAGGAAGGCTCCTGAAGACAGATGAAAAGAAGGGTCTTAGTTATTTCAGTCGATATGTTGACAAAGACGACAGAGATGCCCGCCGGGAAATTTGGAAAGGCTTCATTGACGCTGCTATCAGGGGAGAGGCTAATGTAGACCTTATCACCGAGGCGGAGGTCGAAGATAACAAACGTGCAAGCAAAAACACTGCCGCAGGTCCTGATGGAGTACAGTATTGCCTCATCAAGTAGTTGGGTGAGACAGAGATAAGAAATATGGTGAAGGAGTTCAACCACACTATAGAGAAGTCATCTGTGCCTGAGGACTGGCTTTATAGCGAGCTGTCTGTGCCCACTGCCTAAACCTGGTAAGGACTCCACGCTTCTCGGCAGCTATCGAATAATCACTATACAAAATGTAAGTGGAAAATTCCTCGAGAAGATAGTAGCCAGAAAAATAATGGCCTACCTTAAACAGGAGCAGATTCTTCCCGATACGCTGGGCAGCTGAAGAACAGCGAAAGAGACCTGGGGTAACGCTGGAACTTTAGCCTTTCATGTGTACGAGGGATTTCAGTCAAAGCAAGAAACAATCGCGGTGGAACTCAACCTGCAAGACGCATATAACCGTGTCGATTTTGGGACCTTCATTATGTGTCTGAAGCAGTGTGGTTTAAACCCGTGACTGGTTAGTTGGTTATCAGCTGCCCTGATGGAAAGAACAGTTGCATTGTGGGATTGTGGACATCAGAGGCGAGGTAAACATGTCCCGGACTGCCTCAAGGGTCTCCGCTCTCACCGGTGCTGTCCAACATCTACACAGTAAAAGTGGCCAATATTCAACCCGTAGGGACAGGGCGAACGTTGACATTTGCCGATACTATCCTAACGTACAGGGCTGGCTCAGACAGGCAAGAGTTGGCCAAAGACATACAGGAAACCTTGCAAGCAATCTCTCAGTGGTGCGGCGACACAAGCTCCAAGACCCATCCGAACAAGCTCTGCATGAAGTGATGCTCTTTAAATAATT
This sequence comes from Ariolimax columbianus, assembly GCA_036924085.1. Classification (NCBI taxonomy): domain Eukaryota; kingdom Metazoa; phylum Mollusca; class Gastropoda; order Stylommatophora; family Arionidae; genus Ariolimax; species Ariolimax columbianus. Next base: position 30,405,136 of record JAVGWX010000020.1, on the reverse strand, counting down.
GCAAAGTAAAGGCTGAGCTCCCGGACATCACTTTTGATGGTTGCACCATTGACAGGTGCGACAGGTTGAAATACCTCGGAGTGACTTTTGATCGCAGTCTTTCCTATAATTGCCGTGTTTACCACATCGTACACAGATGCAAAAAAGGGTCAGGAGCACTCAAGACCATGGCTGCTGCCGACCTGGAACAACGCCTCCTGTTCATTCTATTTCGTCAGGTCGTGTTGTCTGTCATCGATTAGGGACTAGTCATCCTCACACTATCAAGAACACAGTGTTCAAGGTTGGACCGCATCCAGAATGAAGGTATGCGACTGGTTCTGGTCTGCACTAGAGATACCCCAATTGTGATGATGCGGTACATGTTGGGATTGTTATCGGTGACATCCAGACATAAACTGGCACAAGTCAAACCACATATGCATGTCACCACAGAAACGCGGCACCCTCTCCACAGTAGTATCTCAGACATCAAGGGATCAAGAATCAAGAGATGGTCGTCATGGATGGCACAGGCTGAGACAACAGCTGGAAACGTCACTCCAAGACGATAGCCAAAGGGGAAGAATGGGTCCACACTGGTTATAGAATGATAGAGTACCAGAGAGTCATCATAACATTAGGCAAGGAATGCAGAGAACGGAACAACGAGAGAGCAGAGCACGAGGTAAATCAGCTGATAACTAAGAACACCCAGGAGAGGGACGATGTCATATCCACCGACGGATCAGTCGTGCGCAGTGGGACATCAGGTGGGATTTCTCGGCTAGAGTGAGAGGAGAGTTCGTTGCTGAGCCCAGTAGGGCATACATGTCAACAACCTCCAGTATGAGAATGGAGACAGAAGCAGTGACCTCAGCACTGAAATGGATAACTGAGACTTCTATAACAAGGGCAGTCATCGTAAGCCGTACTTCAGAAAGTACAGATGGGATGGCTTAGGTACAAGTGGATAGCTGCTATTGCGGCCTCAAATCTTCAGAAGTTGACATGGATCTACTGTCCTGCTCATGCTTAATTCAGGTCAATGAAAGAGCTGACATCATGGCTTGACAAGCTCTAATCATGGGCACATTAGTGATGGATAGAAGTGACCTTTTTGAAATTAATCAATGACCGCCTGCTGGATGAGGAAACTGCAATAGACGAAGCAGCAATCCACAGACTGCAAAGTTTCGACATTAAATGAGGTTCGAGCGGAGTATGGCGCATGAGAGGACGGAGCAGGAGAGTGTACAACCAGCGAGCTACAGGGACCATCAGCATCCATACCTTACGCCAGTTGATTAGAGATACTGAACACCTATGGGTATGCCCGGAGTGCAGAGGCGTTGATTCTTAGAAACATAAACAGAAAACATAAAAGAGAAGGGACTGTCAGTGGTTTCTCTTATAGAAGGGGAGGATACTGACGATGTGTATGTAATATCGCCAGATAACTATATACTGATTGTAACCCTGGATGCTACGTTATGAGTACTCACAGGAACACAACGTTCACGCTAGCTATGCTCACATTGACACAGACTTCACGCTTGGTATGCACACAACAACACAGATTTCACGTTTGGTATGCTCACAACAACACAGATTTCACGTTTGGCATGCTCACAACAACACAAAGTTCACGTTTGGTATGCTCACAACAACACAGAGTTCACGTTTGGTATGCTCACAACAACACAGATTTCACTATTTGCTATGCTCACAACAACACAGAGTTCCCGTTTGTTATGTTCACAACCAAGTTCGCGTGTGTTTATTAAACACATTTCATTGTTACTGATACAACAAACCAACAATAGCTGGTCTTTTAGTTTGTTTTACTATCCAATAAGTAAGTGAACCAATTTACATTTACAACAAATACAACAATATTCAGTTCAGGTGCCATCTTCATCGCGCCTATTCTACCCCAGACCGTAATCGTTGTTGTTGTTGTTGTTGTTGCTTAGATGTTTGCCTCACTAGTTTCTCCTGACGGGGGCGCGCCTATTCTACCCCAGACCGTATTCGTTGTTGTTGTTGCTTAGATGTTTGCCTCACTAGTTTGTCCTGACAGGGGCGCGCCTATTCTACCCCAGACTGTAGTCGTTGTTGTTGTTGTTGCTTAGATGTTTGCCTCACTAGTTTCTAATGATGGTGGCGCGCTTATTCTACCCCAGACCGTATTCGTTGTTGTTGTTGCCGAGATGTTTGCCTCACTAGTTTCTCCTGACGGGGGCACGCCTTTTCTACCCCAGACCGTAGTCGTTGTTGTTGTTGTTGCTTAGATGTTTGCCTCACTAGTTTCTCCTGACGGGGGCACGATTATTCTACCCCAGACCGTAGTCGTATGATCTTGAGTAATATTTCAATTGTGTGACTCAAAAGACGTATTGTCCTAAAGTCTGAACATTCAGTTGCATGAGGTTTTCTCGGAAGTGTTATAAGCGTAGATGTTTTCAGGTCTGTTGGTATGCGTCAAGTTTTGTTTATGTCATAACACAGATCAGTAAGTATATATAACCCAAATTGCTCTAGGGCCCCTATCATATCTATGTTTTTGGAGTTCGGCCCTGTTGCTTTCCCTTTTCTCATAGCGTTTATCACATTTATAGCCTCTGATCCGTGGATGTTGGATCCTTCATTATCATATGTTGATGGTTTGGCTTCGCGACTGTTATCAAAAATCCCCCTTGTATATTCCGCCCATTTGTTCGATATCATTCTCATCCATCAAAATGGCACTATTCATATCTCGGATGCATCCCCCACTCTGGGTTACCTGTGTCTTGTTTTCTTTATTTCTATATCAGTTTCTCTGGTATTTCGTTTTAGTAGTAAACCTTTTGTTACCTTGCATTTTTCATCCAACCACTGTTCTTTGGCCAGTCTGCACATTGTACGTATCTCTTTGTGTAGTGATGAATATGCAGAAGTGTTTTTAGCCTTCTTTTCATTTGCCATTTTAGTTAAGATGTCATCTGTATTCAATTCGTGGTTTATCCTAAGTTCTTTATCTGGTAATGATGTATTTGCAACTTGGTTACTTGTTCTTATACGTTCCCATTTAGTGTTTATTCTCTTCTCTGTGTTTCCTTCCTTGTCCTCTGATTGTAAGTTTTCATAAACCTTCTTTACTGCTACCTGGTACTTTTGCAGTATATCTGATTGTTTTAGCACTGACATGTCTATATTAAGTGTCTTTGTCCCTCTACGCTCTGTGATTTTGAGTTGTATATGCACTTTCATACACACTGGATTGTGTTCTGAATTGATGTCTGCTTCTGTGTATATTTTGGTGTTTTTGACAAAGTTTCGGAATCTGTGTCTGATCATAACAAATCAATTTGATTTCTTGTCCTATCATGTGTATAATTTTCTAAAATGATGTTAAAAAATAGTGCTACAAATACTAAATTTATTTTCCTCGCAGAATTGTATCAGCTTTTCTCCTCTTTCATTTATTGTTCCGATTCCATATTTTCCCACGATGTTTTTATTTTCCCCTTTTCCTACCTTAGCATTCGTGTCGCCCATAACAATTATATCTGTTGAAGCCACTGTGTTAAGTAACTGCTTCATAATATTCAAATAATTTGCTCCTAACTGTAATCTGAGGCTGGTGCATATGTTTGTAAAATGAACATATTAAATGTTCTGACTCTGATTTTTAGTAGCATCATACAATCGTCGTGTGAACAGTATCCACGTATGTATTTTTTCTAATGCTTTCTTCAATAATACAACAATATGCATTACACTTAATTTAAAATGAAGTCACCAATACAACAACATGATGTGCAAGTATTATACAATACTGACCTAAAACTTGTGAAATAGCTTCAACAATATATAACATCGTATGTCCATGTTGCTTTGATGTAGCAGAACATTTACGTCCCAATTACAACTATTATTTATGACATTTATTAGGAAGTCAAGCAGTTGTAAGTCGAGCTGTTGTAAGTTGTTCTGTCGTAAGTTGAGTTTTCGTAAGTTAAGCTATCGTAAGTTGAGATGTCACAATAGATGCTATCAGCTGTTCAGCTGCCGTACGTTGAGCTGTAACACATGTCACAGTCTAAGTCGATCTTTAGTAGGTTGACATGTCACAAGACGAGCTATCGTAAGTCAATCTTTCGTAAGTTCAGATGTTGTAAGATGAGCTGTCGTAGTAAGTAGATCTTGTGTAAGTTGAGATGTCGTAAAACGAGATGTCGTATGTAGATCTTTTGTAAGTTCAGATGTCGTAAAACAAGCTATCGTAATTCGATATTTTGTAAGTTGAGATGTCGTAAGTCGATCTTTCGTAAATTGAGATGTCATAAGACGAGATGTCATAAGTTGATCTTTCGTAAATTGAGATGTCGTAAGACGAGATGTCGTAAGTCGTATCGTTATTTCACATAAGCACTATGTTACACATGTTTGTCATGTCCATATATCTACAAATATTTTTATCCATTAAAAAAAACACATTCACGTAGATTTAATACAGTTACTGGATGCAACACAAATTCTACTTTTAATGTATTAAAAACAGCTGCTTATTTACAAAGTTACTGAAGATGTGAATGTGCGAGTGGTCGAGTGGTTAGGATACCGTTCTCGTGACCACGGTACACGGGTTCAAAAGCTTGGTACGGCACATATTTTGTTGTTGGTCAATAGTAAAATGTAAACCTTGACTGTGCACTTCGGAGCGACTGAAAGTGTAAGCATACTTAATTCTTCAACCATTGAAAATATGATCACATAAAGCGTAAAATACAAAGTAATAATAGAAAGTTTACACTTCAGCCTTTTATTTTCAGATCTTTAAAAGTTTAGGGGAAGCAACAGAACAAGATGTAGAGGGCACAAGGTCATGCGAATGTTTGACATTCAAGCAATGCCACCAAATTGGGAACTTTGTGTTCTATTGGGACAGAAATTGGAGCGTCGAATACCAGCTCTGTAACCTACCAGAGATGTCGTAGGTGGCGATCAATGAAGATTACACATGAAGTTGACTACACGAGCCTTTAGAAATTGTGTTCTGCGAAAACCAGCAAATGTGTAAACACAACAAATAACATCAACAATAATAGAGTATCTAATTTGTTTAAATGTCTACAAAATGCTCCAAAGAAATTACATTTACAAAAAAAAACAACAACAGTGTGCACTACACTTGATATAAATATGTGCAAAAGGGATATAAACACAATTAGCTGAAACTTGTGGAATAGCTTCAGCAATATATGGCAACGCATCTCCATGTTGCTCTGATGTAGCAACACATTTATTTCTCTCTTAATACATCATTTTTTGTTGAACAATGATTACAAAGTCGATCTGTTCTACATTGAGCTACCGTAATTCGAGCTATCGAAAGTTCAGCTGTCGTAAGTCGTGCTGTCGTATGTCGTAAGTTGAAATTTCATAAGTGAAGCTACCGCTAGCCGAGATGTCAAAAGTCGAGCTGTCGTGCGTTGGGCAGTCGTAAATCGAGCTGTCGCAAGTCGAGGTGTCGTAAGTCAAGCTATCGAAGGTTGATGTGTCGTAAATCAAGCTGTCTTTAGTAGAGCTGTCGTAAGTCGAGTTGATGTATGCCGTACCTTTATTTCACACATGCACCATGTTACACATGTTTCTCAAGTTCCAATACTCAAATAGGTGTACATGGAATACGTGCAATCGCTGTATTCATGCATGCAAATTAATGTATGTTGCCAGGTAGCCGAAGCTTCCGCTATACCTACGTGGTGTCTTAAAACTTCCTGCGGCTTACTAGGGCTGGGGGAGAGTACAAATAATGTTGGTAGATTTGTTATTCTAATTCTTTTTATTTTGTTCGGGCAGCTGGCGTTATGCCTGCATTTTTCGAATTGTAACTACCAACGGGATTTTCCGTGCTCGACACTGGACACTGGAGTCCGATCTCACTACCCTGAGATCATGGGAATTTTTACCAGAAGATTTATGTGAACAAATCTCAGTCTCCATCGTGATTCGAACCCGCAACCTCATTAAATAAAACACATCCACATAGATGGATAACTGTTACTGGACACAAAACATATCCATATAGATCGACAACTGTTACTGGATACAAAAAACATCCATACAGATGGATAGATGTTACTAGATACAAAAAACATCCATATAGATGGACAACTGTTACTGATACAAAACACATACACATAGATGGATAACTGTTACTGGATACAAAATACATCTATATATATGGATAACTTTTACTGAATACAAAACACATCCATATAGATGGATAGCTGTTACTGGATACAAACCACATCCATATAGATGGACAGCTGTTACTGGATACAAAACACATCCATATAGATTGATAACTGTTACTGGATACAAAATACATCTATATAGATGGATAACTGTTTCTGGATACAAAATACATCCATTTAAATGGATAACTGTTACTGGAGACAAAACACAGTCATATAGATGGACAACTGTTACTGGATATAAAACACATCCACATAGATGAATAACTGTTACTGGATACAAAACACATCCTAATAGATTGACAACTGTTACTGGATACAAAACACATCCATATAGATGGACAGCTGTTACTAGATACAAAACACATCCATATAGATGGATAACTGTTACTGGATACAAAATACATCCATATAGATTGATAACGGTTACTGGATACGGAACACATCTATATAGATGGATAACTGTTTCTGGATGCAAAATACATCCATATAAATGGATAAATGTTACTGGAGACAAAACACACCCATATAGATGGACAGCTGTTTCTGTATACAAAACACATCCACATAGATGGATAACTGTTACTGGATACAAAACACATCCATATAGATGGACAACTGTTACTGGATACTTCTTCTTCTTCTTCTTCTTCGTACGCAGTCAGACAGTAACCATTATTTTTTCGAAAAAAGCGGCGGTCATCCTGAGGCTGTCGCCACTGCCATAGAGCTTTTCTTTCAGTTCCACTGGTGATGGCCACATCTGCTCTCTCTGATCCTCGTATGTCGGGCAGTTCTGCAGCAGATGTTCAGCGGTCATTTTACCAGTACCGCACGGGCATTCGTCGGTATCACCTATCTTCAATTTGTTGAATAGGTGGTACCTCAGTCTATTGTGGCCAGTGCGAAGTCTGAAGACAACGACCTGCTCTCTTCGGTTCAACTGGTAATAGGCATCGTTTTTGGTGTAACCAGTATGTTCGGTTTCCCATTTGGTCATGTATCTGGCTTTGATAAGCCGTTTTGACTCTTCGTACGTCATACTAGTATCTGTTTGTGGTAGTCTTGCACCTTCTTTTGCCAGTCTGTCTGCCTCCTCGTTGCCTTGGATGTTGCAGTGTGATGGGACCCACTGTACCACTACCCTTTTTGGTGCGGACTGCTGGCACAGTTTGCAGAGTGCTGCTCTTAAGTCATTAAGCTCAGTGTTTTTCAGGCGTTTTAGCGCTGTGACTACGGCGAGAGCATCTGTAAGCAGGACTATATGGCTTTCATTTTCATTGTGTGTCACCATTTCTTCCACTGCCGCCCTCAGTGCCTCTGCCTCCGCTCTGAAATTGCTTGTGTACTTACCAGTAGCGAATGACAGTGTTATTTGTCTTCCATTTGGTAGGTTCAGGAATGCTCCTGCCCCTCCGTTCTGTGTAGTGTTTGTTCCAGAACCGTCGGTGTATGCATGGGTCCAGTCCATGCGTGGGTAACTTTTCGATATGAAGCTTAGGGTAGTATCTCTCCTTTCTTTTTCCGTCTGGCAGTTTTTTGTTTCCAAGACCTGGTATATTTTCTACCACCTCTGGAAATATGTCCTGCCTCCAGGTAGGTTTTCGTACAGTAGTGATGGGTTTTGGTGTTGTTAGTGCGTTTATGGGATCTTCGTGCATCTTTGCTTTGGCTATTTCTGCAAAGTTTCTCCGCTTTAGTTTCCCATTTCCCAAATTGTTTAGTCTCTGGTGCATTGGATGGTCAGTCAGTCTTCGGAGTTTCTCTGACTGCAGCTGGGCTCTGCAGTCTCTTCTATCGGTCATGGATTGCAGTTTTGTAATCTTTTCGAGTTCTACAATTGGCGTTGACTTCATGCCTCCTGTTATAACTCTCATGGCTTGGTTTTGAAGTTTGCTAACTTTATCGAAGTTCGCCTTTGCTGCTGTTGTCCATGCCGCAATGCCATACTCGAGAACTGGTCTCACTCTTCCAGTGTACAGTTTCTTTAGTATGCCTTCGTCTGCTCCCCAGCTTGTGCCAGCAAGTTTCCTCATGATTGCCATTCTTTTTCTGGCTCTCATTCGGTTTCTCTCGATCTAACTTTTCCATGTCATGCGCCGATCAAATGTGACTCCCAGATAGGTTGGGTTGTCGTTTGGCTGCAGGAATTTGCCATTTAGACTTAATTTGGTATTTTGGGGTTTGATTGAGAGCGAGAATATTGTGCATGTGGTTTTCTCCTCGTTTATTTTGACCAGCCATGAGTTCGCCCACTCTTCCAGCGATGTTAGGGCCTGCGGCATTCGATTTCTTGCTATGGTGAGATTCTTTTCAGAGGTCCACATAGCAAGATCGTCTGCAAACATTGAGCTATGGACTCTCCTTGGTATATTCTCTGTAATGTCGTTTATATATACCAGGAAGAGTGTGGGCGACAGTACTCCCCCTTGGGGTACTCCCTGCTCGAGTGTCACCTTTTTGCTCATCTGCCCTTGTACTTGCACTCTGGCCGTTCTTTGTTTGAGGTAGTGGTTGATCCACTTGTACATTCTCCCACAAACTTCACTTCTCCTTAGCTTGACTCTAAGTCCGTCTTTCCAGACCTTGTCAAATGCCTTTTCCAGGTCCACCCAAACCGCTACTGTGTGTTTCTGTGCCTGGTAGGCATCTTCTATTTCCTGGGCTATGAGGATGACCTGGTCCTCAGTGGATCTGTGCTGTCTAAGGCCGGCTTGCTGTGGAATTATTATTCGTTTTTCTTCCAGATGCCACATCAGTCTGGTGTTTATCATACGTTCCATCAGCTTGCCGACACAGCTCAGTAGGCTGATGGGCCTGTATCCATTTGGATCTGTTTTGTCCTTTCCTGTTTTTGGTACTGGTACCAGTATTGCGTCTTTCCATGCCTGGGGTACAATTCCCCTTTTCCAGCTTTGGTTCAGGACCGATAGCAGTTTCCTCTTCGCTGTTTGGCCCAGCCCCATCAGCATTTCGTTTGTTATCCCGTCTTTTCCGGGAGATTTCCTTTTCTTAAATGTTCTCATAGCCTCTTCCATTTCGCTCATTGTTAATTTGGCCATCATGTGCTCTTCAGGTGCCGTATTTATGTTTTCGTGTCCCTTTAGCTCTTCGCTAATGTCTGTATGCTTATCTGCAGGGACCTCGATGTGGTTTGCTCTGGCATAGTGGTCGACAAAAGCGTTTGCGGCTTTCTTACCTGTGAGCAAGTTTTCGCCCTGCTTGATGGTAATTTGTTTGTTTGACGGGGTTTCGTCGTTCATGGCTCTGACTAGCTTCCATAGCTTGTTCCCGTCTTTGTCCAGGTTTAGGCTTTCCGTTTTGGTTTTCCAGCTTTCTCTTGCTGTTTGCTTGAGAGTGTTTTTGTATTTCGCCGTGGCGGCTTTGAGGGCGATGTTTGCCTCCATAGATTGTTCTCGCTCTGCCATGTTCCTAGCATTTGTTACTGCATCTTCCGCTTTCTGCAACTCATCATTCCAGTAGGGCTGATAGTTTTTCCTAGCTCCTCTTGTGATGGTTTCAGTGGCGGCTTGCATTATTGCCTTGCTTAGGCTTTCCACCATGGGCTTCATTCTGTTGTTTCGTGTGTTGATGGTTTCACACAGCCCATCTGTCAGGATTGCAAATCTGTCCCAGTCGGCTCGTTTGTAATTCCAACGTGGGAGCGGTTTTGTTTCCCGTGGGCCTACTTCCATATCGATGTCTAGCCTGATCGGCCTGTGGTCGCTACCTGCCAGTTGGTTTAGCACCTGGCGGCCTATTTTATGGTGTATGTCCTGTGTGGAGAAGGCCAAATCTGGAGTCGAGGTGGTAAGCCATGTTCTAGAATAGAAGCTAGGGCTATCCTCCGGCCTATTGATTAGGGAGAGATTTGCATCTATCTCCCAATCTTCCACTTCGTCACCTCTGCTGTCTGTGTCCGAGTATCCCCATCTCTCCGAGTGGCTGTTGAAATCTCCAACTACTATGCAGTTGGAGTCTCTGACCTCCATACTCGAGAGCGATAGGTCTCTATTTGGTGGTCCGTACAGATTGAAAATGCGGAGCTTCGTCTCTTGAGCCATTATGTCAACTCCTACAATTTCTGCTTGTCTGGTGTGACTGACAGGTACCGCGCTACTCGGTATGCAGTTTCTGGTCAGTATCAGGACCCCTCCTTTGTAGCCTTCTCTATCGAGACGGAAGGTCTGGTATCCTCTGATTGAGAATTTATGATTATTGTTGAGGTGCGTTACCTGGATACATGCCACGTCAATCTTACCTTCATGCAGGTGATGTGTTAGGGAAAGTTTTTTGTTAATGACTCCCTCCGCATTCCACTGTAGTAGTTTGAGGGTCTTGAGTTTTTGGTCAATAAAAGTTGCCCCATAGCCATGTGCCTTGACTCCACGACACATGGGTGGGTGACCACCAGTAGTCAAGGGTGGGCCCCTTCGAGGCGTGAGGCCCGGCACTATCGCTGCCTGGCGGGACTCCGCAGGATGAGCGCCATGCGTTTTTCTGATCGGTTGTACTGTCATCATGCTGCGATTTACGTTGCACTGTTTTGTTAGGCTTGCGGCCCCGTGCATAAGATTTCAACAGGCGTTTCTGTAGGGATGCCCTCCTTAGCCTTTGGCTGTCCCCAACCTATCTGCAAGGTAGCAGTTGTTTGTGATCAGAGTTGTCTCTCTTATGGAAGTTTGTTACTGGATACAAAATACATCCATATAGATGGAAAACTGTTACTAGATACAAAACACATCCATGTAGATGGACAACTGTTACTGGATACAAAACACATCCATATAGATGGACAACTGTTACTGGATACAAAACACATCCATATAGATGAACAACTGTTACTGGATACAAAACAGAAAACAAACATTTAATGTATTATAAAAACCACCTGCTTATTTATACAATTTTGGAAGATATGAATGCGCGAGAGGCAGAGAAGTTAATATACTGATTGTCTGACCAAGAGGGGGGGGGGGGGGGGGAAGGGGGGGGGGTTCAAAACATCGGTAATACATTTGTATTTTGTTGCTATTACTAGTAAATTGTAAACATTGTGTGCACACTCCTATTCGACTGAAAGTGTCAGCAGCCTTTATTCATCGGCTATTTAAAATGTGATTACAAAAAAGGGAACAAAAACATGGAATAATATACCGTTTAGACTTCATATTTTCAGAGCTCTATAATTTGGAGATAAGCGAAGAGAACCAGAGGTGGAAGGCATTGGGCCACATCCACATCAATATATTGTAAATACATTACCTAATTTAAAAAAAGAAATTTATTTACATTTAAAGAATGAACAACTTAAAATTGTTCCCCGAAAAATGTTCCTCGTATAAGCTTCCTGCAACATGTTCTGTACTTTGTAACCTGCGGGGCAATTTTGTTATTTTTGGTGTAGAGTTGTAAGTGCGTTCGTCTTTGTTTGCTTAATAAGGTGTGCTTTATCCTTATTTTGAAGCTGCTTTATACTGTGTTTATTCTTCTAATGATCCAGTGGATTCAACTTGGGCACTAATATTCTATGGAGTTACTTCCCATATAGGTAAGACCTTGGGGTTTTAAGAATCGGAACCTACTTCTTCACTTCGCCTCAAATTTCCAGTCTGCGTTCCGACCTTTTTGTTGTTGCTTTCTTCTTCTTCTTCTTCTTCTTCTTCTTCTTCTTCTACTTCTTCATTTTCTTCTGCTTTTTCTTCTTCTTCTGCTTCTTCTTTTTCTTCTTCTACTACATCTTCTTTCTTCTTCTTCTTCTTCTTCTCCTTCTACATTTTCTTCTGCTTTTTCTTCTTCTTCTGCTTCTTCTTTTTCTTCTTCTACTACATCTTCTTTCTTCTTCTTCTTCTCCTTCTTCTTCTTCTTCTTCTCCTTCCTATACTTTTCATTTTTGCTGTCTATTCTTCTTTTCCTTTTTATAAATTTTCTCCTTAATGGTTCTCTCGTTTCTCTTCTTTTCCTTCTTCTTTGTTTGCAGATTTTTACTTAATCGTTAAATACGTTGTTCCCCATTTTACATCTTGTCCGCGATATCTATATAAAGATGTGCTAGTAATATGTATATTTAAACTTGGACACTGTATCGCAGTAGTTATCAGAAATGTCTTCGCATCTGAGTGGTCCTGGGTGCGTTCCCCAGTTGAAGCGGAAATATTTTTTTCAGACCGCAACGGCGCCCGGGTCGACCCAGCCTTCAATGGGTACCGGTTCAGTCCAGGAAGTAAAAGCGGTGAGAGAGAGGAGATGACTACCGCCCTCAAATAACCGATCCTTTGAAATGTGAGACCTCTAGCAACTCACTCCCATACGGCAGTAATGCTATGGGTCACCTTTTAGACGGTCACAAAACCCAAATAAATTATGGTAAAATGTGGATATTATGTTTTATGACTTTTCTTTTGTCCGGTCTGGCTCTACCCGTGTTTCGTGTTTGTGAAAACATGTCTGTTTGCTTCTATTCTCTTCCTGATTTGTATTCAGCATTCCCAACCTTAAGTGGTTATTTTTCCAAGATAAGAGGATACTTTTGTAACATGGTGGTTTAGCTCACTTATTTTTCACAACTAATATACATGTTTCAATCCAAATTTAGCTGTAGGGTCATAAATTAGAACTAAAATTGTCAATTCAGAAGGTTCTTGTCGTTCAGCATCTGTAATTCGCAGAATGCCATCGAAGGTCAAGGATGATACGTTCACGGGATTAACAAGGATGATTACAATATGGCTGGAGTTTTACGATTCAACACTCAAATTAGAAGAAAAAGAAGGCCGAGAAAATTGTTTATTTTACTAGAACACATTTTCAAATGTATACTTCCGCTGTTGAAATTAACGGATGATCCAACGTCCGGCCTGGTGTATATGTATATGTCTCTTAGAGTCTTAAGTCCCACTTGCCACCAGGTAAAGCCGAATCGGCATAGACTATAAGGACAAATCTATTGAGTTGCAAATGTCCCCTTGAGTCCAATTACGGATGGAATTATTAGAAAATCCATCGTTCAATAATGTACTTTGACATGATCGATAATAGGATATTCCTTAGCCACGAGTAAAATGTCAGACTAACCTGTGTGGCAGTCCCTTACCGGAAAGTGACCAAATTCTCTAACACCAGATTTCAATAAGGAAGCTAATGAATGATGGACTAGTAGAAGGATCACACGAGACCCAGGTAAACATAGTTTATAATGTACTCGCTCGATGGTGTGGAGCTAACTTTGGAGTCTTGTTCAGGAAGAAGTGCTTGTTTAGCGATGCTCAAGACGTCATAGTTTTTAAAATATAACCAGTCGATGTATCAACAACAACAAAAGCGCGTCAAAAAAGATTGGCACAAGAGATGTCTTTGCTTTCCGCAATGCTTCGTTTGACTAAGTACACTTTTTGTGGCACTCCTAGAATTGTTTTAGATTGTTGTACTTTATTTACATATTGAGCTTAATTAAATGGAACTTTCTGGTTTGTTTTTGTTTTGTCAGGTCTTTGATAAAGCTTCTAGTTGGTTCAAGCATCGGTTGTTGTCTGTAATTGTTCGTTTACAGATTTGTATTTCGTTTGTCAATTTAGTTCAAGTGACATTTCCGCATCGACGGTCAGCTGATCATTTCAGTTGCAATCTCCGTATCAACGGTCAGCTGGTCAGTTCAGGTGACATCTCCACATCCATGTTGGCTGGTCAGTTCAGGAGCCGTCTCCAAATCCAAATGGTGGCTGTTCAGTTCAGTTTAGGGGCCGTTTCCACATCTATGTTGGCTGTTCAGTTCAGTTTAGGGGCCTTTTTCATATCCAAGGTCGGCTGGTCAGTTCAGGTGCCATCTCTACATCAACGATCGACTGCTCAGTTCAGTTTAGGGGCCGTTTTCACATCCAAGGTCAGTTCAGGTGATATCTCCGCACCGAAGAACGGCTGATCAGTTCGATGAAATCTCCATATTCAAGGTTTGATGGTCAATTCAGATGAAATGTCCATATAAAAGGGCGGCTGGTTAATTTAGTTCAGATGCAGTATCAACATACAACGTCGGTTGGTCAGTTCAGGTGATATCTCCAGACCGAAGAACGGCTGATCATTTGGATGAAATCTCCATATCCAAGGTCGGTTGGTCAGTTGAGGTGTCATCTCCGTATTAAAGGTCGACTGATCAGTTCGGGTGAAATCTCTACATCCAACATTAACTGGTCAGTTTAGGTGTCATCTTTACATCTTTGGTCGAAAGTAATCGGTCTTTAACGCCCTCTGCCTCATGTCCTTGATGGCACAAAATGCCTTACGTTTCCTTCCCCATCGCCTGATAGAAAAGTTTACCTCTGACATGTTTACCTCCTAACTTTCCTTCCAGTATAGTTTTCAGCTTGATGGTATATCTTCTTATTTGACCAAAATATCTTAAATGCCATCAATGCACTTTGGACTCCCAACGTCTCAAAGACTTCACGATCTATTTACTTACAATGAGATTTGTCATATTCGTCTATATGTCCACATTTCAAAAGCATCCATTTTCCTCTAGAATAATTTGTTCACTATCCATGTCTACAAGAAAGACACGTGTAAATAACGCATGCCACACAACATTTGTAGTTTGTCAGTGACTTGTCTTGTTAACAATACATGGTTTGTGTTTGTGAAAACATATTTGTTTGCTCCTATTCTCTTCCAGATTTCTATTGTGCATCTCCAATTTTCCATTATTATATTTCAAAGAATAGAGAAACTCTTGTCTGTCCCAGTATTTGATCGTCTTTATTTATCTGTAGAGTAGATGTTAAGCCTACTAATCATTATAGGTTTTGTTTTCTCAGTGTTGTCCAATCCATGAAGCTAATTGTTCTTCTTTACTTGAATCACGATGGCCTGTAGCTCATGTTCTTACTCAACCAGCAGGAATATGTCATATACAATTCTGGGATTATTTATTGACTGACGAGTCCTTGCATTTCCGTCATCTCTTGAAAAATATGTTCTTTGTAAATGTTAAACAGACAATGGAACTCTGCGCATCTTTTTACCTCGATATATGGTGGGTTAAGTCTGCAAATTTGTTTCCGGTAAAGGTTAATGAGTGTCTTTGCATCTTTTCATTCTGTTTTTAAGACATGCGATTAGTTTCTCAGGTTGCACTGTATCAACGGTATCATGTTTACCTAGAACGTATACATAAATGGTGTTCTGTTTTCTTTTATACATTGTTCTTATGTATTCTTCTATACATTGTTCTTATGTATTCTTCTATACATTGTTGTTCTGTATTCTTCTATACATTGTTCTTATGTATTCTTCTATACATTGTTCTTATGTATTCTTCTATACATTGTTCTTATGTATTCTTCTATACATTGTTCTTATGTATTCTTCTATACATTGTTGCTCTGTATTCTTCTATACATTGTTCTTATGTATTCTTCTATACATTGTTCTTATGTATTCTTCTATACATTGTTCTTATGTATTCTTCTATACATTGTTCTTATGTATTCTTCTATACATTGTTGTACTAGTATCCGTATCCTTGAATTTAATAATGAAAGGTAGTCTACCATGGCTTTAATTTGTCGAAGTGCTGTAAGTTGAGCTTCTGTAGGTCGAGATCTTGTAAATCGAGAATTTGTAAATTGAGCAACAGTAAATATTCTTCTTCTTCTCCTTTTCGCATTTTTTTTCTTCTTTTTCTTCTTCTTCTTCTTCTTCTTCTTTTTCTTCTTTTTCTTCTTCTTTTTTTCTTTTTCTTCTTCTTCTTTTTCTTCTTTTTCTTCTTCTTCTTCCTCTGCTTCTTCTTATTTATATGTGTCTTCTTGATCTTATCATCTTCTTATTCTTATGTATTCTTCTTGCCAATCTTCTAAATTTCATCCTTTACTACATCTTATGTTTCTATTAGTCTTTCTGGTCTTGTTCTTGGTTTGGTGTTTTTACATTATCGTAACACAAGTTCTAATCTGCGATATCAGTATAAAGATGTTCTAGTAGTACGAGTAATTAAGCTTGGACACTGTCACAAACCCAAATTAATGATTGTGAAATGTGGATGTTATGTTTATTTGATGTTCCTTTTGTCCATTTTGGCTTGACCCATGTTAGAGTTACATGGTTATTAGATCACTTGTTTTGTCCAGTCTGGCTCGACCAGTGTTAGAGTTACATGGTTATTAGATCACTTGTTTTGTCCAGTCTGGCTCGACCA
Organism: Ariolimax columbianus; assembly: GCA_036924085.1. Lineage (NCBI taxonomy): Eukaryota > Metazoa > Mollusca > Gastropoda > Stylommatophora > Arionidae > Ariolimax > Ariolimax columbianus. Next base: position 30,388,720 of record JAVGWX010000020.1, on the reverse strand, counting down.
GTGTTAGAGTTACATGGTTATTAGATCACTTGTTTTGTCCAGTCTGGCTCGACCAGTGTTAGAGTTACATGGTTGTTAGATCACTTGTTTTGTCCAGTCTGGCTCGACCAGTGTTAGAGTTACATGGTTGTTAGATCACTTGTTTTGTCCAGTCTGGCTCGACCAGTGTTAGAGTTACATGGTTGTTAGATCACTTGTTTTGTCCAGTCTGGCTCGACCAGTGTTAGAGTTACATGGTTGTTAGATCACTTGTTTTGTCCAGTCTGGCTCGGCCAGTGTTAGAGTTACATGGTTGTTAGATCACTTGTTTTATCCAACAGAGTAGGTAGATCACATGCTTTTCACAACTAAGGTGCATGTTTCAATCCTTTGTTGAACACTCTCCAGTCTACACAGAAAGGGGAAGGCAAGAATGTCACTTGTCACCGACCATCAGAAATACCTAAAACCTAGTCTAATTTAAAGAAATAGCTGAAAACTATTCTAGTGATGTTTCTAACACTTTATCCCTGACAGCAATACATCGTATTAACTGATCTAGATCATCGAGGGAATCATCTGCACCTGGGAATATGTTGTTGCGTGGCGCTTTGTACAGACACTTTGTCCTTTTGTTGAATGTTTGGTGTGGATTCCGTGCCGAAGTGACTATGCCGCCAGCCTCGTGATCAGATGGTGTGGGTTCGACTCCGGACTCCGACGTCTTTTTCACGTGTACTTGATGTGAAATCCCCTGCATCTCGTAGTCGCCCGCTAGTCGCCGTGTCCTTAACTCATCACTGGGGTCGGGCGGCTAGAGACGATAGGGTGATGATAAAAAGTAGCGCAGTTAATCCTTACTAAAAATAGGGCAAGCAAAATTAATGATGCCTTTATCGTCTACGATGGATTACGGCCTTTGCCTTGAATGTTTGGTGCCAGGTGGGCTTGATGTGAATGTACACACGAGTCTGGACGAAAGTTTATTTAATGACATTAAGGGAGGACTTATTATCGGAGGGTCATTAGTCGGAGACTCTGTGTGGCCGCTTCTTATGAACATAAAATCTGATTTAATGAACATAATGTGCACTTTAATGGTATATCTTCTCCTTCTACTTCTTCTTCTTCTTCTTCTTCTTCTTCTTCTTCTTCTTCTTCTTCTTCGTTCCATCTCAATCTCCCGCTAGCAGTATGTTGTCCGGAGAACGGAATGTGTTGTATCGCTAGTTTACAGGTTGATTGCGATATTTGCAAATTTCGGTCCGACACATCCGTTTTCATCAGAAAAGATGTATCTATAACTCTCAATAACCGGACAATCTTTCAACAACATTTTTAAAAAATATTTCTTTTTCTCCTGTTCTTAAGAACAACGAGAGAATACCCTACAAACAGTGACATTTAGAAGATCATGAATACAAATACTAGGATAATGGGATAACAGAAAGTCTTTACAATATCACATAAAAAAATATACATCAGCTTATAGCGTGATAGATTTACATCATCTTAAGGCGTGATAGACTTACGTCAGCTTAAGACGTGATAGACTTACATCAGATTAAAGCGTGACAGACTTGCATCAGATTAATGAGCGATAGACTTAAATCACGTTAAGGTGTCTTAAACCATGATCAGCTTAAGGCGTGACAGACTTGCATCAGCTTAAGACGTGATAGACTTACATTAGATTAAGGCGTGACAGACTTATATCACGTTAAGGTGTCTTAAACCTAGATCAGCTTAAGGCGTGACAGACTTACATCATATTAAGGCGTAATAGGTTTGCATCAGCTTAAGGCGTGATAGGCTTGCATCAGCTTAAATCGTGAGAGGCTTGCATCAGCTTAAGGTGTGATAGACTTTCATCAGCTTAATGAGCGATAGACTTACATCAGCTTAAGGCGTGAAGACTTGCATCAGCTTAAGGCGTGATAGACTTGCATCAGTTTAAGGCGGGATAGACTTACATCAGCTTAAGGCGTGATAGACTTGCATCAGTTTAATGCGTGACAGACTTGCATCAGCTTAAATTGTGACAAGTAAACATTTAATGAGATCTGGACTCTCCAAACTTGAACTTTTCCCACTCGTTCATAAGAATGGGGACAGTGAAGAGAAGTGGGTTCAAGGCTGAGTTGACTGGGAGAACGAGAACGACTGTCCAGGCATAGACATCCTTACTGATCTCGTGACCAGAGAGAGACAATAAGCCCATGAATCCCACAGGAAACCAGCAAAGGAAATTAGAGAGGGCAACCAGAGACAATTGCTTGGCTACGACGATATTATGTGCCCGACGTAAAGCGTTTTGGCTTGAGGCTTCCATGGGAATCCTGTTTTCTGATATTGATCTGAAAATGGCTGCTTGTCCGAAGGCAATGACAAGAAACAAGACAAAATTGAGGATTTTAAAAATACCGACTGAATACTCCAAACCGTCTACCCCATCATTTGTTAAAGGTAAGCCAATACATACAGAACTTGAAGAGAAAATGGACTCCTTTCCAAATATGGGCAACACGGGGATCACAGCAAGCATGAAGCCAACTCCCCAAGCCAAACCAGTTACAACAATTTTGGTAGTTTTGGAAAACTTTCTTTGGCCATAAGGAAATTTGAGAACCAAAAACCTGTCCATAGTGATAAGAAGTATAAAAAATGTGGACGTTTCACTGGAAAAAGTGGCCAGAAAACCCGAGGTTTTACAGACGTCGCTTGCTTTCCAGACTTTGTCGTAGAAAACGTACACGCCCCTGTAATAAAGATCAGCTCCAGCTATCATGAGTAAGTACAGACCCATTATCAGGTCAGATATACCCAGATTTAGCACAAACAGACCGTAGGCTTTCTCCAAAGTCGATCTATCCCAAATTAAGCGGTAAACAATAACGGTCAAGTTACCTAAAACAGCAACAGTCCCAACCACCCACAGAAGAATACGTTGAACCTCAACCCCTATCAGGTCATAACAAGATGAAATAGCATCTTCAGAGGCGTGGCAGAAATGTCCAGGTATGCCACTGCCCCTGACTTGAGGACAGCACATCCCAAAGTTGTCGGCGTATAAAGATGACCTGATTATGAGACCGTTAAACGTGTTTTCAAAGAACTGTACAATATGGACACCACGTAAATCGAGTGAATCAAGTGTGAAACCTGAAGGGAAAGTGTTTACGGGAAAAGTAGATATCTTTGTGTGGCTTAGATTGATATACTTTATACGCGCCATATCCTTGAAACAATTTTTATCGAAGTACGAGACCAGTATGAGACAAGTCTAATGTTTCAAGTAGTTTTAATGACATATTTCCAAAACTATCAAGAAGTTTGTTAAAAGATAGATTCAGTGATCGAAGATTATCCTCAAACCACATTACAGGGAAGTTATCTTTGTCTATGGACCGAATGAGGTTGTAACTTAAATCAATGCTGTATGCTCCTTTTGATGATGTTATGAATTCGGTACACTCATCAATGGTGCATTTTATGCTGCACTTTGAACATGTCAATTGGTAAAAGAATTCAAATCTATAATTAAATGACACACTTGATAGGTCTACTTCAGACAAATCGATGTACCGGTAACTGTTATTGCCAAAATCTGAAATGACTTCTTCAATAAATGAGTACTTATTCTCTACTGTGACAGTACCGGCTACACAACGTAATCCTTTGGGGCACGCTTCGTCACAGTTTAGTTCGTCATCTTTCTGTGGACAGTCTGCGTGTCCATCACAAACTACGTCGGGATGAAGACACACTTTACTGTTCCAACAGGCAAAATGTCCGATACAAGAGTGGTTCCCTGTATCTCTCTCCTCCTCTCCAGCCGGACAGTCACTCTTTCTATCCAGAACATAGTGTACAGGGATACAGTACGTGTCGGGACATTTGTAGTAACCCTCCTGGCAAGGGAAGCTCTCACAGTCCTGTAGATGAGACACATCTCTACATCCAAGGACTGCTCCGTGTCTATCCTTGAAGTAGACACATCTTGGAGCCCACATTAGAGATCCTTGTTTATTGTAACAAGAACTGGCCTTTGGTAACTTTCCAATAGTTTCATCCAGATGTCCTTCTGGGCCAGTACAGTCAATTGTCCCATCGTTGAATTGGGATTCTAAAATACACTCATCTCGGTTACAAATAATTGCACACGTCTCGTTTCAGTAGGTCTCATTTAACATGCCATATTCATCATTGACCGTGCTATTGTATGACTCACATGAACGACAGTCTACCTGTCCATCACGAAATACATTAGCCGGCAAACACGTTTCATCACAGCATCGTCTACCGCGGCATGTATTGCAGTCTTCTTCATCGCTTCCATCAACGCAGTCCTTGACCATATCACACTTTCCTAGACTAGTAATACATTGACCAGATCGACAAGTATCACAAGAGAACGATCCACAAAAACGCTCATCCCGCCTGTTGCTGCAATGGTTAACAGAGTCACACACGAAAGAGTAGGAGATCAATCTTACACGACCTGTGGGATCTCCACAATCAAATAACGGGAATTCCTCATTGTTATCTTTGAGAAACCTTATGAAACCTTCGTCGCTGACATACGTGGAGAATGATACGATGCTCCCTTCGAATTCTCTGAAGTCGCCTCTGTTTACCGCTTTGCTAAAGCTGTCATTGTCTGGATATACTACCATGGTGTTGTGATGCCTGACATAGAGGGCCAGCTCCTCCTCACACAAGCTCACTTTAGAATAGTTTCCACCACAGACAATGTCAGTCCAGCCATCCATGTTACTTGACTTGTAATTTTAAAGGGTTAACCTACTATTTCATCACTACTATTTGTGAAGCCAGGACTAGCTCTGGCTGTATCTTTAAAGATGTTTCTATAGATCCATTCCCCACAAGCTTTACTAAAGCCCACATTTGGCGAATTTTCTTCCCAGTGGTTGAGTTCAAGTGGACGATAGCTCCATGGATTTGTTAGTTCCCACTGAAATCGTTTCACGACACTCATTGAGTCGAGCGTCAAGCCTATATACACCATCGCGGAATACGAATCTTTGGGAGCATAAATGTATTTTTTATTTTCTAAAAGACGTACAAATAATTCTTGTTCCAAAAAATCAAATTCTTCTTTGCTTTCTACAGTGACCAATCTCGTGCCATATGTTTCACATCTTTCTAACGCGTCTGACCAGCTATGGGCTTTGGAACCTAACTCTAGCTTATAACACGATTTAAAATGATTGGTTCTCTTACGTTTAAGTGGAAACCAGCCAGGGAGACATTGATTACAAAGCGCAAGAGACACGATATTGCTGTTCCAGTTAATGTACCTGCCAACAACAAGTGTGTCTCCCAAAAGTAACAGCGCACTAACAGATAAAAATTCATAAACTATAACAAAAACTTTCACCTCAGAACGTTCTTCTTGTACAACATTGTTAATTCTCAGAATCCCATCAAAGGTCAAGTTTGGAAAATATACACGATTAACAACGATGATTGCCATATGGGTGGAGTGTGGCTTTCCAATACCCAGAGAAAAGTCAGAAAAAATGGTCGAAGCAATTTTTATATTATTTTTAATTTCCGTATGTACATTCTGGCTGTTGAAGTTTATGTGTGACAGAAAATCCAGCCTGCTGCATATGTCTGTTCCATCCAGTATTAAGTTACACCTAACACCAGACATGGCCGAGTAGTCATGGACTGTACTAACCAAAGCCCTTGTGGATAAAATGTCGTTATTCCAAATGGTGATGAAATCTTTGTACATGTCATTAATCCATAATACACTATCTTCAGGGTCGCGACCAGGACTTAACTTAGCCTTGACTAAGATGTCAAACTGACCTGTGTGACAGTCCTTTAGCGGGAAATTTCAAAATTCAAGGTCTTGCATTTCTGAAAGGAAAGTAATGCATAATGGGTTAGTGGGAGAATCACAAGAGGTCATTTAAACATAGTTTATAAAGAGGTCATTTAAACATAGTTTATAATGTATTTGCTCAGTGAACGGTCAGTGAACCATTGCTGACTTCAATTGTCAGGGTCAGTGAACCATTGCTGACTTCACGTGTCAGGGTCAGTGACCCATAGCTGACTTCAAGTGTCATGGTCAGTGACCCATAGCTAACTTCTAGTGTCAGGGTCAGCAACCCATAGCTGACTTCAAGTGTCAGGGTCAGCAACCCATAGCTGACTTCTAGTGGCAGAGTCAGCGAAACATTGCTGACTTTAAGTGTCAGGGTCAGTGACCCATAGCTGACTTCTAGTGGCAGAGTCAGCGAAACATTGCTGACTTTAAGTGTCAGGGTCAGTGACCCATAGCTGACTTCAAGTGTCACGGTTAGCGACCCATAGCTAACTTCTAGTGTCTGGGTCAGCAACCCATAGCTGACTTCAAGTGTCATGGTCAGTGACCCATAGCTGACTTCAAGTGCCAGGGTTAGCGACCCATACCTGACCTCTAGTGTCAGTGTTAGCGACCCACGGCTTACTTCTAGTGTCAGGGTTAGCGACCCACAGCTGACTTCTAGTGCCAGGGTCAGCAACCCATAGCTGACTTCATGTGTCAGGATCAGCAACCAATATCTGACTTCTAGTGTCAGAATCAGCGACCCATAATTGACTTCTAATGCCAGGGTTAGCGAACCATAGCTGACTTATAGTGTGAGCGTCAGCGACCAATAATTGACTTCTAGTATCAGGGTCAGCGACCCACAGCTGACTTCTAGTGTCAGGGCCAGTGACCCATAGCTGAATTCTAGTGTCAGGGCCAGTGACCTATAGCTGACTTATAGTGTCAGGGTCAGCGATCCATAGCTGACTTCGAATGTCAAGGTCAGCAAACCAGAGATGACTTCTAGTGTCAGGGTCAGCGAACCAGAGTTGACTTCTAGTGTCAGGGTCAGCGAACCAGAGCTGACTTCTAGTGTCAGGGTCAGCAACCCATAGCTGACTTCAAGTGTCAGGGTCAGTGAACCATTGCTGACTTCAAGTGTCATGGTCAGTGACCCATAGCTGACTTCAAGTGTCAGGGCCAGTGACCCATAGCTGACTTCAAGTGTCAGGGTCAGTGACCCATAGATGACTTCTAGTGTCAGAGTCAGCGAACCAGAGCTGACTTCTAGTGGCAGAGTCAGCGAACCAGAGCTGACTTCTAGTGTCAGGGTCAGCAACCCATAGCTGACTTCAAGTGTCAGGGTCAGTGAACCATTGCGGACTTCAAGTGTCATGGTCAGTGACCCATAGCTGACCACAGGTCTAAGGGTCAGTGACCCATAGCTGACTTTTAGTGTCAGGGTCAGCAACCCATAGCTGACTTATAGTGTCAGGTTCAGTGACCCATAGCTGACTTCTAGTGGCAGGGTCAGCGAACCATTGCGGACTTCTAGTGCCAGGGTCAGCAACCCATAGCTGACGTATAGTGTCAGGTTCAGTGACCGATAGCTGACTTCTAGTGGCAGAGTCAGCGAACCATTGCTGACTTTAAGTGTCAGGGTCAGTGACCCATAGTTGACTTCAAGTGTCATGGTCAGTGACTCATAGCTGACTTCAAGTGTCAGTGACCCATAGCTGACTTCAAGTGTCAGGGTCAGCAACCCATAGCTGACTTCTAGTGCCAGGGTTAGCGAACCATACCTGACCTCTGGTGTCAGGGTTAGCGACCCACGGCTTACTTCTAGTGTCAGGGTTAGCGACCCACAGCTGACTTCTAGTGCCAGGGTCAGCAACCCATAGCTGACTTCATGTGTCAGGATCAGTAACCAATATCTGACTTCTAGTGTCAGAATCAGCGACCCATAATTGACTTCTAATGCCAGGGTTAGCGAACCAAAGCTGACTTATAGTGTGAGCGTCAGCGACCAATAATTGACTTCTAGTATCAGGGTCAGCGACCCACAGCTGACTTCTAGTGTCAGGGCCAGTGACCCATAGCTGAATTCTAGTGTCAGGGCCAGTAACCCATAGCTGACTTATAGTGTCAGGGTCAGCGATCCATAGCTGACTTCGAATGTCCGGGTCAGCAAACCAGAGATGACTTCTAGTGTCAGGGTCAGCGAACCAGAGCTGACTTCTAGTGTCAGGGTCAGCGAACCAGAGCTGACTTCTAGTGTCAGGGTCAGCGAACCAGAGCTGACTTCTAGTGTCAGGGTCAGCGAACCAGAGCTGACTTATAGTGTCATGGTCAGCGACCCACAGTTTACTTCTAGTGCCAGGGTCAGCAACCCATAGCTAACTTCATGTGTCAGGTTCAGCAACCCATAGCTGACTTCTAGTATCAGAATCAGCGACCCATAATTGACTTCTAGTGTCAGGGTTAGCGAACCATAACTGACTTATAGTGTCAGGGTCAGCGATCCATAGCTGACTTCGAATGTCAGGGTCAGCGAACCAGAGTGACTTCTAGTGTCAGGGTCAGCGATCCAGAGCTGACTTCTAGTTTCAGGGTCAGCGAACCAGAGCTGACTTCTAGTTTCAGGGTCAGCGAACCAGAGCTGACTTCTAGTTTCAGGGTCAGCGAACCAGAGCTGACTTCTAGTTTCAGGGTCAGCGAACCAGAGCTGCCAAGACCTTACAGCTCCACCGGTGATTCTAGATAACAGGCTCCAATAAAGTAGACTGGCTAAAGAGAAGGGGTCAAAGAGGCAAGAATGACCCTGTAATCAAAAATGCTTGCTGAAGTTGGTTGTATCGGACCAAACGATGCACCTATTGCAGTCACGCTGTAAACTACGACACAAGGTATTCCGTTCTCAAGATAACATCCTGGTGGTTGGAAAACCCTTTTCAGGGCTTGGTAGCAAAAAAATAAGAAGAAGAAAAAGGAGAAGAAGAAAAAGAAGTAAGACAATCTTCAATAACGAATGCGTACACAATTCTGAGACAAGAAGGTTATTTTAGAAAGATAACCTAAACGCTGGAAGGATGAAACTACAAATTGGAACGGGGAATATTCGAACATTGAACGAGGAAGTAAACATTGATAGGTTAATTTCAAAGACTAGTGTTATGTAACTTGATATACTGGGTGTTACCAAAATATCTTCTCTATGGGGAATTACAGTTGAGGAAAAGGTCTCGGGGCCGGCCACTACTTCAATACAAGGATGTATGCAAGCGGGATATGAATGACGCAGGAATCGATTTGGAATCATGGGAACAGGACGTCATGGATCGTGTTACATGGAAGGGCATGATTAAGCGTGGAATGCAGACAAAGGAGATGCTGATAGACTAAAGTGTCAGAGTTTGAGAAGACACGCCACGCCATACGATGCCGCAAACGGTCCAGATTTTTCTTGCACACAATGTGGAAGATGATTTTCTGCCCGCATTGGTTTACGAATCACATTCGTTACCGTCATGGACTGTAGTTGCATACCTTTCCAAAGCACAATTACTATCGTCTGACAAGACGGAAAGAGCTAATGATGGATGATGATGCTGGGTGTGGCGAAGGGAAGACTTACAGACGCCGGATGCACTAGGAACCACCGAGCGGGTGTGGGGGAAGTGTGGGTGTGTCGTTTTCTATCGTGTCCAAGACGTGTTGTGAAAGTGTAGGTGTCATTTGTGTGTCAGAGGTGTAGTTTTCTATCAATAAACAAATTACGCACTGACAGTAGGCGATCAGATTTATTGTTGACTTCCACAAGATGTTTCTGTATAACATAAGTTTACTTTAATGCTGAAATATTCCTTAGGTGGCCCATTTGACATTTGATTACAGTTTGTTCGATAGGTGTTGTTGGAGAGCACTGCCTTTTAACGGAATCGGCACGATCCACTTAACTCAACTGTAAAATAAAACCTGACTTAAGGTTAGGGAAACAAATATTCATTGAAAGAACGAACTGCTTACACGTACTCACACAATATGTGGTTTAGAACAATAAACTCTAACACTTTATCGCTGACGACAGAGTCTATTTTTAGACTTACTTAACTGTGTATATCTCATATCCAAGTTTTTAGCTCTACGTGATTTTTGAATCACAAGATTATTGTAATGAGAATGCATGTCTGCAGCTGGATAAGGTTTTATCTTCGTGACATCATTTTTTAACCTGTTGATTATCTTCGTGACATCATTTTTTAACCTGTTGTTTATCTTCGTGACATCATTTTTTTACCTGTTGTTTATCTTCGTGACATCATTTTTTAACCTGTTGTATATCATCATAAAATCAATCTGACTATATCTGCTGGGCTTGATGAGGTGTATCGTGTTCTTGGAGATTGTTGAGGAAATCCGTTGTCATTAAGTAAGGGATTCTCTTCACAAAATATATATCAGCCTGTCTTCTCTGTTGTTTCTTGTTCCCAGTTCTTCTTTGCGTTCGGTTTCATACGCTCGTTTCATGCCCCCAGATGGGCCACCCTCATGAAGTGACACGTCAGTCGCAGGTCCTCAATGGAACCGCACAGTTTGTCTTGGATGTTTCTTTCCTCAGTGCAGGTCTCCTCACAGGAGCCTTGGTCCAGAGGACATGTTTGTAGGATGTGGTCTGGGGTCTTTCCCAGTTCAAATGTCCCTAATATGTTCTAATATTTGCTTGCATCTATTGTTTTAGTCAATATCTCCAATTGAACATTAATAGATTGTATTTATTTGATAGTCTGTCGCAGGTTCTCTTCTATTTTGTAAGTCCATATGGCTCATCGCTATCAGAATATTAGTAGATTGTATTGGTTTGATAGTATGTCCTAAGTTCGCTTCAATTTTGTTAGTCCATATCTCCCATTGGTATCAGAACATTAGTAGATTGTATTGGTTTGATAGTAATGCCTAAGTTCGCTTCTATTTTGTTAGTCCATATCTCCGATTGTTATCAGAACATTAATAGATTGTATTGGTTTGATAGTATGTCCTAAGTTCTCTTCTATTTATTCATTACTGTTTTCTTGAGTTCGCTAGAAATTGTTGAGCTCTCGCATCAATAGAACCATTCGATCGTTGTTTGAAAACAATTTTTACACATGTTGATTCCAATTTCCGGTTTATCATAATTCCAACGTATTGTTCAATTCTCATTCCTCCTGAATGTATTAATGTAAAGCGGTCTATCCTATTTTCCGTTTCACAATTGTTGTCGTCAATTGCCGTCCAATAACCATTGCACCGATAAACGTGAATTTGTGCCTGAGGCCTTTTATTTCCAATGTCTCAATGACTTTATAATTTACATTTAGTCAGGTAGTGCCATCTTTATAAGGCGGCTAGTTCCTTTGATCTTTGTTAGCAAATGATTTATTTTCTCCTTGCAAAAAATAATTGATCGTAAATTTTAAAATAAACGTGTTTGTCCTTAGATACAAACGTAACTCCAATGGGAAAGAGATTTTCTACATTAGGTAACGCACAATGTCCTATTCCATTTATTTCATGTGCTTAAGGAACTGTACTAAGTAACTGAACATTTCGTAGACAGAACGTGTGAAGATGTAGCAGCACATACTATAGAGAACATAGAAAGTACACACTTCAGATGGATTGGTCCAGGTTTATAAATAGTTACTGGAGCAAACCAATAAATGGTTATAATTCAGTGTTCAGATCCATCTTCTAAGTGAGTGGGGTGGCCCTGAAAAGGACCGTTTTGTCAAGGTGATGTATACTTCTATTTCTCGGAAAACAAATATGTAGACATTTCTCACTTAATCGGACGATTCCAACAAATTGTTGACCTTTCTCTGTTGAACGAACGACAGTCCTGCTTTTCTCTAGTAGCTCTTTTTCTCGTTCAAGACATTTCACACTTAGCCCAATAATCTATGTGTATATTTGAGAGGGCGGCATATGTTAGTTTTTTCATGTCCCATAGTTTGAAAGTTTTATTTGCAACTGTTACGTGTCCTTTAAGTTTTGCCCAAACGAGTTCAATTGGGTTTAAGTTGGAATGGTAAAGTCGCAATCTCAAAAATATATGATCAACTTGTCTATATGAAATATCATTTTCTTTCACGTTTGCTTGACAATGGAAAGTAATTTAGGTTTTAGATACGTTTCGTTAAATGTATGTGTTGTTTATTGAGCGACATTTTTTTTGTATCTTTTGTGCTGCATGATATCGGAATTTTCTCTTCTCGTGTCACTGCGCAGTGGTATGATGCATTGCCTATTATCAGACAAGAAGGTCTATCCAAGGACAGTTTGTTTCAATCCAATCTCTAAATATGTGACCATTCATCTCGGTATGGTAATCCTGATTGCCCTGATAAATTGAAGGAAACACAAGCTCTGCATTTTTAACTAGCTATTATGTCTGATACATGCATGTGTTATTATCAAGAGCTGTCCTTTGCCACTTAGTGTAAATCTTTTAATCGTTCCATCCACTGACTGCCATTCGTTTTCACCTGTATAGTGAAGATCTATCCAAATTTCTTTGACATACACAATATCATAACATTGTTAAAGCATTCCGTGTGCTTCACGTCAATACTTGCTTCCCTTGAATACTATATACGGCTTCTCACAAATGACTTTACTTCCCCTAGCAAACTTTCTGCAGGTAAAGTCTATGCCCCGGACAGTTATCCACAACGTAGATATCGATACATCAATGTTATTGAGTGTTCTCAGACGAGACTTCAGTTCCCTTAATGTAACTATTTAATTGGAATTGGAGAGTCTTCTTCCTCCTGCATTTTCTAAGGGTTTGCTTCCTGGGGTAACGACCGGGGTGATGTTTGAACGAACCCATCTCTTTCGGGTTGTGAGCCGTTTCACTTAACCACTAGGCTACGCCGCCCCCACTGTATGGCCATATGTTTGTAGATGTCTCTTTAAGTATTCCTCATTGCTCATCTATTCGGCCAAGCCTCTTTGTTCACAGTCTTCAGTAGTCAAAACTAGTATTTACCATTTTCTTTCTTCCTTGCGTACTAGTTTTGATGGAACACGGACTTCTATAGTCTTGGAACAATTGATTAAATGACCGCTTACTTAAACCCAAAGCGTGAATTGTTCTATTTTCAGGGTTTGAGATACTCTGATACAGTTTACAGCACATAGCTTATCTACAAACATATTGCTACATCTTCATTGCAATTGTTTGGAGTGTGTTTGACTTTCATACTCATTATTTTAATACGCATTTACACCATTGACAAACTGAACACATTGGAAGGCTCACTAGAACTTTGTTCACAATCAGTGCACTCTGGGCTGAAGCTGAAAAAATGCGTGGAAAATGTTATTTTTTTAAAATACTCACTGTAATGAAAGGGTAATCATTTCAAAAGGAGGGCTGGTTTTCATATTCCACAAAGAAAGAAAAATTGATACCATGTGTTTGTGAAGAGAGAAAAAAAAATATTCACTCTTGTGACATGGTGATCAATATTAAAACATTTGAATTATTTTGTTCAAAGGGAAGCTGAGATATTCAATTTTATACCGCAGCAAACATGAAACCCGCTAAAATACATCCGGCGTCTGTAAGTCATTCCTTTGTCGCACCCAATATATGATGCTGAATAGGGCTAGTCTATTCAATTAAATGATACAATCTTTCCTTCCCTTTGGTATCATTTACACATCTACCCGATGATTCTGGATAACAGGCTGTAACAGAGCAGCCTGGTTAATAAGGAGGGATCGACAGCCGGGCTAAGAAGGAGGGATCGACAGCCGGGCTAAGAAGGATGGATCGACAGCCGGGCTAAGAAGGAGGGATCGCCAGCCGGGCTAAGAAGGAGGGATCGACAGCCGGGCTAAGAAGGAGGGATCGACAGCCGGGCTAAGAAGGAGGGATCGACAGCCGGGCTAAGAAGGAGGGATCGACAGCCGGGCTAAGAAGGAGGGATCGACAGCCTGGCTAAGAAGGAGGGATCGACAGCCTGGCTAAGAATGAGGGATCGACAGCATGGCTAAGAAGGAGGGATCGACAGCCTGGCTAAGAAGGAGGGATCGACAGCCGGGCTAAGAAGGAGGGATCGAAGAGAAAAGAATAACCCTGCAGCCAAAAATTTTCCTTAACGCATTGAGCGTTGAGCACTCAAAGAGATGATGATCAACGCTTTAATATGGGTGTGTACACAGCTGGCACTCAGGAGTGCGTTGTGGTTGGATTCTGTTCAAGTGCTCGTTAAGTGGAACATTTTGGGTTATCAGTAGGAAAATGGTGCTCTCATCTTTCCTTGTGAGTTGATTTTTACTGTCATTTGAAATAGGGCTTGCAATATGCCTGTAGCATTTCGCTCTCAGGACAACATCCTGCTACCTGCAAAGCCCTTTTCAGGGAATACTACCGAGAGTTTGAGAACAATCGACGAAGAAGAAGATATATATGTGTGTGTGTGTGTGTGTGTAAAGTCAAGTCGTCCCGTAATCGGTGAGGTTGTTGGGGCACTCGTAAACATCACCACACAAACCAACGCCATCCCACCCCCCTCCTATGTCAGTGGCCGCTGCTTGTGCCTTTTTTTGTCGGAGAATGGTCCATTCTTTTGTGTTGTCCTCCGATCTCTTATTCGAGCGACCTTTTCGTCTCTCGCCTTGCACCTTTTCGTGCAGTATCGTATATGCAAGATCGTTTGAACTAGATTTATGACCATACAAAGTGAGCTGTCAAGAGGTTTTCAAATGGTCATATTGCTGTTTTAATCTTTTCTCGTATTTCATTATTTGGAACAGGTCGTTCTATGTGACATTTAAAAGTCTTCGGAAGCATCTCATCTATAATATCATGAGCTGTAAGTCAGCTGTAATTGTCCATTTTTCGCTAGCATAGAATAATATTGATATCACCAATCTGATTTTCGTGCATGTGTCTAACGATTTATTTTCTTGCCAGATTTTGTTAAGCGGTGCAATATATTAATATATACACACACACACAAAGGACAGTAATTAAGTAATATCAATTTTATTTAAACATTTTTTACCATAGTAGCAACTTGGAGGCGGGATAGGTAGGTCAGCCCTGATTTACTGACCCTGATGGACGCAGCCATCCATGAGTCGTTGACCGCTGTCAGGTCATAATTGCACCTAATCCCATTTGTGTTTTATAAAATATCACATCATTTACAAAGGTTGGACACTAAAAAATATGAGAGGTACTAAAATAACAACCATTGAAACTCACATAACTTACTCACCTGCAAATATTACAACCACCAAAACCAGGAACATTAAACTCAGAACCGACATTATAGAAGAAATATAATGACAGTATAAAAAGAGAGATAAAATCAACGAGTTACATTATTTCCTATCCTTGATTTAAAACGTTGCTATGTGAACTACACACTTGATTTAAACATTCTACGATACGAGCCTCATAAAACTGCTGGGCGTTGGTTGGGTCATAGCTTTATATAGTCGTTTTGTTTTGTGGTGTGTGTGTGGATCAGAACATAATACTTCTGACGAGAATTAACCTTGAAGACGGGATAATGGAAATTGTTTTTTGTTTATATATTACTGCAGGTAGTAAACTTGTGTTGCTTTACAATAGTTATGAACATGCGAGATGCCATGGAGACAATGAGTGACATGACATAACAAATATCACTGTGGTAGGATCAAACGACATTTTAAATGTATTATTCAATCTTTTTAATTTACGGCTGCAACTTTTGAAAGCAAACATTGTCGCCCTAAAATATGCAGCGATATGGAATGATGGAAAATGACTGTTCGGTAAGTCATCAGACCTGATAGTACCTGGCTGATTGCTTATTCATCAGGATGGATGGTAGATAATAGTTAGTTAGTTAATTAGTTAGTTAACCAGTTAGTTAGTTAGTTAGTCAGTAATTATTTAATTAATTAGTTAGTTAATTAGCTAGTTCGCTAATTAGTTAATTATTTAATTAGTTAGTTAGTTAATTAGATAAGGAAGATAACCGCAGTGGTGTTCCTATACTCAGGCTGGAGTAAATAAGGGGCAAGAAGAGAAGGTAGGATAATATTCAGTATCATAATATTTTTACAAATAAGTAACTGAACCCCCCCCCCCCCCCCCCCCCCCTTCAACCAAAAAATATGTTTTGAAATGTGATGTCATTAGCTGTTTTCATTCTGTGAAGACCCGTGTTCACCTTCAACAGCGCGCTCGGGATGTGAGGAAAGCGTCTGCATCCACCACGTAACGCACTTTTTCCGGGCGTACGTAAAAGTAAACATACGAATTGTGGGCATTAAACAACAAAACATATGTTGCTTTGGTAACTTTGATCATTTTAAATCAACGGAACGAGCTTCGAATAATATCTTGGCTTCGTGTAGACGTTTGAATAGACGTTTCAATCAAACAAATCAAAACCGTTTCATCTCCCAATGGATCACATATCTTCAAAATATGCACGCCAAGTCCTTCTGTCCTTAAGTGTTGTCTAAGTTGGTTGAGTGGAAAATGTTTAATTGACTGGTCCATATTTGTTGTTATTTGCGTTGCTTTAAGTTTATGAAGGAGGAGGTAGAAATCCCCATGCCAAACCATCTTTAATAGCCACTTACGACATATTTGTTAGGTAGGTTTCAGTATTACTATTCTCTGCTCGCTCATCTTTCGGGTCCCGGTAACTCCAGGGCGTGTTTAGACCTCTAGTTTCACGATGTGGCTGTGTGTTCGTTATATCGCATGCTTAAGCGAAATCTCAGGAGAGTTAAGCTTCGACCACGTGGAATTATGTTTGGACATGAATATTTTAGTGTGAGCTGTCAGTTGACAGTTTTCAGCGCTTGTCACAAGCGCTGACTGACAACAGTCAACTGAGTTTCGTATGTATTATTCAAACATTGTATTATCGACTGTCCTTCAGTAGAGTTGTTGTTCATGTCAACAACATAACACAGACAACATATCAATACATATCCTGGCTCCTCCCAGTCACGCCCAAATCCAAGTATTTTCCTCAGCAATCAACACTTTTTTTCCGTAGGGGTCTCACAGAACATATAATATGTCCACTATACGCTGCAGCTGCTAAGTGCAATCTTTAAAGGACGTTTATAGAGAGTTGTGCGTGGTGTTATAAACCTCAGTGTGAGACGAACTGCTGTAGAATGCAATACGTGCTTTTTCAGAAGTTTATCGAAATGGGAAACGTGCGAGTGTATGTGTGTATGCATGCGTGCGAGTGATTGTATGTATATATCTTTGTATGTATGTTTGTATATAAATGTATGTGTGTGTATGTGTGTACTCGTGTACGTGTGTGTGTGTGTATGTATAAGTGTGCATTTGTGGTTATGTGTGTATATATGTAGGTATGTGTGCATGTGTGTTTTAATATATATATATATATATATAGTCCGTTTCACAATGGTTGCCGCCATTTGCCGTCTAATATCTCAATAACCCTTGCACCTTCTTCTTCTTCTACATTCGTTCTCAATATCCCGCTACCAAGCCATGAACAGGGCTTTGCAAGTAACAGGATGTAGTCCGGAGAACGGACTCCAGCACCGATAAACTTTAATTTTTGCACATAGTCCTATATTTCTAATGTCCCAATGCCTGTATTAATTACATTTTGTCAGGTAGTGCCGTTTACTTAAAGCGGCTAGTTCCGTTGATCTTTGTAAGCAAAGAATTTATTTTGTCCCTGCAGAAAATAATTTACCCTAACTGCTCTTGGATTAAACTTGTCTGTGCGACGACGAAGAAGAAGAAGAAACTTGTCTGTGCAAAAAATCATTTCCTTGTGTGTTTGCTTGACAAGTGAAAGCAATTTATGTTGAATGTACGTTTCGTTAAATTCTTCTTCTTCGTACGCAGTCAGACAGTAACCATTATTTTTTCGAAAAAAGCGGCGGTCATCCTGAGGCTCTCGCCACTGCCATAGAGCTTGTCTTGCAGTTCCACTGGTAATGGCCACATCTGCTCTCTCTGATCCTCGTATGTCGGGCAGTTCTGCAGCAGATGTTCAGCGGTCATTTTACCAGTACCGCACGGGCATTCGTCGGTACACCCTATCTTCAATTTGTTGAATAGGTGGTACCTCAGTCTGTTGTGGCCAGTGCGAAGTCTTAAGACAACGACCTGCTCTCTTCGGTTCAACTGGTAATAGGCATCGTTTTTGGTGTAACCAGTATGTTCGGTTTCCCATTTGTTCATGTATCTGGCTTTGATAAGCCGTTTTGACTCTTCGTACGTCATACTGGTATCTGTTTGTGGTAGTCTTGCACCTTCTTTTGCCAGTCTGTCTGCCTCCTCGTTGCCTTGGATGTTGCAGTGTGACGGAACCCACTGTACCACTACCCTTTTTGGTGCGGACTGCTGGCACAGTTTGCAGAGTGCTGCTCTTAAGTCATTAAGCTCAGTGTTTTTCTGGCTTTTTAGCGCTGTGACTACGGCGAGAGCATCTGTCAGCAGGACTATATGGCTCTCATTTTCACTGTGTGTCACCATTTCTTCCACTGCCGCCCTCAGTGCTTCTGCCTCCGCTCTGAAATTGCTTGTGTACTTACCAGTAGCGAGTGACAGTGTTATTTGTATGCCATTTGGTAGGTTCAGGAATGCTCCTGCCCCTCCGTTCTGTGTAGTGTTTGTTACAGAACCGTCGGTGTATGCATGGGTCCAGTCCATGCTTGGGTAGCTTTTCGTTATGAAGCTTAGGGTAGTATCTCTCCTTTCTTTTTCAGTCTGGCAGTTTTTGTTTGCAATACCTGGTATATTTTCTACCACTTCTGGAAATATATCCTGCCTCCAGGTAGGTTTTCGTACAGTATTGATGGGTTTTGGTGTTGTTAGTGCGTTTATGGGATCTTCGTGCATCTTTGCTTTGGCTATTTCTGCAAAGTTTCTCCGCTTTAGTTTCCCATTTCATAATTGGTTTAGTCTCTGGTGCATTGGATGGTCAGTCAGTCTTCGGAGTTTCTCTGACTGCAGCTGGGCTCTGCAGTCTCTTCTATCGGTCATGGATTGCAGTTTTGTAATCTTTTCAAGTTCTACAATTGGCGTTGACTTCATGCCACCTGTTATAATTCTCATGGCTTGGTTTTGAAGTTTGTTAACTTTATCGAAGTTCGCCTTTGCTGCTGTTGTCCATGCCGCAATGCCATACTCGAGAACTGGTCTCACTCTTCCAGTATACAGTTTCTTAAGTATGCCTTCGTCTGCTCCCCAGCTTGTGCCAGCAAGTTTCCTCATGATTGCCATTCTTTCTCTGGCTTTCATTCGGTTTCTCTCAATCTGACTTTTCCATGTCATGCGCCGATCAAATGTGACTCCCAGATAGGTTGGGTTGTCGTTTGGCTGCAGGAATTTGCCATTTAGACTTAATTTGGTACTTTGGAGTTTTAATGAAAGCGAGAAATATTGTGCATGTGGTTTTCTCCTCGTTTATTTTGACCAGCCGTGAGTTCGCCCACTCTTCCAGCGATGTTAGGGCCGTCTGCATCCGATTTCTTGCTATGGTGAGATTCTTTTCAGAGGTCCACGTAGCCAGATCGTCTGCAAACATTGAGCTATGGACTCTTCTTGGTATATTCTCTGTGATATCGTTTATATATACCAGGAAGAGTGTGGGTGACAATACTCCCCCTTGGGGTACTCCCTGCTCGAGTGTCACCTTTTTGCTCATCTGCCCTTGTACTTGGACTCTGGCCGTTCTTTGTTTGAGGTAGTGGTTGATCCACTTGTACATCTTCCCACCGACATCACTTCTTCTTAGCTTGACTCTAAGTCCTTCCTTCCAGACTTTGTCAAATGCCTTTTCCAGATCCACCCAAACAGCTACTGTGTGTTTCTGTGCCTGGTAGGCATCTTCTATCTCCTGGGCTATGAGGATGACCTGGTCCTCAGTGGATCTGTGCTGTCTGAAGCCGGCTTGCTGTGGAATTAGTATTCGTTTTTCTTCCAGATGCCACATCAGTCTGGTGTTTATCATCCGTTCCATCAGCTTGCCGACACAGCTCAGTAGGCTGATGGGCCTGTATCCATTTGGATCTGTTTTATCCTTTCCTGTTTTTGGTACTGGTACCAGTATTGCGTCTTTCCATGCCTGGGGTACAATACCCCTTTTCCAGCTTTGGTTCAGGACTGATAGTAATTTCCTCTTCGCTGTTTGGCCCAGCCCCATCAGCATTTCGTTTGTGATCCCGTCTTTTCCGGGAGATTTCCTTTTCTTTAGTGTTCTCATAGCCTCTTCCATTTCGCGCATTGTTAGTTTGGCCATCATGTGCTCTTCAGGAGCCGTATTTATGTTTTCGTGTCCCTTTAGCTCTTCGCTAATGTCTGTATGCTTATCTGCAGGAACCTCGATGTGGTTTGCTCTGGCATAGTGATCGACAAAGGCGTTAGCGGCTTTCTTACCTGTGATCAAGTTCTCGCCCTGCTTGATAGTAATTTGTTTATTTGACGGGGTTTCGTCGTTCATGGCTCTGACTAGCTTCCATAGCTTGTTCCCGTCTTTGTCCAGGTTTAGACTTTCCGTTTTATTTTTCCAGCTTTCTCTTGCTGTTTGCCTGAGAGTGTGTTTGTACTTCGTCGCGGCGGCTTTGAGGGCGATGTTTGCCTCCATGGATTTTTCTCGCTCTGCCATGTTCCTAGCATTTGTTACTGCATCTTCCACTTTCTGCAACTCATCATTCCAGTAGGGCTTATAGTTTTTCCTAGCTCCTCTTGGGATGGTTTCAGTGGCGGCTTGCATTATTGCCTTGCTTAGGCTCTCTACCATGGGCTTCATTTTTGAGTGTCGTGTGTTGATGGTTTCACACAGCCCATCTGTCAGGATTGCAAATCTGTCCCAGTCGGCTCGTTTGTAATTCCAACGTGGGAGCGGTTTTGTTTCCTGTGGGCTTACTTCCATGTCAATGGTTAGTCTGATCGGCCTGTGGTCGCTACCTGCCAGTTGGTTTAGCACCTGGCGGTCTATTTTATGGTGTATGTCCTGTGTGGAGAAGGCCAAATCTGGAGTTAGGTGGTATGCCATGTTCTTGAATAGAAGCTAGGGCTATCCTCCGGCCTATTGATTAGGGAGAGATTTGCATCTATCTCCCAATCTTCCACTTCGTCACCTCTGCTGTCTGTGTCAGAGTATCCCCATCTCTCCGAGTGGCTGTTGAAATCTCCAACTACTATGCAGTTGGAGTCTCTGACCTCCATACTCGAGAGCGATAGGTCTCTATTTGGTGGTCCGTACAGATTGAAAATGCGGAGCTTCGTCTCTTGGGCCATTATGTCAACTCCTACAATTTCTGCTTGTCCGGTGTGATTGACAGATACCGCGCTACTCGGTATGCAGTTTCTGGTCAGTATCACGACCCCTCCTTTGTGGCCTTCTCTATCTAGACGGAAGGTCTGGTATCCTCTGATTGAGAATTTATGGTTATTGTCGAGGTGCGTTTCCTGGATACATGCCATGGTCAATCTTACCTTCATGCAGGTGGTGTGTTAGGGGTTTCGTTAAATTGAATGTGTTGTTTTGTGAACCACATCTTTGTTGCATCTTTTGTACTAGATGATGTCGGGATTTTGTCTTCTTGTGTCACTGCCTTGTGGTAGGATGCATTGACCATTATATAATTTAAAGGAAAAACACAAGTTCTGCATTCTTTACCAGTACAATATGCTTGCTACCTACATGTGCTATTATCAAGCGATGTTCTTTGCAACTTAATACTAATCTTTTAGTCGTTTCCTCCGCTGACTGCCATTCCTTTTCACTTTTATGGTGAGCATTTATCTATGTTTCATCCACATGCACACTATCATAACATTCTTTACGCATTTAGCCTACTCTGCGGAGGCCGAGGCTATAAAAATAGCAGTTGAGATTTTACACCAACAGCTTCACGGGCGAATTGTTGCTAATGGATTCTGGGATGTTAAGTTCTCCAAGTCGGTTTTGGAGGCGCTGTAGAAAATTCAATACAAAGAAAAGGAGCTATTCTTGGTGGAGCGGGTGATCAACAACATCATCACTGCCCACGGGATAAATGTCATCTTGCAATGGATCCTTGGAAATTGCGGGCTACTATGGAACGAGATGGCTGACAGATTGGCAAAAACAGATGCCTCAAAACAACAATTAGATGAACCCTGCAGAAACCACACAGTAACACGAATTATTAAGAATAATGACCGGGAAATCTGAATGAATAGGTGGGCGACGGGAACAACAGGTGGGCGACGAGAACAACAGGTTGGCGACGAGAACAACAGGTGGGCGACGAGAACAACAGGTGGGCGACGGGAACAACAGGTGGGCGACGAGAACAACAGGTGGGCGACGAGAACAACAGGTCGCAGAGTATTTAGCGAAATGTCACAGCCAACAAGTAACGATGGCATAAATAAACTACATAAAAGAGATCAAAGTCTCATCTTTCAGTCCACACAGGACATACGAGAGTCAATAGCCATGTAAACAGCATCAATTCCCAGCACCTGCCCTTGTGCAGACATTGCTCTCATCCTGATGATAAAGTTCGCCATATATTAGTTGAGTGCAAGACGCTTGCGAACATTAAAAAAAGATTCTTACAAGCACTGCCGACAATTGCCAACACACTGTACAGAGCATTGAAACAACTGAAGAAGGCATACATCTATATAAGAATGCCATTGGGCTGCACAAAGCAAGTTTGCTCAGCAGTTATGGGATAACAACATTACCAAGAGATATGGACATAAGACATTTTGAAGTCTGTTTATTACAGTATGTTAGATGACGACACCAGAACAGGTGAATCAGCAAATCATAGACGACAGATCTTTGATGTCGAACGAGTTTCGATCGAACAGGGGCGTAACGGAGGACTGGGCAGAAGTGTGGACAGTCAAAGAGCTGCAGGAACCATCAGTATCTACACAAGTAATCCTTTTCTGTGAGAAACAGATCTCCTATGGGTATGCCGAGATTGCAGTAACGTCGATTCTGAGAAACAGAAAAGAACAGATGCAAATTGTGTTTGTCCAGATCTTATTTGTAAATCTAAACTTGGATGTGTCCATATCTCAAGAGTAAATCTAAACTTGGTTTGTCCATATCTCATTTGTAAATCTGAACTCGATTTGTTCAGAATACATTTGTAAATCTAAACTCGCTTTATGCAGATCACATTTGTAAATGTAAACTTAGCTTGACTCATTCTCACTTATAGATCTGAACTTGGTCTGTCTAGAACTCATTTGTTTTTTTTTTAAACTTGGTTTGTCCAGAATTTATTTGTAATTCTAAACTTGGTTTGTTCAAGTATCATCTGTAAATCTGAACTTGGTTTGTGAAGATCTCATTTTAAATCTGAACTTAACTTGTCCAGAACTCATCTGTTAATCCAAACTTGGCTTGACCAGATCTCATTTGTTAATCAAAACTTGGCTTGACCAGAACTCTTTTGTTAATCAAAACTTGGCTTGACCAGAACTCATTTGTTAATCTAAATTTAGTTTGACCAGAACTCATTTGTTAATAAAAACTTGGCTTGACCAGAACTCATTTGTTAATCTAAACTTGGCATGACCAGATCTCATTTGTTAATCTAAACTTGGCTTGACCAGATCTCATTTGTTAATCTTAACTTGGCTTGACCAGATCTCATATGTAAATCTGAACTTCGTTTTCCAGATCTCATTTGTGAATCTAAACTTTATTTGCTCACGTTTCATCTGCGTATCGAATATTCTTTTTACCTTTAGATTCTCTTTGCACACATACACACACATATACATAAATACACACAGACACACATACTTGGAATACTTAGATTACCGATATTCAAACAAGCAGGTTCTGCCTGCTGCCAGGTGAGTTTAATGAGCATAGTCTGTAAATTGTCAGAGTCAATAAGCAAAGAAAACAGTGTAATGCATTTAAACAAGTTTAATCTAATCAGAAATATTCAGCATGGGTTTACTAGAGGGAGATCGTGCTTAATAAATCTATTAGAATTCATGGAGGAGGTTACTAAAATGACAGATAAAGGGGAGCCAGTGGATGTTATTAACCATGATTTTGTAAAGACCTTTGAGAGATTACCTCATCAAAGATTATTTATAAAGTTAAAATCACATAGAATAGGTGGGGATGTAGCCAAATGGAATGGAAATTGATTAACGGCAGGCAAATGCACTGTTAGATATGATAAAAAGAGATATTAAACATAGGAGCAAGGAAGTGATAGTCAAACTGTATAAATCATTACTTAGACCTAGATTGGAATACTGTGTACAGGCGTGTAATCATTTTTATAGAGGTGATACGCATGCTGGAAAGAATTAAAAAAGAACCACAAAGCTGATATGGGAATTCCAGAATTATAGTTATGAGGAACGACTCAGAAAAACCGGACTACAGTGTCTAGAAAAGAAAAGAATTACAGGTAACTTAAGACAGGTTTATAAGATGGTCAGAGGAACAAAAAATAAGACTATAACTTTTTTTTTTTTAATACAACCACCTACAAGAACAAGAGGGCACAGATACAATTTAACTAAAGAGATTAGATATTAGAGACATTTTTTTAGTCAGAGAGTGGTGAATGTTTGGAATGAATTGACACATGAGGTAGTGGAGGCAGGGATAATTATTGCATTTAAGAATAAAATTGGATGAGCATAGCTTTTAAAGCAAGGTAATGTAAATGAAACTGGTTGTATACAGCCTCTGCAGAGTCTTCTAAACTAGTATAAAGACGTTAAGTTAAGTGAGGAAGAAGAAGCCTATTCTTAGTAGTTTAGAAACATGTTCTGCGTTGTTAACTTCCGCGACTGACTAGACCAGTATAGAATAGAATAGTACATTGCATATTGCTTAGAAATATAATTACTTTTTAGAATGTAGCCCTAACAGCGGCTAACAACTCTCATGTATCGATTTTCACCTACCAAAGTTTTATTTTTACACAGGATCTCCGAAATTCTTGTCAATCTTCAATATGGCTAGATATTGGTCTCAACTCTTTGAAACCAAACTACGCATGAAAACGTTTGATTCGAAACTTATTATACTAGATGAGACTATACTAGCACGATATTTTATAAGATGATCAGAGGAATCGATAAATTAGACTATAACAAGTTTTTTTTAAATACAGCCACCTACAATAACACGAGGGCATAGCTACAAGCTGATTAAAGAGAGGTCCAGGTTAGATATTAGGAAATATTTTTTTAGTCAGAGAGTGGTGTCTGCTTGGAATGCATTGCCAGGGGAGGTAGTGGAGGCAGGGACAGTTAATGCGTTTAAGAATAAACTGGATGCGCATAGATTTTAGAGCAAGGTGATGTAAATGTAACTGGTTGTATACAGACTCTGCAGGGTCTTCTAAACCAGTATAAAGACGTTAAGTTAAGTTAAGTTAAGATATATAAGAATCAATTGAGTCTTTCATTTGTTGTTTTATTATCCTCAAAATAAACCAAACAATTTGGATTTACCAACAGAACAACAATAAAAACATTACACTTGATATAACATTGTGTAAGTAATAAAAAAACAAGATGTACAAAAGAGTTACAAATATACCCTGCTCAAACTTGTGAAATAGCTTCAACAATATATGACAACATATCTTCTTGTTGTTCTGACGTAGAACCACGTACACTTCTCACTCTTACAATATAATTTATTTCTGAATAATTATTACGAAGTCGAGTTGAAGGAAGTCGAGCTATTGTAATCTCTCATGTACAAACGATAAATTTACGGGTCGTGTGACCGGTTATTGTCTTTTGAATGACACTATAAGATGAATGATGTTTGCAATGCTTTCGTGAGAAAGTTTGGTTATTATTGTCACAAAAGATTATAATTCTAAATGTTCTTACTCCGTTTCGAAAAATACACAACATAAAAAACATCGGCCATCTTGGTATCATACCTACAAAACACTTGCTTATCTATAAAGTTACTGACGACCTGTAGGAGCGAGGGGTTAAGTGGTAAGGATACCAATCTTCCGACCAAGGTGAGACGGGCTTAACACATCCATAATAAGGTGTTTTTTTCATTATCAAGAGTAAAATGTTAACCTTGTCCGCACACTCCCCAGTGACGGGACTGATAAGAGGCCTTTATTCTTCACCCATTTAAAATGTGATATCATTTTAAAAAATGTAATAAGAATGTAATAAAATAACCTTTCTACTTTAACATTTTCTGAGCTTTATAAGTTGAGGGTAAGCGAAAGGAAACTGGTGTGGTTAGCGCTGGATCGCATCTACATCCACAAAGTGTACATACAATTACTTAATACAAAACATGTACAAATTACATTTACAATTACACATATATAACAGCTTAAAATATTTGTTAAATATACTCGTGTAATCTTCACATATCATGTTTAGTACTTTGTAAGCTCAGTGGCAGTTGTATTATATGTGGTGTGAATGCGTTAGTACGTTAGTTTTCATAATAACGTGTGCATCAGCTGTATTGTTACCCTATCTGCTTTGTATTGCGTTTTACTCCACATATCAAAGTCGATCCAACTTCTGTGCATTTTTGTTTCCATTTGAGTTACTTTCCATAGGGCAAGACATTCTTATTTCAAGTGCCCCAATCCGATTCTCTACTTTGACTTTAATTGACTGAGACGGCGTTCCGTCCTTGCTTTTCATCTTCTTTCTTCTCCTTCATCTTCTTTCTTCTCCTTCATCGTCTTCTTCTCATTCTACTTTTCCCTTTCTTTTTCTCTTCTTTTAAACAATTTTCTTCGTATTTTTCTTATTTTTGTTCTCTTCTATTTCTGCATCTTCTTTATCTTCCTCGTTTGCATTGTGCGATGTATTCTTCTGATAGCTTTCTCCTTTTTATTTTCTGCTCCTTCTTAGCTCTCAGTCGACCTGTACTTGTACAGTGGCAGATGTCCCTATGCAGGCCCATCTCTGGTATGAGCTGGATGTAGCCGGGAAAAGTATTTACTGTTTAGAGAGCTAGGCTCGAGCAGCTTATTACTCAGCTACGTTCGGACAAGTGCCGCGGAGGGTGGTTAACCGATGTGCGAATCCATCTTAATAGATTCAAACACTAGAGCAAAGTAAACCTGAAGCCTGCTTGGCGCCATCTATGCTGCAATAAACAAACCGCTTAACCATGGTCGGTGTTATACCATGTCACACAGTCAATCGCCTCTTACGACATGCTCTCTGTTGAGCAGTGGTGCTGTTCTTGTCTTTTGTCATACACAAAGACCTCGGCAGACCACTCAGTCTACTCCTTCTACTCATTCTTGTGTTTCTATTAGTCTCTTTCGTCTGGTTCCTTGTTTGCTGTGTTTTTGTTACCGTGCAATAAGTTTTTCACATGTTACATCAAGTCTGTGGTACAAGTTCATCAGCATGCTCGGGATGTAAGGAAAGCTGCAACAACCCACCACTTAACTTTATCAGGGCTCACATCAGCATGCTTGGGATGTAAGGAAAGCTACAACAACCCACCACTTAACTTTATCAGGGCTCACATCAGCATGCTCTGGATGTAAGGAAAGCTACAACAACCCACCACTTAACTTTATCAGGGCTCACATCAGCATGCTCTGGATGTAAGGAAAGCTACAACAACCCACCACTTAACTTTATCAGGGCTCACATCAGCATGCTCTGGGTGTAAGGAAAGCTACAACAACCCACCACTTAACTTTATCAGGGCTCACAAAAGAGTAAACTTACTCATTGCGAGAATTAAACAATAACAATAAAAACAACATCTAGTCTGCGTTTTGTGTAGACGTATGTGCGAGTAATACTAGTAGTTAAGCTCGGAGACTGTCACAAAACCCATATAAATGATGGAGGAATGTGGATATTATGTTCGTAGGACTTTTCTTTTATCCAGTGTAGCTCGACCCGTGTTAGAGTAATAGGGTAGTTAGATCACCATCTTTTTACAACTATGTGCTTGTTTCAACCCTTTGTTGAACACGCTCCAGTCTACACATGTGTAAATGGATACCGATTTATGGTCATGGGTGTGAAGGTTAAGTAATATGGAATGGTTCTTGTCACCGAACATCAGAAACAGCTGAGACCTAGTCCAATGATGTTTCTAACACTTCATTCCCGACAGCAGTAAAACCTATTAACTTTGATCTCAATAATCGAATTAAGAGTCTACACCAGAACGTACTTTGCAATCGTTCCTAAATTAAAACAGAAAGTATTGATTCTCTTTAAACTAAATGTATATTTCGCAAAATCATGCTTTTTTTGCAGACGTAAAAGTGATAGAATACCCTACAAACATTGGCATTGATAAGATAATTAACACAATAGCAAATAACACGATTATTGATGGAATTGGAGATCTTCTAGATGCAACATAGGCGTGATAGACTTACATCAGTTTAAGATGCGATAGACTTATATCAGCTTAAGGCGTGATAGACTTACACCAGCTTAAGACGTGACAGACATATCAGCTTCAGACATGATAGACTTACATCCGCTTAAGTCGTGATAGACTTACATCAGTTTAAGGCGTGGTAGACTTACATCAGCTTAAGGCGTGATAGACTAACATTAGCTCAAGGCGTAAAAGACTTAAATAACTTAAGGGCGTCATAGACTAACATCAGCTCAAGATGCGATAGACTTATATCAGCTTAAGGCGTGATAGACTTACATCAGCTTAAGGAGTGGTAGACTAACATCAGCTTAAGGCGTAATAGACGTAATTAAATTAAAGGCGTCATAGACTGACATCAGCTTACGATGTGATAGACTTACATCAGCTTAAGGCGTCATAGACTTACATCAGCTTAAGGAAGACCATAATCGTCTCTGACTCTCAATTCTTTCTTCGAAAGGTGCAGATAGGATAGTCGTTACATGAGTGGATAGTGGTCACAGAGGCCTCGAATCTTCGTAAACTTGCTCGGATCTGCTGTCCTGGCCATGATGTGTGTTCAGGAAATGAAAGAGTTGACATCCTGGCCTAAGGGACATCCCCGTTGGCGACATTGGTAAGAGACAAAGGTGACATTTTGAAGCTGATCAACGACCAATTTTTGGACAAAGACACTGCAGTCGATGATCCAGCAATGCATTGATTGCAAGATTTTGAAATTATAAGCGGGTCCAGCAGAGTCGATTCAAGAGTGTGTGCAGCCAGCGAACTACAAGAACCATTAGTATCAACACTCTCCCCGATTTGCTGAGAGAGACTGAGAACTATGGGTCGGTCCACAGTGTAATGTCGTCGCTGCTTAACAGAACACTGATTTTCTTAGTTATTTCAACAATTCCGGCCTCCGAGCACATGCATCCGCCATCTTTATTTAACTGTTTATTCAAGTGACGTTTGAGCGGTTCAGTGGTAAAAAACTTATTGGATCAAAGATACTGGTTTCGCTCATCTCTATCCAGTTGTAAGTGGGCACCTAACCATTAGGAAATACACGACTACGGGCAACGGAACTGGTGCCAACTTCAGAATGAAAAATGTGAGAACAGGTACAATGACGTTTCTAACACTTCGTCTTCATCAGGAGTGTCTGTTATTTGTAGGACGTTTCTAACACTTCGTCTTCATCAGGAGTGTCTGTTATCTGTATGACGTTTCTACCTTTTCTATACCCTTTACGTCAAGGACGATGCCCACAATGGGACGAAAATTAAGATACGGATTGCATTGGCAGAAAAGGACTTTAGAGAAAACTGTCAATAGCTAACCTCAAAGAATATCATGATAGAACTGAGGAAAAGAATAAACACTACTCACAAATGATCAATTGAACTGTATGGAGCTGAAACATGGACTAACTAAAAATGGGAAAAAACCTGTAAGCGATTGAAATGTGCAGATTTCGTAGAATATAAACAGTGAATTGGATAGAAAGAAGATTCAATGACAATGTCTTTACTGACATAGGCGCACAATAACATATATTGAAAATGATAAATTAAAGGAAGATTAAGTTGGCTGGGAGACATGGACGTCCTCTATAGAAGATATTAGAGGATAGCATATAGAGGAAAAGATAACGGAGCAACCAAGACTTACCTCTACATCTCAGGCATGCAGAGACATTATAGAGCGAATCTTTCCTGGCATAAAAAGAGCTGCAGAGTACAGCGTCAAATGGAGAGATGTGCTCGCCCAGGCAAGCTTACAACCAGTCTTAGGACTAATCAATTAGAGAATTCGGTTAAATGGAGAGACATGCTCAGACAACCTTACAACCAGTCTTAGGACTGATGAATTAGAGAATATGATTAAATGGAGAGACAGGCTCAGACAACCTTACAACCAGTCTTAAGACTGATCAACTAGAGAATAGGGTTAAATGATGAGACATGCTCAGGCAACTTTTCAACTAGTCTTAGGACTGATCAACTAGAGAATAGGGTTAAATGGAGAGACATGCTCAGGCAACTTTTCAACTAGTCTTAGGACTGATCAACTAGAGAATAGGGTTAAATGGAGAGACATGCTCAGACAACTTTTCAACTAGTCTTAGGACTGATCAACTAGAGAATAGGGTTAAATGGAGAGACATGCTCAGACAACTTTTCAACTAGTCTTAGGACTGATCAACTAGAGAATAGGGTTAAATGGAGAGACATGCTCAGACAACTTTTCAACTAGTCTTAGGACTGATCAACTAGAGAATAGGGTTAAATGGAGAGACATGCTCAGACAACTTTTCAACTAGTCTTAGGACTGATCAACTAGAGAATATGGTTAAATGGAGAGACATGCTCAGACAACTTTTCAACTAGTCTTAGGACTGATCAACTAGAGGATAGGGTAAAATGGAGAGACATGCTCAGACAACTTTTCAACTAGTCTTAGGACTGATCAACTAGAGAATAGGGTTAAATGGAGAGACATGCTCAGACAACTTTTCAACTAGTCTTAGGACTGATCAACTAGAGAATAGGGTTAAATGGAGAGACATGCTCAGACAACTTTTCAACTAGTCTTAGGACTGATCAACTAGAGAATAGGGTTAAATGGAGAGACATGCTCAGACAACTTTTCAACTAGTCTTAGGACTGATCAACTAGAGAATAGGGTTAAATGGAGAGACATGCTCAGACAACTTTTCAACTAGTCTTAGGACTGATCAACTAGAGAATAGGGTTAAATGGAGAGACATGCTCAGACAACTTTTCAACTAGTCTTAGGACTGATCAACTAGAGAATAGGGTTAAATGGAGAGACATGCTCAGACAACCTTACAAAAACAGCTGTCCATCGCAAGCGATGATAACAACAGATAAACATGTTGTGCTGCACCTGACCAGTGAGTCCGGAGGTGGCTGTATAGTCCAATTCTGGCTCGGAAAATCCTTCCACATACGAAGCATTTAATGTCAGAATTGAGCATGTGAGTGTCAGTTGTTTTGTCTTTTCGAAAAGTGCGTTTTTTTTCTTTGCTTCGGAGGTCTGGCGTTCCTCAGCAATAGAAGTGCTTCTGATGGTAGTTCTACGCCATGACTTGCGGTCCTGTGCGAGACATTGCCATGAGTTTGTACCGATGCTAAAGCATGTCAGAGATACTTTGAGGGAGTCTTTGAAACGTTTCTTTTGGCCACCGGCTTGACGCAGGCCATCTTTCAGCTCACAATGCATTAGTGGTTCGGGATGCGGTTGTGTGGCCGGCCCACCTGATCTTCTAGAACAGTGTGAGGATGCTCGGCATTTTTGCCTTCATGAGGATCTCGGTGTCTGGTACCCTATCCTGCAACTTTATTTTGAACAATCTACGGAGGCACCTTCTATGAAGTGGTTTATTTTCATAGCATGTCTGTTGTACACAGTCTGCATCTCACTGGCATACAGAAGAGTGGGAGCACTACAGCTTGATAGACTTGAGTTTTGAGCCTAAGACGCCTCCGATTCCAGACACAGTTGAGCAGCCTCCCAAAGGCAGCATTGACCTTGCAGATTCTGTTACTGACCTTGCAGTCAATAATAGTTTCCCTGGAAAGAGTGCTGCCAAGGTACTTGAAGCTGTCTACTGATTGGAGGAGCTCGTTCTTGACTCTGATATGTGGGTCGCGATATGTGTCACTCGATGCAGGCTGAAACATGACTTCCATTTTGTTGGTATTAATTGTCAAATCGAACACGTCGCAGGCTGTTGAGAACTTGCCCACGTATGTATGCATGTCTCTTTCGGTGCTGACAGCGAGGTCCATTACCTTGCTGTGAAACTTGCAGTCGCTTGTGATTGACGAGTTTTCCGTGAGTCTTGTATTTTATTTCCACTCCATTTTGGTTACAACCCTGATAGCTAACGCTGAGCATGGCAGCAAACATTATGCTGAAGAGGGTTGGGACTAGTACACAGCCCTGCTTGACGCCATTTGTCACAAGAAAGGCATCTTACGTTTCCCAATCACTCAGCACATGAGCATCCATACCTTCGTGGAATTATTTGATGATCTTGGTGAATCTGCTTGGACAGTCAAATTTCGCCTACGACCTTCCAAAGTCCATCTGTGTTGACGGTATCTAAAGCCTTGGTCAGGTCCACCAAAGTTATGTACAGCCTACGTTGGTGCTCTTGTAATTTTTCAGGAAGTTGCTGAGCTGCGAATATAATATCCACATTTCCGCGACCTGATCTGAAGCCACACTGGCTATCTGGAAAGAGATCATGTTCTAGGTGAGTGATCAATTTGTTGAAGAGACCTCGTGACAGTATCTTGCCAGCAGTCGATCAGTCTTAGGACTGGCCAACCAGAGAAAAGGATAAATGAAGAGACAAGCTCAGACAACCTTACAACCAGTCTTAGAACTGAACGACCAGAGAGTAAGGTCAAGTGGAGAGACTAGCTCAGACAACCTTACAACCAGTCTTAGAATTGATCGACCAGAGGGTAAGGTCAAGTGGAGACACTTGAACATACAGCCGTACATTCATATTAAAGATTGTCCATCTGGTAGAGGAGACTAACGTCTGTGCAGGCAAAACACATTGACCAAGACCACGACCTCGACTTCCTCATAGATCTCCCTGGAAACATGCTGCTCTTCTTGACAGGTAGGCTAGCGACCTGGGGGATTTACGTGATCCCACAGTAGTGAGCGACACGCAGGATCATTCAAACGGGGCATTTCTTGGGGTGTCTACGAGCCTCAATAGCTTATGGAGCCCTACATGATCCGCCCCAAATCCATGAATTACATGCATTCTTGTTTCCTTCATTGCTATTTGTCCTCCATCAATGTTACTCGTGGAGGACTAACAGAAGCATGGTATCGGATATTGCATCTCTGTCCCATTGTAATGATCTCCAAGATGACAGGGAATGTCAGACGTCTCCTTACTACAGATTAGCTTGGGTGACTGATTGAGGACTGACTTGATGACCCACTCAAATATATGTGCTTCGTCCCTCCCAGACCTGACGGTCCTGGGGTACAGACATACAGAACTGCCCCCCATTGAGGATACTCACAAGATTCGTCCATACCTTCCCCTTTGAGAGCACGATGCCTCTTAGGCAGAATAGTTTATACGAACTCCAACTGAGGAAGACGTGTGCTTTTGTCGAGGAGGCATTGGGCTGTCAAGAGCTACCAGCTCAGAGCTAAGGGTACTACATCATTATCGTCATGAGCCAATGCAGAGTTAGCCACATAGTATAAAACCACGTGTGTCAAGGAAAAAAAAAAGTCTTAGTAAGTAGCAAATCACAACTCACTAGGGGAAAAATAAGTAATGTGTAAGCTAAATCCTTTATTGTAAGCTTGAATATCAAGGTACATGATGTGATTGACAAGTTAATACTACATAAAGTCTCTAGTGGTAGAGAACTCCCATTTCACATCTAAGTTGACAAGTTAATACTACATAAAGTCTCTAGTGATAGAGAACTCCCATTTCCCATCCAAGTTGCGGGATTCAACTCCCGCTACCGCCGACACGCTCCAGTCGATCAAGCTGTGAAGAGGTCCATTTATGAACGGGCACCTGATAATACCGTTATGGAAAGGAAAAGCAGGGAGAAAGGAAACTGGCCACCCCACCTCATGCACCATATGGCTTAGAGCAGTAAATTATATAACACGTCCTCCTTTACGGCAATGTAGTAAATGAGATTTTATGTAGCGATAACGAGTGTAACGACGTGCAGTGTGAAGGGATGGAAAGAGTCATCGAGCTTTTGAGATGAAAACTGGAGTATGGCAGGTACGTCCCTTGCCTACCATTCTCTACCCAACTGTCACTGACTGTGATGGCAGGAAACGGACGAAACCCAAAGAAAAATATGATGGACTTTATTTTCTGCCCTGACAATCTAGAATACCCAAGAGCCACTTCATTATTTATACAATTATGTCAACACATTGAAGAAAACATGTAAAGACAGCTTGTTTATAGTCAGTCAAGAAGATGGACTGAATATGTATTTATATAAAAGACAGGAGTAATCGCAAGTAATAATTTGAATTCCAGTTTAAGACTAATTTTTAATGAAAAATTGGGGATCTGAAACACGCATACACTCCAGAAGCACATTAAAGATGGTAGAATGCAATGGTATTCACTAGGTGCGACATATTCTCATTTTGGTAGTGATGAATTCCTTCTATCATACACAGAGATTATTCTATTCTATAAAGATTAAACAACGCTGTTAATCGCTCACAGTGTGGTAGTGATGAATTCCTTCTGTCATACACAGAGAGATTATTATGTGCTATAAAGATTAAATCACACTGCTAGTCACTCGCAGTGTGGTAATGATGAATTCCTTCTGTCATACACGGAGAGATTATTGTATTCTAGAAGATTAAATCACACTCCTAGTCACTTACAGTGTGGCAGTGATATATTTCACCTCTGTGTCACACCTAGCTGTTCTTGTATTCCATAATGGTTACGCTACACTGCTAGTCGCTGACAGTATGTCTGTGATATGAAACTCGTAAACATTATTAATCGTTGGATGGTCTTCTTGAGTATTCTTTCTTCTCTCATTCATTCTAAACAAAAATCAATGTTGGTTCTCTTTACCTCCGGAAAGCAAACACAGTAAGTAACCTCTTCTGTCTTATCCTTTGTTCTCTGCTCTATTCAACAGCTTATTCTCTTTCTCTCATTGAAGCCCAGCAGTGGCATATCGGTAGAGCTCACATTACTATCGGTAGAGGAATCAGTGTGATCTCTTGTATCAAATTGACCCAGTTGTAAATTGCTACCAACTATACTGTCAGCGAATGAACTGTGGTGAGTAAGAGAGCTGGCCACCCTACCTCATAATAAGTCGATACCAAAGAAATGTGTTGTTCGTTAAGACATTTAATTTATACTAAGACATTTTTTTTTGTGTTGATGTTTTACGGGCAAACCTGCCACGAACGTTGGTCCAATATTTTCTGAAGCTGCAGGGTTGCAAGAGGTCACAATACTATGAGTGAGTGGTATGTAGCTTCATTATCATGTCAGCCTTTGCAGACCACCGCTTCCATCATAGGCCGTCTGAATGAAACTCGATCTCATTCCAAATGCCCAGCCTATTCCAGAGCCATGCCCAAACATTCCTTGACATCTTGGTTCCATTCTTGGTCTACCTTTGTCTCTCTAACCCAGCACCATACCTTCCAATGCCGTTCTCTTAAGCATTGACATTTTCTGTTCATTATGGAATTCACCAAGCAGTTCTTCCCTATGCCCAACTCTTGTCGAATGTCTGCATTCTTTTTTTTTAGTCGATGCTATTCTGAGGACCCTTCTACAACATTTCGACTTGATGAGCACGATTTTCTTTCTTAAGGTTTTGATAACTGTCCATATGTCATAACCGCATGCTGCCATGAGAGAAACACAAGTTCTCAAAATGTTCACAATTGGTTGGTTTGCTGGCATATTGCCATAGTGTCCTCAGGTTGTGTAGCCTCTGCATTGCAATTACCAATTTCCTTCTGATTTCCTTTGAGTAGTAGCCATTATTTTATTAATTCTGGAGCCCATATACTCGAAGTTGGTGACCTTTTGTTTTTCACACCCCAGAGTTTGAATTTATGTTGACTTCTTGTTTTGTCTATGTCATTATCTTTGTGTTGTTTATGTTTACATTTAGGTGTTCATCTTCGCTGCATCTGCTTACTGCTGCAATTAGAATATAACATATGTATAGATACTAGTACATGTTGTTGTTTAATGGGCACAATAAGTATATTTACTCTTTTATGTGCTTCTCGAAAATGGCGGTAACTTGCGTGTTGTAGTAGCATTCTTCACATCCCGAACGTACTGATGAAGATGGACAACGGTCCTCCAGGCGGTTGTGCTGAATTTTGTTTAATATGTGGGACGTTCAATACTAAGGGTATCACATCGATCCACATTTCGTCAGCCAGACCACTTTGGAAACGTTTCCAGGGAACGTTACATGGAAGAGAGATGGTGGGCTTACTCAGTACATTTGGCCTGACCTTTACGGAACGTCCTGGTTTGTATACTGTGTCTTTCCGGACTAGCCCCTAAATTCCCCAATAGTAGATATAAAGAAAACTACCTGGACCGATAACAACTTATTAATTCCCTTTTCAGGATCCGTCAAAATGTGAAAGAATAACAGGTCGCACTAGTAGAAGCAATGTCTTCTTCTTCACACCTTCTTTAATTCTGCACAAATTAATTGTATGAGCAGATCTATCTATCTATCTATCTATCTATCTATCTATCTATCTATCTATCTATCTATCTATCTATCTATCTATCTATCTATTTATCTATCTTTCTATCTATCTATCTATCTATCTATCTATCTATCTATCTATCTATCTATCTATCTCTCTCTATCTCTATCTCTATCTCTCTCTCTCTCTCTCTCTCTCTATCTATCTAGCTATCTATCTATCTATCTATCTATCTATCTATATATCTATCTATCTATCACACAATGCCTATCTCTATCTCTATCGCCTTATTCATTCTCTCTCCCTCTCTCTCTCTCTCCCTCTCTCTCTCCCTCTCTCCCTCTCTCTCTCCCTGTCTCTCTACTATCATCTCACTCCCATGTACTCTCAACAAACAGACTACCATCTAACACGTGATAAACATGAACTGTTGGGGTGATCAAGGACATTCCAATGTTCTCCGTCCACTGCTAGTTCAGGGACAACACAACAACACAGACGAGTAGAACTCACGAACATAAACATGGCCTGTCAAATGACCAACTGTAAGGGCTATCCACCCAACAAATAACTATTGATTATATTAGAAATTATGTCAAAGACAATATTGTAAGGATATCAACTTTGTTGACTTTCTGTTTATTTATTCTTTGATTTATCACATTAAACAAAGGAAGTTGCATAACACACATTGAGGTATGGGGTGATGTGTTAGAGACTTCACTGTAAGGGGTCTCAGGTGTTGTGGGCTGATGGTGACCAGCCCACTTTCTCGCTTTTTGTCGTACATATCACAAAGAGGTATATTTAGTCAATGATGTTGTAATGAAATACTAGAGGCTTTATTGTTCGGAGACAACAGATTTTATGAGATATAGTTCGTTTACTCTCTGTCAAGTCTTCTCTAATAACCAATAAAGTATCAATCTACACATGGAAACCACGAAACGAACTTTGCACCTTCTTATGTGAAGAATCTGCACTAACATTTCCTGTATGGACTCTACATACATGTTCTGTGGTGTATAATGTTGTAATAATGTTTTCTAATACCTTGTTATGCCTCTATGAGAACCAACCACAGTTGTATCTGCTACTTATCTTATTGAACAATTATTCCATTTTGACATTTAAAGATCTTATAAAGTATTTTCTAGTAAGCTTTGATGCTAGTTGTAGATACAAGAAGTTTAAATCGAGGTCTGCATTAGATATGATGTGCTTGAGATATCTTTTCCTAATCTACAAACATTGTGTAAATGTTGGACAAAGGAATATGGTTTTGGATATTTCAATTCCAATTATTATTTACCTTAACATGTTGAAAAACAAAGTGAGATAAGATATTAATTTTTGAATCGATAAAGGGTAGCAACCACATAAATTCAAAACATTTAAAGAAAACAAGAGTTATCTTTTCTTGGATATTGTAAAAAAGCCGCAAGAGAAAACCTGCCTTGCGCGTCTCCCCTCAGTCTAGGGGTAATTTAATACAGCCTAGAAAGCGTGATCTATGACCCTGCAGCAGATCCACATTGATGTACATATTGCGAGTATGCACGTAGGATGTAAGGTTTTAATTTTCCCCCCGACCAAATTTCTCTTTCTTGCTTTCGTCCTATTTACTTGACATATGTGGAGGAACCGCTCTGACCCCGATCTACCTGTGTAAGATCGCATCTTACACTGAGCTGAACCTTGAACCTACACGGAGGCGTCTAAGTCGCGGAACGGACTAGGTAAGAGGCTGCCGAACACAAACACTAGCTGTATTTTTTACTGTATGTGTTTGCCTCACTAGTTTCTACTGGCGGAGGCGCGCCTATTCCGCCCCAGACCGTAGTCAATTTGGACGATACTAAGAGGCATAAACCAGTGCTTGGATCCGTGTGTATATCTATTTGTACCTAGCCTGGTATTTCCGTGATGCTCCTCCCGTTGTTCCTCGTTTTTGATGATCCTCGTTGTCCTTCGTGTGTATTTTTTCCTGGGACCATTTTGGGAATGAATATATTTCTTTTCCTTCATACTTGATTCGTATTTCTTTATTTATTTCCTGATTTAAATATATATATCCCATTTTTAAAATTTTAAAAAAAATAAAACCTCCTCATACATTTTGAAGATAGCAGTGTAGTGAGGTGTACAACGAGAATGAATGAAGTGGAATGATTGGGAAATATGACAAACAATATACTGGATACATAAAAATTAAGAGTACAATATAAATTAATTGAAAAGGATTTTCCTTCTGTTGTGAGGTCCATCTGTGTTGACTTCCTTCCGTCTGGTCTTGGTGTATCAGGTTTTACGTGCTCTCATATGTTTTTCCATCGCAGCCATGTATTCCAACTTGTAAGCGATTTACTGATTTGTGTGCCACTTTGTAGATCCCTCGTTTCACCTGTGCCCTCTAGCTCTCGCATTTAATTAGGTGTTGAATGTGTGGTAGGCTCATGAATAGAAATCAAAACAAAAAAACAGCAAACAAAAAATATAGAAATGTAGATAATTGATTAAATAATTATAGATAAATAAGGTTGATGCAGTAGTATTATAATTATATTAAGTATAGGTATATATGGCGAGGATGCCCGTAGAAGGGTTATACATATATAAACCTATAAATACATACATAAGTGTAACTTAAAATGCCCACATACATCTATACTCATACTTACATATCTACACATGTACACACTGTAGCGTTAGTGAACTTGTCACAACCACTTGATACATAACAGATGGGCTAATTGTAGTGTGGGTCCGTTACATCATCAGTCGACGTATTACCCCACTGAATCCACAAGCGCCGACCACCGATCAACACGTGCAAGGCACGGGTGACACAGACACTGTGGCCAAGCTAGAGTAATCTACCGAGTTTATCGTCACATGGGTACTTTTCTCGCACGTTTGGCTCTGAGTAGATGGATAGACCTGGGGGGTCCTACTTTTGTTTGTTGTTGACCGATTGATCGTTAGAGTTAGCTTATATGCTGCAAACTGTGGAAGACGTGCCTCTTGTGGTTTCCATTATTTGTATTTCGTTTTCAAAATTAATATAATCATTTACATTAAATACAACTAATTGTTACAACTTGCCCCAAAGTAGTTTGTGTCATAAATGGAATTGGATCAATTCATAAAATTATAGGTAAAAATTTGCGTTGATGAAGTATTATACATTTTAGTAAATTGAGTATTTATTTAATAAGATCCTTTGATGTATAAAGGGAACCAAATGATATTAGCATTCATTGGCTTTCTTTGTTGTAAGGGATACATTGCCCTTGTAATGAGGTAAACATTTGCCACGTAACATTGTTCACGTCTAGGTCGTGTAACTGTTGTCTGGCTAATTGGATATCCTATACTGAGTGATGTGTAGGGTTAAAATATAAGGTATTTATAATATAGACGTGTGTTGTATATGGGTTTTTCGAGTATTGGATAATAACAAGACGTAAGCAAAGGTATGGGAACTTTTTTATACAGTACACACATTCTCTAACAAATCATCTATAAACTGTTAATCTCACTGTGCATCTCTAAACGCTACTACTGACCTTTTTCAAACACAAAGCGTCCACTACTATCATTATAATAACATCAGTCATTTGGAATCTTGCAGGTTTACTATTGGCTAGATAACTGTGGACACAGTCTGATATT
Organism: Ariolimax columbianus; assembly: GCA_036924085.1. NCBI lineage: Eukaryota > Metazoa > Mollusca > Gastropoda > Stylommatophora > Arionidae > Ariolimax > Ariolimax columbianus. Next base: position 30,348,565 of record JAVGWX010000020.1, on the reverse strand, counting down.
TGAAACACGTAATCATGAAGATGTATGTTACCCTAGTATGTTTTTGTTGTTTATATATAGTAAACATATAACTGTTTTATTACCTTAAGTTGGTAATTTTTGAATATAAACAAATATCTGACAATGAACACATTCTTACAGTCCAGGTATTGACAGAACACACATTACTGTCAAGTTGTACACATATGTTTTATTCAAGCAATGACATTAGTAACATACACCATATGGTAGGCCTGGTAGTGATACGGATCTAAGTACATTAGACATACATATGTAGATATTCATGTCGTAGTTGTGCGGGTATATGTGTGTGACCGTGTAAAACAATTCGCTATATCAGGAACGCCAACACTTTGCAATGCCACTGGTTGTTCCAAGGTACTTCAATATAAACCTCTACAAATTTACCAGAATACAATTATATTTAAACTACAAACCGTTACAAGTTCCGTACAAAAACAACATTTCTTGTGCGCACTTCAAATTATAAGACAAGCATTGAGATTGGATTTTTGTTAATTAAATCAGGGCTAATTTAAGTTGTATGTGCTGATCAAATGTTTGTGTGTCGGGCGAGGCTCAGTGGGAAATAAAGACAATAATTTCACTCACGTCTGCCACAGTGAGAGCGTGCAACTTCTAATAATGCGTCTAGCTTCTCATTTTAGATCAGTCGTCATAATCCTTGTTATACCTGCGGCCACTTTTATAACTTTTGTGAGGGTAAATTGTCCTTTCCGCCGAATTTTATTACTTTCTTGAGGATAAATTTACCTTCCTGCCCACTTTTATAACTTTTGTGAAGATAAATTGTCCTTACTGCCATCTTTTATAACTTTCGTGTGGGTAAATTGTCCATACCGCAAACTTTTATAACTTTTGTGAAGATAAATTGTCCTGACTGCCAACTTTTATAACTTTTGTGAGGGTAAATTGTCCTTACGGCCAACTTTTATAACTTTTGTGAGGGTAAATTGTCCTCCCCGCCCACTTTTATAATTGTCGTAAGGGTAAATTTTCGTTACCGCCAAAATTTATAACTTTAGTGAGTGTAAATTGTCCTATCCACACACTTTTATATACGACTTTAGTTAAGGTAAATTGTCCTTACCACCACCTTTTATAACTTACGTGAGGCTAAATTGTACTTCCCGCCCACTTTTATAATTTTTGTGAGGGTAAATTTTCCTTACCGCCCACTAACAATTTAATTGACAAAACGTTCAATAATCGTCCACTCTGTGTGTATTTTTGCCGTTTTTAAACATCCTGGCACATGTCGAGACGACTGGGACAGATTTGCAATGCTGACAGATTGACTGTGTAAAACTATCAACACACGAAAGAACAACATGAAACCCATGGTGGAAAGCCTAAGCAAAGCAATACTGCAAGCAGCCACCGAGACCATCCCAAGAGGGGCAAGGAAAAACTACAAGCCATATTGGAATCATGAACTGCAGAAATCTGAGGATGAAGTCTCAAATGCTAGGAACATGGCAGAGAGAGAGCAATCTATGGAAGCTAATATCGCCCTCAAGGCGATCATTGCGAAATACAAAAGAACACTGAACCAAATAACAAGAGACAGTTGGAAAAAAAAACAGAATGTCTCAATCTAGATAAAGAAGGGAAGAAACTATGAAATTTAGTCAGAGCCATGAATGACGAAATACCATCAAATAAACAAATTACCATCAAGTAGGGTGACAACATGCTTACCGGAAAAAAAGCAGCAAACGCCTTTATAGAACATTATGCCAGAGCAAACCACATCGATGACCCTACAGACAGGCATACAGACATTAGTGAAGAACAAAAGAACCACAACAACATCAATATGGCACCAGAAGAGCACATGATGGCAAAACTAACAATGAATGAAATGGATGAGGCCATGAGAACTTTACAGAAAACGAAATCGCCCGGAAAAGATGGGGTAACAAATGAAATGCTGATGGGGTTGGGCCAAACAGTCCTGAACCAAAGCTGGAAAAGGAAAATTTACCGCAGGCATGGAATGAAGCTGTACTTATATCAATACAAAACAAAGAAAAAGATAGAACAGATCCAAATGGATACAGGCCTATCAGTCTACTGAGCTGTGTAGGTAAACTGTTGGAGCGTATGATAAACACCAGACTGATGTAGCACCTGGAAGCAAAACACATACTAATTCCAAAGCAAGCAGGATTTAGACAACACAGATCCACTGAGGACCAGATCACTCTCATAGCCCAGGAAATAGAGGATGCTTACCAAGAGAAAAAGCATACAGTAGCGGTGTGGATGGATCTAGAGAAGGCATTTGACAAGGTGTGGAAAGAGGGACTTAAAATCAAGCTACGAAGAAGTGAAGTATCTGGAAAAATGTAGATGGATCAGCTACTACCTCAAAAACAGAACAGCCAGAGTCCAAGTACAAGGGCAGATGACCAAAAAGGTGACACTGGAGCAAGGAGTACCACAAGGGGGAGTACTGTCACCCACACTCTTTCTGGTGTATATAAACAACATCTTAGAGAATGTACCAAGAAAAGTCCACATTTCCATGTTTGCAGACGATCTGGCTATGTGGACCTCTGAAAAAAATCTGACAGTACCAAACAATCGGATGCAGCAGGCCCTAATATCGTTGGAGGAGTGGGCGAAATCATGGCTGGTCAAAATAAATGAAGAAAAAACATATACGATATTCTCGCTTTCAAATAAACCACAGAACACCAAAATAAGTCTTAACGGCAAATATCTGCGGCCAATCGACAACCCAAACTACCTGGGAGTCACATTTGATCGGCGCATGACATGGAAAAGTCAGATCGAGAGAAACCGAATGAGAGCCATACAAAGAATGGCAATCATGAGGAAACCTGCTAGCATAAGCTGGGGAGCAGACAAAAGAATACTTAAGAAACTGTACACCGGAAGAGTGAGACCAGTTCTCGAGTATGGCATTGAGACATAGCAACAGCAGCAAATGCAAACTTTGATAAAATTAGCAAACTTCAAAACCACACCATGAGAGTTAGGACAGGAGGTATGAAGTCAACGCCAATTGTAGAACTTGAAAGGATTACAAATCTGCAATCCATAACCGACAGAAGAGACTTCAGAGCCCAGCAGCAAGCAGAGAAACTAAGAGAACTGACAGACCATCCAATGCATCAGAGACTAAATAGATTTAGAGCTGGGAAACTAAAGCGGAGAAACTTTGCAGAAAAAGCCAAAGCAAAGATGAGCGAAGACCCTAAGAACACCATAACAACACCAAAGCCCATCCCTACTGTTCGCAAACCCACATGGAAGCAGCATATCTTTCCGGAGGTGGTAGAAAATATACCAGGTATTGGAAACAAGAACAGCCAGACGGAACAAGAAAGAAGAGACATAACCCTCAGGTACATAACGGAAAACTACCCTAGCATGGACTGGACCCATGCATACACCGACGTTTCTGTAATAAACACAATACATAATGGAGGGGAGGGGTATTCCTGAGCCTAACAAATGGTAGAAAAATAACACTGTCAGTGGCAACTGGAAAATTATCAACCAATTTCAGATCGGAGGCAGAGGCACTGAAGGCTGCAGTAAAAGCAATGCTGACAGGCGAAAGCAATGAAAGCCAAATAATTATGTTTACAGATGCCCTGGCTGTGATTACAGCACTAAAAAAAACAGAAAAATACTGAACTTAATGATTTTAGAGCAGTACTCTGTCAACTATGCCAGCAGTCTGCACCAAAAAGAGTAGGGGTACAGTGGGTTCCATCCCACTGTAACATCCAAGGCAACAAGAAGGCAGACAGACGGGCAAAAAAAGGTGCAAGACTACCACAGCCAGATTCTAGTGTGACCTACAAAGAGTCCAAAAGGTTTATTAGGGCCAGATACATGGCCAAACGGGAAACAGAACATCTGCTGCAAAATTGCCCGACATACGAGGACCAGAGAAAGCACATGTGGCCATTACCAGTGCCAACACTAGACAAGCTCTATGGCAGTGTCGACAGCCTCAGAATGACAGCTGCTTTCTTCGAACAAATTAAAGCTGACGTCTGACGGCGTAAGAAGAAGAAGAAGAAGTTTTCACTTTCATATTAAACATCATTATACAGACTTCTTTCCCATCTTCTAACCCACAGGAAAACAAATCGTTCACTTCGTTCTTAGATAAAATAAAAGACTTTCTTTCAAACACAGAAAACTGCTTCACATTAAGCTGTCTTTTGGTATATGTGAATGGTGTGTTGTGCAAATACATGAAATGTGTCGTCTTCTACCGTATGTTGGTTAGACATTGCAGTTGTTTTCTTAAAGCGAAAGATAAAATCGCCCAATGGTGGACAGTAGAGCTCTACTTCAGAGGATTCGTCTTAGTCCAATGAAACAACTTACCTAGAAGAGATACACCTGGCATGAAACAACTTACCTAGAAGAGATACACCTGACATGAAACAACTTACCTAGAGGAGATACACCTGGCATGAAACAACTTACCTAGAAGAGATACACCTGGCATGAAACAACTTACCTAGAGGAGATACACCTGGCATGAAACAACTTACCTAGAGGAGATACACCTGACATGAAACAACTTACCTAGAGGAGATTCACCTGGCATGAAACAACTTACCTAGAGGAGATACACCTGGGATGAAACAACGTCTACCTTGTAGGTAAACTAAGGACAGTTTGAGGTTAGGGAAGCAAAGAAATACGTGCTGAAGACGGATATATTTTGGCAACGCTATCGGTCTCAAAAAGACAAGACACATATATGACATTATTGGAGCCATTGAGTTGAGTGTGTATAGCATATAAAAATTATACAAACATGCTACACTAGAAGCATGCCGCTTTAAGCGAATAACTGTGATGTCTAACCAACATACGGTAGAAGACGATACATTTCATGTATTTGCACACCACACCATTCACATATATCAAAAGGCAGCTTAATGTGAAGCAGTTTTCTGTGTCTGAAAGAAAGTCCTATATTTGATCCAAGAACGAAGTGAATGATTTTGTTTTTCTGTGGATTAGAAGATGGCGAAGAAGTCTGTATAATGATGTTTAATATGAAATCGTCTATTTTTGTTGAAGATTTTCAGCCGTCAACCTACAAATGTTAGGATCAACGTACGATAATATCAGGCATGGATCTGACCTGAACCACTACATCTGATTCTACAATTAGGTTTACTATGAACAAAAGCTGATAACATCGTTTGACTTTCTTTGTCGCTCCACTTCTACGAAGGGGATGAATATATCTTCTTATCTTTTTCTTGGGACTTAGAATGTCTACATAATGAGTTAGTTAGCCCATGCCCACATCTCTTTATTTGTCTTTTCTGACGTGCTTGACAGGTAACAGTGTAGCTATTCGTTGTTCCCTATTCAGATCCTGGACGACATGAGCTGGGAGCATTGTAATACACAGATAAGTAGTGGTGAGTGGTATCAACTACAACCATTTTGGAAACATCAGAGTAAGTGTGAAACCAAAAGTCTTACAATGGTAGAAGGTTCCATCTGCATCCCTTGTTCTATTATTTGTCTGATCCATGACTTTCTTTTGTAATAAATGAGGAGGTCCCACACTCTTTCATGGTGGCCAGTCGTACTTTCTTCGTGTTCAACACGCCTCACGTGTGCTACAAACTTTGCCGTTTTGCCTCGAAAGACATTCCTTCCTATCAGACTTCCCACTTTACTCGCCAAATATTTATATCAGACTTCCCACCTTACTCGCCAAATATTTATATCAGACTTCCCACCTTACTCGCCAAATATTTATATCAGACTTCCCACCTTACTCGCCAAATATTTATATCAGACTTCCCACCTTACTCGCCAAATATTTCTATCAGACTTCCCACCTTACTCGCCAAATGTTTCTATCAGACTTCCCACCTTACTCGCCAAATATTTCTATCAGACTTCCCACCTTACTCGCCAAATCTTTCTATAAGACTTCCCACTTTACTCGCCATTCCTTTCTATTAGAGCTTCCCCATCAATCTCTGTTTCTTTCTAATAGTGTCCACTTTACTCACCGACCCTGTCTTCGTGTACTCGTGTTGAACATCTCCCTACCGTGGATGTCTCCTCTGTTCACTCATCCCTGCTGTGGATGTCTCCTCAGTTCACTCATCTCTGCTGTGGATGTCTCCTCTGATCACTCATCCCCACCGTTGATGTCTCCTCTGATCACTCATCCCTACCGTGGATGTCTCCTCTGTTCACTCATCCCTACCGTGGATGTCTCCTCTGATCACTCATCCCTACCGTGGATGTCTCCTCTGATCACTCATCCCTACCGTGGATGTCTCCTGTTCACTCATCCCTACCGTGGATGTCTCCTCTGTTCACTCATGTAGTTTAGCCAGTCAGTCAAGACTGGAGACCGGGATCATCATCATCAAATGCGGTTTCCGGACCGGATGTTGACAGTCATGGATCTCAAGCTGTCTCTGCTCCGTACCAGGTCGGTACACTCAGTCAGAACGTGTCCTGACCATATCTTGAGGCTTGTCAATCTGTACACTCAGTCAGACTGTCAATCTGTATACTCAGTCAGACTGTGTCCTGACCACATCTTGATACATGTCAATCTATAAACTCAGTCAGACTGTGTCCTGACCACATCTTGAGGCCTGTCAATCTATACACTCAGTCAGACTGTCAATCTGCACACTCAGTCAGACTGTGTCCTGACCACATCTTGATGCCTGTCATTCTGTACACTCTGTCAGACTGTCAATCTGTACACTCCGTCAGACTGTCAATCTGTACACTCAGTCAGACTGTCAATCTGTATACTCAGTCAGACTGTGTCCTGACCACATCTTGATGTCTGTCAATCTGTACACTCAGTCAGACTGTGTCCTGACCACATCTTGATGCCTGTCAATCTGTACACTCATTCGGACTGTGTCCTGACCACATCTTGATTTCAATCTGTACACTCAGTCAGACTGTGTCCTGACCACATCTTGATGCATGTCAATCTGTACACTCAGTCAGACCGTGTCCTGGCCACATCTTGATGTCTGTTCAATCTGTACACTCAGTAAGACTGTCCTGACCACATCTTGATGCCTGCCAATCTAAACACTCAGTCAGACTGTGTCCTGACCACATCTTGATGTCATCTGTACACTCAGTCAGACTGTGTCCTGACCATATTTTGATACCTGCCAATCTGTACACTCAGTCAGACTGTGTCCTGACCACATCTTGGTGTCAATCTGTACACTCAGTCAGACTGTGTCCTGACCACATCTTGGTGTCAATCTGTACACTCAGTCAGACTGTGTCCTGACCACATCTTGATGTCATCTGTACACTCAGTCAGACTGTGTCCTGACAACATCTTGATGCCTGTCAATCTGTACACTCAGTCAGACTGTCAATCTATATACTCAGTCAGACTGTGTCATGACCACATCTTGATGCCTGTCATTCTGTACACTCAGTCAGACTGTGTCCTGACCACATCTTGATGCCTGTCATTCTGTACACTCAGTCAGACTGTGTCCTGACCACATCTTGATGCCCGTCATTCTGTACACTCAGTCAGACTGTCAATCTGTACACTCAGTCAGACTGTCAATCTGTACACTCAGTCAGACTGTCATTCTGTACACTCAGTCAGACTGTGTCCTGACTACATCTTGATGCCTGTCATTCTGTACACTCAGTCAGACTGTGTCCTGACCACATCTTGATGCCCGTCATTCTGTACACTCAGTCAGACTGTCAATCTGTACACTCAGTCAGACTGTCAATCTGCATACTTAGTCAGACTGTGTCCTGCCCACATCTTGATGTCTGTCAATCTGTACACTCAGTCAGACTGTGTACTGACCACATCTTGATGCCTGTCAATCTGTACACTCAGTCAGACTGTGTCCTGACCACATCTTGACGTCAATCAGTACACTCAGTCAGACTGTGTCCTGACCACATCTTGATGTCAATCTGTACTCTCAGTCAGACTGTGTCCTGACCACATCTTGAGGCCTGTCAATCTGTACATATTCTGCCCTCTGGCCCTCCACTCTTCCCTCCAATCTTCAGCAGACTGTGATGTCTTGAGATGTCCAAAATATTTGGTTTTTCTGCTTTTTATTTCCTTTAAAAGCGTTTTGCCCTATGTGAGTTGTTTCAGGACCTCACTTTTTCTTTTTCTTTTTCTCCAAGAAACTCGCCCAAGTCTTCTGAAGACCCACATTTCAATGACGTCACTACTCTTCTCCATTTTCTTTTTCAGGGTTCAGGTTTCTATTCAGTACAATAACAATGAATGAACACAGCTGTTAATGATTCTGATTTTTAGTTTCTGAGATATCTGCTAGGACAAAAGAGCATTCCTCATGCTGTTAAAGGTATTCTTAACTATTGCAATTCTGTCTCCCTATCGCACGTGCAACCTCTGTTAATAGCTGATCAGTGTATAAATAACTTGACACGTGCCAGACTTTCTCCATGTATGTGGATGTCAGCTGATAGACTTTCTTTTCTTTTGGTGAATACTAAAACTTTAGTCTTTTTATGTTTCCCACATCGCAGACTCTTGCTGTCTATTGTATCAATTAGGTTCTCCAGATGTTCTAGATTCTCTGCTATCAACACTGTACCATCCACATATCTGATATTAATTGATACTTCGTCCTCAAATATTCAATCCAGGCATTTCTTCTAATTCTAAACAAAATGGGTGTGTATATATTAAACAGGCCAGGGGACATCACACACCCTTGTCGAACCTCTCATTTGTGTTGTATACATGGAGGCGCCTCATCTCAAGTTCCCGGGATAGGCGTGTCAAAACTGTGTTCACCAGTAGAGATCTTCTTGTGTGCTAGAAACGCTCAACAATTTCTCTCAGCAACAACGTAATGAATAAGGAAAAGACATATTCCTTTGTTCAAGCGGATGTGTCCAGCCATGACATGTCAAATATCGTGTACTAGTAGAGTCAAAATGATTGAAATGTGAAGGGCTCATTATATGCTTCTCGATATTATTGATGATAGAGGCTCCGTGAATGGCTTTCACTTTCTCTCTATCTCTCTCTCTCTCTCTCTCTCTCTCTCTGTGTGTGTGATAACACTTTGTGTTAGTCTACAACGTTAAATCGTACTTACACTTTACTGTGACATTTGATATGAATATATGGATTGCGTGGATGTGACAGATGTAAACTGAAAAGCTGTTTGCGATCGATATGTAATCCTAATGTATGTCTCACAAGTCTGCTGCTGTACACAGTCTGTCGTTGTGGCATTACTGACTGGCGGTGTGCATTTCAGCGAGGTAGACACGAGACTTTCATATCAAGGCTTAGACCACGTCAACCCCCACACGATGTTGAGCAGCCTAACAAAAGCAGCGCTCGACTGGAGATTCTGTTGTTGACCCCAATGAAAGGTAGTTTCCATGGAGAGAGTACTCCGTACAGGGCAGGTAAGTGAAGTCTACTAATTGGAGGCGCTTATTCTTGACTCTGATATATGGGTTACCATATCCGCCACTCAGGCAGACTGAAACATCTTCAATTACTTTTTTCTATTTATGGTGATACCGAACATGCCACATACTGTAGTCGACAACTTGTCCACATATGGCGGCATGTGCCTTTCAGTGCTGGCAGTGAGGGTACATCCATCAGCATACAGTAGGTTGACTGTAGTAGAGAACTTGTCCACATAGGGCGGCATGTGCCTTTCAGTGCTGGCAGTGAGGGTACAGCCATCAGCATACAGTAGGTTTAAGATGGTTGTGTCCTTGACCTTGGTTTGAGCCTGCAGGTTACTGTGATTGAAGAGTTGACCATCCGTTCTACATTTTATCAACACAACCCTGTGGGCTATCACTGAGCAATTGTTTGACGATCACTGTGAATCCGCTTAGGCAGCCACATTTCCTCATAGCCCTCAATCTATGTTGATCTTGTCAAAAGTCAAATTTCAAGTCTATGAAAGTCAAGTATAGACCACGATGTTGCTCTTAATATTTCTCCTAGAGTTGCCGAGCCGCTTATAGCATATCCATTTCTCCGTGACCCACTCTGCAACTCTGCTCTCTGCAACTAACTGATCGATCAATTGGGCGAGGAGAACTTGTACCAGTATCTGGCCGCCATCAGTTGATAGGAGGGAAATTCCTCCTTGGTTGTCACACAATTGACAGTTTCACTTTCGCTTGTATAAATAACCGATGGTAGTATCCTTCAGTTCTTGTGGGACAGAATCAGTGCTCCAGATTGTTATATATACTTATATATACACATGCTAGTTATGACGATCTCAGGGGTCAACCCAACCAACGTGTAATGGAAGGTCCTCGCCCTGAGGGCGTGTGTGAAAGTTGTGTAAGAGTGTGATTGTTGGACAGAGTAAAAGGAAACACTGTGAGGTAAGAAGCGGGAGGAAGAGAGATGTCTGGTGTTATTATATAACTCAGATAGTCTCTGTGTTAGTGACAGTTGTCTGCTTTGTAGATCTCAACCGACATCAGATCCACACCTGGAGCCCTCTCAGTTGATAGTAGACTGTGTGTAGGTGGAAGATGTATACTCCGCCCACCGCTGATAGTTGGCTCTCTTTGGCTAGTGTAACAGACCATCCCTGGTCAATATACTAATTTATATTATATAATAAACTCGATCTTTTCACTTTGATTATCGTTTCTATAGCCAACTTATCTCCATTGCGTTAATTATTTTCTCATAAACAACATGGGAAACACAAAAACATCTTTTTTTTGCAATATAAAAACATGCTTCTTTGTATATTTGCATAAACTAGTTATTATTCAATTACCAACTGAGGTATATATGACTAAACTTCCTTTTCATAATTTGTTTGTAATTAACTTGATGGTATCTCTGGATGTAATACCCAGCGCTATCTCAGGTCTTATTTTGTCCCAATCTTTCCTAACGATAGCGACTAATAAACACATTAATGTCTTGGGTCTTGTGGTCCTCGTCTCTGATAGTGGGAGTGTCCGCTGACAGATTGGCAGCATCCGTCCGTCTGTTCTCCACTGTGGAACCACAGATGTCTCACTTGTTTTGGAAATATACTGACTGAGGCTTTAGGCTACACCCCTCGCACTCCTGGGACATAATCCCTGGTGTCTCTCTTACACCTTAGTTTTATGATATGTGCAGCACAGCTGAGATGGGCTGGCCTTGTTGTACACATGTCAGATCGCCCACCAAAAGAGCTACTCTTTGGTGAACTGAAAAATGGCAAGCGGGGGGCAGCAAAAAAGGTACAAGGACATACTTAAGAAATCACTGATCCAGTGCGGTATTAACAATGATGACTGGGACAGAATCGCCACCAATCGCACATACTATTGCGAGGGTGTTTAGAGATATGGTGTAGCAAGAATAAATGAGACTATTCAGAGACGTGGTGTAGCAAGAATAAATTAGACTATTCAGAGATATGATGTAGCAAGAATAAACTAGACTATTCAGAGACGTGGTGTAGCAAGAATAAATTAGACTATTCAGAGACATGATGTAGCAAGAATAAAAGAGACTATTCAGAAACATGATGCAGCAAGAATAAAAGAGACTATTCAGAGACATGGTGTAGCAAGAATAAAAGAGACTATTCAGAGACATGATGTAGCAAGAATAAATGAGACTATTCAGAGACATGATGTAGCAAGAATAAATGAGACTATTCAGAGACATGATGTAGCAAGAATAAATGAGACTATTCAGAGACATGATGTAGCAAGAATAAATGAGACTATTCAGAGACATGATGTAGCAAGAATAAATGAGACTATTCAGAGACATGATGTAGCAAGAATAAATGAGACTATTCAGAAACGATCGCTTCGCAAGAAGGCTCACATCAACCCTACTTCAACCTTGGTACAATGGCGTGTCCTATTTTCGTCATGCGACAGGCAATTAAGGGCTCAGAGTGGTTTATTTAGACAAATTGGAACTCATGGGGACAGTGGATGTTGACAAAGTGGTCCTCGCCGTTTAAGATGGACGAACAACACAACAGTTTCTGTCAAGGGGCTCTGGTCGACCCTTCGGACTAATCTGACACGGACAGTGTTTAAGACAGTCAACAAGACAGCCCTTTAAGTGTCTTGGCTTACACCTTATGTACTTCTGCCATGAACAGTTTCTGTCAAGGGGCTCTGGTCGACCCCTCTGATTAATTTGGCACGGGCAGTGTTTAAGACAGTCCACGAGACAGTCATTTAAGTGTCTTGGCTTACACCTTATGTACTTCGTCCAATGGCGGCTGGTGTACACCCTTGAGCTTACTGCACTTCTGTGCTAATGTACGTTCTTGAACTTACTGCACTTCTGGGCTAGTGTACGCCCCTGAACTTACTGTACTTCTGGGCTAGTGTACGCCTCTGAACTTACTGCACTTCTAAGCTAGTGTACGCTCCTGAACTTACTGCACTTCTGGGCTAGTATACGCCCCTGACCTTACTGCACTTCTGGGCTAGTGTACGTCTCTGACCTTACTGCACGTCTGGGCTAGTGTACGCTCCTGAACTTACTGTACTTCTGGGCTAGTGTACGCCCCTGAACTAACTGTACTTCTGGGCTAGTGTACGCTCCTGAATTTACTGCACCCAGTCAGTATTTGTTTGGCAAGACCGATAATGCTACTACTTAGAGTTTATACTGTGATCTCAAGTCTTCGGATTGCTGTTCCTGTCCGTTCTCTCTCTCGCTATGGGATCAGTTTTCTGTCATTTCCAGCAAGCCAGAGCAATGCCTATGGAATCCACAGATTTATATGTTGTCCCAAACACTCACGTTTACTGGGGTATGTCTACCATCCTTTATATCAGGCAATATTGTACCATACCTATGAAATCCCCAGTCGGACCTCCTGGCCAGGTATCTCTGAAATGACTTGTACTTCAGATTTTATTACCCATTGAGCCTGAAAGAGGGTTCATCAGCCTTGTCCGTTGAGAACACAGGGGAGAGAAGAAGCCGTGCTCATCATGGAGACGTTGCGGGCCTCCCTCGTGACACCTGATTGAAACAGATCGTGCTCTCCCCAACAAAAGTGTAGGGCTTCCGGGACTCGGTAATCAGACGTTATGACGGACACGGTCCTTCGACGCGACGGCCCTGGTTGCCCAAGTGTGCTATTCTTGTTGTTTATTGCCCACAATGAGTAAGTTTACTTTTTTGTGCGCCATGAAAAGGGCGTTAAGTGTCGGGTTGTAGCTGCTTTCCTCACATCCCGAGTTTGCAGATGAAGGTGGACTACTGTCCTCCAGGCCGATGTGCTAAGCTAGGCTTCATCTGCAATGACGCTCACTACTTCGGGGAACACGTCGATCCACATCTCATCAACCAGACTGCCTTGAAAGCAGAATGTTTCCGTGAAACGCAACAGTGAATTGTGGTGTTGATCAGCATATTGTGTCTGACCCTATCGCTCCGTTCTGGTCAGCATCTTGTGCCTCCAGGCTAGTGTCTCAGTTGCGCTAAGTGTATTATTAAACACATCAATAAATCTAACTTAAACTGTTCATTATACATCCCATCTGGGGTTTTGGTTGGGATTTGTTAGTTGTTTTCCAATCGTTCTTTTGCTGGTACCGGCGCAAGGCCATTACCTATATGATTTAGTATATCTGGTTGGGTTTTTTTCCTTCCAAAAAAACGAAACAAAGCAACAGTTAGCATGGAATTGATCCTGAATACAGTAAGAAGACACATGCAGACACTAGAATGGACAGACCTAGAAGAAAATACCTAGAATTTATTTAGCTTGAAGTTCTTAAGCATTTTTAATGTTTTATCTTGAAAATATTTTTAAAATTTGAAGAGCCAACACCGACTCCTACATTTTGCCTGACCATGCACGCACTTCCTGTTCGTACAAAAGGCGGCAACATTTGGTATACGAAGACTGTAAGAACGAGAAAAACAAATGTATCTACGATGGGAAGGGATTTAGTCACCAGGGAACGAGTTAAAGGATGGTTGCACATTTGGGGTAAGGTTGTAATTAAATTTGAGTAGGTTAGGACAGTAAAAACCATGACAACTTGGGGGAGAGTTTCACGATTTGTGGGTGAACTGAATGCCATCTGACAGCAGACTATCAACCTCGACATCACCTGAGAAATCGATAACATTTGTTTAGCAGCTCTGGTACTGGTAGCCTTGTCGTGGAGGACTACTGGTGTGAAATGCGAGAAAATCGTTGCAGAATATGTTATTTTGGTTGTTGTTATAGATCCATCGGCCCAAGTATTCTTATCATTCTTATTCTACTAGTACAGTAAAAGTATTTGCTAAATGTTGTAACATTAACTGTAACATTATGGAGAGATGCCTTTTTATTCTGCTGATGGTCAGCAAGTTAGTTCCTTGTAGATTGCTCTATTGTACCAGTGATGTCCAGGAAGACATAATATGATGTCTGCAAACTTCTAAGCATATCATTAAAGGGGACTAAAAATGGATATTCATGCAGCTAGCCAGGTCATCAGACGAATTTTATCAGAGTATACTGGTGGGGGAGGGGGAGTAGAGAGGTGACTAACTAACGAGTAACGTCTAGTCAGGCAAAACATGCAGATTGAAAAATGTTAGTCAGGGTCACACGAAATATACTGATCAAGATGCCCAAATCACTTCCACGCAGTTCTCCCTGTAAACAGGCTGTTTCATTGTAGTCTGGCTAATTAGGTAAGCAATCAATGTGATGCTACAGCAGAATAACAAGCAGATGAAGCCAAGCATAGCACTACCACCTGAAGGAACCTAGTCCACCCCCATCAGCACGCTCAGGATGTGGGGAAAGCTACTACAACCCACCACCTAATGTGACATGTCTTTTCCCAGGTTCACAAAAGAGTAAAGTTACTCGTTGTAGGCATTCAGCAACAACAACAGGAGGTACAAAGATTATTTCCAGTCAATTTCCCTTGTTCATTAGCCATTCTGTTTTCATCCACTTATGTTTTATGCTATGAAATGTAGGCTGAAAGACCAAACAGCCTGAAAAATAAGAGAAAAGTGGAATGGACCAATCTGTTGTTTTCTGCATTTGATCCTTTATTCTCCTATACTCTCTCCAAGATAAATATGTTTTTAAATCAAAGAGAAGGTGGCACATTTGATTTGAACATCTTTGTTTATACTACAAATCAGATAATGATAAAGAATTCGTACTGGAACATCCTTTTATATTGAAATGTGGATCAGATCATCAGAAGCCATAATTATTAGTAAAAAGTGAAGAAGAAAAAAGGCAACTTTGGCTTTGTACTTACTTTACAACAAGAGCTTTCCTGGCATTTTTTGGTGAAATAATTTGAATCAGACCACTTTCTCCCAAGAAGAGTACAAAATTGATGATGAGCTTGAAATGGTTGTAATCAGACCACTTTCTCCCAAGAAGAGTACAAAATTGATGATGAGCTTGAAATGGTTGTAATCAGATCACTTTCTCCCAAGAAGAGTACAAAATTGATGATGAGCTTGAAAAGGTTGTGCTATTTCACAGCTTTACTTTTGAATGAGATTTCCAAGATGGTGTCACGTCTGTACTAGACAACAGACGACTTTCTATTTCTCACCAAGCCAGTTAACCTTCTCTGTGACTAAATGCTTTTCCATGTTATGGGATCATGTATAGAAGTTTCTGCCACTTTCTTTTAGAACCCGGCCTTCAGGAGATGCCAGGAAGACAAGATAATGCTTGTTTCTGTTGACTCCAGACTATCCAGTATTTTACATGTAGTTCTTCATTGGTGGTTTGAAATGTAAGCTTGTATTCTGGGAAAACTTGATTACAGGTATATTTTGGGAATTGTTTAGGCAGATGGAAGTGACCATTGATAACATATTTTTCTATTTCCATTTGAGACATGAACTTGGTTGTGCTTCATCCAATGTGAAGACCCACATTATGATTACTCCTCAGGGTTTTCTAAAATCACTTCCACATGCGCCTGTATGTCTTGATTCTTTCTATTTTACATTTTCTAAATCTGCCTCTTCAATAAAAATCATTGTCTTGTGTCTTCCCTCTAGGTTTTGTTGATACTAGCATATTAATCAGCATTTCATTACCATGAACCACATCAGCACAGTGAATGTACCAAAAATACCTTAAGTTTTCAAGTCCCTATGCTAATTATCAACTCGTGCCCACAGACCAACTGGCAAGGACATAAGCTGGAACACAGTACGGCTCCAAAATACTTGGTTGTAAAGTTGGATCACAAGTACCTTATCCAATTCACTGCCAGAGAAAAACAAAGGAAGACACATGCGAGAAGTAATATCATCCAAAAACTGACTGCTACAACATGGGCAGTAATGGTGAGTAGCTGAGTACACAGCACCCGTTAGAAAGAAATTTGCTCATGTAAAACTGATTGATACCGCAGTAAATAAGACTGGTTGAATGATTACAGGGTGCCTAAAGTCTCCAACTGGAAAGAAATACACCCCATAATCGACATAGCACCACTTAAGCCACACAGAAGTGCTGCATCAGGAATCGAAAGAGAGGAACAGGTAAACGACCCAAGATATGTTATGTTTAGACACCAGTTACATGACACAAGACTGACATCCAGACAAAGTTCTGTACAGTCAATATAGCCCTTACAGACTAGTCCCAGGAAATTCTTTCAAAAATGGAATAAACTGAAGCAGGCCCCCTGGATTGAACTGTGGGAGGAACCTGGATCTGAACACCACTTGCCTTATGCAACATGTAAATTACTGGACTCGGAACTGGTGTATCACGATGCAGGAAGACCTTAAAAAGATAGGGATAAAGGGATGATGAGACATCTGACTGGAGCAGTACAAGATCCAGACCACCTGATGATTAGACCAAACCTGCTTGAAATATGCAATATGAATGACATGTTGAGAATGAACAAGGCAATTCACGTGGCTGAACATTGGAAACATGATGTCTGATGGGGTGCCATGGACACAGAAAGTCAAGTAAGTATCAACTTGTACCTTAGCCATCACTATTAGGCCTCATCAAAATCAGAAATTGACAATGTCCTTGAAAAGAGTTTCTTCGGTAAAGGATGTTTCCCAGAGGCCAGGAGGAAGCCCAAGTTTTGTGTGCTAATAACAGACACTGAAGCTCTCACAGTCCACATTTCAGAGCACGTCAGTTATACCTCTATTATTACTCCATGGAAAATGTCAGGAATGAATGAAGTTGATGTAAACATACTGGTATATAAATATGGATAATACTTACTGTATATATGTTTTTATTGACTTTGACCACTAATACCGCAGCAGCTTAAATTTGATTCTGAGAATAGCTGATTCATCTATTGCAGGTCATCATCCGACAGGCGGTCATTGATAGACTTCACAATGTCACCTTTATCAATCTCCTATCAATATATCCATAATGGCTGCTTGCATAGTCAAGATATCAGCTCTCACATTGCACAGAACCCCAGCAACCACTCCCTGGAGGTTTGAAGCCTCTACAGGGACTATCCACTCATGCCTTAGCCAGCCCTTCTGTACCTTCTTAAGTAAGGTTTGGGAGTCTGACACAAGGACTGCTCTTGTAGGTCACTGCCTCCATCTCCATTCTCCTGTATGTTTCGCTAAGTAATAACCTAACAATTAAATCAATTTTCAAATGTTTATATAATAATGGTAACAGTGGAAGAAATGGTGACAGGTAAAAGGAATGAAAGCCATATAGTCCTGCTTACAGATGCTTTGGCCGTAGTCACAGCGCTAAAAAGCCAGAAAAATACTGAACTTAATGATTTAAGAGCAGTACTCTGTCAACTATGCCAGCAGTCCGCACCAAAAAGGGTAGTGGTACAGTGGGTCCCATCCCACTGCAACATCCAAGGCAACGAGGAGGCAGACAGACTGGCAAAAGAAGGTGCAAGACTACCACAACCAGATACTAGTATGACATACGAAGAGTCAAAACGGCTTATTAGAGCTAGATACATGACCAAATGGGAAACAGAACATACTGGCTACACCAAAAACGATGCCTATTACCAGTTGAACAGAAGAGAGCAGGTCGTGGTCCTCAGACTTCGCACTGGCCACAATAGACTGAGGTACCACCTATTCAACAAATTGAAGGTAGGTGGCACTGACGAATGCCCGTGTGATACCGATAAAATGACCGCTGAGCATCTGCTGCAAAACTGCTCGACATATGAGGATCAGAGAGAGCAGATCTGGCCATCATCAGTGTCAACACTAGACAAGCTCTATCTCAGTGTCGGCAGCCTCAGGATGACCGCTGCTTTTTTCGAAAAAATAAAGGTTGATGTCTGACTGCGTACGATGAAGAAGAAGAAGAAGGTAACAAATTTCAAACAAAATTTGTGTATGATGTGAAGTGAAATGAGGTAAACCAGGCATTTAGGCTTGACTTACGTTACCACAACGCGGTCGCTGTGTCATGGTCTTGTATTTATTGTCTTTCCTGCAGTCATTTGGTTAGTATTTTGTATTGCTTCGTTATAACTGTCTGTTGAAGATGCTCAACAAGTTTACTGGAGGGCTATGTATGTGATAGGGACGAGAAAAGGACCACTGACACACTGATGGCTTGTGGTAAGAAGCGACTGACATTGTAATTAAACCGTTCAGTTTCTGTGTGTAATAGTCACGAGAAGTGTACTTCAATCAAACCCATAAGTGGCAAGTCCCTTCAGCAAGAGACGACGAGTGTGGGTACTGATGGTTGCAGCAGTCCGCTGGTTGTTCATACTTTTGCTCCGTCCTCTTAGGCATTCCTTTGTTCTCGAACTTCCGTTTGTGCTGAACGTACCGACTAACAATGCTGTTTTGGAATAGAGAACGGTATGTGTGTGACAGAATAGTACCACTACCACACCGACATCATGTCACAGGAAAGAACTAAGCATACAGTCTACCCTCTATAAAGTAGATGTCACTCTTGTGGGACAGTGATGAGAATAGGAGCAATGTCACCGTGAAAGCTCGTCATAAAGAACAACTAATAGGGATGTCTTAATTTTCCAGGGCAAATAACTGTGTGTGTGACAAAGACGAGAATACGGTCACTGTCACACTGACATTTCGTAAGAACTGACAAGCAATTTCGTCCAACGCCATTAGGATAGAAGACTCTTCAACTCTAGGTTTTTGCACATTCAGACATTTACAAAGATCAGAAATCTGTTGAGTGTGGATTAACTTTGTAAAAATGAAAGAAAACTCCAGAAATAATACCTCAAATATGATACATCAATACAGGATGAAATAACATGTTTTCTCTCTGCTTGAACAGGAAGATAAAGAAGATGATGATGTCTACCTGAGCAACAGAAGACGATGATGTCTATCTAAGCAACAGAAGACAGTTATGTCTACATGAGCAACAGAAGACGATGATGTCTAACTGAGCAACAGAAGACGATGATGTCTATCTAAGCAACAGAAGACAGTTATGTAGACATGTTGTAGAAACTAGGGGGATTTGTGATTGTAGTGATGACATATTGTAGAGACTAAGGAGATTTGTGATTGTAGCGATGGCATGTTGTAGAGGTTGTAAGAGTATTTGTGATTGTAGTGATGACATGTTGTAGAGACTAGGGTCATTTGTGATTGTAGCGATGACATGTTGTAGATGATATTGTACCTTGTCTGTAGGACGTTGCTCACATTAAAACATGTGATTCCACCTTTAAGCCATGGCCTTGTACATAAAAGTCTGTAACACTTCATCATTAATGGCACTATCTGATTACTGGCTACTTTTATGTTACTACTTGACTATTTGTAAGGTGAGACCTTTTCAAAAGAACATCTAACACTTTCTTCTCAATTGCAGTTTCTGTTTTAGGGCCAACAATAAGATGAAATGTCTCTCAATGAGGTCCATAACACTGCATTATCACAGGTAGTATCTGCTATATGACTATTTTTAAGTTAAGATGTCTCTCAATGACATTACTACCACTTCGTCAACAAAGGCAATACCTGTTTCTGGATGAGCAATAAGTTATAATCTCTCTCTATGAGATCCCTACCACTTCATCAACAAAGGCAACACATTGTATAGGTTGACCTCAAAGCTGACACCTCATACAATAAGACATCTAACACATCATCCCCAATGACTGTACCTAATATACTGCTGTAGACAAATATATCATGACAACTTCTATCCCCAAAGCTAGCGTCCTCTAACATATCTTTGACTGTTAAAGGACTACCATGGAGATATTTCCTCTTCCTGCTGATTGTAGATTTAAAATAAGAGTTGACATTTGCTAAATGGCCCCATAT
This sequence comes from Ariolimax columbianus, assembly GCA_036924085.1. NCBI lineage: Eukaryota > Metazoa > Mollusca > Gastropoda > Stylommatophora > Arionidae > Ariolimax > Ariolimax columbianus. The sequence continues at coordinate 30,328,236 of JAVGWX010000020.1, read as the reverse complement.
CTTTAACCTTTGATTCATAATCTTGACTCTCTTCCATTAACAGAAATCCTTTCCTGATGTTCATCTTTCAAAGTTGAGCTGATCTCCCTGAACAACCCAGGCAATGAGTCTGTCATGTTTTATATCCGACCACACCGCTGATGTCATCAAGATTATTCTGAAGTTTGTCTATATCATGGATGGATAACATATTTTATCCAGCTGGCCACAGACTAACTTTGTCCATCCTGTTATGGGCCTCTTCACTATAAGAATGACAGATCCACATAATAGTCTTAACTCGTGATATGAAATAAATAATAACATTGTAACGGTTGTTGTTATGAGATTTTTGTCTCTTTTTCATTATTTATGCTGTGTATGATACATTTTACAGCTAATCCCTTACAGGGAGCCTGTCTAGTTCAGTTGCCATCTCCACATAAAGGCGTCCGTCAGCATAGCTGAAAAAATCATTCTGGACAGGGTTGGGAAAGTACACATCCCTGATTCACTCCCTTGTTGACCTCGAATGACGTAGATGTCTCACCGTTGTCAATCACACCTGCGCCCATGACGTTGTGGAACTGTTTCACTTAGGTTACAAATGTGTCAAGGCAACCTTATTTGGAGATAATCTGCAGAAGCTCACTACTGCTGATCGTATCAAATACATTTTTGAGGTCAATGCACGAAGTGTACAGATAATCCTCCTTACCTTATTTCCCCTTTTCAAACTTTGACTAAATTCTCTTGTCGAAGATTTTTACTAATTAACTTGATGGAATCTCCGGATCTATACCAAGTGTTATCTCAGGTCCTGTGTCCCTATTCTCTCTAACAATAACAATTAATAAGTCAGTTAATATCTTGAATCTTGTGGTCCTTCGTCGTGGGTTGGTTGACTGACTGTCTGACAGCTTCCGTTCGTCTATTCTCCGCTGTAGGACCAAAGATATCTCACACATGTTTTGGAATTGTGCTACCTGGGGTTCTAGGCAACATATCTGCTATTCATAGGACGTAGCGCCTGGTGTCTGTTACGCCTTACTTCCTCTTGGGATGTGGCCCCTGGTGTCTCTCTTACACCTTACTTGCTCTTGGGACGTGGCCTCTGGTGTCTCTCTTACACCTTACATGCTCTTGGGACGTGGCCCCTCGTGTCTCTCTTATACCTTACGTGCTCTTGGTGTGTGGCCCCTGGTGTCTCTCTTACACCTTATGTGCTCTTGGGACGTGGCCCCTGGTGTCTCTCTCACACCTTACATGCTCTTTTGATGTGGCCCCTGGTGTCTCTTACACCTTACATGCTCTTTTGATGTGGCCTGGTGTCTCTCTTACACCTTACGTGCTCTTGGGACGTGGCCCCTGGTGTCTCTCTTACACCATACGTGCTCTTGGGACGTGGCCCCTGGTGTCTCTCTTACACATTACGTGCTCTGGACATAGACAACGTTTGAGACAGTCTACAAGGTCTTTCTTTATGTGTCTCTTACGCCTTAGTTTACTGTAATTTCTTGCAGGCCCATGAGCAAGACCTTTCTTTAGGTGTCTCTTACACCTTAGTTTACTGTCATTTCTTGCAGGCCCATGAGCAAGACCTTTCTTTAGGTGTCTCTTACACCTTAGTTTACTGTCATTTCCAGTAGGCGCAACGCAAGAGCTGTGAAATCAACAGTTATGGTTATACTGAAACTCTATCATTCGCTAGGGTCAGTCCATCGTCCCTTCCATCCGGCAATAAGGTACAAGGCCTTCGAAACTCACAATGGGACTTTCAGGCCAGCTCTATCTGTAATGCCTTGCGTGTTAGCCTTTATTTGACTCTTCTGCTCCTTCTAAGCTCGTCCAATCCAACATGATCGCCGGTCACGAAGTACATCTTTTCATTTTATAAGAATCGCTGTGGTCGATCACATGCCTCTCAATGCGATGTACGGAAAAGGCATGGGTTTGAGTCTCTGAGGTTCAAAGCCATCCCTCGTCCCAAACGAGGTAGAACCACAGTGGCTGCATCCTAAATTACCTTCAGTCATCTTGACTTATGTCATGTCACTGGCCATGGTAGTTCTGGACCAGAGACAGGTTGATGACCAGCGCAGTTTTTCTTCCCTATAATCCAAAGACAGTGCAAGCTACATCATCAAGACAAAACCGTCTGATGGTGTCGCCATCCTCGCTTGCGATGGCCAACTAGCATAACTTCTTTCCCCACCCATTCGATGACCAACTAACATAATTTCTTTCCCCACCCATTCGATGGCCAACTAACATAACTTCTTTCCCCACCCATTCGATGACCAACTAACATAATTTCTTTCCCCACCCATTCGATGACCAACTAACATAACTTCTTTCCCCACCCATTCGATGACCAACTAACTTAACTTCTTTCCCCACCCATGCGATGACCAACTAACATAACTTCTTTCCCCACCCATTCGATGACCAACTAACATAACTTCTTTCCCCACCCATTCGATGACCAAGTAACTTAACTTCTTTCCCCACCCATTCAATGGCCAACTAACATAACTTCTTTCCCCTCTCATTTGACCAGCTCGTTGCTCGTGTCCCTGTTTGGCTTGTACTGCCTGTCAGCACGTCAATGTCCACATCTCTATAGCCCCTCAAAGGTTTAGACTGTTATGTGTGACATTCATTCAACGTATAGCAGCCATCCCTTCTGTACATTCAGTAGCAAGAATTGATGGACTGAAAAATACACGTCCCAATTTAGTCTGTCTCTGAAACGTCAGAGTTGTAGTAATTGTCTCAATCTGCGTGTTCGTATTTGTTTTTTTTTTCTGCGATTACAAATATCAAAACAATAATCCAGAAACAATATTAAATAAACAATAACAGAAACAATAAAAAAAGCAATATCATATTAACAATACCATAGTAGTATATAAACTATAGCATATAAACAATAACCAAGAAACAGTCATATATTGTTTTTAAAATATAAACAAAAAATATAGAATCAGTTATATATACAGAATAAAATATAAACAATAACATATAATCAGTTGTATATACAGAATAACATATTAACAATAACCTAGATACAATAGCATATAAACAATAACATAGAAACAGTCAAAGGAATACCAAGCAGCATTTTGTTGACTATAGATGTCAGAATCGATTTTGTGGTTGGCATTTATCCATGAGCCTAGATATAATAGTTGACATCCTCTATGGTTTCCTAGCTTGATGTTCTGAATTGGCCATTATGTGTTTCTCAGGCATTGCGATTTACTTTTATTTTATCTTCAGACCAGCAGCTCTACCAGCCCCATTTAGGTTGTTCAAGGATTGTTGAGATTCCTCAATTGTATGACATGACCACGATGTCCTCTGCAAACCGTAAATGGGTGAGCCACTCATCATCTCTATTGACACCTATGTTGATCCAATGTAAATGGGTGAGCCACTCATCTTTATTGACACCTCTGATGATCCAATGTAAATGGGTGAGCCACTCATCTTTATTGACACCTCTGTTGATCCAATGTAAATGGGTGAGCCACTCACCATCTATATTGACACCTCTGTTGATCCAATGTAAATGGGTGAGCAACTCATCATCTCTATTTACACCTCTGTTGATCCAATGTAAATGGGTGAGCAACTCATCATCTCTATTTACACCTCTGTTGATCCAATGTAAATGGGTGAGCCACTCATCATCTATATTGACACCTCTGTTGATCCAATGTAAATGGGTGAGCCACTCATCATCTACATTGACACCTCTGTTGATCCAATGTAAATGGGTGAGCCACTCATCATCTCTATTGACACCTATGTTGATCCAATGTAAATGGGTGAGCCACTCACCATCTACATTGACACCTCTGTTGATCAAATGTATTTGTTGGAACATCTCCTCGAGAGCCGCTGCAAAAAGCAATGGGGAGATGGTGTCGCCCTGTCGGACTCCTCTTGCTATGGACAGATGAACTGGACGGTGGTATAGTGTGAAGGCTGCATTGCAATCTTTGTTAGTTTCCTCAATAAGTCTGATATAGGTTTCAGAGATGCCTTAGTTTATGAGAGCATTTACCACATCATTTGTGTCCCTTTCTCTCCTGTTGTCCAACTGTGGGGTATATTTCACACTCTCATAACCTGAGCATATTAATACAGTTACTGCAACACGTTGTGCCAAATAAGAAAAAGAAGATGGAAATCGCTGAGGCATGCCATGAGGATGAGTCCGGACATGCACGCAAAAACCGCACTTATATGAAAACCGGATGGTTAAGGGAAGAAAGGTAGACCAAGACCAACTTGGAGACGCACGTTGAAGAATGAGCTGTGATGTGGATGGAGGCCGGCCCTGCATAATAGGTGGTCCATGACAGAATTTACTGGAAAGTTCTTGTAGAAGCATAGCCCTGGTTTCACTTTTCAGAATCATCTAGCACGTTTGTTGACACAACTACTCGTGTTGTTACGACATTTTGTTGTCTCCAGCAGGCAGTGACAGAAAACTGTTTGTACTAGATAATCGTATCTCAAAATGCTGTACTTTCTTTCGTCAAATGCGGTAGTCATCGAACAAAACCTTATCCCGCCTCTACATGGCGGTCGTGGGAACTGGCTGCACTAGTCACTACTGTTGTCTTGTCAGTTATAGTGATCGCGATTGAAAGGCAAACCCGGAACTAAGAAAAGCCACATGAAAATGGATTTTCGGGCCAAAAATTGTAGATATCGCAAACTTGTTGTAAACTACCACATAACCGCAAAACGTATTAAGAAGAAGAAGTAAAAGAAAATGATCAGATAAAACTGGGATTTATTGGATTGTGTACTTTGTCTATTGCAGTGTCAGTCAGATATCAGGAACATTCATATTTATATACATTATTTTTGGCATAGTCAACTGTCTCACTGTTACACATTGTCCGGGACTCAGTGGTACACATTGTCTGGGACTCACTGTCTGCACTGTTACACATTGTCTGGGACTCACTGTCTCCACTGTTACACATTGTCTGAGACTCACTGTTACACATTGTCTGGGACTCACTGTTACACGATGTCTGGGACTCACTGTTACACATTGTCTGTGACTCACTGTCTGTATTGCTACAAATTATCTAGGATTCACTGTCTGTATTGCTACAAATTGTCTGTGACTCTCTGTATTGCTACAAATTGTCTGTGACTCTCTGTATTGCTACAAATTGTCTGTATTGCTAGAAATTGTATGTGACTCATTATCTGTATTGCTATAAACTGTCTGTGAGTCACTGTCTCCTTACATATAAACTGTCTGTTAGTGACTGTCTCCTTACTAACAAATAGAATGCAACTCACTACCACCAAATCAACCAAATGCCCTTTTGTCCGCTGTCTCCAGTGTTATCGCTCATTATCACAAACGTTTCCTAACTCAGACTCACGTAAGTTACATTGTACAAGATTTGTTGACTTGAGACAACTCGGTTGTGGTTTTCAAGCCTCGTATCCCACCAGAACATCATAGATTGTGTCCCTTCCATCAGCTTGTTATGGTATAAACCACCATTTTCTGGCTATTATGATCATACTCTACCTTTTCGCTTCAGTGGAGCATACAGTTACAACTACATCTGACTCCTTTACGTGTCAACTGAATTCAAGAATTTAAAGTGAAAATTTAAGTTGAAATGTGTTTAAATAATGATGTTGCTAGCATCACAAAAAACACCCTTCAGTAGAGCTGTTTTTAATACTTTTTCTTCTTCTTCTGCTTTGTTGGTTCTCTAACTCCCGCTATCAATCCCTAAAAAGGGTTTAAAAAGTATGCGGATGCAGTCTGGTCAACTGAATACATTGTGCTGTAGTTTGCAGTTTGACTGCGATATTTGCACCTTTCGGTCCGACACATCCGACTTCAGAAGGACATTTTCGGCTACGAGGTTAGCCTTCCCTCTTCGTTTTCTTAGCTAGTCTGTCCTGTCGCAGCCTGTTTACAGGGTCACCAAGTGGAGGTGGAGAAGAGTCCTGGCATCCCTAGCCAGTCTGTCCTGTTGGGGCCTGTTATCCAGGGTCACCAAGTGGAGAAGAGTCCTGGCATCCTTAGCCAGTCTGTCCTGTCGCAGCCTGTTTACAGGGTCACCAAGTGGAGGTGGAGAAGAGTCCTGGCATCCTTAGCCAGTCTGTCCTGTTGGGGCCTGTTATCCAGGGTCACCAAGTGGAGAAGAGTCCTGGCATCCTTAGCCAGTCTGTCCTGTCGCAGCCTGTTTACAGGGTCACCAAGTGGAGGTGGAGAAGAGTCCTGGCATCCTTAGCCAGTCTGTCCTGTTGGGGCCTGTTATCCAGGGTCACCAAGTGGAGAAGAGTCCTGGCATCCTTAGCCAGTCTGTCCTGTTGGGGCCTGTTATCCAGGGTCACCAAGTGGAGAAGAGTCCTGGCATCCTTAGCCAGTCTGTCCTTTTGGTGCCTGTTATCCAGGGTCACCAAGTGGAGGTGGGGAAGAGTCCTGGCATCCTTAGCCAGTCTGTCCTGTTGGGGCCTGTTATCCAGGGTCACCAAGTGGAGAAGAGTCCTGGCATCCTTAGCCAGTCTGTCCTTTTGGTGCCTGTTATCCAGGGTCACCAAGTGGAGGTGGGGAAGAGTCCTGGCATCCTTAGCCAGTCTGTCCTGTTGGGGCCTGTTATCCAGGGTCACCAAGTGGAGAAGAGTCCTGGCATCCTTAGCCAGTCTGTCCTGTTGGGGCCTGTTATCCAGGGTCACCAAGTGGAGAAGAGTCCTGGCATCCTTAGCCAGTCTGTCCTTTTGGTGCCTGTTATCCAGGGTCACCAAGTGGAGGTGGGGAAGAGTCCTGGCATCCTTAGCCAGTCTGTCCTGTTGGGGCCTGTTATCCAGGGTCACCAAGTGGAGAAGAGTCCTGGCATCCTTAGCCAGTCTGTCCTTTTGGTGCCTGTTATCCAGGGTCACCAAGTGGAGGTGGGGAAGAGTCCTGGCATCCTTAGCCAGTCTGTCCTGTTGGGGCCTGTTATCCAGGGTCACCAAGTGGAGAAGAGTCCTGGCATCCTTAGCCAGTCTGTCCTGTTGGGGCCTGTTATCCAGGGTCACCAAGTGGAGAAGAGTCCTGGCATCCTTAGCCAGTCTGTCCTTTTGGTGCCTGTTATCCAGGGTCACCAAGTGGAGGTGGGGAAGAGTCCTGGCATCCTTAGCCAGTCTGTCCTGTTGGGGCCTGTTATCCAGGGTCACCAAGTGGAGAAGAGTCCTGGCATCCTTAGCCAGTCTGTCCTTTTGGTGCCTGTTATCCAGGGTCACCAAGTGGAGGTGGGGAAGAGTCCTGGCATCCTTAGCCAGTCTGTCCTGTTGGGGCCTGTTATCCAGGGTCACCAAGTGGAGAAGAGTCCTGGCATCCTTAGCCAGTCTGTCCTTTTGGGGCCTGTTATCCAGGGTCACCAAGTGGAGGTGGGGAAGAGTCCTGGCATCCTTAGCCAGTCTGTCCTGGTGGGGCCTGTTATCCAGGGTCACCAAGTGGAAAAGAGTCCTGGCATCCTTAGCCAGTCTGTCCTGTTGGGGCCTGTTATCGAGGGTCACCAAGTGGAGAAGAGTCCTGGCATCCTTAGCCAGTCTGTCCTTTTGGTGCCTGTTATCCAGGGTCACCAAGTGGAGGTGGGGAAGAGTCCTGGCATCCTTAGCCAGTCTGTCCTGTTGGGGCCTGTTATCCAGGGTCACCAAGTGGAGAAGAGTCCTGGCATCCTTAGCCAGTCTGTCCTGTTGGGGCCTGTTATCCAGGGTCACCAAGTGGAGAAGAGTCCTGGCATCCTTAGCCAGTCTGTCCTTTTGGTGCCTGTTATCCAGGGTCACCAAGTGGAGGTGGGGAAGAGTCCTGGCATCCTTAGCCAGTCTGTCCTGTTGGGGCCTGTTATCCAGGGTCACCAAGTGGAGAAGAGTCCTGGCATCCTTAGCCAGTCTGTCCTGTTGGGGCCTGTTATCCAGGGTCACCAAGTGGAGAAGAGTCCTGGCATCCTTAGCCAGTCTGTCCTTTTGGTGCCTGTTATCCAGGGTCACCAAGTGGAGGTGGGGAAGAGTCCTGGCATCCTTAGCCAGTCTGTCCTGTTGGGGCCTGTTATCCAGGGTCACCAAGTGGAGAAGAGTCCTGGCATCCTTAGCCAGTCTGTCCTTTTGGTGCCTGTTATCCAGGGTCACCAAGTGGAGGTGGGGAAGAGTCCTGGCATCCTTAGCCAGTCTGTCCTGTTGGGGCCTGTTATCCAGGGTCACCAAGTGGAGAAGAGTCCTGGCATCCTTAGCCAGTCTGTCCTTTTGGGGCCTGTTATCCAGGGTCACCAAGTGGAGGTGGGGAAGAGTCCTGGCATCCTTAGCCAGTCTGTCCTGGTGGGGCCTGTTATCCAGGGTCACCAAGTGGAAAAGAGTCCTGGCATCCTTAGCCAGTCTGTCCTTTTGGTGCCTGTTATCCAGTCACCAAGGGGAGGTGGGGAAGAGTCTTGACAACTCTGGTTCGTTGACACTGGCAGTCAGCTTTTGGTCGCTAGCCCTGACACGGGCAGTCAGCTTTTGGCCACTGACTGCTACAGCTCAAGCTCTGCTCACCATCTTGATTCCTGTTTTTATTAAACTATAAAATTACATCGTCTAAAATAGAAGACCTGTAGAAAGGAAAATAAATGGACTTTTTAAATAGAAGAATTTGTATTTGTATGAAGAGTTGAAGGTTCTTCTATGTATTTTATTTATGTCATCATTACTTTTGTTGCTGGAAGTCGCTGAACAGACTCCAAACTGGTGCGTCGCGGTGCATTAGGAATATGAAAGGATTGGGATACACAGATGATGACGCATGTGACTGTGGCACAATACAGAACCCAGACCATCTAATGACCTACCCAAACCTCAAGGAAACATGCAATAGTTACGACATGCTGGAGGCAAATGACAGGGCAATACATGTCGCTGAATACTGGATACATGATGTGTGAGATAGTGGTTGGACACATTACTTTTTGGCCATGACATTTCGTTAAAGAAACTGTGTCCCTTTATCCCCGTTGCCCACCTGTTAATCTAGATATCCTTGGAATTATTCTCAATGATTCGTTTAAATGTGTAGTTACTGCAGGGTTCTTTCCAATTTTTGTTTGGTTTCTCCAACTTTTACTAGTCTTTCAGCCATCTTGTTTCCTGTTGGCCCGCTATGTCTGAGGAGCCATTGCAAGGTGACGTTAATCACGGGGGCTGTGATTATGTTGTTGATCGCCCTTCCTTTCAAGATCATCTCCTTTTTGTTGTGTTGGATGGACTTCAGCGCTATCAGTTTGATACTATTTGGTTGCGTCACTCTGGTCAGGTGAGTTGTGTTTGACTTGCTCTTGCTCGTTTCAAAGCTGCTCATCATCATTCACACCTTATTCCCTTCTATTTTAGATTCAGCTTTCTACAACTTGCTGTCCAAGTCCCTCGCTTGTTTTGTTTAGTGATATACCTTACGTTTCTCATTCATCTAGTGTACGCTGTTTTATTTTGGGTCTTTGTATTTTTCTACCTTCTTCTTTGGCTCTCTTTTTTCGTTGACGGCTGTAGTCAGCTCTGGCTTCCGGTACGGTTTATATTTCCTTTAAGTGTCCTGGGGGATGCATTTCTTTACAGCTGTTAAGATAGTGTCACATGTATATTTGAAGGTTGTGTTAGTGTCTTCATTTTTACTTATTTAACTAAACCCAGTATCGAGAATTCATCGCAAGACAGAAGGGTTGCTGAAAGATAACCAATTTGAATATCGCCAAGTCCTGATACACACATGATGGCATATGATCATTGCAGAGTCTCGTAGAAAGAATGATCGATCAAGGACGACCACTATTTATCTGCTTTATTGACTACGCCACTGGAGGAAGCATTTTCAGATTGTGCAACAAATGTGTACAGAGAGATCAAACAGGCTAATCTAAAACCGGAATGAAAAACAAGAAGTGATTATTTCAATCAAAGATCGACTAACAGACGCAGTTCCAATAAGACAGAGACTATGACATTACTGCCTGCTTTCACCGAGTCTATAACGCATGTTCAAAGATGATGATGGAACATGTTGCTAACAGTTGTAGTAAAGGTGTAGAAATCAATGGAATAAAAGTTAATACCATCATATTTGCCGCTGACCAAGGTATGAGAGAATCTGTAGCAACGATACAAATGCTTTCTAACAAAAATTATCAGCACAGCCAAAGAGTCTGACATGGAAATTAACATATTTAAGAAAAAGGCGTTGGTAATAGCCAAGCACCAAAGGCAAATAAATATAATCATCAATGACGAAATAATCGAACACGTACAGTTGTTGACATATTTAGGGCAAATCAAAACAGAAGATGTCTGCAATGTGCTGGAAATTAAGACGTGAAATGCGCCCGCAAAAATAAAACCTTAATCGAAAAATATAAATTGCTGACCTGAAAGAATATCAAGATAGAATTGAGAACATAAATAATCGCCGCTCATATATGGTCAATTTCAATGTTTGGGGAAGAAAAATGGAATCTCGCAAAGAAGGAAGAAACAACATTAGAAGCAGTCGAAATGTGAATATGTACTGTAGATTAGAAAGGGTTAGTTGCACAGAAAGAAGATCCAATGACAATGTCTTCATTGAGGTATGAGCACAAAGACACATATTGAAAATGAAAAGGAAACGACGATTGAGTTGGCTGTGCCATAATATGAGACATGAACGTCTTCTACAGAAGATACTAGAGGACACGATTCAAAAACGAAAAAGAAGAGGGTGACCTTTACATATCATCCATTCATAAGTATGCACATATCCTGAAATGGAGACAGCTGTAGAGGATAGGGTCAAATGAAGAGGCATACACAGACAACATTACAGACAACCTGTCTCAAGACGGTTGAACCGGGGGATAGAGACACATGAAGAGGCATACTCAGACAACCTGTCTCAAGACAGTTGAACCGTAGGATAGGGACACATGAAGAGACATACTCAGACAACCTTACAACCTGTCTCAAGACTGTTGAACCGGAGGATAGGAACACATGAAGAGACATACTCAGACAGCCTTACAACCTGTCTCAAGACTGTTGAACCGTAGGATAGGGACACATGAAGAGACATACTGAGACAACATTACACACAGTCTCAGGACTGATCATCCAGATGATGGTGATGATTATGCTAAATGACATATGAGGAGATTGCAGATAGTGAACTTGAAATTGAGGGATATACAATGTTAAGGAAAGATAGGATAATTGGAGACAAGACTAAGGGAGGTGGCGTTTTATTATACTGTATAAATTCTGTTAATATAACGATCAAAGATTATTTATCATGTGGTAACAAAAATGAAAGTGTATGGGGAGAAATAGAAAGTGGGGGTGAAAAAACAGTGATTGGAGTGTGCTATAGATGTCCATCAAGTCAAAAAGAGGAAGATGAGGAGCTGATTAGTAGCATAGCAAAGGCAAGTAAAGGGAAATTATTATTAATGGGAGATTTCAACTATCCAGAAATAAAATGGGATATGGCAGAAGCACTTGTAGAGTCAAAACCTTTTGTTACGTGCATAACTGACAATTTTTTAATTCAACATGTACAAGCAGCCAGCAGAGGCAAAAACATACTCGACCTAGTTTTTACCACAGAGGAAAATATGATTGAAAACGTTACCGTTGGGGAACTGTTTGGCTCAAGTGACCATCAAATCATCCGTTGGGATCTTATTGCAGGGAAAGAAGTAAACATAAACACGCGAACATACGACTACTCTAAGACAGATGTTAAGAGGATGAAAGAGGCAGCGAACCACATAATCTGGAAAGATATTATTGTAGGAACAGATGTTGAACAGGAGTGGGAAAGTTTTAAAACAGTTCTAGAAACGCTAAAAGAGGAATGTGTTCCATGTAGGGAGGTAAACCCCAAGCGTAAAAAGTGGATAACTAGATTTGTAGTGAAATGTAGAAGAGCAAAAAATAAAGCGTGGCAAAAATACATAGAGGCAGGTAAATCAAAAGAAACATATGTAAAATATTTGGACAAGCAGAACATATCTCAGAAAGCGAATAAAACAGCAAAAATAGACTTTGAAAAAAAACTTGCTCAGAGGATCAAGACTGACAGTAAAAGGTTCTTTTCTTATGTTAGAAATAAACAAAGAACGAAAGACAAAGTAGGCCCTCTCATAGACAGTACAGGGAAAATAATAAGTGAGAATAGGGAGGCTGCTAATCTGCTCAATCAGTACTTTGGCACAGTCTTCACAAAGGAGGACTGCTCCGAGATCCCAGAGCCTATAGATATTTTTCAAAGAGACATGGATACAGCGGTATTAAGATCAATCTGTATTACAGAGGAAATGGTTTTTAAAAAATAGGAGGGGTTGAAAGTGAATAAATGTCCAGGGAAAGATGGTATTCACCCAAAATTGCTGTATGAAATTAGAAACCAACTTGCAAAACCATTGGCTATATTATGTTCTCAATCACTTACAAAAGGGATTGTTCCACGGGATTGGAAAGATGCAGGAGTGATCCCCTTATTCAAAAAAGGCAAAAAATCAGATCCGGCAAATTATAGACCGGTGAGTTTAACGAGCATAGTCTGTAAATTGTTAGAGTCAATAATCAAAGAAAACATTGTAATGCATTTAGAAGAATTTAATCTAATTAGAAATAGTCAGCATGGGTTTACTAGAGGGAGATCATGCTTAACAAATCTATTAGAATTCATGGAGGAGGTTACTAAAATCATAGATAAAGGGGAGCCAGTGGATGTTATTTATCTAGACTTTGCAAAGGCCTTTGATAGAGTACCTCATCAAAGATTATTTCGAAAGTTAAAATCACATGGAATAGGGGGCGAAGTTGCCAAATGGATTGAAAATTGGTTAACGGGAAGAAGGCAGAGGGTGGGCATAAATAAGGAGTACTCTGAGTGGAGTGAAGTGAAAAGTGGTGTGCCACAGGGCTCGGTTTTGGGACCAATTTTGTTCTTGATATATATAAATGATTTGGACATTGATATGAGATCCATGATTGCAAAATTTGCTGATGACACAAAACTATGCAGTAGTGTCTCATCTAAAGCGGAAGTGGATATATTGTCGTCGGATTTAGATAAAATTTGAGAATGGTCTGTAAGCTGGCAAATAGAGTTTAATGTAGATAAATGTACAGTCATCCACATGGGTAGATCCAATATGGAACATAATTACAGAATGGGAGAAAACAATATTAGAAAGATAGATAAGGAAAGGGACCTAGGGGTTATAATAGATCATACAGGAAAGGTGAGTGAGCAAGTTAAGGTAGCAGTGAAAAAGGCAAATGCAATGTTAGGTATGATAAAAAGAAATATTAAACATAGGAGCAAGGAAGTGATCGTCAAACTGTATAAAGCTTTAGTTAGACCTAGATTGGAGTACTGTGTACAGGTGTGGAGTCCTTATCATAGAGGGGACATAAACATGCTAGAAAGAATACAAAAAAAAGCGACAAAGATGATAGTGGGATTCCAGAATTACAGTTATGAGGAACGACTCAGAAAAACCGGCCTACAGTGTCTCGAAGAGAGAAGAATTCGTGGTGACTTACTACAGGTTTATAAGATGATCAGAGGAATCGATAAATTAGACTATAACAAGTTTTTTTAAATACAGCCACCTACAATAACACGAGGGCATAGCTACAAGCTGATTAAAGAGAGGTCCAGGTTAGATATAAGGAAATATTTTTTTAGTCAGAGAGTGGTGTCTGCTTGGAATGCATTGCCAGGGGAGGTAGTGGAGGCAGGGACAGTTAATGCATTTAAGAATAAACTGGATGCGCATAGATTTTAGAGCAAGGTGATGTAAATGTAACTGGTTGTATACAGACTCTGCAGGGTCTTCTAAACCAGTATAAAGACGTTAAGTTAAGTTAAGTTAAAGAGGAATGGATATATGCCCTAAAATGGTACATTTAACAAGTGTGTCAGATAAGCTAAATGAACAAGTAATTTATAAAAGTTGGACTAAATTAACAAATCAAATATACAAACATTTTTAGAGGTACTAAAATAACAATTATTGAAACTCACAAAACTTACTCACCTGCGAATATTACAGCCACCAAAGACAAGAACTGTTCAACTCAGAAAAATACACCTTGAAACAAATATAACTAAATAACAAAGGCGGTTGAAAACAATAATTTATATTGTTTTCTTTCTTGATTTTGAAATGTTGATATGAGAACTTCACATTTTATATTTGAAATGTTATGAGAATTTCACATTTTATATTTGAAATCTAATAGTGAACGGGTGCTGGTAATAGACCATCGGAAGACAGGTCAGTTTTACCCTACTAATGACAGGGCGTTGCTACGGTAATCCTGCTCAATTCGAGAGGAGCCGCAGACATTTTGGTTCACGTACCAGGCTGATAAGCCAATGGCGCGAGGCTACCATGTGAGGGATTACGGCCGAATGCCAGTAAGCCGGAATACCGCCCAAAATCTCAGCACCACTGCAATGGGAGGCTTCGACATGGTCGGGACCTGGGTCTCGCGCCTCAGCCCTACCCGGTCGAGCCACAGAAAGAGGTCTCTGCCGTCCGCCGATCAAAGCGGGCGGATAGCTGCTCGATATTCACCCTATACGGCGATGGGGTACGAAACCACCAACATAAGACTTAGTTCTTGGTCGGGGTGTTGAAAACAGTAGAGCAGCCACCTCACTGTGAACTGTCGAGACTCAACCCATGACCATGCGATTTGTCCGCACACCAGATGAACAACATCTCCGTGACATTACCAGGCTTGTCCCCTGGTTAAATGCACCTCTACCTCTGTATGCTATCAGCCATACCAATGGACGCAAAAGAGATGCAGACTATCGGACATTGCACATCTGCCCTATTGTGTCAACCTCCCAGGTGGCGGGGAATGCTAGGCGTACCATCACTGCAGAGAAGCCGAGAAAATAAAGGGAGCAAAGAGATACCCAACTCACATGCAAATGCTACGTTTCTGGCAGGACGTGACGACCCTGGGATACAGACACATTGGACTGCCTCTCTTCCGGGCTAGTACAAACCAGTACATAGTCCATATCACATCTCATATATCATTACCGCATCCTATGGACACGAGTAGTGAAGACTCGTTAGTCTGGTAAGACAACTTCCATAAGAGAGACAACTCTGATCACAAACAACTGCTGCCTTGCAGATAGGCTGGGGACAGCCAAAGGCTAAGGAGGGCATCCCTACAGAAACGCCTGTTGAAATCGGATGCATTGGGCCACAGGCTTAACGAAACAGTGCAACGTAAATCGCAGAATGATGACAGTACAACTTATCAGAAAAATGTATGGCGGTCAACCTGCGGAGTCTCGCCAGGCAGCGAGAGTGCCGGGCCTCATGCCTCGAAAGGGCCCACCCTTGACTACTCGTGGTCACCCACCCATGTGTTGTGGAGTCAAGGCACATGGCTATGGGGCAATTTCTATTGACCAAAAACTGAAGACCCTCAAAATACTACAGTGAAATGCGGAGGGAGTCATTAACAAAAAGCTTTCCCTAACACATCACTTGCATGAAGGTAAGATTCACGTGGCATGCATCCAAGAAACGCACCTCAACAGCAACCATAAATTCTCAATCAGAGGATACCAGGCCTTCCGCCTGGATAGAGAAGGCCACAAATCAGGGGTTCTGATACTGACCGGTAACTGCATACCGAGTAGCGCGGTAGCTGTCAATCACACCGGACAAGCAGAAATTGTAGGAGTTGACATAATGGCTCAAGAGATGAAGATCCGCATCTTCAACCTGTACGGACCACCAAATAAAGACCTATCGCTCTCGAGTATGGAAGTCAAAGACTCCAACTGCATAGTAGTTGGAGACTTCAACAGCCACTCGGAGAGATGGGGATACTCGGACACAGACAGCAGAGGTGACGAAGTGGAAGATTGGGAGATTGACACAAATCTCCATCTTATCAATAGGCCGGAGGATAGCCCTAGCTTCTATTCTAGAACATGGCATACCACCTCGACTCCAGATTTGGTCTTCTCCACAATGGGCATTCACCATAAAATAGACCGCCAGGTGCTAAACCAATTGGCAGGTATCGACCACAGGCCAATTAGGCTAGAAATTGATATGGAAGTAGGCCCACAGGAAACAAAACCGCTCCCACGTTGGAATTACAAACGAGCCGACTGGGACAGATTTGCAATCCTGACAGATGGGATGTGTGAAACCATCAACACACGGAACAACAAAATGAAGCTATGGTGGAAAGCCTAAGCAAAGCAATAATGCAAGCAGCCGCTGAAACCATCCCAAGAGGGGCAAGGAAAAATTATAAGCCCTAATGGAATGATGAGTTGCAGAAAGTGGAAGACGCAGTAACAAATGCAAGGAACATGGCAGAGCGAGAACAATCTATGGAGGCAAATATCGTCCTCAAAGCCGCCACGACGAAATACAAATACACTCTAAACCAAACAGCAAGAGAACGCTGGAAAAACAAAACAGAAAGCTTCATCTTAGACAAAGAAGGGAACAAACTATGGAAGTTAGTCAGAGCCATGAATGACGAAACTCCGTCAAACAAACAAATTACCATCAAGCAGGGCGAAAACTTGCTAACTGGAAAAAAAGCCGCAAACGCCTTTAGTCGAACACTATGCCAGAGCGAACCACATAGATGTCCCTGCAGATAAGCATACAGACATTACTGAAGAGCAAAAGGGGCACGACAACATCAATATGGCACCAGAAGAGCATATGATGGCAAAATTAACAATGAGCGAAATGGAAGAGGCCATGAGAACATTAAAGAAAAGGAAATCTCCCGGAAAAGACGGGATAACAAACGAAATGCTGATGGGGTTGTGCCAAACTGCAAAGAGGAAACTGCTATCAGTCCTGAACCAAAGCTGGAAAAGGGGTATTGTACCCCAGGCATGGAAAGACGCAGTACTTGTACCAGTACCAAAGAAAGGAAAAGACAAAACAGATCCAAATGGATACAGGCCTATCAGCCTACTGAGCTGTGTCGGCAAACTGATGGAACGTATGATAAACACCAGACTGATGTGGCATCTGGAAGAAAAACGCATACTAATTCCACAGCAAGCAGGCTTTAGACAGCACAGATCCACTGAGGATCAGGTCACCCTCATAGCCCAGGAAATAGAAGATGCCTACCACGAACAGAAACACACAGTAGTGATTTGGGTGGACCTGGAAAAGGCATTTGCCAAAGTCTGGAAAGATGGACTTAGAGTCAAGCTAAAAAGAAGTGAAGTTTGTGGGAAAATGTACAAGTGGATCAACCACTACCTCAAAAACAGAACGGACAGAGTCCAAGTACAAGGGCAGATGAGCAAAAAGGTGACACTTGAGCAGGGAGTACCCCAAGGGGGAGTACTGTCACCCACACTCTTCCTGGTGTATATAAATGACATTACAGAGAATATACCAAGAAGAGTTCACAGCTCAATGTTTGCAGACGATCTGGCTATGTGGACCTCTGAAAAGAATCTCACCATAGCAAGAAATCGGATGCATCATGCCCTAACATCGCTGGAAGAGTGGGCGAACTCATGGCTGGTCAAAATAAATGAGGAGAAAACCACATGTACAATATTCTCGCTATCAATCAAACCCCAAAACACCACATTATGTCTAAACGGCAAATACCTGCAGCCAAACGACAACCCAAACTACCTGGGAGTCACATTTGATCGGCGCATGACATGGAAAAGTCAGATCGAGAGAAACCGAATGAGAGCCATACAAAGAATGGCAATCATGAGGAAACTTGCTGGCACAAGCTGGGAAGCAGACAAAGCATACTAAAGAAACTGTACACTGGAAGAGTGAGACCAGTTCTCGAGTATGGCATTGTGGCATGGACAACAGCAGCAAAGGCGAACTCCGAAAGTTAGCAAACTCCAAAACCAAGCCATGAGAGTTATAACAGGAGGCATGAAGTCAACGCCAATTGTAGAACTTGAAAAGATTACAAAACTGCAATCCATGGCCGACAGAAGAGACTACAGAGCCCAGCTGCAATCAGAGAAACTCAGAAGACTGACTGACCATCCAATGTACCAGAGACTACACAATTTAGGAAGTGGGAAACTAAAGCGAAGAAACTTTGCAGAAATAGCCAAAGCAAAGATGCATCAAAACCCCATGAACGCACTAACAACACCAAAGCCCATCCCTACTGTACGAAAACCTACCTGGAGGCCTCATATATTTCCAGAGGTGGTAGAAAATATACCAGGTATTAGAAACAAAAACTGCCAGTCTGAAAAAGAAAGAAGAGATACTATCCTGAGTTACATAACGGAAAACTACCCAAGCATGGACTGGACCCATGCATACACCGACGGTTCCGTAACAAATAAAACACAGTACGGAGGGGCAGGAGCATTCCTGAGCCTACCAAATGGCAGAAAAATAACACTGTCATTCGCTACTGGAAAATATACAAGCAATTTCAGAGCGGAGGCAGTGGAAGAAATGGTGACAGGTAAAAGGAATGAAAGCCATATAGTCCTGCTTACAGATGCACTGGCCGTAGTCACAGCACTGAAAAGCCAGAAAAATACTGAACTTAATGATTTAAGAGCAGTACTCTGTCAACTATGCCAGCAGGCCGCACCAAATAGGGTAGTGGTGCAGTGGGTTCCATCTCACTGCAACATCCAAGGCAACGAGGAGGCAGACAGACTGGCAAAAGAAGGTGCAAAACTACCACAACCTGATACTAGTATGACATACGAAGAGTCAAAACGGCGTATTAGAGCTAGATACATGACCAAATGGGAAACCGAACATACTGGCCACGCCAAAAACGATGCCTATTACCAGTTGAACAGAAAAGAGCAGGTCGTGGTCTTCAGACTTCGCACTGGCCACAATAGACTCAGGTACCACCTATTCAACAAATTTAAGATAGGTGGCACCGACGAATGCCCGTGTGGTACCGGGAAAAATGACCGCTGAGCATTTGCTGCAAAACTGCCCGACATACGAGGATCAGAGAGAGCAGATGTGGCCATCACCAGTCGCAACACTAGACAAGCTCTATGGCAGTGTCGACAGCCTCAGGATGACGGCTGCTTTTTTCGAAAAAATCATGGTTACTGTCTGACTGCGTACGAAGAAGAAGAAGAAGATATTTGAAATGTTGATTTGAGAACTTCACATTTTATATTTGAAATGTTGATATGAGAATTTCACGTTTTATATTTGAAATGTTGATATGAGAATTTGACGTTTTATATTTGAAATGTTATGAGAATTTCACGTTTTATATTTGAAATGTTGATATGAGAATTTCACATTTTACATTTGAAATGTTGATATATGTTGATATGAGAATTTCACGTTTTATATTTGAAATGTTGATATGAGAACTTCACTTTTTATATTTGAAATGTTGATATGAGAGTTTCACGTTTTATATTTGAAATGTTGATATGAGAATTTCACGTTTTACATTTGAAATGTTGATATGAGAGTTTCACGTTTTATATTTGAAATGTTGATATGAGAGTTTCACGTTTTATATTTGAAATGTTGATATGAGAATTTCACGTTTTACATTTGAAATGTTGATATGAGAGTTTCACGTTTTATATTTGAAATGTTGATATGATAGTTTCACGTTTTATATTTGAAATCTACGATGCGAGCCTCATACAACAACTGGACTTTGTTTGGTTCATTTTTAAACACGTTTTGTTTCATGGTGTGTGTGTGTGTCTTTGTGAGTGTGTGTGTTTGTGAGTGTGTGTGTATGAGTGTTTTCTTCTTATGTTTCTGCATTCGTTCTCAGTGTCCCGCTACCAAGCCCTGAACAGGGCTTTGTAAGTAACAGGATGTAGTACAGAGAACGGAATGTGTTTACTTCTTGATTGCTCTAATTTCCCCTTTTCGGTCTGACACATCCGACTTCAGCAGACATTTCAATGCCAAGTTGCCTTCACTCTTCGATCCCTTCTACTTAGCCATCCTGCTCTGTTGTAGTATGTTATCCAGGATCACCGCGTGGAGGTTTATGTCTTGGCAGCTTCAGGTTTGCTGGCACTTACGCTAGCAGTCAGCTATGGGTCGCTGAAGGCTGCAGATCATGCGATGTTCAGCGTATAAATCCCATTTGAGTGTGGGTTTTTTTTTTTCGTTCGCCTTATTTCTCTATTCGCCAAGGCGGTGTGCGTTGCACTGTGGTTTTTATTTTTGCGCCTGTCGGCCCAGTGCATCCGACTTCAGCATGCATTTTATGTTAGGGCCTGCTTCCTCCTGCATTTTCTAAGGGTTTGCTTCCCTGGGGTAACGGTCGGTGCTGTGATGGGGATCGAACCCAGCACCTTAAGATTGTGAGCCGTGTCACTTAACCACTAGCCCACGCCGTCCTCATTTAAGTGTTTTAAAAGACATCTTACTGGAGACTTGTAATATTGGAAGTGGATCATAATAATATTACTGTCAGTTAAACGTTTGACGTTTTACGATAATGGTCACAGACCAAACGACACACAGACTGATATTCACCAACAAATATAAAACGGTTAGAACAACGGTTGATTGTATTATTCAAACATGTTGTTCATGGCTGCAACCGTTTGGATTGAATGTTTCTGTATTGATAGATATAATTTGATAAACGTAGACTGCTTGGTAAGTCATTGGGCTTGGTGGGAGATGGCTGATTGATAAGTCATCGGGTTTGATGGGAGGTGATTGCTTGGTAAGTCATCGGGCTTGATGGTAGGTGATTGCTTGATAAGTCATCGGACTTGATGGGAGGTGATTGCTTGGTAAGTCATCGGGTTTGATGGGATGTGACTGATTGGTAAGTCATCAGGCTTGGTGGGAGATGACTGATTGATAAGTCATCGGGCTTGATAAGAGATGGCTGATTGATACGTCATCGGGCTTGATGGGAAGGTGACTCATTGGTATTTCGTCAGACTTGATGGGTGATGACTGCTTGGTAAACCACAAGGCTTGCTGGTAGATGCATCTTTGGTAAGTCAAACGGTTTGATGGTAGTTGACTGCTTGATAAGTTACATGACTTGATGGTAGATGACTGATTGGTAAGTCATCGGGCCTGATGGTAGATGTCTGCTAGGTAAGTGATCGAACTTGATTGAAGTTAACTGTGTGATATGTCATAAGATGTGATGGTAGACGACTACTTGCTAGGTCATAGAGATTGATGTTAGATGTCTATTTGTTAGCTCATATCACTTGATGGTAAATAACTGTTTGGTAATTCAACATAATTAATATTGCCTGACTGCTTGTTGAATCATCAGACTTGATTGTATATGATTGCTTGGCAGGTCGTCGGGTTAATGATATATGTTAGTTAGTTTCTAGTTAGTAGTTAGAAAGTTACTTAGTCATTAGTCCACATGTACTCTAAGGGGCAAAGTGAGGAGCTTAATTGGCCTTTCCTGTGCCAGAAGGGTCACGTATGACGCCGTCAACTCGTGTCACTGCAAAATCGTCTTGAAATCATCGTCTATCCAGCTTAACTTTGGTCGCTTTCTTGCACGGAAGTCGGATCGTCGGGCATTATAAGCTCACAGGAGAAGCTGATCAGAAGAAATTATCATGAGAGAAACGAACCAACGCATCGTCTATGTGAACATATATTCAGCACACAATTAGGAGCCGACCTCCATTTGCGAATGACCTGATTGTTCAATTTGTCACACCTGGAGATATTTCATTATACAGGTGGACATTTGTCTCTCCTGCCTTGAAAATGATCCATGATTGGCTCTGGTAACACAAGATTGGAAGGAAGAGGCTGTGGCAGATGACACCCGGGTGTAGGGTCCCTGTCTGGATTGTAAGTCGTCAATCAAAGATTTAGAAGAGGATTCACATTTAATTGAATGACGGACTGGCAGTGTGGCTAAAGAACTTCGATATGGCTCCTATGATACATAACATTATGTACTTATATATATAAATTAATCCATATGCAAATTGGTACCTTTTTATTTGTATAATTAAATAGGTTAATGCAGGGAATCAGTGACAGAACCCTGAACAACTGAGACCTAGAATAATCAAGTCTTCAGCTAGATATTCCCAACAGTAATATCAACCTTACATATGACACGTTCAAACTTGATTTACAATTGTTATCGCTTACCCAAGAATATTCTGGTCTTCTGTGCGCATATATTTCTGCAATGTAAAACTCCCGCACAGTATCAGGTGATTTCGATATTTGATCTTCAAAAATGTTTCACTGATATACCCCTTAATGTTCACATATCCATGATTGCAAAATATGCGGATGATACAACATTATGCAAATGTATTTTATCTAAAGCAAAAGTGAATATATTGAGGTCGAAATTAGATCATATTCGAGAATGGTCTGTGAGCTGGCATACGTAGTTTAATGTACATAAATGCACTATCATCAACATGGGTAGATCTGATTTGAAACATTATTTCATAATGGGAGTGAACAATGTAAGAAGATATGAAAGGAAAGGGGCCTGAGGCTTATAATAGGTCAAATATGTACGGTGAGTGAGCAAGTACAGGTAGCAGTGAAAAAGACAAATACAATGTTAGGTATGATACAAAGACAAATTAAACTTAGGAACACGGAAGTGATTGTCAATTTGTATAAAGCAATAGTTAAACCTAGATGGAAAACCGTCTACAGGTGTGGAGTCCTTATCGTGCAGGTAATATAAACATGCCAGAAAGGATAGAGAGAAAACCAACACCACTGATAGTGGGATTACAGTTATGCAGAAAGACACAGAAAAACGGGCCTATATTGTTTGGAAAAGAGAAGAGTTCAAAGTGATTTAATGCAGGTTTATCTGGGGTCTGCCATCAGCTACAATCTCTCGCTCGAGGAGATAGAAGGCTTGGCAGGGCAATTACCGTCATGCCCGCCTGACGAAGAGAGTCTGGGAGAACACTGCACTGTCTCACTACACTAAGGTCCGAGTCTATCAGACCTGCGTTTTTGGCACTCTCATGTATGAAAGCGAGACTTGTAGCATGTACACCAAACATGAACGGCGGTTCAACACCTTTCACGTGAGGTGTCTACGACGTATATTTGGGATGTGGTGGCAAGAGAGAAAGCCACATAATACGGTTTTGCAGAGAGCAAAACACTCACAGCATGTACTTGATGTTGAGCCAGCAACGTCTACGGTGGTTGGGACATGTTTATCTCATGAAAGACGGGAGGCTGGCGAAGGATATCCTTTACTGACAGTGGGATCAAGATGCTGAGCAGCGCACAAGCTGCAGCGGTCAGCGACCTATAGTTGGCTGCTAGCGTCAGGGCCAGCGAACCATAGCTGCCAAGACCCTTCTACACCTCCACGTGGTGATCCTGGATAACAGGCTGAAACAAAGCAGACTGGCTAAGGAGAAGGGATCGAAGAGGGAATGCTAACCCGGTACTCAAAAAATGCTTGCTGAAGTCGGATGTGTTGGACCGAAAGGTGCAAATATCGCAGTCAAGCCGTAAACTACGACACAACGCATTCCGTTCTCTGGACTACATTCTGCTACTTAAGCCCTTTTATGGTTTGGTAGCGGGAGATTGAGAATGAACTAAGCCAAACCATTTACGGACAGCTAGCCATTGAAGTTAAAAGAATCGGCCATCCCATCCTGCGATTCAAGGACGTATGCAGGAGAGACTTGTAGTCATGCGAGATCCCATCCGTTGGCTGGGAAGAAATTGCTCAGGATCGAGCTATCTGGATACAGTCAGTTGGAGGGGGCATAGTGACTGTTGATGCTCGTAGAAGTCTTCTGGCTGTAGAGAAAAGAGAAAGACTGGAAAGATGAAGGAACAGTCAGACAAGCCAGCCTCCTCAGTATGGTTGTACGATCTGTGGCAGGGACTGTCACTCGCGGATCGGACTTTACAGCCTTAGCAGACAGTGTCGAAATACAGGAAACAGTACTGGACAAAACTTACAAGCGCCACGCGCATGGTCTATAGAGACTGAGACGCATAGGATGATGGATACAATAATAAGAAAGGTGGACAAATTAGACTATAACACGTTCTTCAAAACATAACAAGAGGCACGGCTACAAATTAACAAAAGAAAGGTCCGTATTAAATATTAGAAAAAATTGTGTTAGAGAGTGGTGAATGCATTGCCACCGGACGTAGTGGAGGCAGGAACAATTAATGCATTCAATAATAAATGGGATGCACGAGGTTTTTAGAGCAAGGAAGTGTAAATCAAACTTGTTGTATACAGACACTGCAGAGTCTTCTGAACCAGTACAAAACGTTAAGTTAAGATCTTATGTTACTTTTGATTGAATGTGTTGTATGCAATTTTGCTGAGCTGGAATTTTTCCCATGAGAAGTGGTTTCATACCTGCCATGTAAGTTTCTTTTTTCTTTTTCTTTTTTTTTTAGTATGTGGAAGTAATTTTGTCAAATCGCCCATTGATCCATAGAGTTATGCAATCAGTTCGTCATTATAAGGAGTGTTGGCGTGTGTTTCAATTTCACCATAGTATTGTATTTTATATTCTTATGTCAGGGGGATGTGTAGTTTTTTGTCTTAGATCGTGTTTCAACTTTTGCTAAACTTTGATAAATGACTTGATCTTTTATAAGAACGGTCATTGATTTTGGCTCATGGCTTTCTGCTACTGATTTTGGCTCATTGCTTTCTGCTACTGATTTTGGCTCATGGCTTTCTGCTACTGATTTTGGATCATGGCTTTCTGCTACTGATTTTGGCTCATGGCTTTCTGCTACTGATTTTGGCTCATGGCTTTCTGCTACTGATTTTGGCTCATGGCTTTCTGCTACTGGTTTTGGCTCATGGCTGATGCTACCTGAGAGGAGGATGCTACTGATTTTGGCTCATGGCTTTCTGCTACTGGTTTTGGCTCATGGCTTTCTCCTACTGATTTTGGCTCATGGCTTTCTGCTACTGATTTTGGCTCATGGCTTTCTGCTACTGATTTTGGCTCATGGCTGATGCTACTTGAGAGGAGGATGCTACTGATTTTGGCTCATGGCTTTCTGCTACTGGATTTGGCTCATGGCGTTCTGCTACTGATTTTGGCTCATGGCTTTCTCCTACTGATTTTGGCTCATGGCTTTCTGCTACTGATTTTGGCTCATGGCTTTCTGCTACTTGAGAGGAGGGTGCTACTGATTTTGGCTCATGGCTTTCTGCTACTGATTTTGGCTCATGGCTTTCTGCTACTGATTTTGGCTCATGGCTTTCTGCTACTGATTTTGGCTCATGGCTTTCTGCTACTGATTTTGGCTCATGGCTTTCTGCTACTGATTATGGCTCATGGCTTTCTGCTACTGATTTTGGCTCATTGCTTTCTGCTACTGATTTTGGCTCATGGCTGATGCTACTTGAGAGGAGGATGCTACTGATTTTGGCTCATGGCTTTCTGCTACTGATTTTGGCTCATGGCTTTCTGCTACTGATTTTGGCTCATGGCTGATGCTACTGATTTTGGCTCATGGCTGATGCTACCTGAGAGGAGGATGCTACTGATTGTCAGGCAATACATCCTGCTATTTTTATACCGCTTGTGTCATTAAATGTCACGTTCTGTTATACTCAAATCAGCACGGTTGGTATGCTCCCAACAACACATAATTCACGTTTGGTATACTCCAAACAACACATAATTCACGTTTGGTATACTCCAAACAACACATAATTAACGTTTGGTATACTCCAAACAACACATAATTCACGGTTGGTATACTCCAGACAACACACAATTCACGTTTGGTATGCTCACAACAACACATAATTTACGTTTGGTATGCTTACAACAAAACAAAGTTCTCGTTTTTGTTTATGATACTCGAACAAAACATCAACAATAACTGAGTCTTTAATTGGTTTTAATATCCAATAAATACATCAAACAAAATTAAATTCACAAAATAAACAACAATACACTTAACATCAAATATTGTCACTAATGAAACAGCAAGATGAGAAAAGGGGATATAAAAATACCAGTTCAAACTTGTGAAAAATCTTCAACAATACATGATATAGTATCATCTTCCTGCTCTGATGCAGGAAACCATATATTTCTCATTCCTATATTTATTTTGTTTCTGAACAACGACTACCAAGTCCAGAAGTCGTAAGTTGAACTGCAGTAAACCGTCCCGCAGTAAGTCGAGTTGCCCCTAGTCGTGCTGTCGTAAATCGAGATATCGTACATCGAGTTTTGGTAAGTGAAGTTAGAATAAGTCGAGTTGTCATACGTCTAGATGTCGTACGTCGAGTTTTCGTAAGTGAAGCTAGAATAAGTCGAGTTGTCATATGTCCTAAGTCAATCTCTTGTAAATCGATCAGTCGTTAGTCGAGCTGTACTAAGTTGAACTGCTCGAATACGAGCTGTTGTAAGCCGAACTGTTGAATGTCCCGCCATTGTTTCACATATTCACCATGTTACAAATGTGAGTCATCTTCCAATACTCATAAAATGTGTGAAGACACCCACATAGTTTATCAACGGCTACTGAACACAAAACATATCCTACATGTAATGTATATTACAAACACGGCTTATTTATAAAGTTACCGAAGATCTGAAGGAACGAGTGGTATAGTTGTTATAATACCGATCTCCTGTCCAAGGTTACAAGGGTTTAAAAGCTTGGTAAGTCAAAGATGTGTTCCTATATCAGATATACAATGTAAACATTGTCCCTACACTACGCAGCGACTGAAAATGTAAGCAACCTTTATTCTTCAGCCATTTACAATATGATCACATACAAGGAAAAACAATGTAATTATATAAAGTTCACATTTTAACATTTATAAGTTGAGGGGAAGCGAAGAGAAGACGATTTGGAGGGCACAGGGTCAGGCGAACCATCGACCATTCTTCTAACAAAGCCACCGCACTGGATATGTTAACATAGACCCCGTCTATGTTCTACCGGGACAGAAAGTGGAACATATAATAATATCACTGCAACCTGTCAGAAATGCCGTAAGTGATGACTAAGGAATGGTATACATGAAGTTATCTACACCTGCCTTAGACATTTCAGCAAATATGGAAACACACCTGTCAGCAATAATTGAGTTTCTAATTTGTTTTAAACAATAAATACATCAAACAAATTATATTTAGGAAAAAATACAACAATGTGCATTACACTTAATATAACATATTGTCCCCAATGAAACAAGAATATGTGCAAAAGGAATATAAAACAGCCAGCTCAAACTTGTGAAATAGTCTCTTCGGGTTGCTCTCATGTAGGAAATCATTGATTTCTGACGTCTATAACATACTGTGCTACAGATTAATTATGACGGAGTCGAGCTGTTGTAAGTTGAGCTGTCGTAAGTCGAGTATTCGTAAGTCGAGATGCCGTAAGTTGAGCTGTCGTAAGTTGCTCAATCGTAAGTTGAGCTGTCGTAAGTTGAGCTGTCGCAAGTGGTCCTGTCGTGAAAGGTGCTGTCGTGAATGGTGCTGTCGTAAATTGAGCTGTCGTAAGTTGAGCTATCGTAAGTCGAGCTGCCGTACATTGAGCTGTCGCAAGTGGTCGTGTCGTGAATGGTGCTGTCGTGAAAGGTGCTGTCGTAAGTTGAGCTGTCGTAAGTCGAGCTGTCGTGAGTTGAGCTGCCGTAAGGTGAGCTGGCGTAAGTCCAGCTGTCGTGAGTTGAGCTGCCGTAAGGGGAGCTGGCGTAAGTCGAGCTGTCGTAAGTGGTGCTGTCGTAAGTTTAGCTGTCGTGAGTCAAGCTGTCGTAAGTTGAGCTGTCGTAAGTTCAGTTGCCGTAAGTTGAGATGTCGTAAGTTGAGCTATCGTAAGTTGAGCTGTCGTAAGTTGAGCTGCCGTACGTTGAGTTGTCGAAAGTCGAGTTGCTCTAATATAAACTAACAATATTCGAGATTTCGTAAGTCAGTCGAGGTGCCGTCCGCCGTACTATTATCTCACATAAGCACTGTGTTACACATATTTGTCATGTCCAATACTCAGAAATGGGTTCGTTGAATAAAAACAACATTCACATCTGCCAAGTGCGTTGCGTCTATCAGTGTGTGCCCGTGTCCCTGCACAATCATTCTAATGCCATGTATCCACCTGCCTCGCGGACGCCTCTTGCCATGTAGCCAGATCTACCATCGGTGTCAGTCACCACTTGAAGTTGATTAAGGTGCATTCTCGTGATAAGACCAAACCAACGTATTCTAAACAAGACCTAGTGCCAACCAATACTACCAATGTCGTATGACCGTAATGTCAACACCGATGACCTTCCTCAAACGCTTAATTTTACACTGCGCAATTCTGCTCCCGCGGGTCAATTAGCCGAGACCATGTTTGACACTGGTAGCACAGAGCCGGCATAAATATGGTTTCTGAAAGAGCCGGCATAAATATAAATATGGTTACTGAAAGAGCCGGCATAAATATAAATATGGTTACTGAAAGAGCCGGCATAAATATAAATATGGTTACTGAAAGAGCCGGCATAAATATAAATATGGTTACTGAAAGAGCCGGCATAAATATAAATATTGTTACTGAAAGAGCCGGCATAAATATAAATATGGTTACTGAAAGAGCCGGCATAAATATAAATATGGTTACTGAAAGAGCCGGCATAAATATAAATATGGTTACTGAAAGAGCCGGCATAAATATAAATTTGGTTACTGAAAAAGCCGGCATAAATATATATATGGTTACTGAAAGAGCCGGCATAAATATAAATATGGTTACTGAAAGAGCCGGCATAAATATAAATATGGTTACTGAAAGAGCCGGCATAAATATAAATATGGTTACTGAAAGAGCCGGCATAAATATAAATATGGTTACTGAAAGAGCCGGCATAAATATAAATATGGTTACTGAAAGAGCCGGCATAAATATAAATATGGTTACTGAATACAAAAAATATCCTACATGAGGTGTATTATCAAAAACACCTGCTTATTAATAAAGTTACTGACGATCTAAAGGATCGAGTGGCCGAGTGGTTTTAATTCCGATCTCCTGACCTAGGTCACACAGGTTCAAAAGCTGTTCAAGACATAGTTTTTTCTCTTTTTCATGCGTAAAATGTAAACCTTGTCTTCATACTCCACGTGGACTGAAAGTGCAAGTAGCCTTTATTCGTCTTACCTTTAATATGTAATCCTATAAATGGGAAACACAATGTAATAATATCAAGTTTATACTTGTAGTTTTCTGAGCTTCATAATTTGAAGCGAAGAGATCGGGATGTGGAGAGCACTGGGTTACGCCCACATTCAAATAGTGCACATACAGTTACTTAATACAAATCATACACAAATGATATTTACATTGAAATAAAACAAAGAACTTAAAATTGATCTCCAAAAATTGTTATTGTCAAAGCTTTCTGTTAAAATAAAAACAGTAGTACAACGCACACCGCTTTGGGGAATCGAGAAATGAGGCGAACGTAAAAAATACAAAACCCCAAAAATAAAACTTCAAAAAAATACCTGTAATTGAATTTAGACATTGCCATCAAACCCATATAAATTATGGTAAAATGTAAGGAAAAAATTGAAAGGAAAAAATAATTAAATTTTGTTTGAATGTATTTTGTTTAGGATGTGTCTCTTTTTATTTTCCATATTGTTTTACTGCATTATTTTCTTCCTGGTATGTGCTGTAGATATTGTTGCAAATCACATGGTGCTCTTCTTCCGTTCATACTTTTGTCAAGAGTCTCTCTAATGACTTGGGTATTGTCTTCACGCAAGTTTGAATGGCTTCGGTCGTTATCCGGTCCAATACCTAGTGAATTATTGATATGGCTGTACTTTATAGCTCTTTCTCTCTGTTTCTTGAAATAATATATCTTGTATTAGATGATTCGTGGTTCTTTGGATAAATACTAATTGTCCCTGGGAAACGATTGAGTTGAAATATTCGTGTATATTTCCTTCCCATCGGTGTTGTCTTACATGCTCGTTAGTACTGAGATCCATTTGTGTAAATAACGATTGAAGTAGATTTGAAGTTCTCACCTCATCACCTCGCTATTTTGATACTTTTAAAACATCCTGATCGATATTTGTTTTGTGAATATTATCCA
The DNA here is from genome assembly GCA_036924085.1 of Ariolimax columbianus. NCBI lineage: Eukaryota > Metazoa > Mollusca > Gastropoda > Stylommatophora > Arionidae > Ariolimax > Ariolimax columbianus. The sequence continues at coordinate 30,298,128 of JAVGWX010000020.1, read as the reverse complement.
TGATTCTTCTTTAGCTATTACGTTTAGTCGTTTAGTATTCCGTCTTGCTCTTTGATTATAAGTAAAATGGTTTGTGTCTTCGACGATAGCCATGTCTTGTAGAGTTTAATTTATGTCCGTTTTAATTGTTTATCTTATGCAGGCCGCCAGGCTGTTTATTTGTTTTCTTTGCCCTGTTTGTGTTCTACATTTCCTATTTAGTATAACCTTCATGGCTGTTTTAATAATGGCTCATTCAATGTTCACGTCATCAGTTTCTCTATTCAAAATCTATGAAAAACCTTGGCGATGATGTAATATGGTATGTATTATTCTATGCCGTTCTTAGAACATACATTTATAAGTGCATTTAGATGCATTACATACATTTATAAGTGCATTTAGATACATTACATATATTTATAAGTGCATTTAGATACATTACAAACATTTATAAGTGCATTTAGATGCATTACATACATTTATAAGTGCATTTAGATACACTACATATATTTATAAGTGCATTTAGATACATTACATATATTTATAAGTGCATTTAGATACATTACATACATTTAAAAGTGCATTTAGATGCATTACATACATTTATAAGTGCATTTAGATACATAACATACATTTAAAAGTGCATTTAGATGCATTACATACATTTATAAGTGCATTTAGATGCATTACATATATTTATAAGTGCATTTAGGTACATTACATACATTTATAAGTGCATTTAGATACAATACATACATTTATAAGTGCATTTAGATACATAACATACATTTAAAAGTGCATTTCGATGCATTACATACATTTATAAGTGCATTTAGATACATTTCATACATTTATAAGAGCATTTAGATACATTACATACATTTATAAGTGCATTTAGATAAATACATACATTAAAAGTGCATTTAGATACATTACATATATTTGTAAGTGATTAAAAAATGAGACCAAATGATGCAAAAACATGTTTGTACATTACGCTCAGCTCAAACTTGTGAAGTATCTCCAATAATATATATTAACTTTTCGTCCTGCTGCAACTTTATAGCAACATGTCCATCTCACTGGTACGACATAATCCCCGTCTAATCGTTGGCTCGCACAAGTCTAGATAAATCTATACGTTTATTAAATGAAAAAAAACAACATTTACATGATTTACTTCATTGTTTAAAAAAATACATACATAATTTTTCTGTAAATGCTTTGTTTATGATGTTACTTAATGGACATGAAAAGACCTTCCGAATAGATATTAATTAACATAACACTCGCGCGTCCCCTGGAAACGAATTTTTAGTCGGCCAATCCTTTCACTACCAAAGCGCTACCGAGGCATCAGAGAACATAAAACAGCACTCTCCTTGATTTCAACCAACATTAAACGAATCAACACACACAGGTCCAAGCCCACCTGATGATCTGCTTAAACCGTCTGAAAACAATATGGATGCCATGTTGAGTAGAAACGATAGGACCATCCACATGACTGAACATTGGCAACATGATGTCTGGTGGCATGGACACGAATAGTAAAGTAGTAAGGTTACTTAAGATAAGGAAGGCCTGATGGTGAAGAGTTTGAGATTTTAAGGCAGTTAGGTTTTTTTCTTCTCTCTGGAGTAAAACGAAAACTTAGCCTGTATACTCCACGGTGACTGAAAAGGAAGTAACCCCTTTTCTTTAGCCATACGAATCCACCTTTTAGTTCTGGCAATGGAAATACATGACCTAACGACATACAACTATATTTGACTCAAACGTCTTCAGATCTATGCCAGGAACAAATATGTAGAGTGCATTTCGTTATCCGAAACGTTATCATTCTATTTACGTTGATTTAATAATCATCCACATGGCATAAAAAACAATACATTCAATACATACAATTTGCAAATTACATTTACTTGGCAACGTTGTGTATCACTGGTAGTTTACTATACGACAGAACATACTAGCGGATGTTAGTAAATCGGCGAAGCCATGTAACCTGCCGCTAATGAATATATATATATGTAATTTAAACATGTACATAAATGTCTGAATTAAAAGTCAATTTCTTTGTCTCTCAAGAGAAGTACCATCTGACTGTCATTTCAAAATATACTTCCCTCACGAATCTAAAATCTTTGTTACATAATAATATATGTTTTGCATAGGAAAATCCATGTGGAATATGCATAAAACAAAAGTATAGAATAGATCAACGACACGTTGATAAATGTTATGAATACTGGAGAAGTACGAATGTTTGGAGTCAAACAGAAACATATTCGTAATTGACTAAAATAGAATCAGAAAACATGAGAGTTGACTAAATCCGCTTAAGAAATCACAAGAATAGATTAACAGCAGAGGAAGAAAACAGAAGAATAGATTAACAACCGCTAAAGAAAACATAACAATACATTAACAATAGACTAAGAAAAAGTATACACCTTTAACGAGATCTGGAGTCTCTGTACTTCAACTTTTCCCACGTGGCCAAAAGAACGGGGATAGTGTAAAGAAGTGGGTTCAAGGCTGAGTTGACTGGGAGAACGAGAACGACTGTCCAGGCATAGACATCCTTACTGATCTCGTGACCAGAGAGAGACAATAAGCCCATGAATCCCACAGGAAACCAGCAAAGGAAATTAGAGACCACAACCAGAGACAACTGCTTGGCTACGACGATATTCTGTGCCCGACGTAAAGCGTTTTGGCTTGAGGCTTCCATGGGAATCCTGTTTTCTGATATTGATCTGAAAATGGCTGCTTGTCCGAAGGCAATGACAAGAAACAAAACAAAATTGAGGATTATGAAAACACCGACTGAATACTCCCAACCGTTTACCCCATCATTTGTTAAAGGTAAGCCAGTGCACATAGCGCTTGAAAAGAAAATGGACTCTTCCCCAAATATGGACAACACGGGCATCACAGCTAGAACGAAACCAACCCCCCAAGCCAAAACAGTGGCAGCAATTTTGGTAGTTCTAGAAAACTTTCTTTGGCCATAAGGAAATGTGAGCACCAAAAACCTGTCCACTGTAATAAGAAGTATAAAAAATGTGGACGTTTCAATAGACAAAGTGGCCAGAAAACCCGCGGTTTTACAGACATCGCTTGCTTTCCAGACTTTGTCGTAGACAACGTACACGCCCCTGTAATAAACATCAGCTCCAGCTATCATGAGTAAGTACAGGCCCATTATCAGGTCAGATATACCCAGATTTAGCACAAACAGACAGTAAGGAATCTTCAAATTCAATCTGTCCCAAATTAAGCGGTAAACAATAACGGTAAAGTTACCTAAAATAGCAACAGCCCCAACTAGCCACAGCAGAATACGCTGAACTTCAACCCCTATCAGGTCATAACAAGATGAAATAGCGTCTTCAGAGGCGTGACACATATGTCCAGGTATGCCACTGCCCCTGACTTGAGGACAGCACATCCCAAAGTTGTCGGCGTATAAAGCTGACCTGATTATGAGACCGTTAAACGTGTTTTCAAAGAACTGTACAATAGGGGCAATACGTAAATCGAGTGAATCAAGTGAGAAACTAAAAGGGAAAGTGTTTACGGGAAAAGTAGATATCTTTGTGTGGCTCAGATTGAGATACTTTAGACTCGGCATTTCCTTGAAACAATTTTCATCGAAATACGAGAGACCAGTATGAGACAAGTCTAATGTTTCAAGTAGTGTTAATGACATATTTCCAAAACTATCAAGACGTTTGTTAAAAGATAGATTCAGTGATCGAAGATTATCCTCAAACCACATTACAGGAAAGTTATCTTTGTCTATGGACCGAATGAGGTTGTAACTTAAATCAATGATGTATGTTCCTTTTGATGATGTTATGACTTCGGTACACTCATCAATGGTGCATTTTATGCTGCACTTTGAACATGTTAATTGGTAAAAGAATTCAAATGTATAATTAAATGACACACTTGATAGGTCTACTTCAGACAAATCGAAGTACCGGTAACTGATATTACCAAAACCTACCAGAACTTGTTTAATAAATGAGTTCTTATTCTCTACGGTAACAGTTCCGGCCACACAACGTAATCCTTCATCACACTTCACGTCACAGTTTAGTTCGTCATCTTTATGTGGACAGTCTGGGTGTCCATCACAAACTAGGTCAGGATGAAGGCACACTTTACTGTTCCAACAGGCAAAATGTCCGATACAAGAGTGGTTCCCTGATTCTCTCTCCTCCTCTCCAGCCGGACAGTCACTCTTTCCATCCAGAACATAGTGTACAGGGATACAGTACGTGTCGGGACATTTGTAGTAACCCTCCTGGCAAGGGAAGCTCTCACAGTCCTGTAGATGAGACACATCTCTACATCCAAGGACTGCTCCGTATCTATCCTTGAAGTAGACACATCTTGGAGCCCACATAAGAGACCCTTGTGTATTGTAACAAGAACTGGCCCTTGGTAACTTTCCAATAGTTTCATCCAGATGTCCTTCTGGGCCAGTACATTGAAGCGTTCCGTCATTGAATTGGGATTCGAAAATACATGTATCTCTATTACAAATGAATGCACACGTCTCGTTTTTAAAGATCTCATTTGAAATGCTATATTCATCACTGCCCTTGCTATTATATTCCGTACATGCACTACAGTCTACCTGTCCATCATGAAATAAATGAGCGGGCAAACACGTTCCATCACAGCAGCGCCTACCACGACATTCATTGCAGTCTTCTTCATCGCTTCCATCATCGCAATCCTTGACCATATCACACTTGGCTAGATCATGAACACATTGGCCAGATCGACAAGTATCGCAAGTCAATGAACCACAAATACTCTCATCTCGCCTGTTGATGCAATGGTCAACAGAGTCACACACAAAGGAATAGGAGATATATCTTGCACGACCTGCGTCATCTCCACAATCAAATAACGGGAATTCCCCATTTGTATCTTTCAGAAATCTTCTAAAACCGTCGTCGGTGACATAGGCGGCTATCGATACGATGTTTCCTTCGAATTCTCGAAAATCGCCCGAGATTACAGCTTTGTTAACGCTTTCCTTTTTGACTGGAGCTATTCTCGTGTCGTCCTGGTGCCTGGAATAGAGTAGCAGACACGCCTCACACAAACTCACTTTAGTCACTTCTGAACCACAACCTACATCCGCCCAGCCCTCCGTGTTGCTTGACTTGTAATCTGAAAATGTTAATCTACCATCACTAACATTTGTAAAGTCAGGACTAGATCTGCCTTTGTCTTCAAAGATGTCGTTATAAAGCCACACTCCACACGCGTGATTGAGGCCCCTAGCAGGTTTGCCAGCTAACCAATGGTTGAGTACAAGTGGACGATATCGATTTGGATTTTTAAGTTCCCATTGAAATCGTTTAGCGACACTCTTTGAGTCCCGCCTCAAGCCTATGAATACCTTACTGGAATTATCAAGCAAATATTTGGGATCATAAATGAGGTCCCTTTTTTCTTGGAGACGCAAAAATAATTCAGATTGCAACAAATCCAATTCTTCTTTTCTTTCCACAGTGACCAAAGTCGCGCCAAATCTTTCACAGCTTCTGGACGCATCAAACCAATTGCTGACCTTGGAAGCTACATCTAGTTTATAACAAGACATAACGTGATTGACTATCTTATTTTCAAGGGGAAACCAGCCAGGGAGGCATTGATTACATAGCGTAAGGGACACGATATTGCTGTCCCATACCATGTCCATGCCAACAAAAAGCGTATCTCTAAAAAAGAACGGCTCAATAACCGTCGTATTGTCATAAACTACAACAAAAAATAACACTTTAGAACGTTCTTCCTGTACGACATCTGTAATTTTGAGAATGTCATTCTCTGTCAAGTTTGTAATGTTCACACGTTTAACAATGATGATTGCAATATGGCTGGAGTTTTGCCTTCCAACACCCAAGTCAGAAAAAATGGTCGTAGCAATTTTTATATTATATTTAATTATCACATGCACATTATTGCTGTTGAAGTTAATGGAGGACAGAAAATCGAAACGTTTGCATATGTTTGTGTTGCCTAGCCTCAAGTCACACGTCACATGTTTTTGATCCGAAACGTCGCAGACTGTACTGACAGTAACTCTTGAATGGCCAATTTCACCGTGAGTCCAAATGTTGATGAGTTTTTGCATGATGCTTAGATTGAGAAATACATCATCTTTACCGATATATGCTTTACTTAGGACTAAGATGTCAAACTGACCTGTGTGGCAGTCCTTTAGCGGGAAGTGATTAAATTCAAGGTCATGCAATTCTGAAAGGATGGTAATGAAAGGGTTAGTGGGATAATTACAAGAGGTCATGTAAACACAGTTTGTAATGTCTTTGCTCGAAGGTGTGAAGATTTACCTGGGAGAATAGTCATGTTCAGGACGTTGTACTTGTTTAGTGATGTCAAAGAGTTAATAGTTTTTTTTATATATAACCAGTAGACGTAACACACAAAAAGCACATACAAAAGATATGCACAAGAAATTGCTGAGTCATTGTCTGTTATTGTCAGTTTTCAGATTTCCATTTTCTTCTTTCACTTGTTCTGTTCTGTGTACGTGTGATCTCCTCATCAAAGGACATCTGGTCAGTTCAGATCAAGTCACATCTATGTATCGATGATCGACTGGTCAGTTCAGCCCCAATCTTCACATCGAAGGTTGGCTGCTCAGTTATTGTACAATGTCCAAATCGATGATCGACTGGTCAGTTCAAGTGCCATTCCAACAGCAAAGGTCAGCTGTTCAGTTCTGGTGCCTTTCACATAGAATGTCAACTGGATAGTTCAAGGGCTAGATGTATATCGAAGGTTGACTGGTCAGCTCAGTTCAGGCGCCAACTCCACATCAAAGGTCGGATGGTCAGCTAAGTTCAGGCGCCAACTCCACATCAAAGGTCGGATGGTCAACTCAGTGCAGGCGCCAACTCCACATCAAAGGTCGGATGGTCAGCTCAGTTCAGGCGCCAACTCCACATCAAAGGTCAGATGGTCAATTCAGTTCAGGCGCTAACTCCACATCAAAGGTCGGATGGTCAACTCAGTTCAGGCGCCAACTCCGCATCAAAGGTCGGATGGTCAACTCAGTGCAGGCGCCAACTCCACATCAAAGGTCGGATGGTCAACTCAGTTCAAGCGCCAACTCCACATCAAGGGTCGGAGGGTCAACTCAGTGCAGGCGCCAACTCCACATCAAAGGTCGGATGGTCAACTCAGTTCAAGCGCCAACTCCACATCAAGGGTCGGATGGTCAGCTCAGTTCCGGCGCCAACTCTACATCAAAGGTCGGATGGTCAACTCAGTTCAGGCGCCAACTCTACATCAAAGGTCGGATGGTCAACTCAGTTCAGGCGCCAATTCCACATCAAAGGTCGGATGGTCAATTCAGTTCTGGCGCGTACTCCACATCAAAGGTCGGACGATTAGCTCAGTTCAGGCGCCAACTCCACATCAAAGGTCAGATGGTCAACTCAGCTCAGGCGCCAACTCCACATCAAAGGTCGGATGGTCAGCTCAGTTCAGGCGCCAACTTTATATCAAAGGTCGGATGGTCAACTCAGTTCAGGCGCCAACTCCACATCAAAGGTCGGATGGTCAACTCAGTTCAGGCGCCAACTCCACATCAAAGACCGGAGGGTCAACTCAGTTCAGGCGCCAACTCCACATCAGAGGTCGGATGGGCAAATCAGTTCAGGCGCCAACTCCACATCAAAGGTCGGATAGTCAACTCAGTTCAGGCGCCAACTCCACATCAAAGGTCGGATGGTCAACTCAGTTCAGGCGCCAACTTCACATCAAAGGTCGGATGGTCAATTCAGTTCAGGTGTCATCTTCGCATCGAATGTCACCTGGACAGTTCTGTTCGAAACTCTGCATATCAGGTCTGCTGATTAGTTCAGGCCCAATATCAACATTCAAGGTCAGTTGGTCAGTTCAAGTCCGACTTCCACACCGAAGGTCAGCTGGTCAGCTCAAGTGCCATCTATACATCTTAGGTTGGCTTGTCAGTTCAGTTCATTTGCAATCTCCACAGCAAAAATCAACTGGTCAGTTCAGTTTAGTAGTTATTTTCCCGTCAAAGGTCAGATGGTCAGTTTAGTTCAAGTGTCATCTCCACATCGAAAGTCACCTGGACAGTTCTGGTCCAAACATTGCATCAAAGGTCAGCTGGCCAGTTTCGGCATAAGCTGAACATCGAATGTCAGCTGGTCAGTTTAGGCATAAGCTGAACATCATATGTCAGTTGGTCAGTTTGGGCATAAGCTGAACATCATATGTCAGCTGGTCAGTTCATGTGCTAATCTACATCGAAGATCAGCTCTACAGTTCAGGCCCCATCTCCCCATCGAAGGTCAGCAGGTCAGTAAAAAGGGCATCGCCACATCGAAGGTCAGCAGGTCAGTAAAAAGGTTATCTCTACATCGAAGGTCAGCTGATCATTTAGTGTGCTTCTTCACACCAACGATCAGCTGGGCAACTGACGTGCCCTATTCACATCAAAGGTCAGCAGGTCAGTAAAAAGGTCATCTCCACATCGAAGGTCAGCTAATCATTTAATGTGCTTCTTCACACCAACGATCAGCTGGACAACTGACGTGCCCTATTCACATCAAAGGTCAGCAGGTCAGTAAAAAGGTCATCTCCCCATTGAACGTCAGCATTACAGTTTATGTGACTTCCCCATGTCCAAGTTCAGCTGTACAAATATGTTGCCATTTCCACATCAAAGTTTTGCTGGTCAGTTAATTAATCACTTGAAGTGCCCTCTCCCCATCGAAGGTCAGCTGTTCAATTCAGTTCAGGTGACATCTCATGATCAATGGTCAGCTGGTCATTTAAGAATCTCATCTCCACATCAAAGTGGTCAGTTCAGTTCAGATGCTGTCTCCCCATTGATGGTCGGCTGGCTATATCAGGTGCAATCGCAACATCAAAGATAGACTAGTCAGTTCAAAAGCCCATATAAATATCAAAGGTCAACTGGTCAGGCCATGTTCTTCTCCATATTGTTTTTGGTACCCTTTTGCTTTCTAGCATTTTGCTGGTGATATCGTGCCTCGTCTAATTGTATACTGGTTTACATTCTCTCCTGAACTTTGGCTTTTCCTTTGTTTAATAATAATAATATTAATAGCTACACGTGAAGATGGAGATGGCATAAGAATTGTTCTGCAATATATGATTTCATATGATTGAAAGTCCAATCCTGGCACGGCAGACACTTTGCTGAACTCTGAACACATACGTGTCGTTAGACGTTGTGAGGAGATGTAGTTTTCTTTCGTGTACCAGATGTGTCGTTAGACGGCATTGTGAGGTGTAGTTTTCTTTCGTGTACCAGATGTGTCGTTAGACAGCATTGTGAGGTGTAGTTTTCTTTCGTGTACCAGATGTGTCGTTAGACGGCATTGTGAGGTGTAGTTTTCTTTCGTGTACCAGATGTGTCGTTAGACGGCATTGTGAGTTGTAGTTTTCTTTCGTGTACCAGATGTGTCGTTAGACGGCATTGTGAAGTGTAGTTTTCTTTCGTGTACCAGATGTGTCGTTAGACGGCATTGTGAGGTGTAGTTTTCTTTCGTGTACCAGATGTTTCGTTAGACGGCATTGTGAGGTGTAGTTTTCTTTTGTGTGACCGATGCGTCTTTAGACGGTATGGGGTATGGTAATTTTATATCCAGACAAAGTACCTACCAACAAAAGGCTATCATATGTTTAATTCATTCCACAGGATGTTTCTCCACAACATATTCCTGTATTACATAAGGTAACTTTAATGCTTATATATTTATTGTGTGGCTATTTTTAGATATGATTACCTGTTGCCTGAGTAGTGTAGTTATAGGACACCACGCTTCACGAAACCAGCCCGATCCACTCGACACAGGGAAAGAAACGGCATCAAGGAAGCGAACTGCCTACCCGACCTTACACAAGATGTGTTTAGACCAAAGACGTATATACCTTTTCATCCACGACGACAGCGTCTACTGTCGGAGAACTTTTACCTTTTATATCTCCTTTCTTTGTTTTAACTCTGCTGGCTATTCTATTCACTATATAATTGTGTAGAGAATGCATGTCTGCAGCTGAATCAGTTTTTGACTTCGTGGCACCATCTTTAAATCTGTCATTTATCATGATAAAGTCAGTCTGATCCCTTACTAAATATCCTGGCCTTTTTCATTTTTAGAGACTTTTTACAAAATGTGTTACAATTAACTGAGTGATTCTCTTCGTAAAAATATATCAATCTATCTTCTCAGTCATTTTTTCTTCCCGGTTACAATTTCCTGACATGTTTTTATATTTTCCTTTCCCTTTTATAAAGTTCATATCTCCCATTACCATCACAACATCGGTAATATTTATTGGCTTGAGAGTTCGTTGTACATTATCGATAAACTCTTATATTTCTTCATTATTGTGTTCTTGAGTTTGGAATAAATGGTTTAGCTCTCGACTTCAGTATCATCATTCGATCGTTGCGTGTACACAATTCTCACACATGTTGATTCCAGGTTCCGGTTGATCACAATCCCTACGTCTCATTCATCTCTCACTCCTCCTGAATGTGTTACCTGAGTTTAATGTAACGTCTTTATACTTCTTTACATGCTGAAGTCGGATGCACTTGGCCGACAGGCGCAAAATAAAATCCGCAGTGCAACGCAGACCGCGTTGGGGATTATAGAAATAAGGTGAACGAAACAAAAATCATTTAAACAATACTGGCTTAGAAGACTCTACAGAGGCTGTATACAACCAGTTTTATTGGAATATGGTTTTTACCGATGTGCGAGTCCATCTTAATAGACTAAAAGATAGTGCTAATTAGACCCACGGCCAGTTAGGCGCCATCTATCTCTGCTCTTAACAAGCCACCTGGGGAAGGGTACAAATAACATGGGTAGATTGTTAATTAGCGTTTTGTCCGGGCAGCGGCCTACTCTTTTCGGTTTCCTGCGCCCAGGGAATTTTTTACATGCTGGACACTGGACAAGGGAGTCCGATCTCACTATCCAGAGATCAGTTTCATTCTTACCAGAATATTCAAATTAAAAAAAATCCCCTTCTTCACTGTGATTCGAACACACGACCTCCGGCACCCGATGCAGACACCTTAACTGGAAACCACTGAGTCATGTTAGATTTACTCAAAAACAAGTCCTAAAAACCGAAAAGGTAAGGCCCATTTAATATTATTTGTATTTTTTACAAGTGTGTTTGTGTATTCTTTGTCATCTTCTTCGTTGATCCTGACGTTGTGTCGCAGTATAAGCGACACTGCGATACCTGCGTTGTTCGTCCTCTCAACCAGTTGCAGTTTGCTTTGTTGGCGTCCAGTTTGTCTTCACACTGCTGTCCCTATTCTCTTAGTCAGACTACACTAGTGCAGCCTGTTTCCAGAGTCGCCATGTGGAGTCGGAATGTCGTCTTAATCAGCTCTGATTCACTAACCTCTCAGCTCTTTCATTGTGTTTCATCTTTCACCAATTTGCTTATTTTAAAATATCAGGCAATTTATAAAAGTTGGACTAAAGTAACAAATCAAATATACAAACACTAATAGAGGTACTCAAATAACAACGATTGAAACTCACAGAACTTACTCACCTGCGAATATTACATCTACCAAAAACCAGGAACATTAAACTCAGAAAATACGTTTTGAAACAGATATGACGAAATAAACAGAAATAAAATCAACGATTTAGAATATTTCCATTCCTTGATTTAACACTTTGCTAAGACAACTACACACTTTATATTAGAAATCTACAAAGCGAAACTGATAAAACACCTGGGCTTTGTCTGGGGCATCTCTTTTGCTGTCGCTTTGTTGCACTTGGCGTGTGTTTATATGTTTGTCGGAAGAAATAAAAAAACTTCTGACGAGAGGTAACCTAGGAGGCGTAATAATGGAAGTGACATCACCAATGTATTTCGGCGTGTGGTAAGGTGTGTATCTTTACAGTAGTTGTGTAGAGGTCAGACGAAACACAGACGATGATATTACCTAAACAATGATAGCGATGGTAGAATCAAGCGACATTTGATATGTATTGTTCAAACCTTTAGTTCTGAATTATGTTGCTATAGGGAATGATAGCACATGACTGCTAGGTAAGTCATCTCGGGATTGATGGTACATGACGGCTTGGTAAGTTATATCGGGATTGATGGTATGTTACTGCTTGGTAAGTTATATTGGGATTGATGGTACATGGCTGCTTGGTAAGTTATATTCGGATTGATGGTACATGACTGCTTGGTAAGTTATATTGGGATTGATGGTATGTTACTGCTTGATAAGTTATATTGGGATTGATGGTATGTTACTGCTTGGTAAGTTATATCGGGATTGATGGTATGTTACTGCTTGGTAAGTCATTGAAATTGATGGCGGATGATTTCTTGGTAACTCATAAGGCTTGATGGTAGTTGACTGGAAAGTCATCGAGCCCTAGTTAGTCAGTTAGTTATTTACGTTTCATGTGTGCCATACTGGACGACATTGGGAGGTTAAGTTCGCTATCTTGGGCCATGTGGGTCGCGTCTCACGCTGCCAGCCCTGGTCCCTCAAAAATCATTTTTACCTCGTCTATTCACCTTTTCCTAGCCCCGCCCCTCCACCCTCTTGACCGGAAGCTGGACTGTCGGGAACTGTAATCTCGTCGAAGAATCTGATTATCAGGCATTCTCATGAGATGACCGCACCATCGCACCTTCTGTATGGACATGGAATTCGGCACATGGAACTAGCCAACCCGTTTGCGAATGTCATAATTTCAGAATGTGTCTCTTCTGTAGACGACAGCGGTCATTCACAGAAATCTCATTTCACAGGTGTAGATTTTACTCACTCGTGCCTTGGACATAACTCATGTTTGGCTATTGTGGTGCAGTGTTGGTCGAAAGATGATTGGGTAGATACAGATTGGTAAGTCATTGGTCAGGGATTTATGATTTGGACGCGATTTAACTGGGTTTAGAACTGGTAGAGCTTGTATCATTAAGGATCAAGGAACGACGCAGGTGATAGACTGACCACTTTCTGTGAATCAAATCGACTGTTTCATTGTAACTGTTTTTTTTTCCAGAGGCCCATCCACAAGAGGTACACACATATGGGATCCAGTGGACTTCATCGTCATGAAATTGACCATGTCTTGTTCAATCGTAGATCGAGAACTGTTCCTTCTGCACTGGAAGCAACCATCGCCTTTTTCGTGCCGGTTTCCACTTTTATCTAAAATGTGTACAGTTCCAGCAGCAGCGATCATATCGGGGTCCAGAGACTGCTACCACACGCGCAGCCAGCAAGCAACTCGGAACTTCTATCGGGGTCCAGAGACTGCTACCACACGCGCAGCCAGCAAGCAACTCGGAACTTCTATCGGGGTCCAGAGACTGCTACCACACGCGCAGCCAGCAAGCAACTCGGAACTTCAATCGGGGTCCAGAGACTGCTACCACACTCGCAGCCAGCAGGCAACTCGGAACTTCTATCGGGGTAGAGAGACGCTGATCAATCCCTCGGCTATTACCATCTTCGCAGCAAACAAGCAACTCAGCACTTCTATGGACACCGACATCGATGTTGACTATGCAAATATGATTGCAACAATCACATCCATGTCAAAGGCAGCCTGTCTCCAAGAACCAACTCACACCCCAATCACATCCATGTCAAAGGCAAGATGTCTCCAAGAACCCACTCACACCCCAAACACATCCATGTCAAAGGCAACCTGTCTCCAAAAACCCACTCACACCCCCAATTACATCAATGTCAGCCAGTCTGACAGGACCTACTCACACCCCAATCACATCCATGTCAAAGGCAGCCAGTCTCCCAGGACCAACTCACACCCCAATCACATCCATGTCAGCCAGTCTCCCAGGACCCACTCACACCCCAATCACATCCATGTCAGCCAGTCTCCCAGGACCCACTCCCACCCCAATGATCCATGTCAGCCAGTCTCCCAGGACCCATTCACACCCCAATCACATCCATGTCAAAGGCAGGCAGTCTCACAGGACCCACTCCCACCCCAATCACATCCATGTCAGCCAGTCTCCCAGGACCCACTCCCACCCCAATGATCCATGTCAGCCAGTCTCCCAGGACCCATTCACACCCCCAATCACATCCATGTCAGCCAGTCTCCCAGGACCCATTCACACCCCCAATCACATCCATGTCAGCCAGTCTCCCAGAACCCACTCACACCCCAATCACATCCATGTCAGCCAGTCTCCCGGGACCCACTCACACCCCAATCACATGTCACCTGCCACTCGAGCTTTATTAGAAGAGTGCCCCAGACAACCACCACAGCATCAAATTAATTACTCGAAGATTGGCCGATCACCGTCGAATAATTCCTTGTCTAAAAGCTTCCAATGGGTCTCGCACAACGTCAAAGCTGGGCATGAAGTCACTAATGAAAGTTTACTATAGAAAGCTGTTCAGATCGCCAGAACCCCCTCCAATAGCCTTCCACTCACTTCATCCCCTCTTCCAGACTTCCTGTTCTCAGAAATTCGCGATGCTGTCGAGTCAATGCCGTGTAGAAAATCACTAGATGAAGATGACATCACTGCAGAGGTCATCCAGGCTTGCGGTCTACCCCTTTACCAAGACATAGACAATGTGTTACACATTATCTCAATTCGGGAGAAACACCTACCACCTGGAGCAACTCGAGGACAACGCTCTTAGACATGAACGGAGACGAAGTGGACCTAGGAAACTATCATCCATTTACTCTTCTCTACAAGATGTGTACGAAATGCCTCTTTGCCAGAGTTCGTACCACTCTCAAAGAACCACAACCGACAGTCGAACAGATAGGCTTCCGGCGTTCGTACAGCACACTGGACCATAGTTCAAGCTGCTGTTGCCTTATTGAGGCAGCCAGCGAGTTCCAGACACCATTTATATTTACTTTCATCGACTATAAAAAGGCTTTCGATTCGGTAGAACCCCATTTTGTCTGTAGTTCACTGTTGAAACAGGGTGTCGACGACCCCGGTTATATCATAATTCTTGCCAACATTTATACAAACTGCATTACCACATTTCGTCCCTCATCATCCGAGCCTCCCTCATCAATTCCACTGTACTCCCTGCGATGTGCTAAGGTGATGAGACGTAGACACTAGCACAATCACTAGAGAGAAAATAAAGAGTAGCCCAGTCCTCTCTTGAGAGACACTAGCACAATCACTGGAGAGAAAATAAAGAGTAGCCCAGTCCTCTCTTGAGAGACACTAGCACAATCACTGGAGAGAAAATAAAGAGTAGCCCAGTCCTCTCTTGAGAGACACTAGCACAATCACTGGAGAGAAAATAAAGAGTGGCCCAGTCTTCCAGAAAATTCCAGGACTAGAAGATTCCAGGATTCTAGGAAAAAAAATGTATGTAGATACTTCAAGGTTTTGGTAAATGCGTAATCCCAGGTCATGCGCACGCGCATTGTGAAAGCCTGAGAACACGCATCGCTGAATGCCATAACCAGTCGGCACGGCACATGATGTTGATACAATTTTGATCGCTTTCCTGCAGGTTTTTTGTAACGATTTTCCTTCTTACGTGTTTATGTTGAAAGCAACATATTATGTCACGACAGAATATGACAAGCTCAGTGGGCGAGTTTGTAAAATTAGAACAATATGCCAATCTTCTATGTACATTATCTACGTGTAGCCTTTCAAGCATGAATATTAATAATTGTTTACGCTGACAACACGATGCTCAAGCAATGAATTATGTGTATGTAGGAAGGCAGTAATTTATGTTCAGAATCTTATTTTAATGCTTTTAACATTTTAAAATACACGTTTGAACTTTATGTTTCTATTGTTTATCTGTCCGTTGGATTGTGGCAATGTGTGTCTATGTGGCAATGATTCCCACAGTTTTTATATTTGTGGTACAGTTCGTCAAAGATGTTGCCCAAATTTAGTGTCCAACATTGATGATGTAATAGTCTTTAATTATATTAGTGTGATTCAGCATCATCATCACGCACCATGCCATTTGTATAACGAAATTGTCATGGCGGCCGAAATATGTACGAGACTCGATTCCTGGCCAGTTCTCCCATCTCTACCGCTGTCAAATACAGGACCTCCATAATGTCATTTGTCTGTCTTCTTGTCGGTCTGCCTCTTTTGCCAGGCGCGATACGTTCATGTATTGTTCTTTCTAGGCTATTTCGAATTGGTTAACGTATGAGGATGCCACATTCTTGCTCTCTGGCTCCTGGCTGAGCTGCACCATGCATTCAACCGCCACTTCTGCGCTGCGTATGTGGATCTAAAGGATGCATTTGATTCGGTAAAAATAGGTCCGCTCGCTGGAAAGCCCTGCAAGGCATCAGCACTCCTGCCCCACTGCTGAACTACATAAGGAAGCTACACATAAACCCGGTGTCAGAGTCCGCTTAGGTGGTGCTCTCTCGGACAGGTTAACTTCATCTCCGTGGGCCAGACAGGGTTACGTCCTTGCCCCTGACTTTTGGCACATTGGCATGGACCAAACACGCATCACAGACCTCCCCTTTGCTGATTACATAGTTCTAGACGACCCAGACAATGTGGATCTGCGACAGTCTCTCGAGAAACTGGATCTCAAAACATCAAACCTGGGTGTATCAATATCTTGGGCCAAGACACAAATTCAGAACATTGGCTGGTCCTCACAGCGTTGTTGTCCATGGTCACAAGGTGGAGTGCACCAATGAATTCACATACCTGGGAAGTTCTTTGTCATCCGATAGACGCAGTGCGCATGTCATGTTAATGTGGATCGGGCTTTCTGCTTCCGCTGTGAACGACCTTCGCCGGGTGTGGAATAATGGTAGATCCTCTATCTCGGATCAAAAATTCGTATTTATCAGACGTGTATGATTCATGTGCTCCTGTATGGTTCAGGAACTTGGACCCTTTATAAACAGGGCTTGTCAAGACTCGATGCCTTTCACATGCGCAACCTCGGTATCCGGTGGTTCGTTCTCGTCCGTAACGTGGAGGTGTCTGCAAAGACGGGTCTTCTCACCTTCTCGGACACTCTAGTCCGCCGCCGCCTGTCTCTGTTTTGTCACGTGGTTCGACGACCAGGAAGTTTCGGGACACCAAATAATGTCCAAGTCTACTTTTCTTAACAACGGTCTACCACCGGCCGGCTGGAGGCGGGTGAGGGGCCGTCTGGAGGCGGGGGAGGGGCCGTCTCGTGCTACATGACCCAGACAGAAAGCAGTCTCTCCTTGGAAAGTGAACGAGGCTTGGTACATGGTAGTGGTCGATCTAGATGCCTAGACGAACATTATTGTTATTAAAGTATGTTCATTTCCTAGAAGTAATGTCGTTTACTAGCCAGTTGTGTTCTACAGTACATCGAGCTACCACAGAATTTCTCTGCATTTTTATGTCTCGTTATTCGCCGTGTTTTCAGTACTCTCCTGTAGCATTCTAGCTAGAGGGAGACAACGTTCTCCTGTAGCGTTTATAAAAATTAGTGTAGTTATTAGAATAAATAGGAGCGCATGGCCGATTAGTTCAGATGTGTCTTCTGGCATCAGGATAGTATAACATGTCATTGTGTCTATATAGATAAATATCAATCACGTGCATTTTGTGTTGACTAGAGGGTGTAACGGCATTTATCCATGTGATACCCCATCTTTTGACTGATTCATGTATCAAGCTTTGAGGTTAACTTGTGAGGCATAGGATGAGCACCTAAAGTGGTGTGCACGATAGAGACCAATATGTAACCGTTGGATATCAGAAGGAAACGGACCCTCGCTAGCGCATTCTGAATTTGTCGTATTATTCTCTTGTCACATGCATGTAAACTTGTGTAATGAAGGTATTCCTTGATTGCCTTTTCCGGTTTCTTTTTCTTTTGTGTTCTGCAATGACTTCTTGAACTGAACAACGTGTCACAAATGGGACCACGCCCAGACAATCGTCGCCTTATTAAGTTGTTTTATTCCGAGTTAGTCCAACATAGTTTCTTCGTCTCTCAGTCTCGTTGATTCTTTCCATAACAACACAGCACATCTCAAAATCCTCCACAAACAAGTATATGTATTCTCTTCATGTCTCCGAACCACACAGTAAACAAACAAAAATGTAATAAGTTCCAGTTTCTCTCTCAAAACAGTTTATGCCATTAACATTATATCTCTTAAATTGTTATTGATAATGCCGACCTCTGATTACGTCTAAATGAAAGAACTTCCTGACTTGCTTGATGGTTTTAAATCCTTTAGCTTAATCTGCTCCCATTATGTTTCTGCAAATCTCGTGACTTGGGTCGTCTAAATATTTATTTTCCTGCAATATTTCTTCGTGTTGTTATTTTTGGTGTGGACATGTACAGTAAGATTACAATCAAGCGTTTGTCTTCGACTTTTACTCCTATGTTCCAGCCACCGATGTCTTGTCCCATCAGCCTCTCAGAGTATCTGTTGAATAATCCTGGGGAATAATCCAGGCATCTCTGTTTCACTCCATTCATTATTGTTATAGGGTCAGTCAGTTCTCTCATTAATGACATCATGATATATTGTTTAATGTAGATGGTGTGGTCACTTTTAGATCAATCTCGGTTTTTTTTCCTTCAGATTTAGAACCGAACCATGTACAAAGCAATCTTCCTTGTCCGAGGGTATGATGAATATGTCTACGAGAATCAGATAATGAAGATGTGTGTGTATGCGTGCGTGCGTGGGTGCTTGCGTGGGTGGGGCGTGGGTGGGTGGGTGCGTAGGTGGGTGCTTGCGTGGGTGGGTGCGTGGGTGGGTGCTTGCGTGGGTGGGTGCGTGGGTGCGTGCGTAGGTGGGTTCTTGCGTGGGTGTGTGCGTACGTGGTGCGTGCGTGGGTGGGTGTGTACGTGCGTACGTGGGTGGGTGCGTGGGTGAGTGCGTGGGTGCGTTCGTGCGTGGGTGGGTGGGTGCGTGCGTGTGCGTGTGTGTTCTTGCCCAACCACACATTTTTGAGTTGAAAACGTCAATTATATCTCATTTCTCAGACAGTCTATCCCATACCACGATGACGTCGTATGCAGTCCCCAGGGTCAATTGGCTCTCCAAACATTATAACATAACTACAATTCTATGTTATGAAATGTTCTATAAAGAATTGCTGCACATCACGTACACACAGCCACAGCTCTATTATCACAACCACTCATCCTACCATTGTTTGATTCGGCCACACCTCCAGACGACGAGAAAGAAGAGACCATGTACTGCATCCTTGCTCCCCGACATACAGAAGGTACAACTCTAAGGCGCTCACAGCGTCACAACTGCTGTAATGTTGAGCTGCTTGAGGAAGTTATTCTAGCACTGAGAGTTACACAGATAATTCTAGCACCTAGAGTTACACAGATAATTCTAGCACCGAGAGTTACACATATAATTCTAGCACTGAGAGTTACACAGATAATTCTAGCACTGAAAGTTACACAGATAATTCTAGCACCTAGAGCTACACAGATAATTCTAGCACTGAGAGTTACACAGATAATTCTAGCACTGACAGTTACACGGATAATTCTAGCACCTAGAGCTACACAGATAATTCTAGCACCGAGAGTTACACATATAATTCTAGCACTGAGAGTTACACAGATAATTCTAGCACTGACAGTTACACAGATAATTCTAGCACCTAGAGCTACACAGATAATTCTAGCACTGAGAGTTACACAGATAATTCTAGCACCTAGAGTTACACAGATAATTCTAGCACTGAGAGTTACACAGATAATTCTAGCACTGAGAGTTACACGGGTAATTTTAGGACTAGAATATTCCAGAATTCCCTGGAAAAAAAGTATGTAGATACGTCGGGGTTTTGGTAAATGCATAATCCCGGGACATACACATGTATGTGTAGCCTTTCAAGCGTGCACATTAATAATTGTTTACGCTGACAACACGATGCTCAAGCAATGAATTATGTGTATGTAGGAAGGCAGTAATTCCTGTTGAGAATCTTATTTTAATGCTTTTAACATTTTAATATGCACGTGTGAACTTTGTTTCAATTGTTTATCTGTCCGTTGGATTGTTGCAATGTTTGTCTATGTGGCAATTGTTATCTTTTGGGACACAATTGGTCGAATGAAGTTGTTCCTCAAATTTAGTGTCCAACATTTAATATGTAATAGCCTGTTATTATATCAGTGTGATTCAGCATCATCATCAAGCAGCATGTCATTTGAGTAACGAAACTGTAATGGCAGCCGATATGTACGAGACTCGATCCCTGGCCAGCTCTCTCATCTCTAGCACTGTCAAAAACAGGACCTCCATAATGTCAATTGTCTGTCTTCTTGTTGGTCTCTCTCTGCCTGTTTTGGTATTTTGAACACTCTCCTGTAGCATTTTAGCTCGAAGGAAACAATCTTCTCCCTTAGCGTTTATAACACTTAGTGTAGTTATTGGAATAAATAGTAGCGCATATCCGATTAGTTTGGATGTCAGTCTTCTGGCATCAGGATAGTTGGTATGACATGTTCTTGTTTCTATATTGATAAACATCAATCACGTGCTAAAGCTGCAGATAAGATACAACAGACACAAAAATAGCCACAAAATTTGGATGAAAATATGGTCTAGAGAAAGGAAAGATAAGACGGAAGCAATTGTCTCTACTGGATATAGCAGAATAAACAAACAATGTACACCATCTACCAGAGGACAGAGGGAAGGAAAACTAACGTCTGGTCAGGCAAAATATACATATCAGAAATGTTAATAAACGTCAGGCAAAAATATTCTGGACAAAAAACCATCACCTTCGCTTCATCGTAGCCTTTCCTTGGAAACGGTTTGCTTTCATGGCAGTCTGGCTAACAAGGTGAGTTATCAACGTGATTCCCGTAGTAGTGATCGACACGCAGATAAAGCTAATCATAGTACAACCGCCTGGAGGACCCTGGTCCACCTTCTTCGGTACGCTCGGAATGTGAGGGAAGCTACGACAACCCACCACTTAGAAAATAATTCGATTTGACCACTTTCTTGGGAATACGTGTTTTTAAAACACACGTAATTGAAAACTTTTATAGCGCAGCCTTGAACCACCGATGTTACTCCTTTAGGTTTTTAAAGCTATACCTGGCACAGATTCCAGCCGCGACACCCCTACCATTGCTGAAATAAAGGCAGTCATATAGAAACTCAAAAGATGATAGAGCTGCCGGCGCCACCATATTCGCTGGAGCTATTAAATTAGGCCGTGGACACGATGGCATCCATTCTGCACCAACTCTTCGCAACTGTAGGGAATACTGGCCAAGTGTATTGCGCGACGGAATAAACAAGAGGCTTTCGATTGGAATGCGGCAATTGCAGACCTATTACCCTAGTGTCCGTCCCCAACAAGCTCTTCACACATGAACTCCTATCCAGACTGTAGGCCATGTCAACGAGGCATCGTCACCCTCAACAGTCAGGATTCACCGCCTCTCGATCCTCTATTAGTGCGATTCTCGCCTTCCATCTTCTTACGCAACTTGGTCGTTCAAATTAACGGCCTTCTACATGTCGCCTACGTTGACCTGGGGGGTTACCTTCGATTCTGTGATTAGGCAACCTCCGTGGAAGGTCATCCAAAGCGTGGGTAATATAATGGTTTGTATGACTTTCTACTGCCTCTTGGGATGCTTTGTGATACTGCATTCAAAATAGCTCTTGTCACCTCATTATTAAGTATTTCGCAACTGCTGCTGTCAATAGGACCAATCAGGTAGTCCGATGATTTTTGAAATGATCTACAGTCAGCTTTACCAAAGCTCCAGCACGTTTTCTGTTTGTATCATGCTTTACTGGGAATGGTTATGGTTGTGAAGATTGGTCAGTGATCACTCCTTGTAGGTGGCAAGCGTCTGTTAGGTCAGATGAACAAATATTCAGGTCAGGTCGACTAAGTGATAGGTGGGCCCTATGTAAGTGTGTTGGTGCAGACCCTGCATCCTGTAGGACTGACAGGTTGGTTGCTTCAGAGACTTCTTCTAAAAATGTTCGTGTCCTGTTGCGAACTTAGTAACCCCATTGGAAAGAGTGACCATTGAATTCACCTGTAAGTGTAGTTTGGTGGTAGTGTGTCTCGTGTAGTTCAGGTAAGTTGCATGTTGACTGAGGTGGACTGTATATGTTATAAATTCTGTTATTTGTCCTCTAGTGTGTCAGATGGTCGCTTTTTGTACATCTTTAGGATTGGCTGTTAGCTGTGGGACATAGTGTAACAGTTCCAGCTGGAGCAAGATAGTTTAGGGCAGGGGTGATGTGGTTGACGACTCAGAACAAAGGTACCGGAATGCGTGCCTGGTCACTCACCGTCTCAACAAAGGAAAACGGAGTTGGGGGAGAAGAATGTGGACAAGGTAGGAACTGGCCACTGTCGTTCCGATTTGGTTATGGGGGGGGGGGGGGGTGAGTGACAGACGCGACGGCAGCGGAACTTGCTGCGATAGATGAGTGACAGGGGTTAAGAGTAATTCGTTCCAATAACGACTGAAGAGAGCCATCCCACTGAGATCCATTGATCAGCTCTGATACTGCTGGAGAGTATATAACACAGAGTTAAAGTTTAGCTCAGCAGGCTGGATGGAGAGAGGAGGAGAGCGAATGAGAGACTGTAGGTAGGAGTCCGTTTAGCTCACCGATTTGATAGAGGAGCGATTGATAGACTGTCCTACGAATGTTAGTGATAGAACAGGATCGCTCAAATAGATGTGCGAGTTTTGTATTAATAGATAATCTGAACGTTTGTTGTAATCAGGACACATTGTGAACGAGGTATGTCCAGATCGCCCGCCTGAGGGGATTTGAGTGAGGAAGAGTTTTGATAAGGTGTGTTGAGGACGCAGTTAAATAGATGTGTGTGTGATGTGTCTGCAGCACTAGAACTGGGTTTTTGATCGTTGGGAATTCCATCAAGATCTAATGCTTTAAATTTCCGCATATTTAAATATTTATATTAACATAAATATAACATAGGAATAATTAGTTAAGATGATATGTATTGTATTGTGTTTGTAATTTCACTACTCATTTTTCTGGTATGAGTATTATATAATAAATATGGCATCTTCTGTGTGCTATATTATTTGCAGTGTGTGGTCATGATTGATGTGGATGAGTGTGATAATGTTCTAAGTTGGAATAACCCTACGGCAAACAGTGGGATCTGCTACAATGGACCTGGATGTAATTCCGTATGTATATAACTATGCCACGAGTCAGTGCCTTCACAGGCATAGCTGATGTATCCCGACAAATGTATGTCACTGTCTTTATGTATAGTTGCCTGAAGGATAGCCACTTGTTTCTTGGGAGTGTCAAATAATTTGGCAAGTTTAAGATTTTATTATTCTTGTGCCGCAAATGTTCAATTGAAAAATGTTAAAGGAAGGTTTAAACGTTTGGTATTCTTGCCTATGCTGGTTGTTCCTCAAAGGTTTGCTTGTTCTAGTGTACTTGAAAGTATGATGTCTGTTTTTTTGTTCTAGTGTACTTGAGAGTATGATGTCTGTGTTGCTTTCTCGTTCTAGAGTACTTGAGAGTATGATGTCTGTGTTGTTTTCTTGTTCTAGTGTACTTGAGATAATGATGTATGTGGTGTTTTCTTGTTTTAGTGTACTTGAGAGTATGATGTATGTGGTGTTTTCTTGTTCTAGTGTACTTGAGAGTATGATATCTATGTTGTTTTCTTGTTTTAGTGTACTTGAGAGTATGATGTATGTTGTGTTTTCTTGTTCTAGTGTACTTGAGAGTATGATGTCTATGTTGTTTTCTTGTTTTAGTGTACTTGAGAGTATGATGTATGTGGTGTTTTCTTGTTCTAGTGTACTTGAGAGTATGATGTCTGTGTTGTTTTCCAGTTGTCCATTTCTGACACAGAAAAGCCTTGTCTCCCACTGCTTGCCGTGGACCTCGATAGCTATGACGTTGTCCGAACGCGTTGTTTATTCTATTTTGGTGTGCTGGCATTCTGTTTCTGTTATGTCTGCATATGTTCTACCCTGCCAGGTCTGAAGCCATAAAGGGTCTGTTATATCAGTATGCGGCATACATTAGCGACTACGCTCCGCTCCGAGATACTGTAGTGAAGTTAGGGTTCACTGCGCTCATTACCAGCTACCAATTGTCTCCTGGTTATGCCGAACTCCTCTGAGGTTCTAGGGCCATAACCAACAGTTCAATGCGAAATGATCGCCACGTCCTGAGCCATTGTGCTTTTATTATTGATTTCAGACAAAACAATGCTTGTCCCAGTGCTGTGCAGCACAATTCGTGTTCCTTTCCAGCCACAGAGGGACCATGCATCATGGCTAATATGAGACTCATTTGTACAGATAGATTACTGGTAATATTTTTAAGCATAAAATCTCACTGTCATCTACTGGGTTATACTGCACTGTGGTGTCAGGTCTGATAGGTCATGGATAGGCCGTCAGAACTGACTCATGCTAGCATATCTTCGTCATCCATTGGGATAACCGACAGAGGACGCACAGTAAATAACGAGACAACAATACATTTAACCCATGAAGTGTAGATGGTTGGTGCAGCTTAGAGCACGTACTACAAGCCGGTGGATTCTTCAGCTGTAACTATAGCGATCCACCTGCTCTTCTGTCCGTTTGTCTTTCCTCTCTCCAAGGACCTGTCAGGATTGGGTGATCCTGCCAGGAGTAAAACTCCTGCCGGCATAGCTCCTAGGATTATTGGGACGCGCAAAGCTCTCCAACCTCGGCTAGGTAGGCTGACGAATGTAGATAAATTATATCTACACGAAAATTCATCTCTTAATTATTGTCAGTGAACCTTACCAATTGTGTACAATATTATCTTTATTAGTATTATTATTCGTCATTCGAGTCGAGCGATTAGAGGTTTTGGCAAAATGTTATGTTAGGTATGATAACAAGAAATATTAAACATATGGGTATGGAAGTGATTATCAAACTTTATAAAGTATTAGTTAGACCTAGATTAGAGTACTGTGTACAGGTGTGGAGTCCTTATCATAGAGGGGATATAAACATGCCGGAAATATTACAAAAAAGAGCGACAAAGCTGATAGTGGGATTCCAAAATTACCGTTATGAGGAAAGACTCAGAAAAACCGACCTAAAGTGTCTAGAAGAGAGAAGAATTCGATGTAGCGTAATACAGGTATACAAGATGATCGGACGAATGCATAGATTAGACTATAACAAGTTGTTTTTTTTTCAAAAACACCCACAAGAACAACAGGGCAAAGCTACAAGTTGACTAAAGAGAGGTCCAGATTAGATATTAGGACATTTTTTTAGTCAGAGAGTGGGGAATGCTTGGAGTGCCACAGAAGGTAATGGAGGCAGGGACAGTTAATACATTTAAGAATAAATTGAATGCGCATAGCTTTTAGAGCAAGGTGATGTAAATATAACTGGTTGTATACAGACTCTGCAGGGTCTTCTAAACCAGTATAAAGACGTTAAGTTAAGTAATGACGATGGCCACTGATGTGATGTGATCTTTATTACATCATTCAACCATCTTTGTTTACAACGTTGTTTGATGACATTAACTTGCATACCATTTACGTTGACACCGCTACATCTCCATTCATCATCTCAGAATATGCGTTACAGAGGCTTGGTGAAGGGAAGAAACTATCTCGTACCCCGTGGTATTATTGAAACGGGATCTGTTAGTCCTCTTTTTTATTGAAATAATCGCCTCTTGATTTGCATACAGGTTCTGGACTAACCTGATTCTCGTTACCATTAAGTTGTAACATCTGAAAACATTTGTCTTGTTACAGCGGTAACATTCATAGGCATACGCCATTTTTATAAATTATGCGTTCATTCGTTTACTCAACCTAGTTTTTACTACAGAGGAAAATATGATTCAAAACGTTACCGTTGGGGAACTGTTTGGCTCAAGTGACCATCAAATCATCCGTTGGGATCTTATTGCAGGGAAAGAAGTAAATATAAATACGCGAACATACGACTACTCTAAGGCAGATGTTAAGAGGATGAAAGAGGCAGCGAACCACATAATCTGGAAAGATATTGTCGTAGGAACAGATGTTGAACAGGAGTGGGAGAGTTTTAAAACAGTTCTAGAAACGCTAAAAGAGGAATGGGTTACATGCAGGGAGGTAAACCCCAAGCGTAAAAAGTGGATAACTAGATTTGTAGTGAAATGTAGAAGAGCAAAAAAAAAAGCATGGAAAAAATATATAGAGGCAGGTAAATCAAAAGAAACATATGTAAAATATTTGGACAAGCAGAACATATCTCAGAAAGCGAATAAAACAGCAAAAATAGACTTTGAAAAAAAACTTGCTCAGAGGATCAAGACTGACAGTAAAAGCTTCTTCTCTTATGTTAGAAATAAACAAAGAACGAAAGACAAAGTAGGCCCTCTCATAGACAGTACAGGGAAAATAATAAGTGAGAATAGGGAGGCAGCTAATCTGTTCAATCAGTACTTTGGCACAATCTACACAAAAGAGGACTGCTCCAAGATCAAAGAGCCTATAGATATTTTTCAAAGAGACATGGATACAGCAGGATTAAGATCAATCTGTATTACAGAGGAAATGGTTTTTAAAAAATTGGAGGGGTTGAAAGTGAATAAATGTCCAGGTCAAGATGGTATTCATCCAAAATTGCTGTATAAAATTAGAAACCAACTAGCAAAACCATTGGCTATATTATGTTCTCAATCACTTACAAAAGGGATTGTTCCACGGGATTGCAAAGATGCAAGAGTGATCCCCTTATTCAAAAAAGGCAAAAAAATCAGATCCAGCAAATTATAGACCGGTGAGTTTAACGAGCATAGTCTGTAAATTGTTAGAGTCAATAATCAAAGAAAACATTGTAATGCATTTAAACAAATTTAATCTAATTAGAAATAGTCAGCATGGGTTTACTAGAGGGAGATCATGCTTAACAAATCTATTAGAATTCAGGGAGGAGGTTACTAAATTAATAGATAAAGGGGAGCCAGTGGATGTTATTTATCTAGACTTTGCAAAGGCCTTTGATAGAGTACCTCATCAAAGATTATTTTGAAAGTTAAAATCACATGGAATAGGTGGGGAAGTTGCCAAATGGATTGAAAATTGGTTAACGGGAAGAAGGCAGAGGGTTGGCATAAATAAGGAGTACTCTGAGTGGTGTGAAGTGAAAAGTGGTGTGCCACAGGGCTCGATTTTGGGACCAATTTTGTTCTTGATATATATAAATGATTTGGACATTGATATGGGATCCATGATTGCAAAATTTGCTGATGATACAAAACTATGCAGTAGTGTCTCATCTAAAGCGGAAGTGGATATATTGATGTCGGATTTTGATAAAATTCGAGAATGGTCTGTAAGCTGGCAAATGGAGTTTAATGTAGATAAATGTACAGTCATCCACATGGGTAGATCCAATATGGAACATAATTACAGAATGGGAGAAAACAATATTAGAAAGATAGATAAGGAAAGAGACCTAGGGGTTATAATAGATCATACAGGAAAGGTGAGTGAGCAAGTTAAGGTAGCAGTGAAAAAGGCAAATGCAATGTTAGGTATGATAAAAAGAAATATTAAACATAGGAGCAAGGAAGTGATCGTCAAACTGTATAAAGCTTTAGTTAGACCTAGATTGGAGTACTGTGTACAGGTGTGGAGTCCTTATCGTAGAGGGGGCATAAACATGCTACAAAAAATACTAAAAAGAGCGACAAAGATGATAGTGGGATTCCAGAATTACAGTTATGAGGAACGACTCAGAAAAACCGGCCTACAGTGTCTCGAAGAGAGAAGAATTGGTGGTGACTTAATACAGGTTTATAAGATGATCAGAGGAATGGATAAATTAGACTATAACAAGTTTTTTAAAATACAGCAACCTACAATAACACGAGGGCATAGCTACAAGCTGACTAAAGAGAGGTCCAGATTAGATATTAGGAAATATTTTTTTAGTCAGAAAGTGGTGTCTGCTTGGAATGCATTGCCAGGGGAGGTAGTCGAGGCAGGGACAGTTAATGCATTTAAGAATAAACTGGATGCGCATAGTTTTTGGAGCAAGGTGATGTAAGTGTGACTGGATGTATACAGACTCTGCAGGGTCTTCTAAACCAGTATAAAGACGTTAAGTTAAGTTAAGTGTCCTAAACTTAAAAATTGGTAAAATAATGATATGCCAAAACGGCAACTCTATACATTTGAAATAATGCGTGATATTCTCCAACGATCAATGTGGTACTCTAATTTGCTACAATCTTTAGTATCTTGAAAATGTATGTGCTAAATTGTGTGTGTAATTTTGACAAGGAAAACCAGTAGTAAACGGAGTTGATGTTTTGACTGTCAATGACAGAAATTACAGAAATGTCGAATATCCAAAACTATGCCCAGTGCAACGCCCGAGTGTTTGATTATTTTTTTACTGATTGGAGATGAGACGCAGAAAACGATAACATACGTTCCTGGAGTCTCAGACAACAGTTGGGCCTATCAAGGCCAATGTGTGAGCAGCTCACGAGAAAACTTAACATACTCTGGGTATGGCACGGGTGGACAGAGCGGGATTGGTTTCCTCCTTACAAAGAAGACGGCACCTTCACTACTTGGTTGCAACCCGTTAACGACAACATTGATTTGGATAAACCATAGGGAAACAAAGGAACCTACCAACAAGACAAGTCTACGCAGCAAGATCAGCATCGGATAAGGTCATCTGGTCATTTCAGGTGTCATCTCCACATTGAAGGTTGGCAGGTCAGTTCAGGTGCCATCTCCACATTGAAGGTCGGCTGGTCAGTTAAGGAGATGATCTCTGCATCGCTGGTTGTCGTTGTTGTTGTTATAGCATAGCTGCTAGGGACGGCGCGGGCTAGTGGCTAACGTGCAGAGGAAGCAGAATAATACATAAAATGCATGCTGACCTCGGATGCACTGGGCCGACAGGCGCAAAATAAAACCATAGTGCAGCTGAAACCGCCATTAAGGAATAGAGAAATAAGGCGACGGCAAACAAAAGCATTTTAAAAATCCATTGCAAAGTGACATTAAACATCATACTCTCAAGTACACTCGAACAAGAAAACAACACAAACATCATACTCTCAAGTACACTAGAACAAGAAAACAACATAGACATCATACTCTCAAGTACACTCTTGGTATGCAAGTTAATGTCATCAAACAACGTTGTAAACAAAGATGGTTGAATGATGTAATAAAGATCACATCACATCAGTGGCCATCGTCATAACTTAACTTAACGTCTTTATACTGGTTTAGAAGACCCTGCAGAGTCTGTATACAACCAGTTATATTTACATCACCTTGCTCTAAAAGCTATGCGCATTCAATTTATTCTTAAATGTATTAACTGTCCCTGCCTCCATTACCTTCTGTGGCACTCCAAGCATTCCCCACTCTCTGACTAAAAAAATGTCCTAATATCTAATCTGGACCTCTCTTTAGTCAACTTGTAGCTTTGCCCTGTTGTTCTTGTGGGTGTTTTTGAAAAAAAACAACTTGTTATAGTCTAATCTATGCATTCGTCCGATCATCTTGTATACCTGTATTACGCTACATCGAATTCTTCTCTCTTCTAGACACTTTAGGTCGGTTTTTCTGAGTCTTTCCTCATAACGGTAATTTTGGAATCCCACTATCAGCTTTGTCGCTCTTTTTTGTAATATTTCCGGCATGTTTATATCCCCTCTATGATAAGGACTCCACACCTGTACACAGTACTCTAATCTAGGTCTAACTAATACTTTATAAAGTTTGATAATCACTTCCATACCCATATGTTTAATATTTCTTGTTATCATACCTAACATAACATTTTGCCAAAACCTCTAATCGCTCGACTCGAATGACGAATAATAATACTAATAAAGATAATATTGTACACAATTGGTAAGGTTCACTGACAATAATTAAGAGATGAATTTCCGTGTAGATATAATTTATCTACATTCGTCAGCCTACCTAGCCGAGGTTGGAGAGCTTTGCGCGTCCCAATAATCCTAGGAGCTATGCCGGCAGGAGTTTTACTCCTGGCAGGATCACCCAATCCTGACAGGTCCTTGGAGAGAGGAAAGACAAACGGACAGAAGAGCAGGTGGATCGCTATAGTTACAGCTGAAGAATCCACCGGCTTGTAGTACGTGCTCTAAGCTGCACCAACCATCTACACTTCATGGGTTAAATGTATTGTTGTCTCGTTATTTACTGTGCGTCCTCTGTCGGTTATCCCAATGGATGACGAAGATATGCTAGCATGAGTCAGTTCTGACGGCCTATCCATGACCTATCAGACCTGACACCACAGTGCAGTATAACCCAGTAGATGACAGTGAGATTTTATGCTTAAAAATATTACCAGTAATCTATCTGTACAAATGAGTCTCATATTAGCCATGATGCATGGTCCCTCTGTGGCTGGAAAGGAACACGAATTGTGCTGCACAGCCCTGGGACAAGCATTGTTTTGTCTGAAATCAATAATAAAAGCACAATGGCTCAGGACGTGGCGATCATTTCGCATTGAACTGTTGGTTATGGCCCTAGAACCTCAGAGGAGTTCGGCATAACCAGGAGACAATTGGTAGCTGGTAATGAGCGCAGTGAACCCTAACTTCACTACAGTATCTCGGAGCGGAGCGTAGTCGCTAATGTATGCCGCATACTGATATAACAGACCCTTTATGGCTTCAGACCTGGCAGGGTAGAACATATGCAGACATAACAGAAACAGAATGCCAGCACACCAAAATAGAATAAACAACGCGTTCGGACAACGTCATAGCTATCGAGGTCCACGGCAAGCAGTGGGAGACAAGGCTTTTCTGTGTCAGAAATGGACAACTGGAAAACAACACAGACATCATACTCTCAAGTACACTAGAACAAGAAAACACCACATACATCATACTCTCAAGTACACTAGAACAAGAAAACAGACATCATACTCTCAAGTACAATAGAACAAGAAAACAGACATCATACTCTAAAGTACACTAGAACAATAAAACAACACAAACATCATACTCTCAAGTACACTAGAACAAGAAAACAGACATCATACTCTCAAGTACACTAGAACAAGAAAACAGACATCATACTCTCAAGTACACTAGAACAAGAAAACAGACATCATACTCTCAAGTACACTAGAACAAGAAAACAACACAAACATCATACTCTCAAGTACACTAGAACAAGAAAACAACACAGACATCCTACCCTCAAGTACACTAGAACAAGAAAACAACACAGACATCCTACTCTCAAGTACACTAGAACAAGAAAACAACACAAACATCCTACTCTCAAGTACACTAGAACAAGAAAACATACATCATACTCTCAAGTACACTACATTAAGAAAACAACACAGAGATCATACTTTAAGTACACTAGAACAAGCAAACCTTTGAGGAACAACCAGCATAGGCAAGAATACCAAACATTTAAACCTTCCTTTAACATTTTTCAATTGAACATTTGCGGCACAAGAAATATAAAATCTTAAACTTGCCAAATTATTTGACATCCCCAAGAAACAAGTGGCTATCCTTCAGGCAACTATACATAAAGACAGTGACATACATTTGTCGGGATACATCAGCTATGCCTGCGAAGGCACTGACTCGTGGCATAGTTATATACATACGGAATTACATCCAGGTCCATTGTAGCAGATCCCACTGTTTGCCCTAGGGTTATTCTAACTTTGAACATTATCACACTCATCCACATCAATCATGACCACACACTGCAAATAACAGCACACAGAAGATGGCATATTTATTATATAATACTCATACCAGGAAAATGAGTAGTGAAATTACAAACACAATACAATACATATCATCTTAACTAATTATTCCTATGTTATATTTATGTTAATATAAATATTAACATATGCGGAAATTTAAAGCATTAGATCTTGATGGAATTCCCAACAATCAAAAACCCAGTTCTAGTGCCGCACACATATCGCACACACATCTATTTAACTGCGTCCTTAACACACCTTATCAAAACTCTTCCTCACTCAAATCCCCTCAGGCGGGCGATCTGGACATATCTCGTTCACATTGTGTCCTGCTTAGAACAGACATTCAGATTATCTATTAATACAAAACTCGCACACCTATTTGAGCGATCCTGTTCTATCACTAACATTCGTAGGACAGTCTATCAATCGCTACTCTATCAAATCGGTGAGATAAACGGACTACTATCTACAGTCTCTCCTCCGCTCTCCTCCTCTCTCCATCCAGCCTGCTGAGCTAAACTTTGACTCTGTGTTATATACTCTCCAGCAGTATCAGAGCTGATCAATGGATCTCAGGGGGATGGCTCTCTTCAGTCGTTATTGGAACGAATTACTCTTAACCCCTGTCACTCATCTATCGCAGGAAGCTCCGCTGCCGTCGAGTCTGTCACTCACCCTTCCCCCCCCCCCCCCCATTAACCAAATCGGAACGCATGTGTCCAGTTCCTAACTGTCCACATTCTTCGCCCTTCGTTTCCGTTTTCCTTTGTTGAGACGGTGAGTGACCAGGCACGCATTCGGGTACCTTTGTTCTGAGTCGTCAACCACATCACCCCTGCCCTAAACTCTCTTGCTCCGGCTGGAACTGTTACAGTATGTCCCACAGCAAACAGCCAATCCTAAAGATGTACAAAAAGCAACCATCTGACACACTAGAGGACAAATAACAGAATTTATAACATATACAGTCCACCTCAGTCAACATGCAACTTACCTGAACTACACGGGACACACTACCACCAAACTACACTTACAGGTGAATTCAATGGTCACTCTTTCCATTGGGGTTACCAAGTTCGCAACAGGACACGTACATTTTTAGAAGAGGTCTCTGAAGCAACCAACCTGTCAGTCCTACAGGATGCAGGGTCTGCACCAGCACACTTACATAGGGCCCACCTATCACTTAGTCGACCTGACCTGAATATTTGTTCATCTGACCCAACAGACGCTTGCCACCTACAAGGAGTGATCACTGACCAATCTTCACAACCATAACCATTCCCAGTAAAGCATGATACAAACAGAAAACGTGCTGGAGCTTTGGGAAAGCTCACAGCATTTTTAGTATTGGTGGAGTAGAATAAACTGGTTGTTAACAGACTCTTTAAAGTATTCTAAACCAATAATGACGTTAAGCTAAGTTAAGTTAAGAATCAAAGAGCAAGGAAATAGTTGACTTGGGAAAGAAGCATAACACGATAACTAGGTATATCCATATACATGTCGTTTATAACATATTTTACACAAGACAGCGCTGCCACAAGGAAGTACATGCATTTAGGACACGAATTATTCCATTTTACTTGATGAGAAAGACATAGCAAACAGCTGTTTGGGATGATATATGTTTGGGATGATATATGTTTGGGATGATATATGTTTGGGATGATATATGTTTGGGATGATATATGTTTGGGATAATATATGGTTGGGATGATATATGTTTGGGATGATATATGTTTGGGATGATATATGTTTGGACTGTTCGAAGAGAACAGAAGTGACAAACATCACAATTGAATTATGATGGGCCAGTTCTCCTCATATCAGAAGACGGGTAAGTGATAACAACATGCATGGATACGATAAATATAGAAATTATAGAAACTCTAAAGAAATTCCGTGGAGATAAAATCATTGATCCACAATAAGAAGTCCACACCGAGCGACCTGATTACATCTGCTGCCTATAACTTATTCACAAAACATCCTTTGCGATAATGATATGAAAAGCTTTGCATTGTGAAGAGATAATTGGATTGATCTGTAAGATTTACCCGCGAGCGATTTTTTTTTCTGAAAGCTTGGAATGTCGTTTAGGTGATGCATCATTATTTGTTAACGTATTTACCGGCTTCAGGTTTTAGAACCTTCTGCATTGAAGTACAGAAACAACATGTCTGTGTGCTTTGTAAATAAGATATGTTGTTTATACTCGTCTTTATTGTTGAAACTTGGACAACGAATAAACGATTAGTAAGAAAATCGACAACTTTTAAATGCGTTTGTAATGAAGAAAGGGGAACAGCTCGAGAAAGAACAGATAACACATAATGACGATTTTGAGAAATTAGGAATGCGAAGAAGAATGATGAACGTAAACAGCTTACAACAGTTGAAATATTTTAGTTACATAACAAGTCATCTCCTTGCTGAAAACTTTACTGGAAGGAAATTACTAGAATAGTAAATGTGTCAGACGAAAACACCTCTATAAACAGGGTAATAACTTCATACGATAGACAAGGTAAAGACTGGAATATTATATCATCTAGGTAAAAGATTGAGGTCGGTGACGATGGTATCTGTACTAACCTGCCAACCTTCGATGGTGATGGCACTGACCAGCTGATTTTCGTTGTGGAGATGTGACACAAACTGACCAGCTCATTTTCGTTGTGGAGATGTGACACAAACTGACCATCTGACCTTTGATGTAGAGATGGGAAGTAAACTGACCAGCTGACCTTCGATGCAGAGAGTGGACCTAAACTGACCAGCTGACCTTTGATCTGGAGATGGAATCTGAACTGACCAGCTGACCTTTGATGTAGAGAGTGGACCTAAACTGTCCAGCTGACCTTTCAAGTGGAGATGGGACCAAAACTGACTATGAGATCTGTTTAGGTCTCATCTCCACATGAAAGGTCAGCTGGTCAGTTTAGGTCCACTCTCTACATCAAAGGTCAGCTGGTCAGTTTGTGTCACATCTCCACAACGAAAATGAGCTGGTCAGTTTGTGTCACATCTCCACAACGAAAATCAGCTGGTCAGTTTGTGTCACATCTCCACAACGAAAATGAGCTGGTCAGTTTGTGTCACATCTCCACAACGAAAATCAGCTGGTCAGTGCCATCACCATTGAAGGTTGGCAGGTTAGTACAGATACCATCGTCACCGACCTCAATCTTTTACCTAGATGATATAATATTCCAGTCTTTACCTTGTCTGTCGTATGAAGTTATTACCCTGTTTATAGAGGTGTTTTCGTCTGACACATTTACTATTCTAGTAATTTCCTTCCAGTAAAGTTTTCAGCAAGGAGATGACTTGTTATGTAACTAAAATATTTCAACTGTTGTAAGCTGTTTACGTTCATCATTCTTCTTCGCATTCCTAATTTCTCAAAATCGTCATTATGTGTTATCTGTTCTTTCTCGAGCTGTTCCCCTTTCTTCATTACAAACGCATTTAAAAGTTGTCGATTTTCTTACTAATCGTTTATTCGTTGTCCAAGTTTCAACAATAAAGACGAGTATAAACAACATATCTTATTTACAAAGCACACAGACATGTTGTTTCTGTACTTCAATGCAGAAGGTTCTAAAACCTGAAGCCGGTAAATACGTTAACAAATAATGATGCATCACCTAAACGACATTCCAAGCTTTCAGAAAAAAAAATCGCTCGCGGGTAAATCTTACAGATCAATCCAATTATCTCTTCACAATGCAAAGCTTTTCATATCATTATCGCAAAGGATGTTTTGTGAATAAGTTATAGGCAGCAGATGTAATCAGGTCGCTCGGTGTGGACTTCTTATTGTGGATCAATGATTTTATCTCCACGGAATTTCTTTAGAGTTTCTATAATTTCTATATTGATCGTATCCATGCCTGTTGTTATCACTTTCCCGTCTTCTGATATGAGGAGAACTGCCCCATCATAATTCAATTGTGACGGTTTGTCACTTCTGTTCTCTTCGAACAGTCCAAACATATATCATCCCAAACATATATCATCCCAAACATATATCATCCCAAACATATATCATCCCAAACATATATCTTCCCAAACATATATCATCCCAAACATATATCATCCCAAACATATATCATCCCAAACATATATCATCCCAAACATATATCATCCCAAACAGCTGTTTGTTATGTCTTTCTCATCAAGTAAAATGGAATAATTCGTGTCCTAAATGTATGTACTTCCTTGTGGCAGCGCTGTCTTGTGTAAAATATGTTATAAACGATATGTATATGGATATATCTAGTTATCGTGTTATGCTTCTTTCCCAAGTCAACTATTTCCTTGCTCTTTGATTCTTAACTTAACTTAGCTTAACGTCATTATTGGTTTAGAATACTTTAAAGAGTCTGTTTACAACCAGTTAAATCCACTCCACCGATACTAAAAATGCTGTGAGCATCATAAATATAGTGCAATGCATTAACTGACTCTGCCTCCACCACATCACTGATTCCCCTCATTCCCATCATGCAATGCATTTCAAACGTTCACCACTCTCTGACTAAAAGAAAACAGTTCCTACTATATAATCTAGACCTGTCTTTCAACAATTTGTAGAGGTGCCCTCTAGTTATTGTAGCCGGTTGTACTTTGAAAAACGTGGTACAGTATAAATTGTCCTTTCCGCCGATTCATTTATAGACGTGTAGTAAGTCAGCTCGAATTCTTCTCTGTTTGAGCACAGTAGACAAGTTTTTTGTTTTAGTAGTCTTTCTTCATAACTATAATTCTGAAAACCCACGGTCATTTTTGTAGCTCTTCTTTGTATCCTTCTTCTTCTTCTTCTTCTGCGTACACAGTCAGACAGTAACCATTATTTTTTCGAAAAAAGCGGCGGTCATCCTGAGGCTCTCGCCACTGCCATAGAGCTTGTCTTGCAGTTCCACTGGTAATGGCCACATCTGCTCTCTCTGATCCTCGTATGTCGGGCAGTTCTGCAGCAGATGTTCAGTGGTCATTTTACCAGTACCGCACGGGCATTCGTCGGTACACCCTATCTTCAATTTGTTGAATAGGTGGTACCTCAGTCTGTTGTGGCCAGTGCGAAGTCTGAAGACAACGACCTGCTCTCTTCGGTTCAACTGGTAATAGGCATCGTTTTTGGTGTAACCAGTATGTTCGGTTTCCCATTTGGTCATGTATCTGGCTTTGATAAGCCGTTTTGACTCTTCGTACGTCATACTAGTATCTGTTTGTGGTAGTCTTGCACCTTCTTTTGCCAGTCTGTCTGCCTCCTCGTTGCCTTGGATGTTGCAGTGTGACGGAACCCACTGTACCACTACCCTTTTTGGTGCGGACTGCTGGCACAGTTTGCAGAGTGCTGCTCTTAAGTCATTAAGCTCAGTGTTTTTCTGGCTTTTTAGCGCTGTGACTACGGCGAGAGCATCTGTCAGCAGGACTATATGGCTCTCATTTTCACTGTGTGTCACCATTTCTTCCACTGCCGCCCTCAGTGCCTCTGCCTCCGCTCTGAAATTGCTTGTGTACTTACCAGTAGCGAATGACAGTGTTATTTTTCTGCCATTTGGTAGGTTCAGGAATGCTCCTGCCCCTCCGTTCTGTGTAGTGTTTGTTACAGAACCGTCGGTGTATGCATGGGTCCAGTCCATGCTTGGGTAGCTTTTCGTTATGAAGCTTAGGGTAGTGTCTCTCCTTTCTTTTTCAGTCTGGCAGTTTTTGTTTGCAATACCTGGTATATTTTCTACCACCTCTGGAAATATATCCTGCCTCCAGGTAGGTTTTCGTACAGTAGTGATGGGTTTTGGTGTTGTTAGTGCGTTTATGGGATCTTCGTGCATCTTTGCTTTGGCTATTTCTGCAAAGTTTCTCCGCTTTAGTGTCCCATTTCCCAAATTGTTTAGTCTCTGGTACATTGGATGGTCCGTCAGTCTTCGGAGTTTCTCTGACTGCAGCTGGGCTCTGCAGTCTCTTCTATCGGTGATGGATTGCAGTTTTGTAATCTTTTCAAGTTCTACAATTGGCGTTGACTTCATGCCACCTGTTATAATTCTCATGGCTTGGTTTTGAAGTTTGTTAACTTTATCGAAGTTCGCCTTTGCTGCTGTTGTCCATGCCGCAATGCCATACTCGAGAACTGGTCTCACTCTTCCAGTGTACAGTTTCTTTAGTATGCCTTCGTCTGCTCCCCAGCTTGTGCCAGCAAGTTTCCTCATGATTGCCATTCTTTCTCTGGCTTTCATTCGGTTTCTCTCAATCTGACTTTTCCATGTCATGCGTCGATCAAATGTGACTCCCAGATAGGTTGGGTTGTCGTTTGGCTGCAGGATTTTGCCATTTAGACTTAATTTGGTATTTTGGGGTTTTAATGAAAGCGAGAATATTGTGCACGTGGTTTTCTCCTCGTTTATTTTGACCAGCCATGAGTTCGCCCACTCTTCCAGCGATGTTAGGGCCGTCTGCATCCGATTTCTTGCTATGGTGAGATTCTTTTCAGAGGTCCACATAGCCAGATCGTCTGCAAACATTGAGCTATGGACTCTTCTTGGTATATTCTCTGTAATATCGTTTATATATACCAGGAAGAGTGTGGGTGACAATACTCCCCCTTGGGGTACTCCCTGCTCGAGTGTCACCTTTTTGCTCATCTGCCCTTGTACTTGGACTCTGGCCGTTCTTTGTTTGAGGTAGTGGTTGATCCACTTGTACATCTTCCCACAGACATCACTTCTTCTTAGCTTGACTCTAAGTCCATCTTTCCAGACTTTGTCAAATGCCTTTTCCAGATCCACCCAAACAGCTACTGTGTGTTTCTGTGCCTGGTAGGCATCTTCTATCTCTTGGGCTATGAGGATGACCTGGTCCTCAGTGGACCTGTGCTGTCTAAAGCCGGCTTGCTGTGGAATTAGTATTCGTTTTTCTTCCAGATGCCACATCAGTCTGGTGTTTATCATCCGTTCCATCAGCTTGCCGACACAGCTCAGTAGGCTTATGGGCCTGTATCCATTTTGATCTGTTTTGTCCTTTCCTGTTTTTGGTACTGGTACCAGTATTGCATCTTTCCATGCCTGTGGTACAATTCCCCTTTTCCAGCTTTGGTTCAGAACCGATAGCAGTTTCTTCTTCGCTGTTTGGCCCAGCCCCATCAGCATTTCGTTTGTTATCCCGTCTTTTCCGTGAGATTTCCGTTTCTTTAGTGTTCTCATTGCCTCTTCCATTTCGCGCATTGTTAGTTTGGCCATCATGTGCTCTTCAGGAGCCGTATTCATGTTTTCGTGTCCCTTTAGCTCTTCGCTAACGTCTGTATGCTTATC
Source organism: Ariolimax columbianus (assembly GCA_036924085.1). NCBI lineage: Eukaryota > Metazoa > Mollusca > Gastropoda > Stylommatophora > Arionidae > Ariolimax > Ariolimax columbianus. The sequence continues at coordinate 30,258,966 of JAVGWX010000020.1, read as the reverse complement.
TGCAGGGACCTCGATGTGGTTTGCTCTGGAATAGTGATCAACAAAGGCGTTTGCGGCTTTCTTACCTGTGATCAAGTTCTCGCCCTGCTTGATAGTAATTTGTTTATTTGACGGGGTTTCGTCATTCATGGCTCTGACTAGCTTCCATAGCTTGTTCCCGTCTCTGTCCAGGTTTAGACTTTCCGTTTTATTTTTCCAGCTTTCTCTTGCTGTTTGCTTGAGAGTATGTTTATACTTCGTCGCGGCGGCTTTGAGGGCGATGTTTGCCTCCATGGATTTTTCTCGCTCTGCCATGTTCCTAGCATTTGTTACTGCATCTTCCACTTTCTGCAACTCATCGTTCCAGTAGGGCTTTTAGTTTTTCCTAGCTCCTCTTGGGATGGTTTCAGTGGCGGCTTGCATTATTGCCTTGCTTAGGCTCTCTACCATGGGCTTCATTTTGGTGTTTCGTGTGTTGATGGTTTCACACAGCCCATCTGTCAGGATTGCAAATCTGTCCCAGTCGGCTCGTTTGTAATTCCAACGTGGGAGCGGATTTGTTTCCTGTGGGCCTGCTTCCATGTCAATGGTTAGCCTGATCGGCCTGTGGTCGCTACCTGCCAGTTGGTTTAGCACCTGGCGGTCTATTTTATGGTGTATGTCCTGTGTGGAGAAGGCCAAATCTGGAGTCGAGGTGGTATGCCATGTTCTTGAATAGAAGCTAGGGCTATCCTCCGGCCTATTGATTAGGGAGAGATTTGCATCTATCTCCCAATCTTCCACTTCGTCACCTCTGCTGTCTGTGTCAGAGTATCCCCATCTCTCCGAGTGGCTGTTGAAATCTCCAACTACTATGCAGTTGGAGTCTCTGACCTCCATACTCGAGAGCGATATGTCTCTGTTTGGTGGTCCGTACAGATTGAAAATGCGGAGCTTCGTCTCTTGAGCCATTATGTCAACTCCTACTTTGTATCCTTTCTAGCATGTTTATATCCACTGTATATTACGGACTACACACATGAACACAGTGCTTCAATTTAGGTATCCCAAATGATTTATAGTTTAACTATTACTTCCTTGCTCTTATGTGAAATGTTTCTTTGTATCATTCCCAGGATTGCATTATCATTTTTCATTGCCACCTGGACTTGCTCTCTCACATTACCTGTATGATATATTATAGCACCGTGGTCCTTTGAATTTTTGTTGAAGTCCTAGTATTGTGCTCTCACATTATGTAATTGTATTCCTTATTGTATTTTCCTTTTTGAATTACTGTACATTTTTCTACATTAAACTCCATCTGCCAGTTCTCATACCATTTTATGGGAAAAAAACATGACCAAAAATGTAAAAGTTGATTAAGGTTGAGTATAATCAAAATTTTGTAATGGGTATGGTCAGATACCGCACCAAGACGAGAACACAAACAAAACCTACGTTACGACTAATAGGCCTTCATCAGGGACAACAATACTGAACTAACAAATCAACATATAAGGAACAAATGGTCAATTTATCTGATAGTAGACTCAGTCTGTCTAAGCGACCGGTTGCGCCAGATGGTTGACTGAAATTTTGATTAAACTCAACCTTAATCAACTCATGCCATTTTAGAATCGTGTCTAGATCTGGTCTCAATAGATTCACCTCTGCCTGAGAAGAGACCTAGCCACATAATGTTTTGTCCCTCGCGAACTTTGCAAACATGGAATTGATATCAATGTCTAAATAATTTGTGTATATAAAGAACAAAAATTGTTCCCAATACCGATACCTGGGCACTTCACATATTACATGACACCAATCAGAGTATTCCATATCTATGACAACTACACATATTACATGACACCAATCAGAGTACTCCATATCTATGACAACTAAACATATTACATGACACCAATCAGAGTACTCCATATCTATGACAACTCCACATATTACATGACACCAATCAGAGTACTCCATATCTATGACAACTAAACATATTACATGACACCAATCAGAGTACTCCATATCTATGACAACTGTCTGCTTTCTACCCGTTAACCAATTTTCTATCCAAACGACAACCTCACCACCTGTACCAGATTATCTCCACTGGTCCTTTACATTGCCCCACATATTTTCCACCTCGCTATTACCTACCTTATATTCGTGTATTCTGTTACGTTCTTTCATTTTTCGTTTTGCTTAAGGTATCGTCTGTCATCCAATCTTGATATTCTTAAACTGTTTTATGGGTAGAGTTGTATTCCTTAACTGGATGCCTATTTTTAGACATCTATCCATTTTAACCCATCCATCTCTACGTCTACCATCGTCCGTCTGGCAGAACTCTCAAAACTTAACTTAACTTAACGTCTTTATACTGGTTTAGAAGACCCTGCAGAGTCTGTATACAACCAGTTACATTTACATCACCTTGCTCTAAAAGCTATGCGCATCCAGTTTATTCTTAAATGCATTAACTGTCCCTGCCTCCACTACCTCCCCTGACAATGCATTCCAAGCAGACACCACTCTCTGACTAAAAAAATATTTCCTAATATCTAACCTGGACTTCTCTTTAGTCAGCTTGTAGCTATGCCCTCGTGTTATTGTAGGTGGCTGTATTTTAAAAAACTTGTTGTAGTCCAATTTATCGATTCCTCTGATCATCTTATAAACCTGTATTAAGTCACCACGAATTCTTCTCTCCTCGAGACACTGTAGGCGGGTTTTTCTGAGTCGTTCCTCATAACTGTAATTCTGGAATCCCACTATCATCTTTGTCGCTCTTTTTTGTATTCTTTCTAGCATGTTTATGTCCCCTCTATGATAAGGACTCCACACCTGTACACAGTACTCCAATCTATGTCTAACTAAAACTTTATACAGTTTGACGATCACTTCCTTGCTCCTATGTTTAATATTTCTTTTTATCATCCCTAATTTGCCTTTTTCACTGCTACCTTAACTTGCTCACTCACCTTTCCTGTACGATCTATTATAACCCCTAGGTCCCTTTCCTTATCTATCTTTCTAATATTGTTTTCTCCCATTCTGTAATTATGTTCCATATTGGATCTACCCATGTGGATGACTGTACATTTATCTACATTAAACTCCATTTGCGAGATTACAGACCATTCTCGAATTTTATCTAAATCCGACATCAATATATCCACTTCCGCTTTAGATGAGACACTACTGTATAGTTTTGTGTCATCAGCAAATTTTGCAATCATGGATCTCATATCAATGTCCAAATCATTTATAAATATCAAGAACAAAATTGGTCCCAAAACCGAGCCCTGTGGCACACCACTTTTCACTTCACTCCACTCAGAGTGCTTCTTTATATATGCCCACCCTCTGCCTTCTTCCCGTTAACCAATTTTCAATCCATTCGGCAACTTCCCCACCTATTCCATGTGATTTTAACTTTCGAAATAATCTTTGATGAGGTACTCAAATACCTTTGAGTTCAAGGGCCAGTTCTTTGACCAGATCAGCGGCGTAGCTATGGGTACCAAGCTACGCTTGTCTTCTCGTGAGTCACCTGGAATACTTGATCTGGCTACAATTCCAGGGCCCTTTTCCTTTGATGTATTATTGATACATCGACGATGGGATTGGCATTACTGACATGTCTGAGAAGGATCTCCTAAACTTTATCGAATTTGTTAATGACTTCTATCAAGTCTATCAAGCTCTATCAAGCTCACGTCTGACATCTCCGTCACGTTTAAATCTTCTCTTCCCCACACTCAGTATATCAAGTTACTTTGCACTGGTCTATGAAATACAATTTTCATTGATTCCTTCCTCGTTGAATTCCTGAACATCCTACTTTGCAATTAGTAATATCACTCTTCCAATCTTATAGACGATCTTTCTCAGATTACATTTATTTATCAGAATTTTGAAAACCTTCGCCATTATAGATTGCCTTACTCACTAGAGAAAAGCTGTGTTTCAGTTTTAACATGTAAGCAGATATTTTCACTGGAAAGGAGAGCGATGGGGTTTGATGGGGTATCTGTTCAAATGTAATTAAATAGTTATCCTTCCATTGTTTCGGTAGAGTGTTCTAGTGGAGAGACCTCAATCATCTCTTCGATGGCAGGTGGTTTATGTTGTCGTATTCTGGTACGTCTTTTGTGTGACACGCTTTGCTGTTCCCTATTGGAAGACGTTTATGTGTGTTGTGTCCTGGTATGTCTTTTGTGTGACACGCTTTGCTGTACCCTATTGGAAGTCGTGTATGTGTGTTGTGTTCTTGTATGTCTTTTGTGTGACACGCTTTGCTGTTCCCTATTGGAAGACGTTTATGTGAATCATATAGCCGCTACCCTCGTCGTCTCAGATGTCCTGTACTAGAGATCGACATTCTCGTAAACCTATCAGCCATGTTTTGGGTCTATTTCCGTGGTCTTTGGCTTCCTCCGATTTCTTGCAGCCATGTTTTGGGGCTTTTTCCATGGTCTTTGGCTTCCCCCGGACCTACTGAAAGCAGCATGTGTTTGTTGACATGCACGAATATCTTGTGTCCGCTAAATAAGAAACAAGGACACCACAATGGTGAATCGTGATGTGGTGGTATTCCCTAGTTAACGACGGGCATGAAGGCAAAACCATATCATCCTCACCAAATAAAGACACTTAGGAAAGCGTAATGCTTTAGAATGACGAGACACAGTCAGAAATGCTTCTCACGAGGTCACCCTCGCACAGTTCAGCGTCTGTGATGAATAATTCATCATGAAATAAACAATGTCGGCCGAATTTGGAAAGAGTGGCGCCATCTTAAACCAGACCTACTCAGCATTTGCATTAAACAATTTCGGTTTCAAATGTTACTGTAGTCCTTGCCACAGTAATATCTCGGATCCATGTTTTCTGTAGAATTTTCTTTATGGATACGAGGCGTGTTCAAATGAAACCGGATCGAACTGTACCAAGTTAACATGCGTAGATGCGCATGATGACGTTACTTCGCGTGTAAACAGTACTTACCAACCGTCATGTTTGCAAAATTGCATTTTTCTCTGACTCATAGTTTCTTCAGCAGACCGTTGCAAACATGGCGGGTGTGATACGAAATCTATCTAGAGTTGATCAGCGAGCGGTGATTCGGTCTCTACCAGCTGAACGATGTAGACCATTTAACTTTCATCGCAAAAGTGTGTCGAAGGCAACAGTGAAGAACTGGACAACGATGATTAAAGAAAGACGTGAGTGAACGAAAGATCTTCCGAGATCAGATCAGGCGCCTATTGTTGGGCCAGATGATGCCATCACCAAAATTAATGCGCCAATTCAAGTGGATTGTCGCCAGAGCTTATGTTCGCTAGCAGATAAATTAGCTGTGTCGGTAGGGACAGTTCAAATGGTGGTTAGCAAGAAACTGAAGTATCGGAAGGTGTGTTCACAACGGTTACATGGGTTGCTGACCAACCAACATAAGGAAGAACATATGGGATGGAGTTCGAACCACTTGTTGCGATGCGAAGATGATGGTGATTCATTTCTTTTGCGCTTAGAGGCAGGTGATGAATCGTGGTGCCACCACTTGTAGCTGAGCAGCAAAACTGATAGCATGCCATGAAAACATCCCGGATCACTGAAAAGATTCAAGTAACACATTCCCGCTGGTAAGGTTAGGCTGACAGCGTTTTTTGACTATGATGGACTTTCGTTGGTAGACTTTAAAGAGCTTGGGGTGAACATCAATGCCATCCGCTACAATGTCCCACTAGACAAGCTGCATACAGCAATCAAGAATAAACGATCCGGCATATTTTAGCGAAAATTGTTCAGGAAGTGTTAGCACAGAAAAGCTGGGAAGTACTGCCACTCCCATCCTATAGGTTCGATATGTCCCCTTGTGACTTCCATTTGTTCGGACCCTTCTGAAGGGTCAACAGATGTCACGGCATCGGTGCCCAGAAGGTTCAAAGAGCAGCCAAAGTCATTTTTTTGGGGCCGGCATCCGCTACTACCCCAGCAGTGTAATGCGTGTCTGAGTGCCTATGGCGACTTCTTCTAACTAGCCCTGTGGCATGTTTGCTTCATAATTGCTATATTGAATTATGTCACACCAGATGATACAACTGTCAATAGTTTGTAATTAAGCTACTAGGTCCGGTTTCATTTGAACATGCCTCGTGTATATATATATATATATATATGGAGATTTAAAATACAACGTGACAAGAAACAAGAGCGAGAACTGCCGTGCTTCTGGAAAGGCTACTCAGCCAATGACTATCTCCACACAATCAACCAGCTGATGGAGATAACGCGTCAAGTCCGTATGCCCTCATCATTGTGTTTGTAGAATGATAAAATGGATTTGATATCTTGGAAATAGTTGCAGTTGTAAATACATGAACGAACCAAGGTATCAAAGAAAAGTAGGTCCGTCAAAAGAAAACATGCTCATCTGAAATGACTTTTTGTGTACACTCCAATTCCCATACCTACACACCGAGGGGTACGACAAGGAGAACCATCTCCCCAAAACTGTTCACAGCTGCTCTTGTAACAGTTCCCGCCGGAGCAAGGGGAGTTTAGGATGCCTGAACATGTTAAAGCTTAAAGCTACATGAATGCATGTCAAGGTCACTCACTGTCTCAGCAAAGGAGAACAGAGTTGGGTTAAGGAATGTGGACAGGTAGAAACTGACCACTGGCCTTCCGATTTTGGTAGGGGGAGATTGATTGACAGACGAAATTGGCAACGGGGCTTGCTGCGAGAGAATGAGTGACAGGTGTGCAAAGTGTTTCGTTCCAATTGGAATTGAAGATGACCATACCTGAGATCGATTGGTCAAGCTCTGGTCTTGCTTGAGGATATATAACAGGAGACAAAGTTTAGCTCGAGAGGCTGGAAGAGAGAGGAGGAGAGATGGAGAGAGAGAGACTGAATGTGGATAGTATGTTTAACTCACCGACTTAGATAGAGGAGCGATTGATTGACGGTTGGACGAATGTTTAGTGATAGAACAGGATCGCTCAAATAGGTGTGTGAGTTTTGCATTAATAGATAATCTGAACGTGTGTTTGTAAGCAAGGACACATTGTGAACGAGTATGTCGAGATCGCCCGCCTGAGGGGATTTCAGTGAGGAAGAGTATTTGATAAGGTGTGTTGAAGACGCAGTTAAGGCGATGTGTGTGTGATGTCATTGCAAGGCAATAGAACTGGGTTTTTAGATAGTTGGGAATTCCATCAATAGCTAATGCTTACACTTCCCGTTTTAGTACAATGTTTAGTTAAGATATGTATTATATTGTGTTTGTAATTTCTCTACTCATTCTATGATATGAGTATGATATAATAAATATGCCACCTGCTGTGTGATATGTCATTTACTGAGTAAGGTCATGATGATGTGGATGAGTGTGAGAATGTTCTAAGTTAGATCACGGCCAAGGCAAACAGTGGGATCTGCTACACGTTATTATTATTTTGGTGCCTGTTGACCACGGATAGTCGTGGTAGATTTATAAATATAGTGCGTGTGTAGCTATAGATCTTGATTTGCATGTTTAAAACAAGTGTCGCAGTTATATATAACTTGTGTGTGTAGTTAGGAATAGAGGAGTGGTTAGAGTGTTAGTTACCATAGACAGCTTTTCCAATCATCTGACTGGTAAGTGTGACATTTTTCTTCCACCCATTGTTGTATTATTGACAAGACTTTGTGCGTACTTGACAGTCTTATAAATTTTTTTGGTGGGCCAGACGGGTTTATTCAGTATGTCGAGGTTGGACAATGTTAAACAATGTTATCATTGTCTAGCTTTTGGACATTTGTCTATCGGATGCCCTAATATTCTTCGGAATATTAACAGTTCCTGGAGAAGAGGAGGACTGTTTGTCAAAAACAAGCCTTTCATGGCACGAGCTACAGTCAGCGATAAGTGGGAGGACAAAAGTCAACTACAAAACCAGCTAAGAGAACTAACAGGCAGAGTTATTCGGCTGGAAAGACAGGAAAAAGATCTCCAATGGAAGCTACGACAGCTGTTGCAACAGTTTGAAAACAGAGCTTTCAAACCAGCTAGGAAGGAGAGAAGAAATCAAGAAATCACAGAAGTAAACACGGTCCAGTATCGTGGAAGGGGACAGAGTGGTAGGAAAGTGAGTAGGAAGCCCGTACTACTTCCACATTCCGATCCGTGGAGGGACAGAGGTGGAAATCTCAGGACGGACGTGTGTGGACGACTGGAAAGAGGTTGTGAAAAGGGTTGGAGTTTGACCCAGGTGCAGAGGCCAAGTCAAGTGAGAGGAGGAGGAATGGTTGGGCAGAAGTTTGAATCGGGCAGATTCTTAGCCCACAAGAGGCCTTTTGCACGGTTACAGATGGAGAGGCAGAACAGGAGCTATCAAAGAGACTTTGAGCACGAGGCGGATGGACAGAAAGAAAGAGATACAGGTTTTGTGTATCCAGAAAAGTTAGGGACGGAGGGCAGGTTACGCAATGCAACCGAGACAAACGTTCGCTCAGAGGTCCAGATAAAATGTTACCGCATCGGACAGTGTAGGCCGAGAATTCAGGAAGAGGGTATTACGTCGATTAACATGGTCGGGCGTGCTGAAAGGGGCCAAGTTTACCAGGAACTTGTGGTCAAGCCTGGTAGAAAATTAGTTAAAGTCGACGAAGAATCGAACAAGGAAATAGTCAGAGATTCGTCAGATAAAGAAGAAAGGAGAGGAGGAGGAATGGTGGCAGGACCAGCTATGGTTTCGTGCCCACCCAAGCCAGGTTCTAGCCATGCGGGAGAAGTGGTTGAACAGACCGAAAGAAGGGACAACCCTTCGGCCACCGAGGAAGGAAGTGGAAATGACGCACAGTTGGAATGCGAAACGGACGCACCAACAGCAGCCAACAAAGGAGGAACAGAGTTTCTAAGGAAAACGAAGAAAAGGGAAAGACAGGTTAACCACAGCCAGGACAGCGAACCAGTCATCGAAGCAAAGATGAAAAGATCTCAGTTCGAGATAAGCCAACAGTCAAACGAACAGTGTGAAAGGTCTTTCCCACAAATAGTGAATACAGATGGACGGAAGGCTGAAGTAGCGGACGATGTAAGTGTACGTAACACTACCAGAGAACCGGTGGGTACGAACCAAACAGCTGTGAAACAAACAGACCAGACGATGGGCGTTTTACAGGAGGAAATCGCGCAGCAATCAGAGACAGCTGATGGGGCAGCGCATAGTCTGGTTAAAATAAGCAGTAGTGATAAGGAACGGTTGATACAATGTTTACTGACGCTAGCCAAAAACATGGAATTCAGAAATGGAATTAGGTAAAGTCGTGTGGAGTACTTACACACATGGGCTATCATGTGAAACTCCAGTTGATGTATGCATTTGCATACAATTTGTTTCATCTACCGTTATCCTTGGGAAACGGAGATTTGGATAATTAGGGGGTAGGGTATAGAGAAGGAGGAATGACCAGATGTTAAAAAATTCCTTTGAATTCGTTGTCTCAAGTAAACGCCAGACAATGAGCGTACCACGGACGGTCAGTCTGAAGCTAGACTGACCGAGATCAAAGGGACATTTCCGACCAGAGAAACGGACAGAACGAACGAGAGACGCAGGATAGCTGGATGCGCCAGGTATTGATTACGTGACGCAAGGTAACACGTGGACGCGATGCTTCGGTTAATATCTGACCAGGTAGCTTTGATGCGGGGAATTTGGGGAAACAACGGTGAAATAGTTAGATCACAACACTCGGTTTTGATTCCTCGGGACAAAGACTGCACCTGGACTAGTAGGGTTACAGCATGACGTAATTCGACAGGTGGACGATTCGGTTTTTGACTTTTGACTCAGACATAGTTTAGTATCTGATTAAATTAGAACTTAGTCATAGTTTAGTGACATAGTTTAGTATCTGATTAAGTTACAACTTAGTCATAGTTTAGGGACATAGTTTAGTACTTGATTAAGCTAGAACTTAGTCGTAGTTTAGTATCTTATAAAGGGGGCATTAACATGTGCTCATCTGTGGGGCACGAGCAGGAGTGAAGGTTGATGGCATTTGATCATGTTTTTGTGTGCAAATATTTTGACATTTGTATTTGGTTTTTGGGTTTTGACTAATGGTATTACTTGCATTTTAAGTGGGTTGTATGGTCGATATAGTATGCATTGAATTTTTCTTTATTTTGTTGTTGTTTTGTTGTTTAAACATGATTACATATCCTGACAGTATCAACGTGTTATACTTGCTGACTGAAATATTGATATCATAAGTATGCGTGCAAATATTTTGACATTTGTATTTATTGTTTGGGTTTCGACATTGTATGCAATGCATTTGTCTTGTGTTTTGTTGTTGTTTTTGTTGTTGTTGTTGAATCATCATGTTTACAGGTATTTGATACAGGTTATTTAGGTGATCTACAGAGCAGTATATCTCATCCAGACTGTAGGCCTCCGCAAGCACAAGTCACCACGAGTTCCAGAATCACATGTATGTGGAGTCTTTGCAGAGAAGACTACATTGATCAGAAGTTTTAATATTGACTATGACATATGTTGTCAAATATCGTTTTTGTGGGAAACATAAAAAAAAAATTTTTGCAGTTTTCTTTGAGAGGGGATAGCTGTCAAGAGAGACAATGATAACTAGCCTGAGGATAACCCACGTAAGTTCGTGGCCTCACAGGAGTTAGTATGAAGTGAATCGTCGGCCAGGCGTGTAATGAGACCGCCTGAGAAAATTGACCTGAACTGGTCGAGTGTAACAATGAAGGTTCGTGTCCTTAGAGGAAGGCACGGGAAACAGGGCGAGGTATGTTGACCTCAAATGAGTAAGGAGAATTCCTTAAGGTGTTTCTGTTTTGATGAGTTCAAGGTCCCGCAGGGACAGACTTTGGTGTATTTGACTGCAAAACGATGTAAAAGTGGTGGTTTGTGTTGTAAAAACGCCCAGCCACAGTGTTTTTCTTCTGCTTGTATTGATTGTGTATGTATTACAAAAAGTTTATATGTATCAAATGACATGTCTTTTTATGCATGTACGATGTGAGTGAAGTTGTAAACAGGAGTAGTGTTTACATTTTGGATAGTAGAGACGAAAATGGTGGTCATTTGCCAGATGAAAAAAATGACCATCCATGTTTCGGTCTGTAGTTTAGGGAGGTAATGTAACAGTTCCCGCCGGAGCAAGGGGAGTTTAGGATGCCTGAACATGTTAAAGCTTAAAGCTACATGAATGCATGTCAAGGTCACTCACTGTCTCAGCAAAGGAGAACAGAGTTGGGTTAAGGAATGTGGACAGGTAGAAACTGACCACTGGCCTTCCGATTTTGGTAGGGGGAGATTGATTGACAGACGAAATTGGCAACGGGGCTTGCTGCGAGAGAATGAGTGACAGGTGTGCAAAGTGTTTCGTTCCAATTGGAATTGAAGATGACCATACCTGAGATCGATTGGTCAAGCTCTGGTCTTGCTTGAGGATATATAACAGGAGACAAAGTTTAGCTCGAGAGGCTGGAAGAGAGAGGAGGAGAGATGGAGAGAGAGAGACTGAATGTGGATAGTATGTTTAACTCACCGACTTAGATAGAGGAGCGATTGATTGACGGTTGGACGAATGTTTAGTGATAGAACAGGATCGCTCAAATAGGTGTGTGAGTTTTGCATTAATAGATAATCTGAACGTGTGTTTGTAAGCAAGGACACATTGTGAACGAGTATGTCGAGATCGCCCGCCTGAGGGGATTTCAGTGAGGAAGAGTATTTGATAAGGTGTGTTGAAGACGCAGTTAAGGCGATGTGTGTGTGATGTCATTGCAAGGCAATAGAACTGGGTTTTTAGATAGTTGGGAATTCCATCAATAGCTAATGCTTACACTTCCCGTTTTAGTACAATGTTTAGTTAAGATATGTATTATATTGTGTTTGTAATTTCTCTACTCATTCTATGATATGAGTATGATATAATAAATATGCCACCTGCTGTGTGATATGTCATTTACTGAGTAAGGTCATGATGATGTGGATGAGTGTGAGAATGTTCTAAGTTAGATCACGGCCAAGGCAAACAGTGGGATCTGCTACACTCTTGACAAAGTGTAGTTCTCTAAACCAGTAGAATCGAGGCCTCAACATAGATGACGAGATGGTCTCACACCTACGTTTTGTGGACGACATTGGGATCTTCAGCCACATCATTGCAGAAGTTGAATAAAGCTTAGACGAGCTAATTGAAACAGGCAAGGCATACAGGGGAAGAGGACGCCATTGGGATCTTCAGCCACAAGGGAAGGGGGGAAGGGGGACTGCTATTGAAAGGCGAGCCCATTCAAAATGTCCATTCCTAGCGTCTGCCTGGGCTATGAAATCAAGTCACAACATTGATAAGGAGATATGGATCAGATGACATGGATCAGCTTAAACCGCATTTAACCGATACTCCAGCAGATGACGTCAATGCCAGGGCTCGGACCTTCAATTGTATGGTTATCCCAGGAATGGTATACTAGTGTAGCTTTGGAGTCTGGACAAATCAGACGCAGATAATCTCCGAATTACCGAATGAGCAATGAAGCGTAGAGCACTAAATATCTCGCTAAACGTCGGTTTCCGAAATACCCACAACCACGACTACTCAATAGTTCCGGGATGTCGTCGACTCTGCGTCAATGTGAAAGTGCAGGTGCCCCGGAAAGAGTAGCCACTCTTCCATGCACTGTAAAATAAAGTATATGTCAGCTAATGACTACCCCTCGTCTGAATATACGAAATCCTGTAGAAGTCATTTGCTCAATAACAAATCCTATAAACATAAAATGTTAGATGCACTAATATTATTTGTAATTTTTGCAAGTGTGTTTGTTTGTTCTTCTCTAACTTCTACAGTGCCTAGAAAAAGAAGAATTCAGGGTGACTTAATACAGGTCTATAAGATGATCACAGGAACGGATAAATTAGACTATAATACGTTTTTCAAAATACAACCATGCACAAGAACAAGAGGGCATAGCTACAAATTAGCTAAAGAGAGGTCCAGATTAGATATTAGGAAATATTTTTTTATTCAGAGAGTGGTGAATACTTAGAATCTATTGCCACAGAAGGTAGTGGAGGCAAGGACAATTAATGCATTTAACAATAAATTGGAAGCGCGTAGCTTTTAGATCAAGTTAATGTAAATTAAACTGGTTGTATATAGACTCTGCATAGTCTTCTAAACCAGTATAAAGATGTTAAGTTAAGTTTGCCCTGACGTTGTGTCGTAGTATAAGCGAGGCTGCGATAACTTGCCCTTTCTGCCTCAAACAACCATAAAGCAGCTGACATGTTGTACTGTTTGCCTTCCCACTAGCGTCCATATTCTTGCAGTCAAACTACACTAGCGCAACCTGTTTCCTAAGTGACCACGATGAGGCGGGATAGCGTCTGGTCAGCCATGATTTGCTGACCCTGAAGCAAGCAGTCATCCATGAGTCGTTAACTTATGTCAGCCCATTCACTGTGTTGCACTTGTAATCCCATTTGTGTACAATATCCCGCCATTTATAAAAGTTGGGCTGAAGTAACACATCAAATATAGAAACAATATTAAGAACAAAGATTGCAATTCACAAAATTTACTCACCTCCGAAAATTACAGGCACCAAAACCAGAAACGTTAAAACGAAAAAAGACATTTTACAAATATAACAATTTAAAAAGAGATCAAATCACCGATTTAGTCTATTTCTATTCCGTGATTTAAAACTTTACAATACCAACTACAAACTTTATATTACAAATCTACGATGTAATCCGCTTTCAACAGATGGGCGTTGGTTGGGTCATCACTTTTATACTTGTTTTGTTTCATGGTGTGCGTGTTTGTAGAGTGTTGGAAGTAAGAATAAAACAGATGACACGAGGTAACCTTGGAGACGTGATGATGGTCGTTGATTATTCATATATTACTGCGCGCGATAAACTTGTGTGGCTTTACACTAGTTGTGAAGAGGCAAGACGGCATGAGGACGGGGACATTATCTAACAAATATCGCGGTGGAGGGAACAAGCGATTGATAAGTCATCAGGCTTGATGATAGATGTTAGTTAGTTAGTTATTGTACCACATACACTCTAATAGGCGGGGTTGGAAGTATATGTCCCTATCTTGGACCAGGTGGGTCGCGTCTAACGCTGACATTCCGTGTCTTATGAAAATTGACTTTATCTGGTCTATTTGCATCGATGACATGAAAGTTCTCTATATGATATACTAGAGGGCAACACTCAATGAAATATAGAACCGGACGATGAAGACTCACCTTTACATCTCAGGCATGTATGCACATTAAAGTCAAAACGTATGCTGAAATAATGAGAACTTCAAAGGTTAGGGTCAAAAGGAGAGACATACTCTGAAAACCTTACAACCAGTCTCCGATCTGATCAACCAGATGACGATGACCTCGTCTATTCACCTCCCTCTTTTGCTCTGACGCTAAACTGTCAGGCATTGCAAGCTCGAAGAGGAAGCTGCTTAGATGGCATTCTCATGAGGGGACCGAACTATCATCGCACCTTGTCTGGACATGGAACGGTCCGACCATTTTGCGAATGTCGTCATTTTATAATCTGTCTCTCCTATTGAGTCGAGAGTCCATTCGCAAATATCTCATTTCAGAGGCCGAAATTGAACTCTCTCGAGCCTTGGACGTGATCCATTTTTTGGCTTTGGCAGGGCAGGGTTGGTAGGAAGATGCTGGGAGTAGATACTGCTTGGTAAGTCATCAGGATTGTTGGTACCTGACTGGATGACAAGTCATTGGTTACTGATGTATATTTAGGATGCACATTTTTCTGAGCGTAGAACTGGAAGAGCCTGGATCTCCCATCATATCTGACCTGCTTTCTTTGCTTTCCACTAGTTCACCATTATGTAAATTGGATACCCAACCTTGTAACGGTAGAGACTTCGTACAATAAAATCTCTAACACAATACCCCGAAGGTAATGCCAGTATTTCGTATGACATAATAGTAGTTTATGAACAATTGTTATCGTTCAGCCCAAGCTAATTTGGATGTATCTATATGGGTTATGTAACTCCTCTTTAGTATCACCTGATTGAGACCGTTTCAACTTCAAGAAAGTTTCACTGATAAGCATCAAATGAAATATCTAAATGTTTAGAATTGAATGTATAAAACCATGGGGAAATGGTTATCGATATCTTTCAATTTGTGATACAACACATGTGAGTGTCTCACGTTGAGTTGCGTCGATTATTGGTTACATGGTTATTTTTGGAGCAGGTTCCAGGCACCCTATAACTCTCCGGCCAGTCTTATGAATTGCTGTTTCAGTAAGTTTGTTATGTGCATACGTTTTCCAACCTTTCGTGACAGACACAACCAAAGAGAAACACAGATCGAGTGAAATTGTTGTGCCAATTAATTATTGTTCTTTTCTACAGAATATGCTGATGATAGAGTCTGGAACATTCCAGTTGAAATACTGACGCTGACGCCGGTATACATCTTAATTGGTTATAGAAGGAAGTAAATGGGCGGACGTTCAGATTAAAGTAGAGAGTTTATACTAACAATATCAGATGATGTAGGGGACAGGACGATGTACCACAGTGAATGAGTTGACATCAGCCAACGAGTCACAGCTAGCTACTTGCATTAAATCGACCAACCATAACTGAACAAGACTAATCTACCACTAGGTGGCGACCCTTAAAACTCGCTGCACTAGTGTAGTTTTGCTAAAATAATAGGTTCGCAATGGATGGGCAAACCCGGTACCAAAACAGGCAACAGAAAATCGGTTTGTCGGTGCTAAACGACGCACTTATTGCTGTGTTGCTGTAAACTACAACAGAATGCCACATCATCCTTTCAACAAGGAACGTCTAAGACGAAGGAGTTCACGTATTTAGTGGAGAGAAATCAGTGTCCCATGAATAATATTGATAACGACCCAATCGCACGTCCCAGTTCGTGCTACTGAAAATACGGTGTGGCACACGAGTGTGGGGACCGGCACTGTAATCCCCAAATTACTAAGATCACTGAGTAGCCTTGCATTGCAGAACAACCGGGACGGTCCCTTCTCAGGTACACTTTAGGATGTAGATAGAGTCACTGTAACCCGCTACCAAAGAACATTCGTCAACACTAAACTGTACATGAGTAACTTGGAGATATACAACATCTAGAGGATGTCAGTAATGCATGGCTTCAAGGCGACATCGCAAACTCAAGGGTTTTTATCAGTGTAGTCAATGCTATTTCAGCAACGATTGTAAAAAGTGTACCATTGAGCTATTCTAACATGTGACGTACAATGGGCGGACTGACCAAAGAACAGTGCTTGGACGAAAAATTCAAGGTAATAGAAGACATGGGATCCAGTACCAGAGAAATGCATATGGAAATAAAGAAAACACACAAGACACAGATAACCCAGAGTAGTGAATGGATCCGAGATAAGAATGGCGCCATTTTGATGGATGAGAACGACATATAAAACAGATTGGCAGAATATACAAGGGGGCTTTTTGAGGACAATCGCGGAGTCAAACCATCAACATATGATAATAAAGGAACAATCATCCTCAGATCAGAGGTGGTAAATGTGATAAAAACTATGAGGGAAAGCAACAGGGCCGGACTCCATAAACATAGCATTGATAGAGGCCCTAGAGGAATTTCGTATAGATATACTTACTGATCTGTGTAAAGACACAATACTGGAGGCATAGCAACAGACCTAAACATGTATACATCTATAATACTCCCCAAAAAACTTCATGCAACAGAATGTTCAGACTATACAATGCTACACATGCGTGCACTTTGCTGTACACTGGGCACACATGGATAGCGTTAGTAACTGGGCCTTCTTGCATTATGTCCTTTCGTTCAGCACACCTTTTCTGGGCTGTAGCGAAGTGTCTCTTCAGGGTAATTTGGGTAACGTGTGTCTTAGCGATGTGCCAGGCTAAACAGTTCGGTGCAAATAGCTAGCAGGAGGCCACATCTATACACAAGTTGTGGTTTGTATTTTGAAAAATAACAAAACTAAACACTTTATCCTCGTAAGCACTACCTGGTGTGCGGCCAGAGTTACCTTTTACCTGATGCTCAATGAAAACAAGTTATACACTGTATTGTCAGTTCTTCTATTATGTACGTGCGTCTTGTTCTACAGCTTTCTCTCAAATCGAGAAAGTTTTCAAACACTCGAAACACTTTTAGAGATGATTCTTAATGGAAGTCGTAAGACTATAGTTATTTGCCCCATCGGCCAAATTCTCAGTGAAGTGCTGAGTTGGTCATCTTCAGAGAAGTGCTGAGTTGGTCACCTTCAGAGAAGTGGTGAGTTGATCACCTTCAGAGAAGTGCTTAGTTGGTCACCTTCAGAGAAGTGCTGAGTTGGGCACCTTCAGAGACGTGCTGAGTTGAGCACCTTCAGAGAAGTGCTGAGTTGGTCACCTTCAGAGAAGTGCTGAGTTGGGCACCTTCAGAGACGTGCTGAGTTGGGCACCTTCAGAGAAGTGCCGAGCTAGGCACCTTCAGAGAAGTGCTGAGTTGGGCACTTTCAGAGAAGTCCTGTTACGAAGGCGATGGTCTGGATGGAATCAATGAGTGCCACACATGTATGCATCCTAAGTGGTTCAATGAGGATGCTCCTGGAAAGTGAAATTAGGTTGCGTGCGGCGCCAGTGGGTGGAGTCGATGGGGCGGTCACATTATTCACCTTCATACTCATTCCAGGATATGCATGTGTGGATAGGAGCGAGAGAGCTGATAGGTTGGCGAGTACAGCTATAGTGGAGGGCGGGAGATAAATGGACAGAGCTGATAGGTTGGCGAGTACAGTTATAGTGGAGGGCGGGAGATATATGGACAGAGCTGATAGGTTGGCGAGTACAGCTATAGTGGAGGGTGGGAGATAAATGGACAGAGCCGATATCCTAAACGCCGATTTGGGAAATCGGCTGGAAGGAAGATTCTGGATTTGATCCAGACTTGATGTCCCTGGCGTGACTGGTTGAATTGGGTGTGAAATGAGAGGCGTCGAGGAAGGAACGTCACACGGGGATCCAAAGATGTCTGGTTAGCCATCACTGACCGGAACAGTCAGTCATCCCGTGCTGACAGAGATACTGAGGATCAGATCTGAGAGCGCAGGGATTTGTCCGGAGTGCGGTGAAGATGATCCGATGACTGTCTAACTAACTAACTAACTAATTAACTCACCATCGAACTAACTAAATAACTAACTAACTAGACTACTAACTAAATATCTACATATCTCAATAACTAAATAACTAACTGGGATGGAATACTAACTTCTGGTCAGGCAAAATATACTGAGCAGACATGTACAAAATTTCAGGCAAAATATACTGCACACGACCCTCATCTTGGCTTCCTTGTAGCCTTTTCTGGAAAAAGGCTGTTTTCAGTACAGCCTGACTACAAAGATGAGTAGTGAGTGATTTGCAAATGGAGCCAAGCATAGCACAACCGCCTGGACGACCCCAGCCCACCTTCATCAGCACACTCGGGATGTGAGGAAAGCTACAACATACCGCCACGTAACGTCCTTTTCAAGGCACACAAAAGAGTAACCTACTCATTGTAGCATTCGCAAACAACAACAACAAATAACTAAATAACTAACTAAATACCTAAATAACTAAATAACTAACTAACTAAATCACTAAATACCTAAATAACTAAATAACTAACTAAATCACTAAATGCCTAAATAACTAAATAACTAACTAAATCACTAAATACCTAAATAACTAACTAACTAACTAAATCACTAAATAACTAACTAACTAAATCACTAAATAACTAACTAACTAACTAAATCACTAAATAACTAACTAACTAAATCACTAAATAACTAACTAAATACCTAAATGACAAACTAACTAAATCCAATGTTGTTCTGGACATTGTCAGCAATGGGAAGTGCTAAGTAGACGCGCTCAGGATATGACATTGTCTAGCGGGTAACTCGGTCATGGTGGTTTTCCCACCTTCCACTAACACAAACGACGGTCATGGTGGGTTTCCCACCTACCACTAACACAAACTACGATCATGGTGGGTGTCCCACCTTCCCCTAACACAAACTACGTTCAGGGTGGGTTTCTCACCTACCACTCACACAAACTACGGTCATGGTGAGTTTCTCACCTACCACTCACACAAACTACGTTCACACCGAGTTTGAGCAAGAGAGAATAAACCAAACAGCTGTTACATTGTTGAAGACCAGAGCTACAGCGATATCTGGCCGTCTTCTCGACTTCCCTACTTTTGTTATTACTGAGAACATTCTTGATAAATGCTTTCCCAGTATCTCGTCTTGCAGTAATCCAAGAATGACACCTCTAGTTACCCAATATAAATTTTCCGCTTTTATTCTTGTTAATCATTACTACCTGTTCACTAAATCAACCTCAGAAAACCAAAGACTAATTCAATTATTCCATGCACACTGATTCAGGCAGCTGGGGCCTGCATTGAAAACTATTGTTATTAAAGTAAACGCGTCAACCATCTGAGACGAACACTCGTGAGAGAGCCGGCAGATCGTATGGCTAATGACAACAGGTCATTTGGCCCGTGTTGACCGTGCCCCTGCGTCGAAGATCCAACTACAATCATTGTAACTGCAACGACTTTAATGTATTCCATTGGAGCTGAAATTAACTGGACTGTTGGCACCAGAATTGCTCTCCAATATATCTTCGTTCTGCTGTTTAATAAATCCAATTAAGATGCCACATTTCGCTACAGTCGGAGCTTGCTAAGTATATATTAGCTCTAGATTGGCACAGTTTTTGTATACCTTGGCTACTCAACATAAGCCTAAATGATATTGCTCTTCAACAGGCCCGTGAGTTTAAGTATTTGGACAGCATTTTTACGGCAGATGGCAATATAGACAAAGAAATTGAGACTAGGTGTCAGAAAGCATATGTGACGTCCGTTTAGGCACCCGGGCATTAGTTTGACAACAAAGCAACAGCTGATAAACAGTGTATTTATACCGAATCTGTGTTAGTGAGTTTTCTTTCCGCGTGTGTCGTTGATCGTCGTGGGGAGCTTTAGTCGTCTATCCTGCGCCAAGTGCGTTGCGTCGGTCAATGCCAGCCCTTGTCTCTGCACAATCACTCTAACGCCATCTATCCATCTGACACGCGGCCGACCCTTTGACACGATCAAAGCTGTAAGCCATTAGTGGAAGATGATGAGGGTGCATTCTCATGAAATGACCAAACCAACTCATACTTCGAATATCGTTGTTCCGCATTCTGTCTCTTCTGGTAACACCGATGACCTTCCTCAAACACTTCATTTCACAAGTCGAAATTCTGCTCTCACGCCCCCTAGACAGAGGCCATGTTTGGCACCGGTAGTCCAGAGTCAGCATTTATGTATACTGTTTATCAGCTGTTGCTCTGTCGGTAAACTAATCCGCAGGTGTCTAAGCAAAGGGGACAGCTGATATGTGATCGCAGATGCTTTCTCACACAGTCTCAATTTCCCTGTCGATCATACCATCTGCAAAAAAATATTGCCCACATGAACTCATGGACCTGTTGAAGAGAAATATAATTTACACTTATCTTGAGCGGCCCAGGAGATCTAATGATCATCATAGTTTCTGTTTTGTTCTCGCTAATTAGCAAATTGTGTTTAGCACAGGTAGTCGCAAGCGCGTTCCTGTGGTTTTGCAGTTTGTTTTCATCGTCGTACAGCAAGCATTGATCACCTGCAAAGAGTAATTCGTGAATTGAGTTATGTTCTGCTTCAGATGTCTCAATTTGACCAGCCGCTGATGCGATTTTGTCCATGTAGATGTTAAACAACAGAGGGGAAAGAGGAGACTCTGTATTACCAGTACCAGACATTGCCTTTGTCCCAGGCGGATGAGAGAAGAATTTGGACGTGTAAAATGAAATGTTTGAGTAAGGTCATCGGTGTTTCCATGAAAGGCATAATGCGGAATCACGTCATTTGTTGTACGGTCGGCACTACGTCTTTCGCGAATACATTTCCAGGCAGAAAATAAGTTGGTTCTGTTATCTAATGAGAATGCACCATTTAACTTGCACTAATGGCTTACAACGCTGATAGATCTGTCAACAGGGCAATGGGGGGATCTCGAAGTAGATGGATAGATGATATTAGAGTGATTTTGTAGTGTAACAGTTCCACCTGCAGCATGGGCGTTTAGGTAAGGGGGTAATTGAGCTGGCGACTCTGGGAAAAAAGGTTACCTGAATGCGTGGCAACGATCAATCACCGTCTCGACACTAAGTTGGCAAAGGAAACGAGGGGCTAGGTAAAAGAATGTGTCTGGTACAGGTGGCAGGGGGAGGTGGGTGTTCGGAGCTGAGGTGGGGGTTCGGAGCTGATCACTCTGATGTTCCGAATCAGCGTAGTGGGGGTATGCGACAGT